>QXEO01002091.1:0-600000 GCA_007115705.1 Dactylis glomerata
GTGTGGGAGATGATAGCTCTATTTCTTTTAATGATTTTGATGTTGATGGCTGCAATATATCTGAAGTTATTCTGTTCTTACAAAAGCTTGCTTTGAGTCCTAATGCTAGTTCTTTGAATGTTGATTTTACAAATCATATTACAAATGCTCACATGAAAATTAGGGAGGAAAAGTTGAAACAAAAAGCTTCTATTCCCAAGAAGTTAGAAGATGGTCGGGAGCCCATCATTGATATGCATGTTAATGGTTTTCATTGCCATGCTTTATGTGATTGATACGTCTCAAACGTATCTATAATTTTTGATGCTCCATGCTTGTTTTTACACCATTTGCTTAGTGTTTTGTTACACTTCGTGGCATTTTTATGCATTTTCTGGAACTAACCTATTAACAAGATGCCACAGTGTCAGTTCCCTGTTTTTTGCTGTTTTTGTGTTTCAGAAAAGTTACACAGGAAATATTCTCAGAATTTGACGAAACAAAAGTCGAACCTCCTATTATTTAACGAAGCTTCCAGAAGACCGAAGAGGAGACGGAGGGGGGCCACGGGCTGGCCACACCGTAGGGTGACGTGGCCAGCCCATGGCCCGTGCCCCCTATGTGTGAGACCGCCCTGGTCCACCTCTGACGCTACCCTTTCGCCTATAAGGACCCCCCGACGGGAAAAACCTAAGTACCCAATCAATTTTCCAGAAACACATCGCGATCCGCCACCATCATCGACCCGAGATCGGAGGGCCCAGAAGCTCTTCTCGGCACCCTGCCGGAGAGGGGAATCGCCACCGGAGGTCTTCTTCATCGCCATGCTTGCCTCCGGAGCAATGAGTGAGTAGTCTACCTTGGACTATGGGTCCATAGCAGTAGCTAGATGGTTGTCTTCTCCACCATGTGCTTCATGTTTAGATCTCGTGAGCTGCCTTACATGATCGAGATCACCGTTATGTAATTCTACATGTTGTGTTTATTGGGATCCGATGAATATTGGTGTTATGATTAAGTTGATGTACTGAATATTATCTTATGTTATCTCTATGTTGTTTATGATCTTGCATGCTCTCTATTGTTTGTAGCTATCTTGGCCAAGTAGATACTAGTGACTCCAAGAGGGGGTATTTATGCTTGATAGTTGGGTTCATGCCTCTATTTAATCTGGGGGAGTGACAGAAACCTTTAAGGTTGTAGATGTGATGTTGCCACTAGGGACAAAACAACATTCTTGTGTCTAAGGACATTTTTTTGTTTACATTACACACTTTGCTTAATGCAGATATCTGTTGTTCGCAACTTAATACTTTCGGGGTCCTCGGATGATTCCCCGCGAGTGGATTATTAGTCATAGATGCAGTTGGATGGCGGTCTATGTATTTTGTTGTAATACCCAGAGTAAATCTCATAGTGATCCTCTTGACATATGCACGTTATCTTTATTCTATCAATTGCCCAACTATAATTTGTTTACCCAGCATGTTGTTATTTATCTTATGGAGAGACACCACCAGTGAACTGTGGACCCCGGTCCAATTTCCTTTACATTGCTATCACCTGTTTATTTTAACCGCACTATTTACTTTCTTGCATACTACTATTGCGTTCCACTCGATACGCTCATTCCTTTGTTTACAGCAAATTGGTGAGATTGACAACCTCATCGTAAGTTCGGAGCAAACTTCTTGGTTGTGTTGTGTGCAGGTTCCGCGTTGCTACTAGTTGAAGACGCACCAACAAGTGTCGTAAACGGCGCCCTTGTTGGAGTGTCACTAAGCTAGCAAGCATCACCTTCTGGAGTTTGGCTTTTTCCTACTGGACTGACAAACCTTGGTTTCTTACCGAGGGAAAATTTGCTGCTGTACTCATCATACCTTCCTCTTGGGGTTCCCAACTGGACGGTGATTTACATCAACACCGTGCCGCAACAAGCAACAATTTTCTGGCACCGTTGCCGGGGAAAAAGAAGACTTCTGCGAGGGGAGTTTCGCACGCACATCCTTTACTTTGTTCTAGTTTTGCTTTACTTTATTTTTGCTTGCATCGTTTTTATCAAAAACACACAAAAAATTAGTATCCTTTATAGTTGTTTATTATGTCTAGTTTAGTTGCTACTACTGTGTCGCCCGAGGAAATGATCTTCACTTTCAAACAAAAGAGTGAGGAAAGTTTCAAAGAAGCTTGGTGTCGTGGGAATTTAGAGACAGTAGCCATGGGGTGGCTTATCGAGGGGGCTCGACGGTGGTGACGATGGGTCCGGCTTGGGATTGTGCCAACGGAGACACCTCGGTTTACCTAGGTTAAGGGCCCTCCCGGGTGGAGGTAAAGCCCCTACTTCCTGCCTGCTTCGTATTATTTGGACAGTAGCGATTACAGTGCTCCTCGAGCTGTTCGGGCTAGAAGAGGAAGAAGAAGATCCGATCCCCCTAGACTAAGGGTCCAGGCCCCCTTATATAGGCGGGGGCCTGGTTACAGGTTAGGTAGCAATTCGGCCGGCTGCCGGCTCCTCCGTGGTCACGTCTTCGGCGTGATGCTCCTGCCCTGCTCTGACGAAGGCGCTTTATAAAGCGCCTTTCCCCTGGACCGGCATCTGGGAGGCATATGCCCTCCCTTTTGCCTCGGATCCCGTCATGGGGAAGGGTCCTTGATCGCTGATTGACTGGGTCCGGTCGTGGCGCTCGTAACTCCCATCCTTTACCTCTGTCGTTCTTGTCGGGGCCAGCCCACTTTCGGCGAAACAGCCGTTGGTGGGCTTTTGTCTTCATCGCCCGGCTCCGGCTCCCCACGTTGGAATCGCCAGCAGGCTGCTAGTGCAGCCGGCCCTCCGGGCGGAGCCGGTCTTCTCATCCTAGAGTCATGGAGATTCCTGGAACGCCAGCCGGCAGGTAGCTCAGCCCGTGGCATGCCCCTCAGCCATTCTAGTAAGTTTCTAGGCCCTTCCTCCTTACGAGACTGGTTCGAGGATGACGATGATGAAACCGGGCCGGTTGCCGCCCCCGGGGTTGCAGCCCTTCATGTATCCGCTGCGGCCGCCACCGGAGCTCAAGCTTCCCCGGTCGTGGACTTTCCAGAGTCTCCAGAACAACATCCTGTTGTTCCAGAGCCGGCCAGCCTGAAGCCGGCGGACCTCGAGGGAACTGGAGGCAGGCCGGCTGGCGCCAAGAGAAGAAGCCAGCTGGCTCCAGCCGAGCCAGCGGAGAAGCGGAGGAAACCGGAGCCAGCGACGAGGAGCCAGCTCCAACCCAAGATGAAGAAGGTGACCAAACGGCGGGCCACCACCGTAGCCGGGTAAGATCCCCACCTCCGCGTTTCTTACCGCCATTGGCCGCCGCAGCTCTGATCGGCCTAACTGTGAGATGCCCCCCTCGCAGGTCTCCCATTGTCATCGACATGGTTACATAGCCTCCCCCTGCTTCCGCATCAGGGGAAGTTGAGACCTTGACTCCTGACCTCCCGCGCAGCAAGAGAGTGCGCAAGGAGGATACTGGCGGCGACTCGGGTCACGTTGAAGAAGACCGCCACTCCCCGCGGTTGGAGTCTATGGCGAGCGAAGCTGGGGCAGAGGAGCCTGCCCGTTCGGAGGTGGCTGCGGGCGCTGTTTCCAGCCCGGCTGCCGCGACTAGGGCCGACCCCATGCCGGCCGGGGGGATCACCCCTGTGGAGGCTGCCACGCCTCCTCCTCCCGCTGCCGAAGACGCCGCGGCGGGGAATGACGCCGCTGCCCACGCGTCCTCTGACCCGCCCAGCCAAGAAGATACGCGCGAGGCCGCGGCGAAAGCGAAGGAAGAGACCCCGGTGCGTGCGGGGTCATTGGAGCCCCCGGAGCCGGCTGCCCGGACTCCTTCCAGCCCTAGGCTCGTGTCGAACGTGCAGGCTGTAGTGCCCGCACTTGGGACAGTGGCTGGCGCGGCCGCTGGTCCCCTTCTCTTCGGGCTGGCCTCCAATTTTGGCGAAGCTTCCCAAGGACTCCTCACCACTCGGGTGGCGAGGAGTGAGCGCGGTGAAAACTCTCCGGCTCCTGAGGTTGCGACCAAGGATGCCTCAAGGGGAAAGGCTCCTGCTGCTGCGGCTAGGTCCGGCGTTGGGAGTTTGAGCTCTGCCAGCCAGCTTCAGCAAGAATGGGCAGACACCGCCTCGAGCGTCGATGCTGGAGAAGGGCTCAAGGTACAGGGTAGCAAACCGACCCTGGCAGAGCTGAACAAATAGTTCTCTGTCGTCAAGGAGTCGCTTCAGAACGTCGGGCTTCAGTTCCTCGATGCCGTACGGATGACCAATGTAAGTACTGTGCCTTTAGCCTCTGATTCCTTCTACTGGTTGAGAGACGAGGCCTGCAGCTCTGTGGCCAATTCCACCATGCACCCTAGCCCCCGAGTTTCGAGGTAGCTGTAGAGGCAGCTGGCTTGAAAATGAATTTCGCTGAGAAACGTTGCCTTTCTGTCTTCCACAGGATCTGAACATGCTTCGAGCCAATGTCTTCCAGAAGCTGCTGGCGAAGTATCGCTCCGGCAAGGTTTAGTATTAGGATCTGAAAAGGGAGCTGGAGAAGCTGTCAGGTAAGCCCCCGGATCCTCTTCTTTGGAATTCCACTACCGCCCTTCCTGCTCATGCGCTTCCATTCTCAGATGCTGCCTCGCTCATCGCTTCGCTTGAGTCCCAACTGGCCAACTCGATGTCGGCCGACACGGTTGAGCTGCTCAAACAAAGGCATGCGGAGGAGCTTCAAAGCCTGCAAGCTCAAGCTGCCCGGGCTCAGGAGTTAGAGACGGAGCTGACGAAAGCTCGAGAGGCAGAGTCATCGCTGCGGCTGGAATTCGGCCGCCAATTGGCCAAGGAGCAAGAAGTTCTCTCTGCGAAGTATGCTAGCAAGGTGGATGAGCTTCGCTCATCGCTGGAAAGCAAGGTCGAGGGCCGCAACACCCAGATCGACGAGCTGAAAGCTTCCTGAAAGCTTGACAGCGAGCGGCATGATATGGAAGTTGGCGTTTGGCGTGCCCGTGACCGCAAACTCCAGTCTGGCCTGCTGGGACTAGAACATGCTCTTTGTGGTACATTTCCCTTCCTGTTTCCCAGCTCTTGCTCTTTCACGTCGTCTCCTCATTCTCTGATTGCCCCCGTAGAAGCTTTCCCCGACTCCAACTGGGCCGCGGCGGCCGCGCTGAAGGAATATAGGACGGAGCAGAAGATCGTCCCTAGCAATGATCCCAAGGCCCAGCTTTCCTCAAGGGAATTGATGGAATTGGTTAAAGGCCGGCTTCACCCAGTCGCTAAGCTAGCGGGGATCTCCGCTGAGCCGTCGCTTCTGTCTTCGAAACTTTGTGGCCATGGCGAGCGGTGCCCGATGAGATCCAGGCGCTCCTCAAGTGGATCCCGCTTGTGTCCAACCGGGTCGATGTCTGGAAAGAGTCCGCGGCTCGAGCCGGCGCTGCGCAAGCTCTGGAGTTCATGTTCTCATGGTATCCAGATGTTAACCTGGACCAATTGGAGGACGTTCGCGAGGGCGGATTGGCAGGCCTCGACAAAGCCAAGCTCCGCCAACGCGCTTGCACCATTGTAGAGTGTGCCGAGACCGATGTGCTTTTTGATGCGGGGGATAGCGATGAATCCCTAGACGGCGTGGACTTCGAAAAGCCCAGCTCCGCGGAAGAACCTCAAAAGGCCCCCAAGGATCTTGCTGACAACTCCATTCCTCCATCTCCCAGCGGCGACGACTTCGTTTTGGCAGCTCGAACTGGCGACGCTGCTCCACTGGAGCCGGCTGGCTCGCCAAGCGCCCTCTGACTGTGTCAGGACATCCTTATTTGTTTGTATGCATATTGAACTTATGCCGTGCCCAATGACATTTCGTTCATGCACACCGATGATATTTCACCCTAAGTCCCTTACGTATTAGTTTCTAGTTATTTGTGAACCGGATTTAGCCTGACCCCTTTCGACTTTTTCCTTTATCTCCCCATCCTTCGGCCCTTCTACCCCCAACCGGCAGCCTGGTGCCGGTTGGTCTCCCTTGGACCGGCAGCCGAATGCCAATCTAGGGTGGGAGCGTGCCGCGGGATGAGGAGTAGTACTTCGGTGTGTAAGACGTCTGGATTGGTCCAGTCCACGCACAACTTTCAACCAATGCACGCGGTTCTTGGTCCTCTTAGCGATTTTCCCAGGTGGGTGACCTGCCAGCTCCATCTCGCGCGACGCGGGATGGAGGTTGGGCTCGAGGTCCGGCCCGCACACAGTACTTGTTCGTCTGACAAGAGATTCGATTCGTCGGGTTGGGACTGCCGGCTCCCGTTTGGAGCCGGTTTCCAGCCCCCGTGAATAAAGCTTAGAAAGATAAAAGGTACTTTAAAGAACTTTTTCCTGGGATCAGCCGTATGCCGCCCAACTTTCTTTTATTCATCGGTACTTGTTCGGGATACAAGGTTTTTGCCTTGGCTTAGCCGAAGGTCTTAAGCGATCGACATCTCGACTTGTCTCGGGCGAGGCTGTGGGGTGCTCCCTCCTACCTCGACGAAGGGCTAGCCCCCGAGACAAGAGCTTTCGCCTCCTTGCCCACTTCGGGCGGGACTTCCTTGGCGCTGCTTGCTGGCTTGAGGTGGGGAGTTGGCTGGCTCGATGCCGGGCGGCCCGGCTAGGCCGTCGCCACCCGCTGCAGCAACTGGCGCTTTTCCTCAGCAATGACCAAAGCCTCCGCTAGCTTAGAACTAGCTCTTGCGCACTCTATCGACTTCTTGTAACACCCGGTGACAGTGATCACCCCACGGGGGCCTGGGAGCTTCATCTTCAAGTAGGCATAGTGCGGGACCACCATGAACTTAGCCAAGGTAGGTCGACCAAGCAGCGCATGGTAGGGGCTGTTGAGGTCTACCACCTCGAACCAGATTGGCTCGCGACGATGATTGTCCTTCCCTCCGAACATCACTTCCAATTCGATCCTCCCCATCGGTGTACAAGAGTGTCCCGGCACAATCCCATGGAAGGTTAGCTTGGTTGGCTTCAGCTGGATCTCTGGGATCCCGAGCTTCTCCATCAAAGTGCGATAGAGTAGGTTGATGCTGCTGCCTCCATCGATGAGCACGCGCAAGAATTGGCAGGTGTGTGTCTCTGAGAACACAATCGGATCCAAGACCAGCGTGTAGCCCCCGGGTCTCGGCATGAGTGGTGGATGGTCTTCGCGCCCCCAAGTGATAGACGCATCAGACCAGTGCATGTACTGCGGTCCAACTTGTATGACTGCATTCACCTCGATACCAAACCACGGCTCATCCTTTGGATCCTCTATCTGGGAAGTGAACACGTGATACTGTTCCACATTTGCTTCCTCGGGGTAGTCCCCAGCTGCTTTACCGATTGCTGATTCTTGTTTCCTTTCGCTTCAGCTGGTAGGCCAGGCGGAGGACCGGGCAGTTGGTGGTTACCTTGCTCGAGGTCGCTGGTGAAGCTGCACTGGCGAGTGGTATGCACTGCCGGCTTGCCCGAGACGCTATGGAACTTGCAGGGTTGATCTAGCATCACCTCGATGGTGTACTTGTCCTTGCTAAACTTGTCCCCTTTGCGCTTCTGGCTTCCGCCCATAGCCCCGGGCTTCCTTGAACAGCGGCCACTTGCTGGGAGCCGTACTTGTTGTCATGACGCTCATCTTTCCTCTTGCCATGTCGATCACGGCTGTGATGTCCTCCTTGACCGGCTGCCAGCTGAGATTGACCTCCGGCTGGCACTGGCTCAATGTATTGCACTCTTGCAACGGAGTCGGCGGAAGCGTACTTGTCCGCTATTGCCATGAAATCCGCCATTGTCTTCGGCTCGGCTCTGTGGACCTTGTGCTTCAACAAGTTTCCTTCTCTGCATCCGTCCGTGAAGTAGCCAATGGCTTGCTCCTCGCCCACTCCTTCGCATGAGTTGCGCAGCTCGGACCATCTCGTGAGGTAGTCACGGTCTGGCTCATCCGAGCCTTGCTTGCAGAGGGCCAGTTGTCGCGGGCGGGGCGGTCGCTTATAGGTTCCCGTGAAGTTCTTGATAAATGCTTCTTTGAAGTCATGCTAGGAGTTGATCTGCAGAGCCGGCAGGCTGTTGAGCCACGTCCGGGCAGATCCTGTCAGCATGAGAGGTGCATAGCGCACCGCTGTCCTCTTGTTGCCGCCCATGATGTCGACGGCGGTGACGTAGTCCGACAGCCAGTCTTCCGGCTTCACCACCCCAGTGTATTTGGGCATGTCGTGAGGGAGTGCGAACTTAGCCGGGAAGGGCTCGTTGCGGATGTGAGGGCCGAAACAGACCGGCCCCGCTGAAGACTCCTCCTCATCAAACTTGGAGTCCGCCAGCTGGTTGAGCCAATGGCGAGCGTCATCCTTCGGTGGGTCGACGCGTTCCCTGATCCTCTGGCTCACGTGCGAGCGAGCCGGTTGATGACCTTGAGCACCTTGGCCTGCTCCCTGGGCCGGCTGGGCTTGCGCCGCAGACTTGCCATGCGCCGGCTCCACCGCATCTGCCCGAGGAGGGTGACGCGGCTTGCTGGTGACCGCAGCCGGATCTCGGGGCTCCCGGTTGTGGTGGCCAGAATGCTGGGTGCGATGGTTTCCACCACTTTTGCCAGGAGCTCGGTTGCTCCGGCTGTGCTCCGCTGGGCCGTGGTTGGGCGACGAGGCTTGTCCCTGCGACTTGTTCTGGCCAGCCACGATGATGCGGTTGTCGTACCGTGTGCCGCTCGCCTCTCCGCGCGGCTCCATCGCCTGCTGCTGCAAATCGGCGGCGTCTAGGAGTTCTTGGATCCGAGCTTGCTTCTCCCGCAAGTCCTCGCCTTGCAGTCCATCCAGTTTGGAGGTGATGTAGTGCACGGCGCGGAGGTTCTTCGTGGGCGTGCTGTTGGTGGGCTTGGTGATGATTGGAGGCAGCTTCACCGAGGGCGCTGCCTGGTTCAGCTCCGCGCCCAGCTCGCGGCCCATTGATGAACTTGTCCCGCCCGGCTAGGGCCGTCTCCAGCTGGAGTGAAGCCGTGGGCGGTGTTGTACTCTTGGATCGTGGAGAGGACGCGCCGACGAGTGTCTTCGACGTCGATCGCTTCCTTGAGAAGGTTACGACGCGTCCGCTCCAGATCCTCGGAGACCTTGACTGGATCCGCGGTGAGGTCGAGTGGAGCGCGCAGGTCTGTGATGGCTGCGTCCAACACGTCCCGCTCTGGAGGTGGAAGATCTTGTTTCGATGGAGGTGGGAGTTCAAGCGGCGGGCGCGCGGAGCGCGGTAGGTCGCCGCCACCATCCTCCTCCAGGGCCAGCACTTTGACCATGTTGCAAAAGTCGATGCTTTCGCCGTCGTCGAAGTCTGTGTCACAGAGAGGGTCAAACACATACGTTACCTCCTCCGGGAAGGGCTTGGTGACGTAGAAGCAGTGGCTGCCGATGTCGAGGAAGGAGCCGCTGCCGAAGCCATCCCCGAAGCAGTCCAAGTTGTCGCTGATGCAGTCGAGGGTGCTGAACCTCTAGACGAGGCCGGAGGCGACCCTCTCGCCGGGGATCGATGGGGATCCCGGCCGGAACTTGACTCCGCTCGCCGCCGCGCTTTGCCCCGTAGTGGGCGCCAACTGTCGTGGGAATTTAGAGACAGTAGCCATGGGGTGGCTTATCGAGGGGGCTCAACGGTGGTGACGATGGGTCTGGCTCGGGATTGTGCCAATGGAGACACCTCGGTTTACCCAGGTTCAGGGCCCTCCTGGGTGGAGGTAAAGCCCCTACTTCCTGTCTGCTTTGTATTATCTAGACAGTAGCGATTACACTGCTCCTCGAGCTGTTCGGGCTAGAAGAGGAAGAAGAAGATCCGATCCCCATAGACTAAGGGTCCAGCCCCCCTTATATAGGCGGGGGCCTGGTTACAGGTTAGGTAGCAATTCGGCCAGCTGCCGGCTCCTCCGTGGTCACGTCTTCGGCGTGATCCTCCTGCCCTACTCTGACGACGGTGCTTTATAAAGCGCCTTTCCCCTGGACCGGCATCTGGGAGGCATATGCCCTCCCTTTTGCCTCGGATCCCACCATGGGGAAGGGTCCTTGATCGCTGATTGGCTGGGTCCGGTCATGGCGCTCGTCACTCCCGTCCTTTACCTATGTCGTTCTTGTCGGGGCCAGCCCACTTTCGGCGAAACAGCCGTTGGTGGGCTTTTGTCTTCATCGCCCGGCTCCGGCTCCCCACGGTGGAAACGCCAGCGGGCTGCTATTGCAGCCGGCCCTCCGGGCGGAGCCGGTCTTCTCATCCTAGAGTCGTGGAGATTCCTGGGATGCCAGCTGGCAAGTAGTTCGGCCCGTGGCATGCACCATTAGTCATCCCCACGACACTTGGTCTAGAATTTATGATTGGCATGGAAAAACTAAACCGAAAATGACTTTGAGTTTGCTTCTTAGTAGCTTTTACTTTTGACTTGCTCTTCGTTATAGATATGCTTTGGATACTACAGCAGAAGGAGATTTCCTTCATTGTGAGGGAGATCAAGCTTTCAATACTATAAAAAAGTTGATTACAATTTATAGCATGCCAACTGATTTTGATTCCTCTCTTGTGAGCATTTTTAATAGACTTAATACTCTTGAAACTAGCACTACTCGTTTGGGTAATTGCTATAGTACTTTGCGCTAGTATTTTGATTATGTGCCAATAAATTCTGAACCTTCGAGTTGGTACCCTACGGTAAAAATCACCATTAGTGGTGAAACTTTTCATGCTCGTTGTGATATTATGTCTGAATTTTGTCTCATGCCAAAGGATGTTTATGAATCTTTGAGCCTTTGGAAACTTTCTGAGGGGGGGGGAGAAATTTCTCTTACTAATAATGCCACTATATTTCCCGTTGGAATACCTGAAGGAGTTTATACAAAAGTCCTAGGAAAAATGGTATCTACTGATTATCTTGTTATTGAATGTGTAGGAAAAGGACAAATCACACTTGGAAGGTCTCTAGTAAAGCTCCTAGGCGCCATCATTGATGTGGGAAAAGGCACCATAAAATTCATCTCTCCACCTTGCAATAATCATGTGTTCCCTAAAGTTAAGAGCAAAGGTAAGAGAGGAAGGCATAAGGTACCCGTTGACCCTAATGCTTCATCACTTGATATTACTTGATTTGCACTTTCTGCGCCTAGCTCAAAGGCGTTAAAGAAAAGCACTCTTGGGAGATAACCCAATATTTTAATTTTCAGTTCTTTTTCTTTTATTTGAGTCTTGAAAGTTATTAATGCTGTAATAACCTTTCCTTATCATTTTTATTTCATTGTTGTGCCAAGATAAACCTCTAATTTGAGTGAGGTAAGATTTGGGGATGTTGCTGTCTTGAAACAGATTTCGGTGCTGCACCGTAAAAATTCGTGGAAATTCTCAGCATATCTTTTTGACCTGAGATTTCTTGTGCATATGCCACAGGTTATATCCAAACTTTCATTAGTTATACACTTTTTGATTTGAGCAACAGAAAACCCTCGAAAAAATCGACCTTTGTCAGCTGTTCTGTTTTGACAGATTTCTGCCACTATTTGTGTTTGCCCCTCGATCACTTTCTTTTTGAGTTATTTTGATCACGGAACTTTTGGGGAAGTTGCTACAGTAGTATATGCTTTATATGTGGTGGTTTTGAGTTGAAACCTGAACCGAAAAGGGTTGATTCATTATTATGTTTATGCTAATGTTGCTAATAGAATTGTGTGAAGTTTTGTATGAAGGAAGTTTTCAAGTGTAGGGATTGGAGAATGATGAGATGAGTTGAAGAATGGATAAAAGCTCAATCTTGGGGATTCCCATGTCACCCCAAGAAATATCCAAGAGGTACAAGCATCAAATCTTGGGGATGGCCCCGAGGCACCCCTTCTTCATCGGCAAAAATCAGGTCACCTTTCAACACACTATATTTTTATTGCTTCATGCACTATGCATTTTTCTTGGAGCGTCTTTACTTTTGTTTTCAGTTTTGTTTTGTTTTGTTTGCTGAAATAAATGGTTGGACCCCAAAAAATTTCTCTTGGAGGAGACACTCCGTTTTTCAGTTGCCAAGAAAACTCTATTTTGCACTCTTATCGTTCAACGAGTGTTCTCTTTTTCTAGAACTTCATTTAGCTTTCATTTTTCATCTTGATTTTTGTTCAGATCTTGTTATATCTTTGCATCAAGGTGTATTTGGACCACTGGTCCATGTTGGTATGCATCAAAAGAGTTGTTTCAAAAAGGTTTGAATGCTGTTGGAAAAGAGAAAAAGTTTCATGCAAAAAAGTGGTACAAAAAGGAGCTTGTTTAGACTGCGGCTTAGACTTTTGCATGCCATGCTTGATGTCATTTTGATAGTATGCTTAGTGATTTTTTCTGTAGCATGACTTGTCTCAAATGACTGAGATTGCTTAATGAGCCTTTGAAAAAAATCATGTGTTGTTTTTATTATGTGGAAACATTTATTTGGTTTTCTCCTTTGATGCTTTATTTGGGTTGACTTGGCGCATGCTTACAACATGTTTGACTCTAACAACTCGCCATAAGCCTCTATGATCACTTGGTTTTTAACTTGTGATGCCATTTTATGCTTCTTTTTAATGATGTTTTGTCACTATGCATGATTATGGCCATTATTGCTCTCTTAGTTGGTCGCTCCCAGTCTTTTGGTAGCCTTCGTTTTGTACTGAGTATGAGCTCTACTCGTGCATCCAACTCCCAAAAACCAAGTTATTCCATTGTGTCCACTATAAATTCCTATGCATGGTATTTGTAAGCCATTCCAAGCAAATTTTCATGTGTTACCTTTCAAAAAACCTTCAAAATACTTTGCATTTTGTGACACTGTTTTCAGCTCATGGGGACGTAGTGGTCAGATTTGCTATCTTCCATATTGTCTTATTCCAAAAAGAAAAAAAAAAGAAAAAAAAGAAAGAAAAAAGGCACTCCTCCATGGTATGTGAATGTTGGTGGGCACCCGATGGAATCGGTTAGCCATGGTTTGTGAAAGGAAAAATGTGGGGAGGAGTGCCAAGCTTTATAAAAGAGCACCAAAGTGCCAATCTCTCTCTCAAAAACTTGCTTCATTTTTGTATTGTAACGCCCCACCTTTGAATTAAGGTGGAACACCTGTGTTAAGTGCTATTCCCTGGATCACTGATAGAACCACAGAACAAAATAGAGTATTCATTGCATAGTATCAAATATTACAATGTGGATCCAGATACATAAGTCTTCAAATCTTACAAACCAGCTTAGTCACATGGACTAGCTTATATAACAGAGTTCAACACAACATAAACACAACGGAAACTAGGGTAGTAGTGAGCCGTCATCTTCACCATGTGCCACAGGCAGTCATGTTGGAATGTAGACTCGAGATCCTATCACTTACTCCTCATCAAAATATCCTGCACATTTGAATATGCAGCCCCATGAATGGGGGTCAGTACAATGATGTACTCGCAAATGACACATATTTGGTGGCTGTTGTGAAAGAGCTATCTACATGATTTTTGGCTGGTGGATCTCTTGGCTAGTTTGCATAAAGCCAATTTTGTCCCACTCTTTTCCAAAACTTTCTTTCAAAATTTTATTTTTCAAGGGTCGAGATAACCCCCAAATACTACATACTAGATAGGTATGTAGCACTGGGCGAAACTCAACAAAGTCGGAACAACAGAAACCACCACCCCTCGGAGTGAATGGCCCTGAGCCCCTAACCTAGGGGTTTCTAGACAAGTTTTAGGCATTCAAAAATGGTGATGAGATTCTTCCGTACATTCCATGTCTAGAGACTCAAATTATCCATAACCGGGGACACGGCTAATCGATTAGTTTGACACCCTTGAAGGGTTTCGCAGCATAGTAAATCAAAAAATTTCCTACGGATGCGAACAAGAAAGCCAAGATCTAATCTAGGAGATGTAATCAACGAGAGAGGTAGATGAGATCTTCATACCCTTGAAGAAATCGCACAGCGGAAACGTTCAACAGAACGTGGATGATGTAGTCGTACTAGCCATCTCCTCCCCGCGATCTGATCCGATCCTACGCCGCAAGTGGCGGCGCCTCCGAGAGTTGCACACGTACGGTGCAGCGACGTCTCCTCCTTCCTTGGTCTAGCAAGTATGGTGGAGAGATAGATTGGATCTGCAGCACGACGGCGTGGTGCTTATGGTGGAGAGTTTCTGCAGCAGGGCTTCGCCTACGCGCAGTCGCGAGAGAGAGAGATTGGAGGGCAGCAGTTGGGCCGGTGGCTAGGGTTTCAGGTACACATGCCCTAGCCCTCTCCACCCCTTTATATAGGCCAAGGAGGGTGTCCAAGGGAGCTGCCTTAGCCTCCAAGTTAAGCCGGTGGACCCTAGGGAGAAAACTTACCCCCTAAGTTTCCTTTGCCTTAGCCCTTAAGAAAACTCTAGAGCTAACTTGCCCCCCAAGTTTCCTTTGCCTTAGCCCTTAAGAAAACTCTAGGGCAAACTTGCCCCCCAAGTTTCCTTTGCCTTAGCCTTTAAGAAAGCATGTGGGCCCCACCATGGAGCCCTCCGGAAAAGTCCAGTTTCCCTTTGCTTTAGCCTTTAAGAAAGCATGTGGGCCCCACCATGGAGCCCTCCGGAAAAGTCCAGTTTCCCTTTGCCTTCCATTATATGAATCTTATTCTCCGGACCATTCCGGAACCTCTCGTGATGTCCTGGATCTCATCCGAGACTCCGACCAAAAAAAAACTCATAAACCAATTATCCATTCTATCCTAGCATCGATGCACGTTAAGTGTGTGACCCTACGGGTTCGAGAATATGCAGACATGATCTTCTACCAATAATCAACAGCGGGATCTGGAAACCCATATTGACTCCCACATATTTATCGATGATCATATCGGATGAACCACGATGCCAAGATTCAATTAATCCCGTATATGTATTCCCTTCGTCACACGATATTTTACTCGCCCAAGATTTGATCGTCGGTATCCTCATACCTAGTTCAATCTCGTTCACAGCAAGTACTTTACTCGTTCCGTAATCCGATATCACTTTGTGATTAACTCCTTAACCACATGCTTGCAAGCGGTGTTGATATCGATTACCGAGTGGGCCCGAAGTATATCTCTCCGACTCGGGAGGGACAAATTCCATCTCGATACATACAACCCAACAAGTACTTTCCGATCACCTGAGAGACACCTTTATGATCACCCTATCATAGGATGATGTTTGATGACCTCAAAGCTTTCTTCCGATACCAGGGAGTTGTATTATCTCATGGTCTAAGGAATACAATACTTGGCATAAGAAAAGCTTCGCAAAGATGAACACAATGACACGATCTAATTGCTCTGCTTTATTTGGGTCTGTCCATCACATCATTCTCTTAATGATATGATCTCATTATTAATTGACAACTCATGTCTATGGTTAGGAAACCTTAACCATCATTAATCAATGAGCTAGTCCATAGAGGCATACTAGGGACACGGTGTTGTTCATAAACCACACAAGTATTAAAGTTTCCGCTTAATACAATTCTAGCACGGTATATAAACATTATCATTAACAAGAAATATGATAATAACAATATTATTATTGCCTCTAGGGCATATTTCGTTCAGTCTCCCACTTGCACTAGAGTCAATAATCTAGTTAATACTCGCGCATCCAACACCTACGGCATTCCGGTGTTACTCATACGCGTTGCACATGGTAAACCTTATCTACGGGCCTGACACTTTCAGGTCCGTTTGTATTTGTATATCTTTTGCGTCATCACGCATTACTCATCTTGACATGAGTTGGCATCGTATAAACTTGGTCTTCTGGTGAGACCTTTGTATCTTGGCCGAGACTATGTTGTTACTATTGTCATACAATAGAACCACATAGTACTAGCACACTTAGAAAAATAGCGATATCCACCGTGCGTCAAAATACTCATTGGTCCACACACATCAGTATGTATGATTTCCAATAAGTCCGTTGCTCGCTCCATTATTCCGGAGAACGGGTTTTTTGATCATCTTGCCCATGAGGCATGGCTTGCACGTGTCAAATGATTCAAAATCAAGAGACTCCAAAAGTCCATCAGAATGGAGTTTCTTCATGCGTTTTACGCCAATATGACCTGGACGACAGTGCCACAAATTGTCGGGGGGATGACCCCCGGTAGGGTCAAGAGAGTAGAAAGACACAAGGTCTATGATTGACTTTATGCCGGGTTATCGAGGAAGGGCCTGGCCGGAATATAAGTGCATCGGCCAGGCCGGCATATAATGTGTATCCCGGCTGATACTTGGATATGCCGGCATAGCCGGAATACTTATAAAAGTGTGCCGGCATATACTTAGATATGCCGGCCTAACCATTTGGTGTGTTGTGCAGGAGCAGGGGAGGCCGGATTACCCGACCCTCGTAGGTCGTTGGTCCGGCATATAAAGTCCTGGGTATGGCCAACGGTCATATCCGGGATACTTAAGTCAACCAAGGTGTCACATCCCTACAATCAAGGAAGAAAACATCCAAGCATGGTAGCAGAGTAAGATGGCAGGGTGCACAGTGGAGGTTACCTACCCTCACTGTGCACAAGTACGAGCTTACCGCACAGAGGTAAGGCCACAGTTCAAGAGGTACAAGGTACAGGGATATGGCATCCCATCGAGAGCAATCAGGGGCGAAGTCAAGGGTCTCTGCCATCGCCACCAGCTCCTGTTTGGAGTGTAGCCCTTGTCTTGTGGTCTTGTATGACCGTTGTAACCCTGGCCACCACTATATAAGGTGGCACAGGGAGTCCTAGCAAAAGGTTGGGAGGTTGTTCGCTGGAAGAAGGTTGGAAGGTTGAAGGTAGATTGATCACTCTGTACTCCTACACTTAGCAGTTCATCTTCCTTCTCTAGCAGAGAGCTTGGAAGCACCATTGTGGTGTACTACATCGACCCATATATACAATCAGTAGAGCAGGAGTAGGGGTGTTATCTCCTTACGAGAGCCCCGAACCTGGGTAGATCAGTGTCTCTTTCTGTCGTGCTTTTTAGCTCGTTCCCCTCTCCCGAATCCTCCAGCATCTAGTTCGGCCCCCATTTAAGCCATCCTATGGCATATGTTGTTTCACCACGACGACATTTGGCGCCCACCGTGGGGCAGATCGATATGCTGGGCGGAGTGTTCATTCGGACGGGGTCTGTGATAGCAGCTTCGGGAGTGCGCGTGGTCTCTGGCCTCGTCCAGAGGCTAGGCTCGCTCAGTTTCGTCAGTGACAACGCCGGTTGTCTCGGTGGCCGGCCGTTCCCCAGGGATGGCCGGATTATGTCTTTCGGTTCCCACGAGGTGTACGTGGGAACTGAGAGAATTTGCAGGAAGGAGGTGCTGGTGGCGTCGGATCCTCCGTCACATCGGCTGGCTCACGCTGGGCGTAGCGCTCGCTCAGTAGAGTCGGCTGAGGTGATGATGGCCGGCACATCCGTGCCGCCGGCGGAAGATGCCGGCAAAGCAGCAGCGGCCGGAGCTTCTCCTCCGGAGCCGCCGAAGGTCAAGAGGTCGGCGCGTCCTCCGTTGGAGCGTGCGGAGAACCTGGCCGGCACTTCCGGTGTGCCGGCTAGGGGCAAGGTTCTTCTTCCCATCATCGACCGGCTTCTCGAGCCGGTGCGATCCGGCGTTGATCCGGAGCAGACAAGGGAGGTCCTGGAGGGATCTCGTCAGGCCCTCGTCGACGAGGCCCTGACCATGAACCAGGAGCGCGAACGGTTTAACCGGCAACTCCGTGAGTATGAGGCAGCCCATGGTTTTACTCCTGTAGTAATCCGGCCTAGCCGGATAGAAGAGGTTAGAACTAGAGGCAGAAATCTTAATGCTGAGATAGGAAAAGATGCTAGAGATAAGAGTCATACTGCAACTAGTACTGTGACTAAGGTAGTCTATAGTTCGCCAGTAAAGAACCTTAGAGCAGCGGCCGAGGTAGCTAAGGATTTATCTTCTTTATCCGGCGAAGCACTGCGTGAGCAGCAAGCCCGGCTTAACCAACTTTTGTCTGAAGCTACAAAGCAGCAGGAGGCCTTTAAGAAGGCAAACCCAGGTGCCGGGGCATCCCAGTACATTGTGTCGGCGGGAGGTGCCGGCGCGAGGTCGAGGGGCCAAGCCTCGTCCCCGCATCCTAGCGCCCGGCGTGCCGGAAGTGTGACCTCTGGCCGCCGGGACAAGCAGATCCAGGTGTACGATCCGGCTGCCGCCGGAAAGCAGGCGGTGGTGCAGAAGAATGTCGGCCAAGCTGACAAGTATGTCGGCAGCAAGAAGCCCGGCCAGAGTGTGCCGGCCGGGCATGAAGCAGGCGCGGCCGGTGGTGGCCGGAGTAACAGTGCAGCCCGGCGTCAGCAGCAGGGCGCCGGAGGTGCAGCGCAGCAGCAGGGTGCAGGCCATCCGGGACATCGAGAGGATGACGGCAATTCCGCCCTTGCCAGGGCGGGATATCAGCAGCAGCATCAGCAAGGCCGGCATAGTGAGCAGCATCAGCCGGAGCAGCAGCAGCAGATGATCGCAGGCCCAATAGCATCCTGGCTTGGACCTCGGTCCTTGGAAGCCAATGATGCACGTTTCAAGCTGGACAAGCTCCACCAATCAGAGTTGGTGGAGAGACAAGGAGCTCCGGGCCCTATGTGTTTCGGACCCCGGATTATGGGGGAGCCGGTGCCTTACTTCTTCCAGCTCGCGCGTGGCGCGAGGACATATAATGGCAGTACGAAGCCGGAAGATTGGTTGGAGGATTACTCCACAGCGGTGAACATCGCCGGAGGAAACCTCAGATGGGCGGTACGATATGTGCCGCAGATGTTGGAAGGTCCAGCCAGGATATGGCTGAATAATTTGCCGGCCGGGAGTATCAATGGCTGGATTGATTTCGAAGAGCAGTTTGTGTCGAACTTTACCAGTACATACAAGAGGCCCAACCGTCCGCAGCAGCTGGCTAACTGCCGGCAAGGAGTGAATGAGACTGACCGTGACTATCTGACCAGGTGGTGCACGTTGCGCAATTCCTGCGAAGGAATCAATGAGCAGCAGGCCATCATGTGGTTCGCTCATGGGTGCCAGCATGGCACCATGCTGTGGCAAAAGCTTCAGAGGCAAATGCCGGCCACGCTGGCCGAAACAATCAAGATCGCTGATAGTTATGCTCTGGGAGATCCCAAGCAGCCCAGTCTCGATTCACAAGGACAGGGGCAAACCCAGGGGAACACCAGCAATGCCGGGAGACCAGGGCAATACTATCGCCCGGATAACCGGAATAAGAGGAGAGATGAGCGGCCGGATTATCGGTACGGAGCAGCACAAGTTGCAGCTGTGGAGGAAGAGCAAGGGGGCGCCGGCAGTAGCCAGCGTCCGAGATATGAGAACTATCAGCAGCCTCAGCAGCAGCCGCAGCAGCAAGCACAGCCGTTCCAGAAGAAGAATGTCTGGACCAACAAGAATGCCGGCGGAGCCGCCGGCCAGAAGAAGCAGTGGCCGAAGTATACTGTGGGTCTTGCCATGGACAAGACTTGTGTGTTTCACACATTCCAGCCGAGAAAGCCGGCAAACCATTTGACAAGGAACTGTTCGTGGCTGGACGACATATTGGCAGGTCGTGCAGGTCCCTGGGGACCGGCTAGACCCTCTGTCCCGGCAGCTCCATCGCCGTTGACAGGTGCTAATACAATTGCAGTCCCACCTAGGCCGGTTAATCCTGGGAATCAGAGCAACGCCGGAAATGCCGGCGTAAATCAAGTTGACCAGAGCTATAATCCGGAATATAACGCCGGAGGCCCAGGAGCGGGCCAGAATGAGTACAAGGAGTATGATCAGAGCTATATGGTCTTTGAGACCGAGAGAATAGACAAGCAGAGCTTGTACCGGCGGAGTCTGGAGGTGAATGCCATTATGTCGGCTGTGCCAAAGCTGATGTACTGGTCTGACCAGGCTGTCGGTTGGGACAGGGCAGATCATCCCCGGATCATGCCAAATCCCGGCGGATATGCTCTGGTGATGGATCCGACATTCGTCGGGCCGGCTAATAACGTAAGATTCAGCAAGGTCCTCATTGATAATGGAAGCAGCATCAACATCATGTATCGTGTCGTCGTGGTGAAACAACATATGCCATAGGATGGCTTAAATGGGGGCCGAACTAGATGCTGGAGGATTCGGGAGAGGGGAACGAGCTAAAAAGCATGACAGAAAGAGACACTGATCTACCCAGGTTCGGGGCTCTCGTAAGGAGATAATACCCCTACTCCTACTCTACTGATTGTATATATGGGTCGATGTAGTACACCACAATGGTGCTTCCAAGCTCTCTGCTAGAGAAGGAAGATGAACTGCTAAGTGTAGGAGTACAGTGTGACCAATCTACCTTCAACCTATCAACCTTCTTCCAGCGACCAACCTTCCAACGACCCTTTGCTAGGACTCCCTGTGCCACCTTATATAGTGGTGGCCAGGGTTACAACGGTCATATAAGACCACAAGACAAGGGCTACACTCCAAACAGGAGCTGGTGGCGATGGCAGAGACCCTTGACTTCGCCCCTGATTGCTCTCGATGGGACGCCATATCCCTGTACCTTGTACCTCTTGAACTGTGGCCTTACCTCTGTGCGGTAAGCTCGTACTTGTGCACAGTGAGGGTAGGTAACCTCCACTGTGCACCCTGCCATCTTACTCTGCTACCATGCTTGGATGTTTTCTTCCTTGATTGTAGGGATGTGACACCTTGGTTGACTTAAGTATCCCGGATATGACCGTTGGCCATACCCAGGACTTATATGCCGGACCAACGACCTACGAGGGTCGGGTAATCCGGCCTCCCCTGCTCCTGCACAACACACAAAATAATTAGGCCGGC
Organism: Dactylis glomerata; assembly: GCA_007115705.1. Lineage (NCBI taxonomy): Eukaryota > Viridiplantae > Streptophyta > Magnoliopsida > Poales > Poaceae > Dactylis > Dactylis glomerata. Next base: position 20,793 of record QXEO01002091.1, read on the forward strand.
ATATCTGAGTATATGCCGGCACACCTATACTAGTATTTCGGCCATACCGGCATATCCAGACACCAGCCGGGATATACATATATGCCGGCCTGGACGATGCTCCTATATTCCGGCCAGGCCCTTTCTTGGTCAACTGGCATAAAAGTCAACCATAAGCCTTGTGTCTTTCTAGTCTCTTGACCCTACCGGGGGTCATCCCCCCGACACTAGTCCCCGAAGCTGCCGAGGTTCCCCAGTCATAACTGTGGAGCCTTGACAGGTTCAACATACCTTTCTTCATTATGCCCCGGCGATCAGATTATATGCCGGCACATCTGCACATATCCCGGCCTCTGTTCCTGTTCCAAAACTTATTCCGGCCGGTCCCGAGGGTATTCCGGACGGAACATATACATCGGGCAATTAATCCGACATATAGACGAGTCTTCCTCGAGAAGCCATGTCTGACAGCTTTGCATCGAAACTTGTAACTGCCCTGCCACCTCGAACGGTCACCCACGATGTGACGGTTCACAGTGCAGCAGTTACTTCTTGCCATCATGGCATCATGGCACGGTTACAGGAACCGCCGCGCCACTCTGCGCCGCCACGTGGCGCCTCGCCGCAGAAACGGTCGGGGGAGTGGAACACTCCCACGATCCCCACGATCCCCACGACCCTGACCTGGCAGACCTATAAATAGGGCGGCGGGGGTAAACGTATCTTTTTACCCCCCACCACCATCGTCTTCCTCGCCTTCCTCGCCTGCTACTTTGCCTCCTGCGCTCCACCGCCGGTCCGAAGAGCAGCATCGCCGTCGCAGCCGACCTGCTCCCCGCCGACGCCGACGCCCGACGACGCACGGCATCACCTTTGACGACGCCGCCGCCGCCGCCTCTTCTCTCTGCAGCATTGCAGGGAGATTGGATCTTCCTGCACGCTCGCCGCCGCTCCATCGTCGCCGGCCAAGCTCCGGTGAGACCTCCCTCTGTTCTTCCTCTTTCACGCCTTTTACAACTTCGCACCGGTAGCCCCGCTTGCACAGATCTGCCTCGGTTTCAGAGCTAGTTTTCCCTTTGATTCGACTAGCATTGCTAGGCAACGCTCGCAGGTGTTCATCTTTAGGAGTTTTACCCTTATTTGTTTCCTATTTTAACTGCCTCGGTAGATCTTCTATTCCTGCTAACATCTGTGAGAGTGGTATGCCGGAGAGACTAACCTCCCTCTTTTCTCCGGCCTTGATAGGAATAACATCACGGGACTCCGGCTCTCACGCCTTATCCCGGCCACTAAGATGGCATCTTCAAGCATGACGGCTACCTCGGCCTCTGAGGAAGATACCTCGGCCCGAGCCCAAGGACGCTCCGGCTGGGAGGGGTCGGAGGTTACTCCGGCCGACATATCCTGGGTCACCTCCACCAGGAGAGTCCCGGAGGGCGTAGCATGCCGGCTACCAGCAGGAGAAATTGTGTCGGCACCTGAACCTGGCGAACACGTCGTCTTCATCGCCCACTTCGAGCGGGGCTTTGGTCTGCCGGCATCGGACTTCTTCCGGGACTTCCTCAACACCTACGACCTGCAACCTCATCATATCCCGGCAAATGCCGTGATGATCCTCTCCGCCTTCGTTGCTTTTTGCGAGGGCTATGCCGGCATAGAGGCCCTTACTCAAGGTTGGGCTAAGTACTTCCAACTACGGAAGCAAGTCGTCCAAGAGCCGCCCCGGAGCAAGGACGACCCGCCGGAGACGGCCCAGGAAAAGAAGGACCGCCCCATGACCCTCTGCGGCGCGGCCACCATCATGTCCTGAAAGGGCTCGGACTTCCCCAAGGTGGAGCTCCTGGAATCTTGCAAGAAGTGGCAGAAGAGCTTCTTCTACGTCAAGAACACCACCGACGAGGATCTGCTCAACCTGCCGCCATTTGTGGACGAGCCACCCTTGGCGATGACGAACTGGACCTACAACCCGAAGAACTCGGTGATGCCGGTGAATGCGCTTCACCGGGTTAAGGGCGAGCTCCTGGATGCCGGTCTTACTCCTCAAGACCTGGTGGCCTGCTATATAAGCCGGCGCGTCTCCCCTCTGCAGCGCCGGTCGCACAAGATCTGTCAGATGAGCGGGCCAATGGACCCCACCCGGCACTCCACACACGAGCTGACTCCGGCCGACATTCTGCGCCGGATTAAGGATGTCTGCAAGTCCTCTCAGGCCACTTTTGCCTGGGGGCTAGAACCATACAGCCGGGATAGGCCCGCCCCAACGGTAAACCATCTTATCCGATACATAAAGTCCATGTCCGGCACATAGATACTTAAGCCGATACATGTCTATTTGCCGACACATATCATAATGATCCGACATACCTCTTCCACCGGCATATTTCCTTGTCTGAATACTTGACTTTGCTGTTTATACAGAAATTCAGCTTCCAAACCATGGAGAACTCCCGGATCAAGATCGCGGCGGACCGCACCGTTGCGGATGTTGAAGATCCGGATCATTGGGATAAGCTTCCCAGGAGCACCCGTGCTGCAGCTGCCATGGGTAAGGGCTCTTCATCCCGGCATTATACTCAAGACCGGAGTGAGATTGATTCTGACGAGGAGATCCTGCTGTACTATGACCCGATGCCACTTGCGTACGCCTTTCCAGAAACACCTATTGCTCACGAGTTTGCAATGCCGTCCTCAGCTATCCCGGACGATGTGGTTATCGACGCCGCCCCTCTGAACCAGGGACCTCCTTCCACCGGCGGACGTGCCGGCCGGAAGCGAGGTGTGAAGCCCCCGTCCGACATACCTCAGAGGTCGAAAAGGCAGAAGGTCGGCGTGCCCAAACAGAAGAAACAGAGGCCTGTTGCCTCGGGGTAAATTTCCTTTTCTTTGCATTTCCTCCGACATATCTCTTGTTTGTATTACTGACTTGGTGTTTTCTCTCTTTCAGTGCTCCTCTTGAGCCGGAACAAGCTTCTGGCTTGAGCGGCGACCCGAAGGTTACTAAGCCCGCTGCCCCTGCTACCTCCGACATTCCCTCTGCCAGTCACACGAGCTCCCCGGCGCCGGCATCCTCGCCTGCGCCCGACAAGACCTCCTCCCCGGCGAAGGACGTTCCTCTGCCGGAACAAGACACCTCTGCCCCCGACGTCCACATGGACTCGGGGGCTCAACAGGAACCTCCGGCTCCTGATGTCCACATGGACATAGAAGCCCACCAAGAAGTACCAGACTCCGGCGCGCCCACCGGCGATGCCGGCACAACTGAAAACGCCGGAGCAGACATCAAGGGTAAAGGCCCTTTAGTGCCGGAAGTCCAGACTATTCCGGATCCTGCCTCTGCTGGCCAAGATGCACCGGCCGCGCCGGAACAGCCCGCACCCGAGACTCCTTCAGCTGACAAGACCCCAGCACCGGCCAAGACCACTGCACCGGCCAAGACCACTGCACCGGCCAAGTCCACTGCCAGGGCCAAGACCACTGCACCGGCCCAGACCGGCACGTTGAAGATTCAGCCGGCCAAGTCCGGCACACCATCTGCCGCAACTGCTCCTCCTAAGGCAGCGTCCCGGACCAGGTCTGCTCTGGCCCTGCATCTTGGCAGGGCAGCAGCCCGGCCGGGGTACCGGACCAACTTCTTCGACACCCCAGAACTCGAGGGCCTTGTCCCTCTTGCGACGAAAAGTGATCAGAGCCTCGGCTCTCTTAAGGAGCAGTGCATCAAATGGAACGACGCTAGCAACATGGACACTGCGGACTCAAGGAGCAAGAAGCTGGCCGAAGCCAAGACCAGTGGCGACCCAAGCGACTTCCTGGCAGCGAAGCCCATACCGATCGCCAGCGAGCTCCTCAGCCTCCAGCAAAGACTTCACAAGTTGGCCGATGCCACCAACGTAAGTCCTCTCTATTTACACACATATCCCCAGTCCCCGAAAATGTCGGCTGTCCGGGATATGGACATCCGGGATTTTCTCATAGTCCTTTAGCTAGCTTCTTTTGAATTAACTGCCGACATATGAGCTCGATCTGAGCTTCAAATCCTAGTCACCGAGGGCCGGGATAGGTGCGCAGCACCTGTGCCGGGTCTTTAACAATTTCACATCTCTATTATCTTTCAAATCCTCTTGACCGGGATATAAGCTCGATTCGAGCTTCAAATCCTAGTCACCGAGGGCCGGGATAGGTGCGCAGCACCTGTGCCGGGTCTTTAACAATTTCACATCTCTATTATCTTTCAAATCCTCTTGACCGGGATATAAGCTCGATTCGAGCTTCAAATCCTAGTCACCGAGAGCCGGGATAGGTGCGCAGCACCTGTGCCGGGTCTTTAAAAGAATGATCACTTGATAAAATCTTCACTTTAATTATCATGTCAAATTTCTCTGCTGACATTTCAAATCCCGGCATTTTTGCAGCGCATGAACAACACCCGGGCCGACATGTTCCATGAGTTGGTGTGCGAGCACCGGAAGCTATCTGACGCACACAGCAAGCTTCAGCAGGAGCTGTCCCAGAAAGGTAATCTTTGCCGACATACTGCTGTATGCCGGATATCTTTCCTCTCTTTACTTTGCAATGCTTACTCTTGCCGACACGTAACCTTGTGCCGACATTCTTCAGCTGGTGCCGAAGCGCAAGTCACCGAGCTTCTCAAGAGGGTGAAAGAGCTTACTGGTATGCCGGATCCTGCTGTTACTCGGATAGCTACTTTATACTTCAAATCCTTTACTCTTTGTCACTGTTTTCTTTCTTCAAATCCTTTTAACTTGAAATCTTTGCAGATGAGAAGGCTGCACTGGAGGCACGCCACCAGGATTGTGTGTCCTCGGTGGATGTGGCCAAGCAACTGGACGACCGGGATGCCGGTCACAAGGCCGAGGTTGAGCAGTTGAAGGGCCGGATCACCGAGCTGCTGGACAAAAAGGAACAGAGGGAGGGCCTACTGAAGAAAACCCAGACCCTGCTTGTTACCTCCGAGACTGATGCCTCCAACGCCCACGCTGAACTGGATAGCCTGAAGGAGCAGGCCACCAAATGGGAGGTTACAGTTGCACAGCTGAATGCCGACCTTGCCCGTAAGCTTCAAATCCTTTCCCCTTTTATCCTTCCCGACATAGTGTAATCTTTTTCGGCATAGCATCTATGCCGACATATTTTCCTTTTGCTAACATTGTTTCTATTCTGCAGGCATGTTTCCCGCTTCCGTCGCTGACGTTGAGAGGGTTTTGCAGTTGGACCGAGAAAACCGGGGTGTTCCGGTTGACTCGCCCAACTGGGACATGTCGGAGCAGCTGCTGGCCCTGCAGTCCCGGAAGGAGGCCATGACCCTTTACACTGAAGAGCTCTTCTGCGGCGCCCAGGAGGCATTCTCTGCCCTCTGGCCGGGACAAAGGACTCCCACTGATCCGGTTGACCTCGGCAACGACCTGCAGCTTGCCAAGGTTCGCCTCCGGGAGTGGCGAGATTCCGGCGCGAGGGTTGGAGCTCACGAAGCCCTCAGCTACTTCTTGTCTTGGTATGAAAAGGCAGACTTGGAGACTTTGCGCACCGTGCGCGAAGGATCCATCTGGACCACGGATCCGGAACATATCCGTCGCCGCAAGGAGTTGGCCCATAGTTATGTGGACTATGCCGACACCGACAAATTCGTCCGGGACATCCGCGAGCCGGAGAAGAATGACGATGCCGGGACATCTGCTGCTGCTGAGGGTTCCGACTCCAGCCAAGATGAAGGTGAAGCTGAGGAAGCCGACACTGAAGCTCCGGAACAGGCATCTGCCCCGGGCGGAGGTGATGGCTCCATTCCATCTGCTGGGTCCGGCACACCTGAAGCCGCCACTTCGACTGCTACTGCTCCACCTGCTGGCGGCCCCGCGTCTGCCCCTTGAATCTTTGCATCAAAAACACTTTAAGCTTTATCAGATCCCCGGTATGCCGGGTGCAGTTGTAAGATATACGTTTACTTTCCTTTGGTTTGCTATCTGAACAAGTTTTATCTTGGTTTGCTTGTTACTAATGCCGGATCATCTTTTGGCTAAGTCACCGAGTTGTTTTCCTGTTTCCTCAATTTCACAACCTTGGCTGCTTGTCTACCTTATTTGGCTTTCGACGTATGAGTCTCAAGGTTGCTTCATCGAACATACAGTACTTTAACTTTGAAACTTAGACTTCAAATCATCCGACACTTCCAATTTTAACTTTAATTTTAACGAAAATGTCGGTTCGCTTGCTTTACATTTCCTTAGCCGTTTTCCATGTGTAGACAATCTCCGGCATCTACTCTTGCTAGCCATGAAGCCGGGTTTCGGACAGCAGCTGAGTCGAAGAGTGGCCTTTGGTGCCGACACATTACTAGGCCAACATAGGAAACATTCAAATAAAGCCAGCCGGCATATAGCAAAAAACTGTAAATAAACCACAAATATACCTCGGAGCTAGTTACCCGGCTTCTTCGGGATGCCGGTATTTCATTCATTAGTCTTGTGCCGGCACAACACGCCGGCATACAAAGGAAAATATGGAAATACATACATTGTGTTGCTCAGGAGTAAAAGGGGCGCAGTAGAGCTATGTTCCATGGCCTCTTGGTTTCTTCTCCGGACCTGTCCGCCTTATTCTTCTTGGGGTCCTGCGCATCTATAAGATAATAGGCATCATTGTGCAGAGCTCTGCTCACAATGAATGGCCCCTCCCATGGAGGAGTTAACTTATGCCGGCCTTCTGTTCCTTGCTTTAGCCGGAGTACTAGATCTCCCTCTTGAAATCTCCTTGGATTTACCTTCTGCGCATGATAGCGTCTGAGGTTCTGCTGATATACTGCTGTTCTTGACAGAGTTATTTCCCTTGCTTCCTCTAGCAGATCAACATCATTTTCTCTGGCTTCTTTAGCCTCTTCCTCAGTATATAGCACTATTCTTGGTGCATCATGTATTACATCTGTTGGAAGCACAGCTTCTGCTCCATACACCAGGAAAAAATGGTGTGTAGCCTGTTGATCTATTCGGAGTAGTTCTTAAACTCCACAGCACTGCTGGCAGCTCATCTAGCCAACATCCCGGAGTTTTCTCCAGGGGCTCTATCAGCCGGGGTTTTATGCCGGATAATACTAGCCCATTCGATCTCTCTACTTGGCCATTGGCACAAGGGTGGGCAACCGACGCAACGTCCAGCCGGATTCCCACCTCCTCACAAAATCTGGCAAATGGCCCTTGGGCAAAGTTTGACCCATTGTCAGTGATGATGCTATGAGGAACACCATATCTCAAGATTATATCCTTTAAGAATTTCACTGCTGTGTGACCATCACACTTGCTTATGGGCTTCACTTCAATCCACTTGGTGAACTTGTCCACCATGACCAGGATATGGGTCATTTTCCCTCTGGCCGGCTTAAAAGCCCCGACCATATCCAGGCCCCAAACAGCAAAGGGCCAGGTTATTGGGATAGTTTTCAGGGCAGATGCCGGCTGATGAATCTGGTGGGCATATCTTTGACACCCATTACATTTCCGGACCAAGTTTTCTGCCTCTTGCAGTGCCGTTGGCCAATAGAAGCCATGCCGGAATACCTTTGCCACCAATGCCCTGGACGAAGCATGGTGACCACACTCCCCCTGGTGAATTTCCCGGAGCATCTCCAGACCCTCCGCAGATTCGACACATCTCTGCAATACTCCGGTGGTACTTCTCTTGTATATTTCTTTGTTGATGATGGTATACGCTTTGGATCTCCTTATAACCCGGCGGGCCTCGGTTTCATCCGCCGGCACTTGACCATCCACCATGAAGTTCATGATAGGACGTGCCCATGAGGGCACTTCCCTGACAGTGAACACTGCCTGATCTATTTCCATCATTTCGACCGACACATAATCGATCTCCATGGGCTGCGAAGTCCCCGGGACTGAAGAATCAGTCCCCGGGTATGCCGGAGCAGTCCCCGGGTATACCGGCACAACCTCTTGGCACATTTTACCCTTGCCTTTAGTTTTGCTCCGGAATACTGTACTAACAGCATATGCCGGCCCAGTCCCCGGGACTGAGGAAACAGTCCCCGGGTTATCCGTCCTGGCTCCGGCATCTATGTCCATTGGAACTGCTTCGTCTGGACCTGGCGGGACATAAATGGAGGATGACTCCGGCGAGGGTTTGATCGATGGCTTCCTCAGATGCTCCAGCGAAATGCCGGGCGGGATTGAATCTCGGGAAGACCCCAGCTTGGATAATGCATCGGCTGCATCGTTCTGAGCCCGGAGATCGTGCCGGAACTCACAACCTTCAAAGTAACCACTTAACTGCTGCACTAGGAAACGGTATGATGCCATGTTAGCATCATGCGCGTCCCATATGCCGGAACACTGCTGAATCACTAAGTCGGAATCTCCGAAGCACATAATCCGGCGAATTCCTATGTCCTTAGACACCTTCAGGCCATGCACAAGTGCCTCATATTCCGCCACATTATTTGATGCTGCAAAGTGAATCTGCAGGACGTATCTCAGCTGGTCATTCTTTGGTGAACTGAGAACTATGCCGGCACCCAAGCCATGGATTGTCTTGGACCCATCGAAATGCATCCTCCAATAATTGGCATCTGGCAATGGTGGCTCATACTGTATCTCGGCCCAGTCAATAAAGAAATCCGCCAAGACCTGGGACTTGATTGTATCCCTCTTATCGTACTGCGGTGTATATGGTGAAAGCTCTATTGCCCACTTTGCTATCCGGCCGCTGGCATCTTTGTTGCCTATAATTTCCGAGATAGGGGCCTCGGCCACTACCCGGATTGGATGCTCTTGGAAGTAATGCTTGAGCTTCTTAGCCGCCATATAGACACCATAGGTCATCTTCTGATAGTGTGGGGGACTCGTAGAGTTGCGCACAGGCTTCAACAAGAAATATACCAAAGTCCCAAACTCTCATATTCACAAAAAACTGATATGCTGGCCTGCATAGGCCTGATTCTATCTCATGCCATCATAGGCAATCTCCCGTTTGACATATACTCATATACGTGATATGCTAGCCTTCGCGGGCTATCTCAAAATACTATTGTGCCTTCTTTGGCTATATCGACACTTTGCCTCTTGGGCTATGTCTCATCGACATCGTCTGCTTCGACAATGCCGGCATACTGCTTTGCCTTCTTTGGCCATATCGATACTTTACCTCTTGAGCTATTTGCCTCTTGGGCTGCTCTGCCTCTTGGGCTACTTTTGCCTCTCGGGCTACTTTGCCTCTTGGGCTTTATATCGACACTTTGCCTCTCAGGCTATGTCTCATCGACATTGTCTGCTTTGACAATGCCGGTATACTGATATGCCTTTTAGGCTGCTTTTGCCTTTTGAGCTATTTGCCTCTTTGGGCTTTATATCGACACTTTGCCTCTCAGGCTATGTCTCATCGACATTGTCTGCTTTGACAATGCCGGTATACTGATATGCCTTTTAGGCTGCTGTTGCCTTTTGAGCTATTTGCCTCTTTGGGCTTTATATCGACACTTTGCCTCTCAGGCTATGTCTCATCGACATTGTCTGCTTTGACAATGCCGGTATACTGATATGCCTCTTGGGCTGCGCCATCGCTGGGCACTTGTTAGTATGCAAAAATGATAAGACATGTTAATATGCTAAACCGGGATACTCTATGAAACCGGATATGATAAGAGATATGATGCTTGTTAACTTTGAGATCGATGTCTCGATATATTACTGTGCCAGAATTGGCGATAACTGAAAGGATTACAGAATGCCGTGATATGGTGGCATACCGAAATAAACGGCGATATGAGTTATTGATAGATGCCTTGATATGCTGGCGAACCGAAATAAACGGTGATTGGGGATTTTGGTCGATGCCATGATATGTCGACATACTGAGATTTTGCTCTTGCCATGATATGTTGGCATACTGACATTTTTCCATGATATGCTGGCATACTGATATTTTGCTCGTTGCCATGATATGCTGTCATACTGAAACACATATGACTCAAGATATCACTTAATAACCTGATGTACTAACAAACTGAAATACCTGAGACCTGAGACTTTGAGATATTCTGGCCAGGATATAAAGATATGCTGGCTGGGACATAAAATATGCCGGCCAGGATACAAAATATAACATATGCCGGTATACTGAAATTTTGCTCTTTGCCATGATATGCCGGCATACTGAAATACCTGAGACACTGAGATATAAACTGAAGCCCTGGTGGTATAATAGCAATTTCTTCTCGTAATGGCAATATGGAGAGTCATAGCCGGTATATATGATGAAATATCCAACCTGTTCTGTAGTCATTCTAAAAGACATAGCGATGGTCATAGTATTTGGCATATTTGCAATCTAGCATATGGAGTTTGGCATATAGCCCATTGCACTCGGCATATAACTCTTGAAATAAAGCACTTGGCATATAGACTGAGATTGACATATAAGCTAACTTGGCAACTCATAGGAAAGAACTAGGCACTCATGTGCCGGCATATAAATGTAGACATACTGCAACTGGCATATAAGCTAACTTGGCATACTGAACCTAGCACTGTAGCAGATATAAAGATTGGCACATACAAAGACATATAACTCGACATAATATCTTGTTGTTGGCATATAAAACCGGCATATAACATGCCCAGATAAAACTTTGCATAAGACTGTATACATAGAACTGATACTAAGGATACTATCTGTAGCAGGCATATGTAGCAATTTGGCATATAAACAGACATACAGGAGGAAACTGGAAAGCTGATATGCTAGCATGCAAACTAATATATACTGAAACAGTACTTAAAAAGCAACTTGCAGGGCTTTAGCCTAGCCCCTGAGCTATTTTTTCTATCAAGGAGACACTGATTTTCAGATAAGCTGACCAGGATATGGAGTAAACCAGCATAAATACTTACTTGCACCGTTGAAGAAGCTTGATGTACCAGCAGATGCTCGAGGCGAAGGCTGAACAGTCCCCTGGGCAGATGGAGAAGATCCCCGTCGATGATGGGAAGAAGAACCTCACCCCTAGCCGGCACACCGGAAGTGCCGGCCAGGTTCTCCGCACGCTCCAACGGAGGACGCGCCGACCTCTTGACCTTCGGCGGCTCCGGAGGAGAAGCTCCGGCCGCTGCAGCTTTGCCGGCATCTTCCGCCGGCGGCACGGATGTGCCGGCCATCATCACCTCAGCCGACTCTACTGAGCGAGCGCTACGTCCAGCGTGAGCCAGCCGATGTGACGGAGGATCCGACGCCACCAGCACCTCCTTCCTGCAAATTCTCTCAGTCCCCACGTACACCTCGTGGGAACCGAAAGACATAATCCGGCCATCCCTGGGGAACGGCCGGCCACCGAGACAACCGGCGTTGTCACTGACGAAACTGAGCGAGCCTAGCCTCTGGACGAGGCCAGAGACCACGCGCACTCCCGAAGCTGCTATCACAGACCCCGTCCGAATGAACACTCCGCCCAGCATATCGATCAGATGCCCCACGGTGGGCGCCAAATGTCGTCGTGGTGAAACAACATATGCCATAGGATGGCTTAAATGGGGGCCGAACTAGATGCTGGAGGATTCGGGAGAGGGGAACGAGCTAAAAAGCACGACAGAAAGAGACACTGATCTACCCAGGTTCGGGGCTCTCGTAAGGAGATAACACCCCTACTCCTGCTCTACTGATTGTATATATGGGTCGATGTAGTACACCACAATGGTGCTTCCAAGCTCTCTGCTAGAGAAGGAAGATGAACTGCTAAGTGTAGGAGTACAGTGTGACCAATCTACCTTCAACCTATCAACCTTCTTCCAGCGACCAACCTTCCAACCTTCCCCCCCTTGCTAGGACTCCCTGTGCCACCTTATATAGTGGTGGCCAGGGTTACAACGGTCATACAAGACCACAAGACAAGGGCTACACTCCAAACAGGAGCTGGTGGCGATGGCAGAGATCCTTGACTTCGCCCCTGATTGCTCTCGATGGGACGCCATATCCCTGTACCTTGTACCTCTTGAACTGTGGCCTTACCTCTGTGCGGTAAGCTCGTACTTGTGCACAGTGAGGGTAGGTAACCTCCACTGTGCACCCTGCCATCTTACTCTGCTACCATGCTTGGATGTTTTCTTCCTTGATTGTAGGGATGTGACACCTTGGTTGACTTAAGTATCCCGGATATGACCGTTGGCCATACCCAGGACTTATATGCCGGACCAACGACCTACGAGGGTCGGGTAATCCGGCCTCCCCTGCTCCTGCACAACACACAAAATAATTAGGCCGACATATCTGAGTATATGCCGGCACACCTATACCAGTATTTCGGCCATACCGGCATATCCAGACACCAGCCGGGATATACATATATGCCGGCCTGGCCGATGCTCCTATATTCCGGCCAGGCCCTTTCTTGGTCAACCGGCATAAAAGTCAACCATAAGCCTTGTGTCTTTCTAGTCTCTTGACCCTACCGGGGGTCATCCCCCCGACAGCTGTGCTCAAGCTTAGTTGGTATAACTGTTTAGCCCTAGTGGCTGTTTGGCGCTAGAAAGTGTTTTCTTTGTTTGTTCAGGAGATTGTTGAAGTTCATGCTACAAGGAATTTGTCTCAAGGTGGAGTTTGTTGTATATTGATCCAAATTCTATAAGAAGGCTAACGACGGAGCGAAGCGAGGCCCGTCGCCGGGTACGGATCGTTGCTGCCGCCTATATATACTCCTTGTAAGCCGCCGGCTAGGGTTTATCGCATCATAAGATAGCCCACGGCGTTTGTAAACACACACCTGATATAGTGAAGTTTTGCTGGCTGGCGTCCGTGGTTTTTACCTCTCTTTGTTGGAGAGGGTTTTCCACGTTAAAATCTTGTGTTTCCGTGCTGTGATTTTTTTTTTCGTTCTTTGTTATTGCCTATTGCTTTTATAACATAGACGATGCCATCTTAATTAGCGCAGAGGCGGAAAAAACCATGGCTACCAAAACGCTAATATAATAATATTTTAAAAACACTACTTGTATTAAATACTACTAGTTGAATGCCCGTGCGTTGCTACGGGCTGTTAAGTTTTCTTGCTACATCGTTGGTCGTTTATCTATAATATTTTTCTCACTAAGTTTTTAAATGATTGAGAATATCTATTTTGTTTCAATGTTCTACAAAATCAAACCATATGTTAAATATTAAATTATATGTGATTTTATCAAACATCCATAGAAGAATAACGATAATACTACATGCACACCTCATTTGATTTTTGTTAAACCAGCCGTTCTTTTAGTTGGCATATCTCAATTTTCCCCCGAATCGATTAAATTGTATAATTTTTCTCTTACTAAAATGATACAACATAATTATCCATATTCACATAATAATAATTCATAATATTTTTAAAGTATACAAAAATCCTTTAATTGAGAATAAGTTTTTGATCTACAATTGGTTATGTATTAATAAAATTTTCGTGCGTTGTCGCGGCCTCTCTAGATGTAATAGTTATACTCTCTAACAATGACAATACAGAATTCTCGACATAATATGGGCAGTCGAAGACTTAATTTTTAAATTGTCAACATAATCTATGTTTTATCATCGTGTGATTCACAAAATTTAAATATGTCTCTAATTATTATTATTATAAAAAAACATCATTATTTGTTTTAGAGTCAAGGAATCTTGTTTAACTACAGATATATTTCTAGACTTATAATATGTTGTAGACAGTTAAAAGGTAAAAGGGGCATCACCCATCAACACACAATATACACAATCGACTCGGATGTTTAGCAGAATTGTGCAAAAATATGTCTTAAATCGCCATATGAAGGAAGGTGCAATCCATAGCTCGATCGCTCAGCTACTTGATTTTGCCCAAAGGTCCAATGTCCATTACGAACATGTACAAATAGTTAACACCTCAAGGCCATCGATCTCCAGGGAGGGGTCTTTGAGCTTAGATCCGACGTGTTGTCCATGGATCGACCATGATGGATGGGTAGTGGGGTGGACGGCAAGGGTAGGGGAGGAAGAAGAAGATGTGGATCGGGCAGGGATCGATCGGGGTTACCTTCCTCCGTTTTTTTTTCTTCGATCGGACAACCGGTTTTCTTGACGTACGAAGGTACAAAGTGGTTTTTTTACGTACCACGCACGACGACCATCACATCCTCTACCAATATCTCTATGGGTATGTAGGGTTCACCATCGCAATTGATTAATTGCTTGGTGTGTTCCGTCTAAACTTGCGGTTAGCAATAATTTGTTCTAATCTATATCTCTTTTGTTCTGGCAACATATTTGCATATTTCTATTTTTTTGTGCATTTTTTGGCTCTAATTCACATATTTCCTTGTCTTCTTAATTTTTTGTTTTGCTTATAAGCGCTCTCACTCCTTTTTTTCTTTGGTTCTTACATCCATGACTTGAATTTGCCACCCAAAACTATTGCATGTGTTGCATAAGAGTTTCAGTAATGTTATTTTAATAGTATAATCAAGCGAGGCCAAGCAACACGGACAAAAAAGTTCAGAAAAATTTGGGAGAACAAGTGAGACTTAAGCGGACTAAAGTCATGTTTGATTAGTCAGTCTAAGAACATTGCCGAGCTTGAATTTCCATTTCTATTTAACCCAATAAATTAACACATTGTAGTTATTGTTTGCAATAATAGTTTATTCTTCATATTAATTCGAATAAGGAGATCAGCAATGCAGAACAAACCAACACTTCTGGGAGTATATTTTTTTTCCGATAAAGCCTCGGAGTATATATACGTGTGATGTAGTAACGTGTTGCTTTGCTAACTAAGACACACGGGCGGACTCAAAAAACCACAAGCCTATCTCACCCTGAAGCCTATTTCTCTCTTTTCTTATACATGTGTACACACCGAGTAGCATCTGGTAGGACCACACCGAGTAGCAGCTGGTAGGACAGAAGCCACATACGCACACACTTCTCTGACCTTAGCCCCTTCTTCTTGCCCATGTCGCTCCAATCTAGGCTGCCGACAACGATGGAGTACTGCTTGCTACGAGATCCTCGACCCCTCTTCTATCCTAGAGTCTATTCCTCTAATTTCCCACATCTACTATACAGCCTTAATTTTTCTCATTGATGAAGACGATGCACGACGCCTTCCCTTCAGGTCGGGAGATGAGAGGAGTAGGCGTGGGTTTCTAATCGATGCTTGATTTCTAATCGAAGCTTGATTTCTTGAAGGGATCCCTTTCTTGAAGTCCATGGCCTTGTCCATCCAGCTAGTCTTCCGTTGGGAATCGAGGTGTGGGACATATATTTTTTTGATGGATTTTGATCTGATTTATCGTGGAGGTGGCCTGGTTTGATTCATTCCCTTGATGGTGTCCTATGTAGGAGGAGGATGAGAGGCACCGCCTTGGGGCTTGCCTCCTGCGGCCACCGCGGTGCTTCCCCACACGAGAACCACGGCGAGGAGTAGGTCCTCCTCCTCCTGGTCAGCGATGGACCCAAGGCAGATGGGCGGGCGAGGAGAACCACTACTTGGCGGTGGAAGCAAGGAACGGAGGAGGGAAGAAGAAACGAAAAAGACGAAGATGGGATCGGGTCAGAGATCGATGGGGATTGACCTGCCGCTGGTTTCTTTTGCGATCGAGCGGTTTTTCAGCCTTGCGCGTAGATTTTTTTGACGGACAAAGCCTACCAACCGGCGATTTTTTGACGGACGAAGTCTACCAACCGTTTTTTTCGTACCAATCTATGCTAACCATCACGTCCGCTAACGGGATTATTAGTAGTAGATTTTTTTTACGGACAAAGCGTACCAACCGGTGATTTTTTTGATGGACGAAGTCTACCAACCGTTTTTTTTACGTACCAATCTATGCTAACCATCACGTCCGCTAGCGGGATTATTAGTAGAGATATGCATAGATCGGTTCCTCACTTCTCGCAACGCCAGTGAGACCGACCGAAAGAGGAAGAACCAATATATAGAGGAGGTGGCTTGGTTTTTTTAGGAGATGGCGGCTGTCTTCGTTGCTGCTACTTTTCTAATTCTAAGAAGGAAGTAGTAATACGAAACAAAGAGAATAGTTGTTTCAATAATTGTGGACTCTGTGAAATAATAGTAATTCAGGCAATTTTGCAAGTGTACATTGATTTGGAGTTTTGGACACCTTTTCCATCTGTCGGAGAAGGCTACAATAAAGCTCAGCCCATACGATTTGATTGTCGCACGACGGAAGAATCGTCATTTGTCTACCGCTGCCTGCACATGTTGCCTCTTTCGTTGTCCTTTGAGATCGGATCGCCATGAAGCTCAATAGGGTTCGCCGGCGCCGCCGTGATGTAAGTCAATGACCTCGTGTTCTGCTCGTGCCCTCTTAGACAAAAATTCCCCCCTTCGATGCAACCCAATCAATGGCATGGGCGCATGGCATCCATGTATCATAACGGCAGACTAATCTCCTCTCCCTGTCTCGACTCTCGACGCAGGTGCTGAAGATCGACAGGCTAATCAAGCTGCCCAATGACGTGCTGCTCAACATCCTGGAGAGGGTGGGCACGCTCGACGCTATCAAAGCCTGCTTCATCTCCAAGCGGACGCAGAACCTCCCCCTCATGCTCTCCCAGATCATCATCGTGCTCGGCGACGACTGGGAGCTGCACCTAAACAACAGCGTCGTGGTCGAGGTGACCGACAAGATCCTCTCCACGAGGTCTCCGCTGATCCCCCTCCGCAAGCTCAAGCTCAGGTTCATCATGAGAGGCGACGACCATCTCAGGATCGGTAGGTCAGTCGCCCTCGCCATGGCGTCGCAGGAGATCGACGTGGCCGAGTTCGAGGTTATGACGAAGCAATTTTATTACAGTTGGGATAAACGCGATGATCACCACTACTTTGCGAAGCAGTTCAACGGTTTCATCGGCGAGTGTCAGGATGCATTTGCCGGTCTCACGCGGCTGCATCTGCAGAACCTCAGGTTTGGCCAGTCCGACATACCCAACATGCTAAGCACTTGCAAACGGCTACAGTCGTTGAGTTTCTTCCAGTGCGACGCAGGGATGCGTTCGGTGCTGCGCATAGAACACGCTCGACTCGTCGAGCTTGACATCAAGTATGGACAATTCTTAAGGGTGGAGCTCGATTGTCTGCCGATGCTCCAACGAATTAGCTATAATAATTGGCACTACGCTATTTGCCCCTTGATCCTGGGTTTTGTCCCACAACTCTCCGAGCTAACTCTATCTTGTGGGTATGCTAGTGGCATGACTTTCAGGTTAAGCGATCTTCTTGTTAATGTCCCCTCGATAGAGAATCTGCATCTGGATTTTCAAAGTCAAAAGGTACTCACTCGACTAATCTTTATCTCCTTCGCACTGTTTGATGGTTAATTATATGTCACTTTGTAAATTATTATATGTGAGCCTCTAACGCCTGGTGATGTAATTTTTGTACGGCTTGCCCTCACTAATAATTTACTTCTGTCCTAGATTTGGATTCTACCAGAAAGCCAGAAGTTGCTTGAGCCTCTGCTTGGCAAACTACGGCATGTAAATTTGGACAATCTTCCAGAAGAACGTGATATTGCTTGGACCATGTTTTTTCTTGAAGCTGCATCAACCCTACAGAAGCTATGCATCACAGTTTGGGATCATAAGTGCCAGAGAAAGTCACAAAAAAGTGTGAAAATAGATGTCAAATGGGAGCCATCTGTTGCTGATTTCAAGCACAAGAATCTGGACAATCTAACTATCCATGGCTTTCAGTCTAACGACAACTTCACGAGATACGTCAAGAGCATCTTGAAAGTTGCGGTGAACATTAAGGAGGTATCTTTGCATGACAAAAAGCTATGCAAGCTATGCAAAGACAAATTAAATCCTCTGGACGTTCGTTCCTCAAGATATCCACAAACGGTCGATGAGGAAGATTCATTGAGGAAGAAAATTACAGAAGAGTTGCGGACAACTTCTCCTGCTGTGATTCACTTCTGGCCGTTTTGCTATTATTCACCGCCAGAGTCTACGTAAATCATAGGTTGTGTGCATCCTAAGTATAGGACAAAGTTGGGATTTAAATTAATTTGTAAAGGGAAATATGTGGATGAGTTCTCATACTCAAAACATAGTACCGATGGTGCATGTGCTTTTATTATATTTAAAACTGAAACCTATATTGCCTAATTGATTAATTTAGGGATATGCTTTGGCTACTGAGAAAACATTTTCCCACGGTTATCTCCTGTAATAAGCATCTGGGAATATATCAGTAGATTTCAGACTTATACTAAATTGATTGAATTCCTGAAAAGCACCCCGTGAGAGTGGCAGGTGGAAAAGCTCCTGGACCTGGAGATGGTCTTGCTGCTTTGCTGTACTGAAGAGATATCTAGGGATTTGGCAAATGAAGCCAAGTTGACGATAAAGCAATTATATATTCTGAATGTGCCATTTATCATTCCAGACAAGAACTGAGGTCCCATTAATTTTGCAGACTACAATTTTGCAAAGAAGTCAGGCAACAGCTTGACACAATCTTTCCACCAAAAATAATAGTCTGCCAACTTAGCTGGAGGGAGAGCATGGTCATAATAGGATTCCCAAACCAGTTCAATCCATGGGCCACGGCAGATCAGTATATTAAAAAAACTGTCCAAAACCTTCATGAGACAACAGTTGTTCCGAAACTGCGAATCTATTATTTGGCCGACTAGCTAGCTTGCCTTGATGACATTCCAAGCTAAAACATCACTGTATATCACAGAGTGTGTTCTTGATTATTGGTTAACTTCCTTTTTCATATCCTGCCATGATGGCTACGGTTTCGTTGTTTCCATCAAAATAATTTGATTGATACGATAGCGGCGAGCACATCAGCGTGTTACCTATTTCTTGTTTTTCTAAAAAAAATTATGGTATACTTTCTCTCAATTCCTAGAAATGGAACAAGCTAGATTAACAAACGGTGATCACCATTTGTTTGCCGGTTAAGGAGACAGAATTTTCTTCCTCTTCATTGAAATGGTACAAACTAAGCAACCTTAACACACGGCAATTAAAGTATGCAATAAGAATCCCATAAAGTCCCAAACAGTTGAATGCGTATGCAATGTCTTGCTTAAACTAGGGAGATATGCTAAACTAATACGTCTCCCAGATACCACCAATCGTTCATTCCAAGCGAAGACAGACTGACACACAATGATCTGCCAAAGCGACCTCGCTCCTTGCATTTGATGATTTAACGACGAGGATCTCGCAAATCTCAAAGCAGGAAGACAGAGAGAGATCAGGGGGATTAGTGCGCTATTAGTGGCAACACATTTTTGTATTGCATGCACCCTCGTGTCCAAAGATTCCAAGCACAGGGGAATGACAAAGAGCAAGACCACTCATCAGCCATCACCAACCAAATCCTAAAAAATTATCATTACAAGACGCCACAATCTCCATGTCGTCTACCCCTACTAGTGCTAGTGGTTATGAAATGAAATGGCTGCCTAGTTTATGACTGGCTGGCTAGGTATGTGATGTTACTTACGAGCTAATCGTCACATAGTGGTGGACTGGTGGTGCTTGGATTGTGTATCTTGTGATGCAACTATCCACCATTGCTTAAATATTGCCACAGTTTTATCCCAACAACAATTGTTTATTTGTGGCAGCATTTATTCTTTTAAAGTATTGTCATATTTCACCTATTATTTGTGACGTTGTAACAATTTTTCATATTGCTAGACCTAGACTATGAAGTAATTAGATCCACTTGTTGTGGCAACAATACAACATGGCGACTGACATGGCAGAAAATAACTCGTCGATTGCATATACACAAGTGTGTCAATTTCATCTAACTCGTCAAATTATCTGAAATTGTGTCAATTCTGCTGGAAGAGAGTAGCTAGATGCACCACACCGTGCTATACCGGATAAACCTCTAATGAACTTGGAGTCCGATAAAAAAATGGCAAGATTATTTGACTACATAAACGCTTTCACAAGATAATCTCTAGTAGAGGGTAAAAAGTGGATTGACTCTTGAAAGACCTAATAGTTTTAGGACAAGATTTCTTATACTCCTTCCGTCCTAAATTAGTCGTCTCAACTTTGACTAGATACACATGTATATAAACAAGTTTTTATTGTCTAGATACATATGTATCTAGAAAAAGTTGTGAGAAATAAGATTTCTTATACTCCTTCCGTCCTAAATTAGTCGTCTCAACTTTGACTAGATACACATGTATATAAACAAGTTTTTATTGTCTAGATACATATGTATCTAGAAAAAGTTGTGACAAATAATTGAGACAGAGGAGTAGTAAATGTCAGGATTAAGGAGAAGAAGTTCTCTACTGGTACTCCTATGGTCGAGTGCAACGGTCATCTTATGTCTGATAAGCAAGGAAAGATATATGGAAACATGTAATAACAATATAAAAACATACTTTTTGAAAAGTATGTTTTTATATTGTTATAAAAACATACTTTTCAAAAAAAGAACATATATCTAGAAAAATGATGCATAGTATTTACATAAAAATCCACCTTATTAACATACTTTTTCTAAACCCTAAAATAAATTGTAAATGTCTAGGCTTATGTTAAATAGTTGAACCTAGTTTCAAGCCAATGATATTACATGGAATGCTCCTTTGGCAAAAAAATAATATAAAAATAAAGTAACTTGTTATGATGCAAATGGGCTTACAATTGAATGCCACACCATATAGAAGAAAAGGTCTCCTCAGCTAAAGAAACCTCCAACCATTCTACAAACATCTGCGATTCAGTGGCTCTGAGCATCTTCCATCATTCCAAAAGACATCACTTGCACAGCTGCATGCAAACCAACAAAAAATCTGACTGGGAATTGTCAAAGGAAATGGGGCCAAAAGAAATGAAAAGGAGTACCATCTTGTAATCTCCAGCCAAGGACCCAAACATAATACACCAACATACAGGGGTCCGAAAGTACAATGTACATTTTCTTTATTATTCCAAAGTCCAATACTAGTCCTCGTGGAATTGGCACGGAGAGAGAAGGTGTGAAAGGGAGTGCTAGAGAGAGAAAGTGTGAAAGAGAGGTGGAGAGAGGGAGACCCAGACCAGTGCCAAGAACAAGAGATCAGAGAGGGCGAACAAGAATCCATTCCGAATCCCCTCCAAAAACCCACCGGTCGAGCTCCCCCGTCTCCAACTCCAAGAACAAGAACAACAACAAGAGAGCATCCTAGAGGAGCACGAGGGAATAAAGCGAAAGACCACGGGAAAAAAAGGTACCTTTGGAAGACCCTCCCGTTACGCTGATGTTGATCACAGCCTCAAAAGAGCAAAATCAGAACAAGATTCATTCGATCTACCCGTGCTTTGATTCTTCTTTTTCTTTTTGGTCGCAAAGTTTCTTCTTCTTTTAACTGTTACCGCTGCTCTCTGCGTTCTCGAGAAGTTCCGAGGAGGAGAGCGGGAGCAAGAGCATGGAGAAGGGGATGGATCCGGCGCTGCTGGACAGCATCATCGCGCGGCTGCTGGAGGTGAAGACCCTCAAGCCGGGCAAGAACGCGCAGCTGTCGGAGTCGGAGATCAAGCAGCTCTGCGCCGCCTCCAAGGAGATCTTCCTCTCGCAGCCCAACCTCCTGGAGCTCGAGGCCCCCATCAAAATCTGCGGTAATCTTCTCCGATTCCTCCGTTTGTTTCTTGATGGATGTCGGCCGCCCATGGAAATGCCATCTTGGGGGATCGGTTCCGCTGGTCAACGCATAGTAGGTGGCCGGTTTGTGGTTTTTTTTTGTGGTGCTAGACCCGATCTTTTGATTGATGAGCCGGTTGCGGACTGTTATGGAGATTTATCGCATGTGGTAGCTGTTCCGAGTGATTGAGTATAATCAGGACGGGAACTCACTTTGAATCTTGTTTGGGCTGATAGAGTAGTTCTTAAAGCGATGGTCATGTTCTATATTTGTCGAGTAATTTGCAAGGTTATACTGTAATGGAATGTGTCCTAAGACACCAAGTGATTTTTGGTGGGTCATTGTAGTATCAATGGGGTTTATGATGAATTAACCATGCCTCTTGAGTTTTAGGTGCTTCAGAATCTAGCATTTTGTCTGATTTTTTGGGGGTTCATAATGCAAAGTTGCGAAAGCTGATGACCCCATTAAGGGTTTGATGGATTCACTTTGCAGAACAGTATATTATATATGTTCATCATTGTGCAAAGTTGTAAAGTAGTATATTCAAACAAAAGGCTTGCTTTGGTAGCTAACTGTAGGTTGGATAACTGGCATCCATCACCCTGATTATTGTGGAAGTTTTCAGTTTAAGATGAACAACTAATAATTTGATTTTCAGTTTGCAGACAGATCACAATGGTTTTAGTTGTCTTAATTTTTAAATAAAAAGTAGATCAACAACTTCTGTAAATTTTTTCCTTCTGAATCTGGGTATTATTTTAGAGAACCTTTAGCAGCTTTCAGAAATCCCACATACTAAAGTGTTAATCATACATAAATTCTTCTGATCAGGTGATGTCCATGGTCAATATTCTGATCTCCTGAGGCTCTTTGAATATGGTGGATATCCTCCTCAGTCCAATTATCTTTTCTTGGGTGATTATGTGGACCGGGGAAAGCAGAGCCTTGAGACTATATGCCTTCTTTTGGCTTATAAGGTCAAGTACCCTGAGAACTTCTTTCTTCTAAGAGGCAATCATGAGTGTGCATCAGTAAACCGCATCTATGGGTTTTATGATGAGTGCAAGCGCAGATTCAGTGTAAAACTCTGGAAAACATTTACGGACTGTTTTAACTGCTTACCAGTATCAGCATTGATAGATGAAAAGATTCTATGTATGCATGGGGGTCTTTCTCCAGAGTTGAACAAGCTGGATCAAATACTCAACCTCAATCGCCCCACAGATGTGCCTGATACTGGGTTACTTTGTGATCTTCTTTGGTCTGATCCTTCCAATGAAGCACAAGGGTGGGCTATGAATGATCGAGGTGTTTCATATACATTTGGGCCTGATAAAGTGGCTGAATTTCTTGAGAAGCATGATTTAGACCTCATTTGCCGAGCCCATCAGGTCTGCTATGCTCAGAAAGTGCATATCAAATTTGTTTTCCTTGTCAAGTGAATCACCTGAGTTATTTTCTCCTTGTTGGAATTCAGGTTGTTGAGGATGGATATGAGTTCTTTGCTGATCGCCAGCTTGTAACAATATTTTCGGCGCCTAATTACTGTGGGGAATTTGATAATGCTGGTGCCATGATGAGTGTAGATGAGACACTGATGTGCTCCTTCCAAATACTCAAACCTGCAAGGAAAATGTTAGGTGGCTCAACTAATACCAAATCCGGCTTCAAGGTATGCATGGCTAAAAGCGGAAAAGTTGTTAGTTTGCCCTATACAAGTATGCATATGTACATCATGCTGCTTCCCTACTGCCCCCCTTCCAAAATAGGTGTTGAGCAGTCCTGCTGTACCGTTATTTTGTACAATTATGTCATTCCATTGTCTCTTAACCTACACAACTGATCTGAAGTTATAATATGAGCTTCTAATGGAGTTATATTAACTTGCATTTTAGAAAAAATGAGCATACCAGGGAGGGCTTAACGGAATCAAACTTGGATGATGTTATTCCTCTGCTGTGTTAATTGCCCGTAACGGGAGCTAGTTTTAAGTGGACATGTATGCATTGGCGTTGCTTCCAGTCTCCAAACATGATGCGCTGATTTTAAATGTCTTACATGCATTGGTCTGGGAGTAATTTAGAAGAAGGGGTAATTAGGCAGTCCCAAGTTGTAAAACAGGAACATGCAAGGTAATCTGAAAAAAAGGATGCACAAGGTAAAGGGGAACAGAGGGAATAGAACACTTATTTGACTACGAGAATCAGAACTTAATAGATTTTCTTTCTATCGTAGAATCTAAAGTTTGCCCGCAATTCCCAGACCACTGTCAGAATAAATCCCAGAACACTTCTTTCTGTTTTTTCTTGTGCACTTGAATGCTCCTCGAGTTCTCATTCTAGGAATATAATGCTTAGTAATAATGCCAAGTCGTCTCACTTAACTGTATTTAAGCTATGCTTATGAGTTTATCACCTGCAGGCTGCAGCTGACTACTTTATCAAGAAATGAGTCATGATTACAACCCCATAGTTAGGCTTGCCATTGATTTACCAATCACAGTTTGTTCTTAGCTTTGACTATTGAAATTCAGCCATGCAACATTCCACTGTGACACAATTACTATATATTATTTACTTTGTTGGACTTTTTTCATTGATTGATTGTCGTCATGTGAAAGGGCATGCTGAATTGCATAATCCGTCAAATTGCTTTATAATACTTACATGCATATTTCAATTTCATGTTCTATTCTATGGCAGTACATGTCATAATCATTGGGGGCATGTTTAGTGTCATACATTGACCTTGCGTTACAGTTCAACCTGTATCAGGCGTTATGCTCATTCTATGGTCCTCTTTTGTGTTCCATGACACTATTGCCTTTGAACCCTGTATGTGAGGCAATATAAGGAGAAAGATAGGAAATATGGTTAGGTAAAGTGGAGAGCCATTTAATTTGATAAGTCGGATATAGGAATTTTAATAAAAAAATGATCTTTTATGTGCTTGACTGAAGGACCCATCCATATGCACATGATTGTCACATAAGAAACATTCCTAGCCATCAGCATGCGTTGGTTGCCATGGGATGTAGCTATGAACTATTATCATACTACTGGAGAAAAATGGACATTTAGCTGGTTGTACCAAAATTATCCTTAGGTGTAATGAACTAATCATGAATGAATAATTATCATGAGTTCCTTATTCAAATATGATTCTCTGATGATGCCGATGCTGGAATGCAACTAACCCTCAATTATTGCTTTCTTCCAACTTTGACTAGTCATTGAGAGGATGGTGACGGTGGCACGGTGATTGGTGAGCAAGCTGTGAAGCTGATCTGCAGGGCACATACCTCGAGCGGCTGTGACTAACTAGCATTTTGGCCTGCACCTCGTCCGGGGAACAAGAACGCAGATGTGTACAACTCTCTCGTCGATGGAACTGTACATTGTTCATGTCGGATTAACACTCTTGTAATGTATTATTGTTTTTTTTCCTACCGTGCGGATCTCTTATCGTACGAGAAGATGATGTGAATGAAACTGTTCCCTCTCTCCCCTCTAAGTTTGAATGTTCAATTCAGACAGGTCTATGCCAATAAAACAGCTTATAGAGCACTGGGTGCTTGAAGATCATAAAAGGGAGCAGCAATACTTGCGGTTTATAAACCTGCTTGACTGAAGCAATGTTTGAATCTGTGGTTCGCACGATTCGAGCTTTGCACAATAGTCTCTGTATATTGTACTTTGTTCGTGGTTCTTTGGGTACTACCTGTTCAAGTTAACATCGTGGGTTTAGTTAACGTCTTTATGAGAGCCTTTCTTTTTGTTCATCAGTCGAGGTTGATAACTTGGAGACGAAAAGAGATGAAGCATTGGAATAATTTCTGTCAGAACGATGATAAGAGTCGATGTTGGATTTTATCTGTCCAAAGAATTTCTTCTTTGAGACTTTCTCTTGCAAATAGAGGCAGAGAAATGGCAGAGAAGAAACGACGCATCAGAATAGGTTCCGTCAAAAAGATATCGGATGGATAAAGATGATCAGAGTGGATGATGTGGTCTGTCTTCATCAGTCAATTTCTTGAAAATAGAGGCAGAGAAACGTTGGACAAGAAGAATCTAATTCTCTATTACCACCCAGAGTCAGATAGACATAATGCAATAGGCAGATGGGCGGCAAACCGGGTAAAAAGACTCATCCTAGGAAGAAAAACAAGAACGATTTTCTACCCACCATTCATCAATTCGAACAACAAATTTTCTTGCAAGTCTCTAGAGCATGGAGAAAGAGAAAACACAGATTTACAATGTCATGTCATCCCGAGTACATCATGGGAGTTAAAACTGTCAGAGAGGTTGGAGTTACAGAATTTTTCCTCCGAAACATAGCGCGATCAAACAATGCACTCAAGGTGGATTTATAGGGATTACAATCCTCAAAAATCCTTCTCTAGGCAAATGTCCCTTGCTCTGTATCTATGCTGGAGCAGTGTAGATTGACTCGCCTAACATTTTCCACTCCATCCATGTTTTTTGTCAACAAAAGCTGAACCTTTTCAGACTAGAGGAAGTGTTCTACATCAATCACTCGTTTCTTCAGACCGTGACAAAGCTGAATCTGCGTAATACTAAAGAAGACCACTCCTGTGCACATCAACAGCAAGAACTAAGAACAAGAAGACAAGATCTAAGCTGATTTACTATCTCTACGTGTCCACATTGTAACACTCATCTGTTGTTAGCAATCTTGTGGTAGCCATGGTAAGAACAATTCATCAGAAATTCCAGGTTAGTCAGCAAGACGATCGTCCATCAGTTGGCGGTGGTGCTCGACGGCAGCTAGTTCCGGCGAGCAATCGGCGACAGCAGTTAGGTGAATTCACCGGGGAGCCATGGAGACGGAGATGTCGGTGGGGACGCGGAACTTGTCGGCCCAGTCCTGCGCCTCCACGAAGAGCTTGGAGACCTTGGCAGCGACCCAGGACATCTCCGGCCGGGCCGCGGGGTCCTTGGCCACGCACCGCAGCGCCACCGCCGTGAGCGTCTCCGCGGCGTCGACGGGGAAGGAGTCCTTGAGCCTCCGGTCCACCCACCTCCGCATCCCCTCCCCAGCGCTCTCTGCCGCCGCGGCCTCGGCGCTCTCGATCAGCGACGTCCGCTCGTACTCCTTGGTGGCCTTGTTGTACTCGTACCGCACGGGCTCCTCCCCGGACAGCAGCTCCAGCAGCAGCACGCCGAGCGCGAACACGTCGGAGCGCCGCGACGGCGCGCCGCCCGCGATGATCTCCGGCGCCATGTACCCGCGCGTGCCCTCGATCCGCCTCCCTCGGCTCCCCGTCCGGCGGTGCCTGGCGCTGGCGGTCTGAGATTCGTCGCCATCGTCGCCGTCCGGGGGGAGCTCGCCAGCGAGATCGGCGGCGCCGAAATGGGCGATCTTGGCGCGGAGGCGGGCGCCGTCGCCGCAGACGAGGACGGAGGAGGAGGAGAGGCGGTTGTGGACGGTGCCGGCCTGGAGGTGGACGTAGCTGAGCGCGTCGCAGGCGTTGGCGGCGACGCGGAGGCGGGAGCTCCAGGAGGCGAGCGGCGTGAAGGCGGGGTTGTGGGCGGCGCCGCGGAGGAGGGACGAGAGCGGGGCGGCGTCCGGGACGAGCTCGTAGGCGAGGAAGAGGGAGCCGTCGGGGGAGGCGGCGGCGCCGTAGAGCCGCGCGATGGCGGCGTGGTGGCAGTGGCCGAGGACGGCGAGGCGGGCGGAGACCTCGGTGGGCTCGCGCCGCAGCGCGCGTCGGAACACGGCGGCCGGGTGTCCCCGGAGCGTGCAGCGGAAGGAGTTGGGGGAGGACGGCGCGAGGCGGTGGGAGGGCGCGAAGTTGGAGGTGGCGGCGGCGAGCTCGGCGAAGGTGAGGAGGAGCGGGAGGTTCGGCAGGGAGCCCAGCTTGAGGGCCTGCAGTGAGGAGGCGGCCGAGGAGGAGGTAGTGGATAGGGAGGAGCTGGAGGAGTTGTGGCTGCCGTTGGTGGTGGGGGTGGCGGCGCGGGGCGAGCGGCGTTGGTGGGATGTTGCTGCCGTGGTAGAGGAGCGGGCCATGGACGGAGCGGCGGCGGTGGCGGACGGGGAGGTGGCGGTAGAGCTCTTGGACTTGCACATCGGCCGCCTCGGCACGCCAACTATTGGGGACCGAGAGAGAGACCAGCAGATCGTCGGCGCTTTCTTGCCCTCGGAGGTCAGATTGCGGGCGGGCGTAATAAAGGTTTCGCCTTTTCGTTCTCTCGCTTTACCTGCCGAGTTGCTGTTGCGTCGACAGAGACGAAGAGGGATGAGATGAGAGGTTCGATCGGGTCAAACACGAGTCAAACATCCGCCACATTTTGAACCGTTCTGTAATGCCAAATAATTCAAGTTTTATGAGCTCAAGTCAAAGTGTACATCTGCAATATCTTCTGTTTGTATCGCATATATATGCCACAATACATTTCCTACTTTTTTTTTCTCTCAAACAAATGCTATAGCTAATTCTTGCTCTATGACTACAAAGATCCGTTGATGTTGAAACCAAAAGATTAAATCATCCAATACCTAAAAAACCTAAATCACATTATAGGCACTTAATTATGAATTGGCACAATGTAGACTAAGTCCAGCTAAGCAACATGATAATGGCAACACAACTTATCGAAATATATCGGAATTCAATGGCTTGCCGGGATTGACACACAACACCCCTCTTCGCTTGGTTTTGCGACTATGTACATCATGGTCTCCTTGGATCATTAGGAATAAGGACATTTTTTAAGGTTCCTCTATTAAATTTCGTGCACATGGGTTTTTACAAGATGATCATCATTTTACAGTTGGAAGACCGCTAAGCAGGAAAGGAGACCTAGCTAGCTGGCACTTGTGCCTTCTTAGAAAAAACTAAGTTCAATACCACCACGCTTTAGGAGGGTTCATGACATCAGGTGTCTGTGCCGGTCTAATGCGGTTCACTATCCTTCGGAGGAATTGCAACCTTGTGTTCTCCGTTTCTCGTTTTTCATTGTTGGCTGTTGAGCCTTGTGATTTGTAAACGCTTGTGCATCGCGCTCTTACCTTGTTGTCGAACCATAAAGGTTTTATTTATAAAGTCGCGCAATAGCCTTCATTCTAAAAAAAACACATGACCAACACGCACATGATGTCAATCTATTCAAACCACCATTTTTTAGTGAACAAAATCTATTTAAGCATAGTTACATTTATATGATCTTTGTTCTTTGTGAACATCGAAGTATTACACTTCATTGTGTTAAAGGCCGTGGCTAATTCTCGCTCAACCAATAATAATTCACTTAATTCTGATGGTATAACATCACCCGATGTGCAACTCATGAGCAACTCGAAAATCTGGTTGCAATTGTAACACAATGTGCAACTCTCACGTGACCAAGGTGCATCTAACGGTTTTGACATTGACCGAGCTAAGTTAACTCTCGATCAATCCGAGAACTAACCACCAGTAAGAAAAGTCACCACTGATATTGGGTGACGAAAGTTTCAGTATGCATCATTTTGATGCATAGGCTGAGGCTTCCCTTTAGAAAAAAGATTGAGCTAGTGCAACTTTTTTTTGGGAACAACATCATGTTTTATACTTGTCTTTGTAGGAAAGGAATGCACGAGCATAACTCGCGGCATGTTTGTCCCTGTTACATCAGCATGAACGAATGCATGGTGTTAACAAATTGAGATGGAGTGCCCGGAGAAGAAAGGCGAACAGGATGTTTGGTTGACCTGACCTAACGGTGAAGAGAACAAATGTAGTAGTCGCGTGGCTGCTAACAGTTGTGAATTTTTGACAAAAAAGACCACCTGCGCCACTGAAATGCTAGAAAAGACCACCTCTGAAAATTTTTGTCAAAAAGGACCACCTGCGAATGGCGGCACCCTTGCCGACGCGACACGTGGCACGTGCCGCCAATGCCAAAGCCGGCACCACCCTGCCGCCAATGCCAAACCCGGCATGTTGCCGTGCATGTCCACGTGGCACATGCCGGCAACGGTGGTGGCGGCACCCTGGTTTTTATTTGGTTTATTTTCTCTATCATCGCATGCAACGGAACGAATCAGCCTGCCCAGGGTGCCGGCGATCACACTGGCGGCACGTTGCCACCTGGACATGCCGGCGTGGGACGGCAACATGCCGGCGTGGGCATTGGCGGCAGGCCCCTGCCGGCACCGGCCCAGGCGGCACGTGCCATGTGTCGCCTGGCCAGGGGTGCCGCCACTCCGAGGGGGTCTTTTTTGGCAAATATTTTCAGAGGTGGTCTCTTTTGACATTTCATTGGTGCAGGTGGTCTCTTCTGTCAAAAATTCAACAGTTGTAGGGGAGAGCGACGTGACTGCGAACGTACGTCCAGACAAATTTGACGACGCCAACCGCACGCATGCGAATATTTTTGGATAATATATATAAAAAACTCCCGGTCTCTTGTCAATCAAAGGGTGCGCGCGTCCTGTGTGTCCTTGACTTCTCCCCATCCCCAATTTCATTTCATTTCATCTCGTATTTGTCTTTGTCTCTATTTGTACATTGCCAAAATTAAGTAGGACTTGGGTGTGTGTGCATGACAACACTGGCGATATTATGGCGTTCAAAGTAATGCAAACTATTCTTGTCTAACAACGCCGCAACCGAGCATCTCTCTAGCGGATGCTGCAAATAGAAACCCTAAGAAACAGTGATGCAGGCCACCCTAAATGGTTTGCAGGTTGAAAAGAGGGTTGCGCAGAATAGAATCTATATTCGAAACTGCAGATTAAAAAAACCATCCTAGGGAACAAGCTAAAATAAACATAGGAAGCTCACCACCCGAACCCTAGACTACCAAAACGTGGCTCCGGTATCTCACTGGAGCCTTTGGAGCGGCGGCGATGCTGGTGGAGGTGCCTCTCACTCGTCGTCGATGTTGAGGTTGACAATGGTAGCCGAGGAAAGATGCGTTCGGCGGCCGCCACCTTGACGCCCTCCTAGAGTAGGAGCTCGTCCAACTTCTCGTTCGTGCGGCCTCTGGATGCCATTTGCCTACTCCGTGCGAGCCTCTGGACGAGCTCATGGTGCCAGGGGATGCATAGATCTGTGGTGGGATGCGGCTGGAGGAGTGACTGGCGACGGAGTTCTAGCTAGGGTGGGATGCGGTGGAGGGGATGGGGATGGGGATTTTGTCCCACATACCACCCCCCGGCATCCACATATAGCGGTGAGGCGCGTTCTTTTGCAGGGCCAAAATAGGGTTTGCAGGCCCATGGCCATTTGTTGTTTTTGCTCTGGCCGGCATTTTGCCCAAACCGCAACCTCGCTGAATTGATGCGGTTTTGGCCCTTTTGTCGCATCTGCTAGAGGTGCTCTAAGACCTAGTTACTGGAACTTTCATCTTTTACTCGAAACAGGCTTTCGCCTGACAAAAATACATAATTAACTCATGAGACTTGGTTACGGGAACCCTTCTTTCATCTTTCCTCGAAATAAGTTTTCACCCCGCTTTATAAATAAAGCCACAACATCAGCACGTGAACCGATATATAGTGATGAGAGGACCCTCTCACAAGGCATATTAAGGATAAGTTTAAAAACCAAAACTTAAAACCCTAAACCCGAATACACCGAAACAAAACCGAGGGGTATCAGATCTTCACGACTACGGCCTCATGAGAGTAACATCGCAGCCCGCTGCCATCGTCGATACCGAGACGGTCAGGGGTCTTTAAAAATGTGTCGAGAGGTTCCCAAATGGATATGAAATTCGAATCGGATTTAAGAGGAACTCTAGCAGACCCCCCCCCCCCAAATCCGGTCAAACGTGCAAATTTTCGAGGGTTTGCGTTTTCGATGCAAAAAACTGCGCAGAACAGAATCCGCAAAAGTTGCCCAACCTGCAAATATTTTGTAGTCTCAACCTGCATTCGCATCCGCGACCCCCATACATGCAGTTTTGTTGGCCGAACCGAGCAACCCGATCAACGCTCTTGGAGAGTGAAATTTCTCACCGGGCCTTCACCGATGTCGTCGGAATCTGGCCAAATTCTACCATACAGCTCAAGATTTAATCAAACTTTTGTCAATCTTTATATACCGGATCAATTCCACCATTTTTGTCAAGTTCTATCCATGGTGCGTGCAGGCGGGCGGGGCGGGGCTGGCCGGTGCGTGCAGGCAGGCGGGCGGGGCAGGGCTGGCCGGTGCGTGCAGACGGGCAGCGAGCTGGGCCAGGCGAGCTCGAGCTGGGCCGGGCGAGCTCGAGCGGGCGAGCGTCTGCCGGCGGCGGTGATCCAGCGCGCGGTGCAGCGGCGGGCGGGCGGGGGAGGGGCGGCAGCGGGCAGGCGAGGGAGGGGCGGTGGAGGGGCAGGCAGGGGAGGGTGGCGCGGGGCGGACTGGCCGGCGGCTGCTGTGCAGTGATGCTTGGTGCGGTGGAGAAGAAGGGAAAAAAGGTAATAAATAAATAAAAAATGCTGATAAGCAGGCCCTCTGATGGAAGATTTCATTTTATAGTTTGCTATTGTGGTGTCTGTTCCGCACGACGCAATTTCAATCTGCAAATAGCAAATACAGGCTGATCTAAACTCAGATTTTGCAGTTTCGAGATTGGGGGTCTGCTAGAGTTGCTCTAAGAATACAACATATCGGGTCAGGAAGCGGACGCTGGTACATAAATCATCTGACGCCGTCTAGGAAGGTACTCCGGCGGGCATGGTCGTCGTCGTCGTCGCGGTGGCGAACTATGGCGTAGTAAAGCTATTCCGCATTCAATTTTCGTAGACACTAGAGTGATAGTTGGCTTGCCTTGCCTGCCGTGGAGGCGACGAAAGTGGCTTGTCGATCAGGCCAATGATAGGTCTGAATCCACCCGGCTTAATATGTTCTTGTCAACTCTCTTGTGAAACGATTAGTTGGCCACTAGCAAGTGTGGATTGGGAACATATTTTACTTGGATCCGCTGATAGTACATCTGTACATGGAGCTAAGGGCATCTTCAGCGGGCCGACCCATTTCGGACAGCCAATCTGTCCGAATCGGTCCGTTTGGGTCGGACCCCGGACAGAAAAGGCCTCCCGTCCGGCCTCTGTCCGTTTGGGTCGGGCGGTGCACCCAGCGACGCGACCCATTTTCTGGGCAGGGATGGTTTGGATTGGCGTTTTCGCCAGAATGGCTGCCTGTCTGTCCATGCTGACTATCATTTTGGCCAGTTTGAT
This sequence comes from Dactylis glomerata, assembly GCA_007115705.1. Classification (NCBI taxonomy): domain Eukaryota; kingdom Viridiplantae; phylum Streptophyta; class Magnoliopsida; order Poales; family Poaceae; genus Dactylis; species Dactylis glomerata. The sequence goes on from QXEO01002091.1 coordinate 53,600, forward strand.
AAGGGCAATATATTTACAAATTAGAAGACAGATTAAAACATACAAATAAGTATAGTTTTAGCATACAATTACATTAATTTAATCGTCTCTGGACAGAATGAGGCGTTGCCTCTTCTCAAACCATGCCCTTCTACCCTGGTCCATCTTGGACAAATCGGCGGTCATGATTCGGTTCTCCTCGGCGAGCAAGGTGGCGGCGACCTCTTTTTCCTTCAACTCAATCTTCTTGGCGGTAGCACGGGCATTGGCCTCATCAATCTGGAGCTGCCTCTCTCGTACCTCGATGGCCTTCTGTTGAAAGGCCGCAAAGTTGGTCATTGCTACCTCTTTCTGTTGGCGCCTCCTCTCCTCCCGCGCCGTCCACACTTCTTCCTTCTTGGCCAGGACAACCTTCAGTGTGCTCTCCAGAGCTAGGGCACTGGCATCGCGCTTCAGTCTTGCTTGGTGGCCCCTTGGCCGATCACCTCAGATAGGTTTAGCCGAGTCGCCGCTGTCAAGGTCGACCGTCTCGCCTGGATGATGCTTGCCGGCTGCCTTTTCCCTCTTGTAGATGGCATAGCTGGCTTGCCATTTAGGAAAATCTTTGAGCTTCTTCCAACAATGGCTAAACGTGAATTGGTGCTTCTCCACCTCCAAGAAAAAGTCCAAAGAGTTGGTCACCACATCCTTCACGCCATGGCCGCTCAATCTCCGATTGGTGATATTCTCGTGAGCGCCACAAAACTTGTTGCACTCCAATTGAATTGTCGTCCACCTCTTTGAGATCGATAATTCATTTCGTTGGGGTCGGGTCAGACATTTCGTCGAACAGGTTCCGGCCATCCGGCATTTGGCCGGCGGGCACGACCCGTGGCCTCATGTTGAGCTCCGGAAGGCCATCGCTAGAGTGGGGCGTGCGGTTGAGGTCGACGTCGATGACCGGCGGGCGAGGGCGCATGGGTGGCCGCGAAGACACCGAGCTTGCCGCCGAATGTGTGGCCTCGACGCCGACCCCGTTGGCCAGCTGGTACTGGGTGATCGCCTCCTCCTTCATCATCATCACCGCGTGGGTGGCCGCCTGTGATGCCAACAACTCGGCGTTGGCCCGGCACTGCATTTCCCGGAACTGCTCGGCCGCAGCGGCCTCCGCTATCGCCTTCTCGGCCTCGGCCTTCCTTGCCCGTTCGGCGTTCCGGCGGGCGGCGCGCTTCTTGGACTCGGCGGCGCGCTGCTCCGCCGATATCTCCTTCTTCACCCTCACCGTTGTCGCCCGCGCTGGCTCGCCGGTGAGATCGACGGAGGGGTTCATGCTGGCGTCGTAGGAATGAGCTGTGGCGGCGATGGGAAGGCCGGTGGCGGCGACGGGAAGGGTGGTGCCGGCGGCGACAGTGGAATCGGTGGCTTGCTCCATGGCTGGCTAGGGTTTTCGGCGGGACAGTCCAGTGGCGCTGGCGGGATAGGAATGGGCGAAATTTCAATTTTGTGTCACTGCCTTGGGGGGGCAGGGGAGGACAAGGGAGGCGAGCGCGCGGACGAGCGAGGCGTCCGCGCGCACCCATCTTTGACCCAAAACTGGGTCACGGATAGGTGCGCGCGGACGGCTCCGGGGTCCGTTTGGGTCGGCCCGCTGGGTGCAGGTTTTTCGGCCTCTTTGTCCGGTCGGACAGAAACGGATCCGCGGTGTCCGTTTGGGTCGGCCCGCTGGAGATGCCCTAATCGCAGCTGCATGATCTTAAACTTGTCATGCGTGACGGAGACGATTGGGTTTAACTCGAATCTGGATGCACGCACGCATGGCGTTCTGTCAGGTCTAGTGCGAATGCCGAATGCGACAGAAGAAAAACGCAAATTCTACGAGCGAGAGAGAGCGACGTGACTGCAAACAGTTGACCTCCTGCACATCAAAACTTGCCCAAAGTGAAAACGGTACTCCCTTCAACTTATATTACTTTTCGCCAATATAAATGTATCTAGATATTAAAATACGTTTAAATACATCCATATTAACAAAGATTATTTTGGATCAGAGGGAGTACTAAAACTAAGTACTAGCTCAACTTAATCCCGCTCTAGGTTTGACATGTGTTCCTGTCCTGTAGGTTTTGCTGCAGCTGATTGTGTCACAATACACCGTTGAACAAACGAGTCAAATTTAGGTGGCTGAATTGACCGGATTATGGAAATGTACTTACGACACAAAAACTTAAGTTGACAAGCTAGTGTATAGTGCTAATAGGTTGCAATAATTTACTAATCGTCTGGTCATCTCCTTATGCTCTAACCACGCAATAGAATACTTTCTGGTGCGTCCAGGGTACGAACCGATCAATAATTTTTCGAACTTGGAATCTATTTTGATAATTTGATAAATCCGGAGAATTCTTCAACTCCAAATCATTTGACTCAGAATACAAAATCAAATGATCCTTGTCGTCCAAATCAGTTGAACAAATCCGAGCTACTTTCGTTAATAAGCACCATCACCTGGATTGGTCAGGATCTCTTTGAACTTGATTTTTTTTAGTAAATCGATAAATCTGGAGAATGCTTCAACTCCAAATAGTTAACTTGGTTACTAAATCTCCGAAAGGAGAATACATATTTCCTAAATTGAACAAACCAGAGGACTGGTTTTTTGCCATTTTAATGGTGAAAAGAAGAGGAAATAAGTGAAGCTTGCACAAAAAAAATGATATACTAATACTTGGGAGGTTTGTTTAAAGAGTATAATGCCAATGGCCTCCCTACTGATCGATACGGCAACGATTTTTGTTAAAAAAATATATTATAGGATATTCGATATGGCCCACAAATCGTAAGCAATTGGAATCACAATCAACAACTTTATTTATCAAATGATCTAGTTAGTAGACTGTGTCATCCAAATTGGCTGAACAAATCCAGAGCTACTTTCTTCAAGCAGCAATACCTAGAGTGCACAGTACCCCATGCCTTCACTCTGCAGTGTGCACCAAATACGAGATATGTGCCCCAAAAAAATACGAGATATGTGTGTATCCTTATGGATAACTATAAACAATTCAAAACTCTCTTATTCTTATAAAAATAACCATTTTACAAGGAACATACTCCCACTAGAATTTAAGCGTTAAGGTGCCCATCTACCTTGCTTAACCATTTTACAAACATATTATAGAATTTCACCCTTTTGCTAGAGAGGCTCTTACACATTCATGCATAAAACCAGTAGGAGTACTTTTTGTTTTGAGAGAGTAAAATCAGTACTCCCTTCGATCAGAAATAATTATCAGCAATTTTGTATTAATTTAATATAAAATTTATACTAAGTATTCAACAGTTATTTTTGATCGGAGAGAGTACTATTTTAACACATCGCCGTCTCTAGCACGCTGCACGCATGAGTCATAACGCGCGTGTCGTGGTGGCAGCTTCGATCAGTCAGTGGCATCCTGGGCAGGCAACGACGGACGACAACTAGGGTTTGGCAGGTTTTGCTTACATCAACTCACGGTGGTCGCACCTGATAAAAGAGGAAACGCATGGTGGTCTCGACTAGGCTGTCGGCCGTGCCTGCGCGTGAAAATTAAGGGAGAAGGAAGAAAACAAAGTAACTAGTACATGAGAGCGACGCGACTGCAAAATTCCATACATACTTACGCATACGTAGGCGCGTGCGTTTGTCCTGGCTAATCAAAAATCAACTAGGCGACTCGGATCACTTATCAAAACACACAACGGAACAGCACGCTTACATGACTCCAGGTCTCAAATAATCTATACTCCCTTTGTTTCATAAAACTTATCACCAATATAGATATATCTAAACAACTAAAAATGTTATCTAGCTACATCTTTTTTTTTTTTTTGAATTTTATCTAGCTACATCTATATTAGTGAGGACAAAGTTTTATAAGACGGATGAAGTATTATATATTGTATCATCACCTATATGTCCAAAATTATATATCATAGTTTTATATTTTTAATAAAGAGTATATATTAATATTGAGAAGATACCAATCATACCCAGCCTCTGCATCAACACATTGCTCTAGCCGCATTACGGATGCACACCACCAAAAAAGAGAAAAAAATACAAAAATGAGAAAAGTCCCGCTACAGTGATCTATTTCTTAAAACAGCAGTACTAACATCACAAAACAGCACCAGAAGTCTAGCTTCTCAAAAAGCGATGCCTTCAAGAAGGGAAGAATGTACAAGCGCCATCATCGCCCCATCATAGATCTTAGGTTTTCACCCCGAAGAAAGTCCTTGCTCTCAAAATAATGCCATCAACAAGGCCATTGTCAGGCACAACTAATTAAGGCCAGATCTTGGATTTTCACCCTGAAAGGTAAGACTTTGAACTTCTCCTCTATAGTCGCCCCCACTTGCATACCGCTGCTCCAAGTCATGAATCACCAAGCCAATTCCTCATGGCCACAAAGACTCAAACCATCATTACCATCCATAGATGTTGGCTTCAATGACATTCCCCACCAGCACCATGGAACAAGAAAGCGTGCCCCATGATATTAACAGCCAGCAAAGCTTTGAAGCGCTCCCTCTGAAACCAAAATGGTCAGAGGAAAACAACGGGTACGCACGACAAAATCCCACCCGATCCAGCAATCTCCAGGCATGGATCGCCTAGTGGAGTTCGCCGACCGAGCCTTCCGGAACACGACACTACAAATCGATAGGGACGGGCAACCGACAGATCAACATCTTGACACATGTTAGGATCCTAGGACCGCCACCTCTATTCACGCCGAGTTAGTAGCCCTCACGCCGCCCTCACGCCACCCGTCGGCACCCCGTTGGATCCGACAGAAGAAACCACACAAGAAGGAGGGATGAGAAGGAGGTAACCACTGAGATCAAGATCTATGAATCCAAACCCTCCCAACCCTAGGCCCCGCCCCCGGCAGTCAATGCGTCGCTGATGGATGATCTCTGCCTCCACCCCAGTCAGGGGCAGCGCCATGGCCATTGCTCGAAGACACGACGACCTCACGGCCCTAGTAGCTCTGCTACCGACCTCAGGCGACCACCTCCCAGAACACCGTTCGGCAGCTGGGCATGAGCGACCAGCGAAGGGAGGGTCTTGGCGGCGCTAGATGGAGAGCCCGGGCATCGCCCTAGGGGACGCATGCGAGGGATCACAAATTTATGTACATTCATACTTACTTATATATTAAAACACATGTAGTTTCATTCGTGCCAAGTAATTTGGGATGGAGAGTAGTAATACTCCCTCCATTTTTATTTATTTTGCTTTCTGGGATTAGTGAAAGTCAAACTTTATTATGTTTGACCATGAATATAGGAAAAATATCAAAATCCATAATATCAAGTACATATAGTATAATAGTGTACTTTTTAAGGATTCTAATACTTTAAATTTTTCATCATAGATGTTGATATTTTTCCTAAATATTTGATTAAACTTTATATATTTAACTTTAACTATACCTAGAATGCAAATTAATTGTAAACGAAGGGAGTAATCCTTAAGTAGACTAGTAGAGTAGAGGTCTGTCCGCTACAACCATACTACTATAACTAAATGAAATCCCGCACGTTGCCGCGGACATGAATGCATTTGAATTGCAGTTCATCAAGTATTCATGCCAAAATAAGAATGCCAAGCATACAAGGACTTTGTTTGTTTACACAATATTGTACAACATTTGCTATATGTCATTCTAAGTAGTACAAATTATTGCAATTGAATTATAAAACGTACCGTGACAAATCAAATGTTGATGGATATTTCCTCCGGGTGACAAGCGTATACCACTAGAGATAATGGTGTTGTCTTCTCCTAAAAACGCAATACATGCACTTTGATGTATTCAGGGTACGGATAAGAAATCTTCACTTTACTAATGAAATGTCTGTGTGTTGCTACGGTTCTATTTTGTTGTTGTAATATGTCAATGCAATACGTACAAAAGTTTACATGTATGATTAAGACATTAATAATATATTTAAAACTCATAATACTCCACCTCGTTTGATGTATGATTTGATAACCGATATAATTGACATTGTTTAAATAGGAAATAAATAGGTCACAATTATTTTTATATTAACTAATAGTACTACTTGAAGCCCCTTAGATATTGCCATACAATGTCAGGAATATTGTCCTCGACTTCATTTTAATGGTACTTAAGCAGGTGTATCAACAAATTCTTCATCAATTGTCTAGCGTCCTGGACAACAGTATTTATCATTAGCATGTATATTTTATATGTTCAAAGCTTCAACTGTTCAAAGCTACTAGTCTCGAGAGACATGATTAGTAGAAAGTATTGTTATAATTTTTGTTTTATAATTTTTTTGTTCTTTTCAATATAAATAAAAGCAGTAAGATAAATAGCAACAAACGGAAATAACTATGTATGAGTGGGTAGGTAATAACCAAGCGCTATACTCCCTGACAACAGCGCCAATTTGATGAGCTGGTTTTCCTATGCAACCACATCTGTTTTACCTGGATCAACAACAAGGCTATTGTAGTACTAACAACGACAAATATATCCCAGTATGTATCATCTCGTACAAGCTATGCCGAATGGTATCCACTCTTACCCCGTAGCCATATTGTCAATGCGGCCACGTTCACACCCAAAACGGTGTTTGGAAATAGCTATACTATAAGTTGCAAAGTAAACGGTAATGAGGTATAATGGTTTAAACTACTACTACTAGAACTGGAAGAAAACTAATGCAGAAGTAAATACTAATTATATAGAAGGATGGATGCAATGAGATATTTAAGTGTAATGAATTCAGTTCATGATGATATTGAATGTACCAAATGGAATAAGTGGAGTATATGAATTGTCACACTTCATATAAAATATGCAAGTAGGCAAGCGACCCATGATTAATTGGAATCAAGAGGGCGGTTGTCATCCAACACTCATGATTCTACAGTGCATCGCTAAGCATCCCTTGCTATGCCCCGTGATTAAGGTTGTGAGACCGAATCATGGCTTTAAACTCTATGGTTCCTTGTTGTTCCTCGAGAAATACTAGCTCCCCTTTGGTTACTACCCTGTCACTAGGTAGATCACCGGTTTAATAATAAACAAGTTCTTATCTATGAGGTTCCTATTATCATGTTGCCTGGATCCTTATTAATAGACAACAAGCATTACGCACACATAGATAGTCACCATTGCATAATTATAATATTAATCACAATCATGAATAGATAAAGAGTATAGGTACATCACATCTCACCAACCACTTATAAATCCCCACACCTAAGGGGTTCATGCCAAGATACAACCCATCAAGGAGACCATGATGTGGAAGGAGGAAGAGGCCACGGTGATGAAGATGGTGATGGCGGCGGTGGCGGCGCAGGGGCCGTGCCCCCGGTAGGGGCTCCTCCCGGTCTTCCTTCAAGGTTGGGGTCTTGGCTATGATGGGATCTGGATCTTGATGGAGGCAAGGCTTCGCTAAGGAGGAATATGACAAGGTATGGATGGTGTTGTTCTCCCTTGGCTCCTCCCCTCTTTATATAGGCTTAGGAGGACCCTAGGGCCTCCCAATACCGTCCATATGACTTGGGGGAACCCTAGAATCAAATGGTGGCTGAAAAAAATGAAGAAACACGCCTATTCAGGAGGTTTCCATCGTTTCTGACCTGCGATACGGGCATCGATACGACCAGGACGCGCGTATAGATGCTCGTTAAAGTCTCTGATGTCCGCGGTAAAATGGCCATCATTACCTCATACGGACTCTGTTTTTGTTGTTCTTCGGCTTGTTGAACTCGTATGGACGAGGGCTACAGCACCATGGTCTTGGATTGTATTTTTTTGATTATGGAAAAATCAAAATTTTCCACTCTCCAAATGACTAAGTCTGGTAGCTGCAGCTCCTCCATATTACACCTCCTTTGTTCCCCTTGCCTTCCTTCATGCATAATTTGCTCCTTGCACCTAGACACATATAAAAGACAAGGAAAACTAATAAAATCCTAATAAAACTAATAATTGTGCAATACTCATTGGAAATGAAAGAGAACTTGTAAACATGCATAAATGACATAGTATGAACTAGATGGAGCATGATATGAGTGGCAAGTAGCACATTTTACATGACTAAAATATGTTATAAAATTTACTCATAAAACCTCCTCGTGGGCGTCCTTGATGAAGAACCGTCAGTAGTCGCGCAAGTGTGCTCCCCAAAAACCTTACCTCTTCTCCTGTACAGGATCACAAGAGACGGGTTTTCGGAGGCGTATTTTCTCGGGCTGCGGTGCACACCGTAGAACGGAATGTGAAAGGTTGCGGTGGCACAATAGTCTGGAAACAAGTGGCAGGTGTGTAGGTAGTGGTGGCTGTGTTGTGTCTTTGTGGAGAGGAGCAACCTCTCTTATAAAGCCATATGAGGAGGCGAATAGGCGGGGGGAGGGGGGAGATGAAACAAAGGGACGGGAGGCGAACCAAGCATGCACTAGGCGAAGTCAAACAACCTTCATATTCAATATCCACTAGTACAAAACGTTTCAGCTTTCGTGGCCGTTTAAATTCCATTCTTGCATGGCAAAAAGATACACTCCGCTCAAGTCTCAATTCCGCAAACCGTGGTGGGCTCGCGAGGTGTGGCAAGGCAGATAGCGGAGGAAGAGGGGCGCACTAAGAGTCATCTTCTCACAAGCTCATACAACAAGACTTCTAAACTAGCAAGGTGAGACTAAACTTAGGTCCCACCTTTTGCCATGTATGAATAGACCATATGTGCCTCTAAGATTTTAGGAATTATTGGATTAGTATTTAGTTTGGGCCAAAGTAGGCAGAATTTTAACAATATATGTGTATTTTATAATAGAAAATAATAGTTAAAGTCTACTTTTCTTTTAAGACCATGTGTACAGGTCGAAAGCTAATGTACACTTTTTCTTAATTAATAAACCCTAAACCCTAAACTAAATTGGTTTGCTAAAATGGCTTATATTATGTAACAGAGTGATAGATTGAAGCAATGATTTTGCATCCTTTAGAAAACAAATACATTTTTTGCGAGGAGCCAAGGAATTAATGTGTGATGATTTTACTGGTAAATAATAGTAAATGATCTTGGGTATCAAAGATTTGCACCTATATTACATTTGACATCAGCCTTCCTTTAGAGGCGCGCGTAGAATTTTTGCTTAGTTGGAGGAGAGAGAAATAAAAAAAGAGAAGATTGACTTTTTTTAAGCTAAGAGATGATCTCTTAGAAAGTAAGAAAAGGCTATTTTATGCGTTGTATCATTTATCTTCGTTTGCTAAATTAATTTATTAATAAAAAATTAATTCTTATTAATTACTAGAGATTATAATAAAAGTTAATGCATTGTATGAGTTATTTCTAGTGGCTTCTTTAGATAATATGTAAGGCTAAGAGAAGACATAACTTCTCTACCATTGTATATGCCCTTAAAAAGTAGGAGTGGGTGCAAATTACTGGTCCGTTGAGGTCGTGGCAGGGTTTACTAGTAGTTATCAGAAATCATGTTGCAAGAGCGGTGTTCACCAGTGTGGTGTCTATCCCATGTCGGCAATTGCGCTAGGACGGTGTATTGGAGGGACCGTCGGATGGGACATGGGAGGGATGGCGGCCAAAGACATTGCACCTCTAACAGTTTCTCTGGTTAAACGGCATCAGGCCAACAACAGGCTTTTTCAGAACCATTTTTGGATCGAGGATATAGCTGCTAATCTCTCTCTGCAGGGCTTAGTTCAATGTCTGCTCCTACTGTCGACGATATGTACCATCTTCAGGAGAGATATGTCGACAGCTGACGTCTTCTACTGGAACAGGTCTGCTTGAAGGCGGTGGCGAAGCAAATAACTTGGAAACTCGAGTTGCGTCGACTCTATAGAGAAATGCAGTGGAGCCTCTGTCAAAATGCAATGCTGCAGGCTTCACCTCATATTGAACAAATCCATGAAAGGCCCAGCCGGATACAGTGAACTACCCGGCAGATTGCGATGACATCAGTTTAGCTGAAAATAAAGAAAACTCCACAGGAGTTCAGATTACCAAACAAAGACTGCCTGTTAATTGTAGTGGTACACGTTTGGCAGTACATACTGAAGAAGGTTTCCTTGAAATTGGCACTGAACACAGAAAACTGCCAGCTAATTCTCATAGTACAGACCCAGCTGATATTTAGAAACTAACATCGAGCAACACATACTGCCTGTTGATTCTGATGGCATTGGTTCAGCAGTCACCGGAAAAGGGTCTAGTGGATATGAAACCAACCGTGACAATCCTAGACTGAATCATAAAAAGAAGAAAGAGCAGTTGCAGCAGATGGTTTCATTACCAAACCGGCAGCAAATTGTTTCATTGCCGTAACAACTCCTACTTTTCTTAAGAGTATTGCGATGGAAAAACAGGCCCCCAAATTAACCATACATCTAACATGAAAATTGAACCCATGGTTATTTGTATCGTCAGTTTGTGCCACAATGTGCTGATCTGGGCAAGAAGGAGACGGAACAGAAGAGAACAACAAGAGGAGAGACCGAAATGCTTTATTTCGAAATGGTGGGCATAACCATTACAAAGTAGACAGACTCTTTTTTAAAGGTAATAATAAAGCGGAAATTCAAAGAACTGAACAACAAAGTAGCTAGATGAGTCTATGAGAGGACTCAATACACTTCCCGCACACCAGTACATAGCCGAATTGGAAAACGTTAATTTGGCCCGCATGCCCAATTAATACACATATGTCATCGCAGGCCCAAGATTCAACGATAGTTTGTTGGTACCACCAGCCCCCTCTTGTTCCTTTCTGCCTTCATCTTCTCCAGCCTCATCTTTTCCATGTCCTTGCTCGTATCGCCCTCATCTTTCTTGCCAAGCACAGCACCAAGAGCCCAGCTTCCCCAGCCCAGGACGGTGCTGATAGGACTGTTCACCCATTTTGGGGCTTGTTCGGTTCCTGGGGATGTAATCCCCAAAGGGAATTAACCACGCGGGGGTTTGGGTGATCCCCACCTCTACACCCTATTCCCGGCAATCTCTCCCATCCCTTTCCTGTGATCCCCTTTCTACTAAACAACTGTTCGGTTAGACCTCTTGCACTGCAATCCGTACGTCTATTACGTTCCATTATGTTTCCTGTCAAGATTCTGACTGCAGTACAGCAAATGCCAAATTTGAACTATGATGTACGGAGCATAGCAACAACTAATAGCACTATGATTATATTGCAGTACAATAGTTGACAAAAAATCACAAAATCTACAGTTTTGTGCAGCATTCGAAAAGGAGCAGCGCAGTAACTATTAGCTCCATGTAAATGGTCAAAATGAGAAGATTATACAAGAAAAGGAACCTTGAGCTTCTGGTTTCTCTATGCGAGAAGAGTAGAATAGATCTCTAGGATTATTTCTTACAGGCATAAATCTCCAAGTTTTACAATGAAAAAATCACCATCTTAGGATTATTCCAGAACACAAGTATTAGTGCCGGTAACTGGAAAGTTGAGTTTGTGGTTGTTCAATCATTTCTTCAGTCCAAATTTATTGACAGTCTGCAACCACAGAGCAAGAGCAATCAAGATGATGAAACATACAAGAAAAAAAACCTGAAAAAACAAACTAATGAAACACAAGTATAGAAATTTTGCGCTTCCATCTATCAACCGATGGAGACGCAAATATAAATCATCATACATGCAAACCATAAGTATTTGCACACAGGCCACAAATAACCAGTTAATATCAGAAGCAGTCCAAGGGGATGAACAGAAATTTTGGCTACATAAACAGTTCTGCAATCAGAAAGAAGAAAAGTTCTCAACTTAGAAGTAATCATCTACTGCAGAGTTAGTAGCATATTTATAAAACTGCAGATGGGATTCATTGCTGCATATCTGAGAAAGGTATTGGAATAGTACATGTTATCAGCTCATATACTGTACATTCACTTTATACTACTGTTATCTTTTAGTAGTACTGCTAAAACTACAGCCACAACCACACAAGCAAGAAGAGAAGATACTAGTACAAGGTGGAAAAATAATCATCATGCATACTTATAAGTTTGTGCGATCAAGAAAAGCGACCAGCCTCTGTTTGTGCGATCAAAGTGACTTGAAGTTGCAGAGAATAGTCTCAACCTAAATACGAAGAGAAGATGTTATAAACGAAACATGATTATAGCTATCTAGTCAATATCATACGAATAAACTACTTGCTGTTTCAAGCCAAGATGCAGATGTCAAAACCATACGAATAAAAAGATGTAAATTTGAAGGTTAATGGGAGTAAAACCATTGTCAGAGAAAATTGATTATCAAGCTCAACCCAATTGTCCACTTCCCTCAAAGTAATATAGCATCAGTACATGAATAATATTCTTCTATGACATTAATCTAAGCGCACATGAAGTGAATCACTCAACTCCATTAAACTGTAAATTAATTTCTCAACTAAAAAGAATTAGAATCTAAAAACCTCAGCTTCAAGGACAAAATGCTAACACTGATAAACAAGGAAAGTACAGTGTTCAGTCAGACTATACACGGGACAAGTCAAAATGTATTCCCACTATGAAATAAATAAGTTTATCAATAAAACGAGCCATGAAACCAACACAATTATCCCAATCAAGTGATCACCTAAGAGGTTAATTACATAACTTGCTATCTATATCAGTCTATTGCAGGGGTCTGTTTGGACCCGTGGACAGCTAGCTCCCAGCAATGATTCATCATATGAAAAAAGGCAAGGCCCTACAACCAGAACTCATAATCATGTGCAGTTGCAGCCAAGATTAATGTCACACAAATCAATCTCATTGATCCAACTGCGATAGAAAAACACACGGGCAAGATGAATATATAGAACATGAACACATCAAGATCAGACCAGCGTCCATCACCTCAAGATCTGATCCTACATCACCCCAACATCTCCCAGATCGCCAAGAACTCGAACATGGTAACGCCCTGAACAAGGATGACATGCTATTACCTTCAGTGGCCGCCGTTGTTGGTGGAGAAGGGGGAGCTGCCAGAGATCTGGAGCGAAGAGGTCGAGCGGCTAGGTCTCCGGTACAGGGATCGTGGCGGAGTCAGCGTTGAGGAACAACGAAGATACAAGGGGAGATCCTCTCCTCCAGCTAGTAGCGCGGTCGCCGGAGTTCCCGTAGCCACCGCCGCCCTCTCCGTCACCGCCCCTTCTTGGCCGCCGCTGTCGCGAGAGCGACGAAGTGAACCGAGAAGCTTCTTTTTCTCTCCGTAGCGATTCGGGTTTCTGTCCACGGGTCTGAGGCAGATATTTTAAACCCCGGTGGATTGGGGGGTTTGCAGGGGGAAATCGGGCGGGTTGCATCCCGACCGGGTTTAACCGAACACGTAATAAGGATAGGGCGGGATTAAATCCGGGCGACTTTGATACCGGTTGTCAGACGGGTATTACGGCCCGATCCCGGCCGGGGTGGGAGTAACCGAACAAGGCCCAGTGTGTTAGACAACACTGAATCTCACTCTGCTGCGATTCAAGCTAGGTAGGAAAAGGAAGGGTTTGAGGTTCATTAAGCACGTGCATACGCGGCGGCCCCTGCGGCCCATTCGGCTTCATCTCGGCCGCCTGGCATATATAGCAACTGTGTGATGGCTGATGAGTGAGTGAGAGCGAGTGAGTGGTGGCGCTTGGTGAGAGTGCTGAACGATGGGTGATGAATGGGCGGATTTATAGCCGGGGCTGCTTGACCAGAGGTAAGGAGCCTGGTTCGTTCGTCCTATTCTTTTGTTTCCGATGGTGGTGGTTAAGCCCAGTTGGCCATGATCGATTAGATTATGTCTCGAAAAAGTGAAACTGACGGATTAGAGTACCGCTGGCTCGGACGCGGGAGCAGAGAAAAGTTGTATGAGCTTGCGGCGCCATGACCACGGGGGGGACGGGGGCCAGCCATGGCGGCTCAGGAAGCCAACAACCTCCACCGGGACTAGTTGCATGGAGCCATGTATATAGTATCCACTAATGTACTTTGTAGGCACATGCGCGTGGTGACCAAAGTACGAGCCTACACGCGGGCTGGTCCTTGTGTTCACGTTCGTTAGTTGCAATTGTTTTTTTAGAGCAGTTGCAATTGTTTTTATTCTTGGCACTCATCTTTATATTGGCTAGACCATTTTTCTTACTAAATAAATGGACAGATACGGTGATTTCATTTGGATAAGAAAAAATAAAATTTTATAGGGGATATATAATTATATATACGGATTTTTGAATCCTCACAGAATTTCTGAAGTCCTACTCCACGCCAAGAACGGATCAATTTTTTTTTATCTTTGAGAACAATCGGTACAATTTTATAAACTAGGTTTACATCATGCGTATTTTAATCTGCAAGTGTATTTTTTTGGCAAATCAATGTTGATTCGGCAGATGGAAAGTTAACATTAATCTGTTTTTTTAGATAAAAGACATTTCTGCCCGATGGAAAGTGAGAATTCTGACTTTTAGAGAACCGTAGCCTCCGAGATATCCTTTGCAATGTCATAAACTACATTTTGAGACATCTTCCGATAGATTTATTAGTAAATCATCAAGCTAGCTAATGCTTGTTGCTAGATTATTAATTTGGAAGAAGAAGGCAGAGCAGACAGAGTGACAATACTGTCACAAAATACTGTGTAGCTAAAGATTCATCACAGCCTCGGCAACAAGAGATCAACTCCACTGAAGATGAAACAAGGAGCCGATAAGCCTCATCAACAACAAATCATCACGGTTGGCCATCATCTTCTGTATAACGTTGAGTCGGTTAAGATTGCAAGACGAAGAAAGATTCATATAAAAGGAGCCAGTCGCAATTACAGCTTGTCGCTTGCAACCGCAAGTTGTTGATAGGGAGAAACTGAACGATTTTTCATGCCTGGTTATTGCTCCTCTCGCCACTGGCTGCCACCATCACCTTCAGCGCTAGCTGGGCTCACTCCACCGGGTGGTTTCTAGGTCACCGACGACGCGGCAAACGGACATGGCATTGACACCTGAGTTGTACGTGATAAATTTCTCTTATTCGTTTAAGGTACTTGTTCCTTTGCTACAACTACACAGTTGTCTTCAGGTCCTTTGGGGTCGCGGGAATGCTTGGCAGAAACATTCCCATTGGAAAAATTTCATTTCACAGCCCTTACGTTACCATTTTTGTGTTCTTAGTTGTCATTTTCTACATGTCGATGCATTGGGTTAAGGCATGGTTCAGACATTATTTTCATGCAGTAAATTACAATTTTTCTTATACTAAAGTTTTACACCTACTTTCACAGATTAATTCTCCATGGTTAGGTTCTATTTGTGTAGTGAAAGAATGACCTAACATACTGCTGCTCATTTTTAACTCCTATTTTGACAATGATGGTTTAGTTATTGGCATGCATTATTGAAACTAGTAAGTGTACACATTTCTAAAATATCATACGACTTTTCAATCACATTTCTACATTTCTTCTAGCGAGCTGTTTTTTGTTACCAAAACCATTTAATAGTTATCATGGCCCAATGATATGAGCGTGGATGTGCAACATAGGATCGTCTAACATGATATCCCTAAAACCCTCCAAGTGCGAAAATATAATAATATAATTATAATTAGTTGCATAGATATTACTCCAATTTGGCCTATTCCAAAACGTCTTATAATATGAGAGAGAGGTAGTACACTTTAACACCAGGTTGAAGCAATATTTAAAAACAATAACTACTTATACATTATTTGTTCTATGAATGAAGAAGTTCCGCATATTTAGGTGTTAAATAATGCCTTGTCTATGGGAGAGGTATTGTTGTAGATTTCTTCTATATATACTTCCTGCTTCCCAAAATTATTGTCACAGATTTTTCTAGATTCACATATGTCCACACACACTAAAACATGTACATCTAGATACATACGAAACCTAGATAAATATATGTGACACTTATTTTGAAATGGAGGAAGTAATTTAAAATATGTACCGAACATAGATTTGTTGTTATCCTCACAACAATATTGAACCAATATGTGTCCATATATTGTTTGGGAAAATATATGTAATATCTTAATAGTCTCTAACATCTTAATATGATTTTGATAAAACATCAAACACTTAACATAACATTATTTTCTGTACTAACGGAAAATTATATAGCACACTCGATTACCTGAATCGGATAGGCCCAACTTTGTAGCTCACCATTCTTACTATAGTTACCAGTGCCCATCACCTTAGTGTGGTTCTACATATACTCACTGTCCACCTCTCACCTCTTCCCGCGCCAGCCCTCGGCCAATCCCTCTAACGTGGTCCCACCCTTGGCATGTGCCCTCATGTCCCCTTCCCACATCCACCACCGCTTTCGGCCATCCTCCTATTGGCACGCATGTGGTGAGTAGTAACTAGCAGCTAGCAGACCTGCAGCTCACTATCTCTAAGGGCAACTCTAGCAGGCTGGTGGCGCGGTCATGATGATGTGAAAGCTTCTTCTTTAATACACGGCAACAGCGACAGAAAACTTCTGCGATCAAGTTGATGTGGGAATGTGTAGTAAATGACCGGCCAGTTGGAAAACCCCAAGAGAAGGTTTTGATGAAGATAGCAGCAAGTTTTCCCTCAGTTATGAAACCAAGGTTATCAATCCAGTAGGAGGATGACAATACGACTGAAGGTGATGCCCACTAGCTTCGCGACAGCTCCGGACAATTTATAGGGCGCCTCGTTCAAGCTTTGCTTTGCGAGCGGCAACGTGGAACCTGCACACAACTGATACGTCCAAAACGTATCTACTTTCCCGAACACATTTGCTATTATTTCTCCTCTAATTTGTGAGTTTTGAATACAACTAACACGGACTGACGCTGTTTTCAGCAGAATTGCTCTGGTGTCTCGTTTTTGTGCAGGAATTCAACTTTCAGTAAAAATTCGGGAAAAATCATGAAAAATCCTATTTCACCAGAAGACCCACGGAGCCAGAAGACAGGAGGGAGAAGGGGCTCGAGGGGCTGTCACGCACAGGTGGCGCGGCCCAGCCCTGGCCGCGCCACCCCTGCGTGAGGGGGCCCCAGAACCCCTCTCGACCTCCCCTCTCGCGTACATATACCCCCCGACGACATAATATCAGGGAGACGACATTTTTCCCAGATAGACTTCCGCTGCGCCACCGCCATCAGAAACCGCGATTCGGAACCAGAAACTCCGTTCTGGCACCTTGCCGGGACAGGGATTCGGAGGAGATCTTCATCACCATCACCACCGACGCTCCTCCATCGACCATCCATGACTCCCCCATCCATGTGTGAGTAATTCCCCCGCTGTAGGTGAGGGGATGGTAGGGATTGGATGAGATTGTTCATGTAATTTGATATGAGATTGATAGGGCATAGTGCCTAGTATCTTTATTTAGTGCCTATGACATTGTTGCAACTTGTTGTGCTTAATGCTTGTCACTTTGGGCCCGAGTGCCATGATTTCAGATCTGAACATGTTATTATTTCTATGATGATACTTGTTGTTTATGATCTTACCTACAAGTTGTATACACATATTGTTGTCCGGAACCCGAGGCCCCAAAGTGACAGAAATTGGGATAACCGGAGGGGATGGCTATGATGTGAGGATCACATGTGTTAATCGAGTGCTAATGCTTTGCTCCGGTACTCTATTAAAAGGAGTACCTTAATTACCAGTAGTTTCCCTTGAGGCCCTGCTGCAACAGGCTGGTAGGACAAAAGATGTCATGCAAGTTTCTCCTTGCGAGCACGTACGACTATATACGGAACACATGCCTATGATTGTTTGTACTAGGATGCTTTATCATTATTTATCTGCAATGCCCATGTCTCATTGATTTCATTAATTATCTTATCCATGCAACGCCCGTAATCCATCCCTATGCCTACAGTATTTGTTCCTAGTGTTTACAACTGTTACTATTACTGCTGCTATTTTACTACTGCTGTTACTGTTTCACTACTGTCACTGCTATAAAACTGTTGCTACTGATTAACCGCTGCGAGTAAGACTGTTTCCAGGTGCAGCTGAATTGACAACTCATCTGTTAAGGCTTACATATATTCTTTGGCTCCCCTTGTGTCGAATCAATAAATTTGGGTAATACTTCCCTCAAAGACTGTTGCGATCCCCTATACTTGTGGGTCATCAAGACTATTTTTTGGCGCCGTTGCCGGGGAGCATAGCTTTATTTGTAAGTTCACTTGGTATTCATATTGTTCGCTGCAATCCTTTCATCATGGGTAAACCTCGTGATGGAAAAGTTCCTATATTGCCATCCACTACAAGAAGAGGTACGACTCTCAACACCTCTGTTGCTCTTGATTCGCCATCTGTTATGAGTAAGTTGCTTACACCACCACACCCACACGCTACTACTACTACTTCTGCTGAGATTGAAAATGCCACTGATAATTTAGATGAAGCTTCTACTGTGCTTGATGAGAGAGGTTCACTAGGTTCCTTTTTAGATGCTACTATTGCTAGAGCTAAGTTGGGAAACACCACTGTTACACCTGTTAGTTCACCTGAGTCTAGGGAATGTTCTAGTGATGATTATGATGATGATGCTTACATTGAGCTTAATGATGATTTTATTGCAGAAGCACGTGCTGCTCGTAATGCAGGTAATGTTAAAGAACTTCTTGCCAGACGTTCTGTTAGATATAATTTGTCTCCTGATCCTAAGTTTGTTGCTTCTCCTATAAATATTAGAGACAAGGATTATGATTTCTCTTTGGATTTATCTTACATTTCTATTGTTGAGAAAACTCCTTTTTGTGGTACTAAAGATGAGAGTGCTATGGAGCACATGAATGAGCTTTCTACTTTGAGTAATTTGTTTTCTGATGATATTAAGCTCCGCACTTATTTTGTTGCTAAGATTTTTCCTTTCTTGTTGAAAGATGCTGCTAAAACTTGGTTTACTAGCTTGTCTCCTGGATCTCTTACTAGTCCTATTGCTTTGGTTAATGCTTTCTTTCAGAAATATTTTCCTGCTAGTGCTTAACATGCCGCTGTGCAGAAAATCTTTGATTTTGAACAGGGAAAAAGAGAGATATTGCCTGAATCTTGGACAAGGTTTTGTTCTTTAATTAGAGCTTTGCCTAAAGAACCATTGCCTAAAAATGAACTCCTTGACATATTTTATAATGGACTAACGGATGAATCTAAGTCATATTTGGATAGTTGTGCTGGTTGTGTTTTCAGGGAAAGAACTCCGGCTGAAGCTGAAGAATTAATGGCTAAAATAAGCCGGAATCATGATGATTGGACTTTAGTTGAGCCAACACCAGCACCAACTCCTGCGCCATCTACAGAGCCTACGCCGAAGAAGAGAGGGATGATTGAATTAAATGATGAAGTTATGACGGAAGCTAAGAAATCTCTTAAGGACAAAGGAATTAAGGCCGAAGATGTGAAGAATTTACATCCTATAGAAGAATTATGTAAGCCAATCCCTCACTCATCCACTATTGAGGTACACTCTCTCCAACGCTTTGATGAAAGAGATATTCCTTATACTAAACCTCCTGATCCATGCTTAGATGAGTTCGATAATTTTATTGTTAAGCAAGAAAATTTTAATAGAATGGTGCATAATCATTTGTTGGAAAATTCTAGAGGTATTAACAAGTTGCAGGATATTGTGGAGAGAACCGCCAATGATATAAAGATACTTGCTAAACATTTTCAAATGGTTCAAACACAAATTGATCAGCTTACCAAGGTGCAAAAAGACTTGCTAGTTAATGCTACAAGAGAGAAGCAAGCATGTGAAATACGCACAAGAAGTGGTGCTGCTACTCAAGACCCATTATATCCTGAAGGACATCCTAAGAGGGTTGAGCAAGATTCTCAACGCACTTCAAGTGATGATATTCCTTCCATGAAAAAGAAGAAGAAGCATAAAACAACTGCAGATTCCTCTGATGCAGGTAAAGATCCTAACAGTGTTTCTATTTCTGATGCTGAAACTGAACCAGGAGATGCTTCCGATAAAGAAGAAGATAAAGAAGAAGTTGAAGAGGAACCGGAAAAGAGTGACAAGAATGCAAAGTACACCAAAGAAGACTTCATTGCCAACAAGCATGGTAAAGAGAGAGAACCTTGGGTACAGAAACCAATGCCTTTTCCTAGTAAGAAACACAAGTCCAAGGAAGAAGAACACTACAACAGGTTTTGTGAATGGATGAGACCTTTATTTTTGCAAATTCCTTTGACTGATGCTATTAGAATGCCTCCTTATGCAAAGTATATGAAAGATATTGTCACTAACAAAAGGAAAATTCCTAGTGAGGAAATTTCCACACTGCTTGCTAACTATTCTTTTGATGGTAAAGTTCCAGAGAAGCTTGGAGATCCAGGTATACCTACTATTCCTTGCTCCATTAAAAATAATTATGTTAGAACTGCTTTATGTGATTTGGGAGCTGGAGTTAGTGTAATGCCTTTTTCTCTTTATAAGAGACTTGATTTAAAAAATTGGTATCAACTGATATATCTTTGCAGATGGCCGATAAGTCTACTACTATTCCTATTGGTATACGTGAAAATGTTCCTGTTCAAGTTGCTAACAGTTGTTTAATATTAACTGATTTTGTTGTGTTGGAAATGCCTGAAGATGATAATATGTCTATTATTCTTAGGAGACCTTTTCTAAATACTGCAGGTGCTGTTATTAATTGCAATCAAGGAAAAGTCACTTTTAATGTTAATGACAAAGAATATACGGTTTATTTTCCCAAGAAGATTGATAGGAAGAATGCTCTAAGTTCAATCAAGCGTGTTGAGACCATCAAAGTTGGTCAAATTATTTGTTCAGAGCGAAAGCCCAAGGAAGAATATCAAATTGTTATGGTTGGGACGATACCTATCAAAGTTGAGGTAACATAAGCATTAAGTGAAGTGCAAAGTTTTGCCTCATAAAAAGTTAGTTTGGTAACAAGACTTGATCAACCTTGTTAACAAAGTGATTTTATATGAACGAAACTTCGTTTTCACTGCATCCACTCCATCTTACTTGTATTTACTTTCATCAAAATGTTATTCCTTCAGTTTAGTTACATGATTAAGAGTATCTCAGAGCTACTGCATGCTTGGTTTTGATTTGCTTGAAATCTTTTCATCTTCGTTTTTCTGAATTTTTATCGATATGCCAATTTCTAAAAAATCCTCAAAAATAAAGTTTCTCGAAAAATTCTAGAAAATTCTTTATAAATTTTTATGTCAAAAATGGGGCAGAGAGACACCTGGGAGGCACCAGGTGGGGCAGCCACGCCACCTCACACACAGGTGGTGCAGCCCAGCCCTGGCCGCGCCACCCATGTGTGAGAGGGCCCCACCAGGCCCCTCACTCATCTCTTCTTCCCCAGCTCTTTCTCTCTCCCGAAAAACACCGCCCCATTTGCTCAAGCTCAAGTTATTGCTGTTCTTCACCTTGATTTTTTGACCTCCTTGCTCAGCCCAATATTTTTGCTGAAATTTGGATCATTTGCTCACCGGTATGTGACTCCTCCACTTGTCCAAGTAGATTTTCTTTTGGTAAAGTATTTCTTGAGTATTTTAGCGTTGTAGGTGACAGTATAAATGAGTATGCATGCTTATTCTATTGCTTAGAAAGGTTATTTTGATGCATGATAGCTCTCTTGTAACCCACTATAGTAGTTTCCTACACTTGCTTGTCTTTAAATCACTTTTTATGAGTTTGTTGAAAAATTTCAGAGAAAGAAGATGGACAACTTCACATATGGAGAAGTGTTTGAAAGTGATGCACCAAGGTCATCAAGGCCTTCAAGATCCACTGCTCAATATAGGATGTCTTATAATGAGGATATCATGTCACCAAACCTTGAAGGGGGCGATGGAGATGCACATCCATCCGCTTTCCCTTGTCTTAACTTTTTGAGTGATGCAGGAATTCTTGATGATTTCTTGCTCCTTATTAACAGGGTTGGGTTGACTGATTACATGACAGATGAAAGAGATCAATATGCTTTGCTTACAAAGACTTTTGTTGAAAGTTTTAAATTTATTAACGCTCACTACAATCCTTCCGTTGCATTTAAGATTTATGATAAGTCTATCACCATGCCTTTGGGGAGGTTTTGTTCTATTTTAGGTATTCCCATGTTTGGAACGGCCAAGAAGATACAAAATCACCCCGCTGTTTTGTTGGATCTTTACCAAGGGGTGACCAATGATGATGACCGCACCGCACATCGTGGCAAGATAAGAAATATTCAGCTCCCAGCTATTAGATATTTTACTTACTATCTTGCAACTAGTGTACTTGGTAGAGAAAATACTAGCAATATCTCCAACTATCATTTGGCTTTTCTAGCTACCGCTCTTGATGTTGGTAGGAAGTATAACCTTGGTGCTGTTATTGCTCGTCGCCTAGCCGCTAGGGGACCTATTTATGGAGGTATTATTGCCGCGCGCATTGTTGCTGAGCTAGGACTCTCTATTGCTCCTAATGATGTACTGTTGGCTCCACAAAGGCTTGATCTTGCTGCTATGAAACTCCATCAGTTTGTTACTGCTAACTCTTGTGCAGGGAAATTAGTTTACAGGATGTTATTTATTGATGGAGAGGAAAGGGAAATTCCCTTGCCTCAGCCTAACTTGTTCAGCATTCACGTGAGGCCATGGTCGCGCACGAAGGTGGAGTTGGACGATCAGCTTAGGTTGCTTGGTTTCAATATCCAACACGACGTGGTGGTCCAGGAGGAAGAGGAGGAGCCGGCCTATCACTTCACCACGTACCACTCCGGGGGATCCTCGAACTCATATCAGGACGATGGTGCTTCTTCGTCACACTACGGAGGCGCCACTTCATGGCCGAGTTGGGATTGATCTCCACTTAGGCCAAAAGCCTAAGCTTGGGGGGAGGTACGCCGACGATTCACTCATCTACATATCATATTTTGTCGGTCCTTTGTATATTCATGTTTCGCTTTCTTTATTGTTCCTGTTCTTGTTTTCATTTCTTCCAAAACACAAAAAGACCAAAAATATTTCCGTTGTTTCTCTCTATTTGGTTCTTTAGTTTTCTACCCTTGGTTTGCTTTACTTCCTATTTTGGTTTGCTATTTGAAAAATCCAAAAATATTTTGCTTTGTTTGTTATTTCCTTCTGCCTTTGTTTCAAAAATCGAAAACACAAAAATATTTGTTATTCCTCTTTGGTTTTGTAAAGTTTGTTGCAGAGTTCAGTCTCTCGTTACTCCATTGGAGCTTGGTATTCACTTTATATTATTCAAGCCACACAAGTGAAGAGCAATAATGACAATATATGACAATCCGAGATGTGGTAAAAGACTGGTATGAACTCTATTTGTTTTCATTTCTGTACATATACTCATATATGTGGACATGCTTAGTCGGTTCATGTAAGGTATATGTCATCTAATGGATGCTTTGTAGTTCTTGCTTTCATATGATTAGTTTCAATTTACTATTAGCCTGTAGCATGTCATGTAGACGCTTGCATGCATTGTTTTATTCATAGTATGGTACGATATGGTGGTATCCACCTCTGAAAGCTTCATTTGAATCGACTTGGCACATGCTCAAGCATGCATATGACTGAACAAAGAGTCAATTAAGCCTCGGTGATCTAAATTACCTCAGAGTTCTTGTATCATCTTTATGCCTATATTAATTTTGTTTTGTCGCAAGCACGATTATGACAGTTATTGCTCTCTCGATTGTCGCTTCCCAGTCTTTTGCTAGCCTTCACCTGTACTGAGTATGAGCTCTACTCGTGCATCCAACTACCAAAACCAAGTCTTCCAAAGAGTCCACTATAAAATCCTATGCATGGTATTTGTAAATCATTCCAAGTAAATTTTCATGTGCTACCTTTCAAAACTTTCAACTACTTCTCATTTTGTGCCACTGTTTTTAGCTCATGGGGACGTAGTGGTCGGAATTGCTATCTTCCATATTAAATTAAGTACCCCTCAACTAGGCAGCTTCATCTACTCGTCATTAATTTTGCATGAGAGCTGGTCAGACCATTATAATCTTAATTCTAAAAGAAAGAAAAAATGCACTCCTCCAAAGGAATGAGAAAGTTGGTGGGCACCCGATGGAATCGGTTAGCCATGGTTTGAGAAAGGAAAAAGGTGGGGAGGAGTGCCAAAGCTTTATAAAAGAGCACCAATGTGCCAAATTTCAAAGAACTCGGAACTGCTCTCACTTGTTTATTATGAAAGATAGTAAGTCCCCATTGCTAGTCGTTGACATAGAACAACCACCTCTCAAAAGAAACTTTTATCTCTGTTTTACAAATGAAAAGCTCTAGCACATGTTAAATCACTGCTTCCCTCTGCGAAGGGCCATTCGTTTACTTTTATGTTGAGTCATCTTCTAACTTTTAAGCACTTCTTGAGAGCATAGCTATTATTCTTAGTGTAATGTGCTTGTCCCAGAACACGGTTAATTGTGGTATAACTTTGATGCTTGTATCTTTGATATTTCTACTTCTAGTCTTCCCTTGGACTTCAGAGGTGCCTCAGCATTTATGTTTTGCTCTACAAATAAAGGCAAGCGGGATACCACTCTTTCATATCATTTATGCATATTACAATCTTGTAGTTTCTCATGTACATGTTACTTGTTATTAGTGCATTGGCACTCTTTCATAGCTTGCTTGACTATGAGGTGACATTAGTTGCATATTTCTTATTATGAA
This sequence comes from Dactylis glomerata, assembly GCA_007115705.1. Lineage (NCBI taxonomy): Eukaryota > Viridiplantae > Streptophyta > Magnoliopsida > Poales > Poaceae > Dactylis > Dactylis glomerata. The sequence goes on from QXEO01002091.1 coordinate 78,294, forward strand.
TTGCCTGAGTACTTGATCACATAGTTAGTATATATACATCATATGAGCAAATGTGTTCGTGAAATTTTCTTTTATCGCTCTCAGTTGTTAACTAAATTGCTTGAGGACAAGCAAATAGCTAAGCTTGGGGGAGTTGATACGTCCAAAACGTATCTACTTTCCCGAACACTTTTGCTATTATTTCTCCTCTAATTTGTGAGTTTTGAATACAACTAACACAGACTGACGCTGTTTTCAGCAGAATTGCTCTGGTGTCTCATTTTTGTGCAGGAATTCAACTTTCAGTAAAAATTCGGGAAAAATCATGAAAAATCCTATTTCACCAGAAGACCCACGGAGCCAGAAGACAGGAGGGAGAAGGGGCTCGAGGGGCTGTCACGCACAGGTGGCGCGGCCTAGCCCTGGTCGCGCCACCCCTGCGTGAGGGGGCCCCAGAACCCCTCTCGACCTCCCCTCTCGCGTACATATACCCCCTGACGACATAATATCAGGGAGATGGCGTTTTTCCCAGATAGACTACCGCTGCGCCGCCGCCATCAGAAACCGCGATTCGGAACCAGAAACTCCGTTCTGGCACCCTGCCGGGACGGGGATTCGGAGGAGATCTTCATCACCATCACCACCGACGCTCCTCCATCGACCATCCATGACTCCCCCATCCATGTGTGAGTAATTCCCCCGCTGTAGGTGAGGGGATGGTAGGGATTGGATGAGATTGTTCATGTAATTTGATATGAGATTGATAGGGCATAGTGCCTAGTATCTTTATTTAGTGCCTATGACATTGTTGCAACTTGTTGTGCTTAATGCTTGTCACTTTGGGTCCGAGTGCCATGATTTCAGATCTGAACATGTTATTATTTCTATGATGATACTTGTTGTTTATGGTCTTACCTATAAGTTGTATACACATATTATTGTCCGGAACCCGAGGCCCCAAAGTGACAGAAATTGGGATAACCGGAGGGGCTGGCTATGATGTGAGGATCACATGTGTTCACCGAGTGCTAATGCTTTGCTCCGGTACTCTATTAAAAGGAGTACCTTAATTACCAGTAGTTTCTCTTGAGGCCCTGCTGCAACAGGCTGGTAGGACAAAAGATGTCGTGCAAGTTTCTCTTTGCGAGCACGTACGACTATATATGGAACACATGCCTATGATTGTTTGTACTAGGATGCTTTATCATTATTTATCTGCAATGCCCATGTCTCATTGATTTCATTAATTATCTTATCCATGCAACGCCCGTAATCCATCCCTATGCCTACAGTATTTGTTCCTACTATTTACAACTGTTACTATTACAGCTGCTATTTTACTACTGCTATTACTGTTTCACTACTGTCACTGCTATAAAACTGTTGCTACTGATAAACCGCTGCGAGTAAGACTGTTTCCAGGTGCAGCTGAATTGACAACTCATCTGTTAAGGCTTACATAATTTCTTTGGCTCCCCTTGTGTCGAATCAATAAATTTGGGTAATACTTCCCTCGAAGACTGTTGCGATCCCCTATACTTGTGGGTCATCAACAACACAACCAAATACTTTGTTCCCAACTTACGATGAGGTTGTCAATCTCACCGGTTTGCTTGAAACAAAGGGTATGAGCGTATCAAGTGGAAAGTAATAGTAATATGCGAGTAAAGTAAACAGTGCGAGTAAAGTAAACAGTGCAATTAAAGTAAATAGTGATAGCAATATAAAGGAAATAGGACTGGGGTCCACAGTTCACTAGTGGTGTCTCTCCATAAGATAAAATAAAACATGCTGGGTAAACAAATTACAGTTGGGCAATTGATAGAATAAAGACAACGTGCATATGTCGAGAGGATCACTATGAGATTTACTCTGGGCATTACAACAAGATACATAGACTGCCATCCAACTGCATCTATGACTAATAATCCATTTGTGGCAAATCAATCCGAGAACTCCACAAGTATTAAGTTGCGAACAACAGATAATTGCATTAAGCAAAGTGTGTAATATAAACAAAGCATATGCCCTCGAGCATATGAATGTTATTTTCCCCCTAATAGCAACAGCACATCTACAACCTTAGAGGTTTCTGTCACTCCCCCAGATTAAATAGAGGCATGAACCCACTATCGAGCATAAATACCCCCTCTTGGAGTCACTAGCAACTACTTGGCCAAGATAGCTACTAACAACGGAGAGCATGCAAGATCATAAACAACATAGAGATAACATAAGATAAAATTCAGTACATCAACTCAATCATAACACCAATAGTCATCAGATCCCAACAAACATAACATGTAGAATTACATAACGGTGATCTCGATCATGTAAGGTAGCTCACGAGATCTAAACATGAAGCACATGGTAGAGAAGACAACCAACTAGCTACTGCTATGGACCCATAGTCCAAGGTAGACTACTCACTCATCGTGCCGGAGGCAAGCATGATGATGAAGAAGACCTCCGGTGGCGATTCCCCTCTCCGGCAGGGTGCTGAGAAGAGCTTTTGGACCCTCCCGATCTTCGGGTCGACGACGGCGGTGGATCGCGATGTGTTCTAGAAAAGTGATCGGGGCTTTAGGTTTTTCCCATCGGGGGGTCTTTATAGGCGAAGAGGCAGCGTCAGAAGTGGACCAAGGGGCCCACATCACAGGCCAACGCGGGCCAGGGGTGGGCCACGCCCCCTGGTGGTGTGGCCACCCTCTGGTCCGGCTCTGTCTCCTCTTCGGTGTTCTGGAAGCTCCGTGAAATATCTGGATGACTGGCTTTAGTTTCGTCCAATTCCGAGAATATTTCCTATGTAACTTTTCTGAAACACAAAAATAGTAGAAAACAGGGAACTGGCACTGTGGCATCTCGTTAATAGGTTAGTTTCAGAAAATGCATAAAAATACCACGAAGTGTAACGAAACACTAAACAAATGGTGTAAAAATAAGCATGGAGCATCAAAAATTATGGATACGTTGGAGACGTATCAGCATCACCAAGCTTAACTCCTGCTCGTCCTCGAGTAGGTAAGTGATAACAAAAGAAATAATTTTTGAGGTGGCATGCACCTACATAATCTTGATCATGTATGTAAGCGTTGTGCGTTGGGATCAAAAGAAATTAAAACATGGGCATGAAAGATATAATCTTGATAGAAGAAAGTTAGCAACCATGTTATAACATGAAAATGAACACAAACAAAAGATCATGAAAATGAAACAATGAAAGTCAAATGTGTGTTCAAAATCATAAGGAAAAACATACAAATAGTTTTCAGCTTGTCCTTCATGAGAGAGCAAAACATAAACGCATAGGACACCTTCAAATTTAAGAGGGCGACTAGATACAAATAATTTAAGAACAACTGAAACCAACAATATGAATCAATCAATGAAAACTTTGGGACAATGCAGATTATACTCAGAATGACAACTATGCTCTCTTAGACGGTGCATAAAGATAGAAGGTGGTGACTCAACATAAAAGTAAAAGAAAGGCCCTTCGCGGAGGGAAGTGCTGCGTTTGATGGCGTGTGGTTAACGTGGGAGCAGACGGTCCTTGTGCGTGGTGAATAACCAGCCCGTTGGGAACCCCAAGAGGAAGGTATGATGAGTATAGCAGCTAGTTTTCCCTCAGTTAAGAAACCAAGGTTTATCGTTCTTGGAGAGGAGAGACAAACGACTGAAGGTGATGCTTGCTAGCTTGCGACAGCTCCGGACAATTTATATAAGGCGCCTCATCCAAGCTTTGCTTGCTAGCTGCAACGCGGAACCTGCACACAACACAACCAAGTACTTCGTTCCCAACTTGCGATGAGGTTGTCAATCTCACCGGTTTGCTTGAAACAAAGGTTATGAGCGTATCGAGTGGAAAACAATAGAGTATGCGAGTAAAGTAAACAGTGCGAGTAAAGTAAACAGGTGATAGCAATATGATGTAAATAGGACCGGGATCCACAGTTCACTAGTGGTGTCTCTCCATAAAATAAATAACACATGCTGGGTAAACAAATTACAGTTGGGCAATTGATAGAATAAAGATAAACGTGATATATCAAGAAGATCACTATGAGATTTACTCTGGGCATTACAACAAAATACATAGACCGCCATCCAACTGCATCTATGACTAATAATCCACTTGTGGTGAATCAATCCAAGAACTCCATAAGTATTAAGTTGCGAACAACAGATAATTGCATTAAGCAAAGTGTGTAATGTAAACAAAGCATATGCCCTTGAGCATATGAATGTTGTTTTCTCCCTAGTAGCAACAGCACATCTACAACCTTAGATGTTTCTGTCACTCCCCCAGATTAAATAGAGGAATGAACCCACTATCGAGCATAAATACCCCCTCTTGGAGTCACTAGCAACTACTCGGCCAAGATAGCTACTAACAACGGAGAGCATGCAAGATCATAAACAACTTAGAGATAACAAAAGATATAATTCAGTACAACAACTTAATCATAAACACCAATATTCATCGGATCCCAACAAACCAAACATGTAGAATTACATAACGGTGATCTCAATCATGTAGGGCAGCTCATGAGATCTAAACATGAAGCACATGGTGGAGGAGACAACCATCTAGCTACTGCTATGGACCCATAGTCCAAGATAGACTACTCACTCATCGCTCCGGAGGCAAGCATGGCGATGAAGAAGACCTCCGGTGGCGATTCCCCTCTCCAGCAGGGTGCCGGGAAGAGCTTCTGGACCCTCCCGATCATCGGGTCGACGGCGGCGGCGGATCGCGATGTGTTCTGGAAAATTGATCGGGTACTTAGGTTTTTTCCGTCGGGGGGTCTTTATAGGCGAAGGGGCGATGTCAGAGGAGGGACCAGGCGGCCTCACGCCAGGCTCATGTGGCTAGGGGCCTGGCCGCGCCAGCTAGGCGTGTGGGCCCCTGGTGGCCCACCTCCTACTCCTCTTCGGATCTCTGGAAGCTTCCGGGTAAAATAAGACTTTATGAACTTGTTTCGTCCAATTCCGAGAATATTTCCTGTGTATCACTTCTGAAACACAAAAACAGCAGAAAACAGGGAACTGGCACTGTGGCAACTTGTTAATACGTTTGTTCCAAAAAATGCATAAAAGTGCCACGAAGTGTAACGAAACAATAGACAAATGGTGTAAAAACAAGCATGGAGCATCAAAAATTATAGATACGTTGGAGACGTATCAAGCATCCCCAAGCTTAACTCCTGCTCGTCCTCGAGTAGGTAAGTGATAACAAAAGAATAATTTTTGAGGTGACATGCACCTACACAATCTTGATCATATATGTAAGCATTTGTGAGCTGGGATCATAATAACTTAAAACATGGGCATGAAGATATAATCATGACAATAAGAACTTAGCAACCATGTGTAAACATGCAAATGAACACAAAGAAAAGATCATGAAAATGAAACAATGAAAGTCAAACATGTGTTCAAATCATAAGGAAAAATATACAAATGGTTTTTAGCTTGTCCTTCAAAGAGAGCAAAACATAAATGCATAGGACTCCTTCAAGTTTAAGAGGGCGACTAGATACAAATAATTTAAGAACAAGTGAAACCAACAATATGAATCAATCAATGAACTTTGGGACAATGCATATTATACTAAGAATGACAATTATGCTCTCTTAATGGTGCATATAGAAAGAAGGTGGTGACTCAACATAAAAGTAGAAGAAAGGCCCTTCGCAGAGGGAAGCAGTGATTGCAAGTTTTATAACCTTAAAAAATTATGGTACTTACCGGCTTTGAGCTCTTATTGCCCCCATCATAAGCATCTTGAATGGTTAAAGTTAATACGAGAACAATTATGATGCATATGCTTGACAAATCATAAGTTGAAAACCTCGTGCCCCGTGAATACGAGTACCCAAACCTCATGCTACTTTACTTAGAGTCCCAAGCAAGGCTCTTGTCATTGTAAGTATATGCATATCATTGAGAACCGCCAATGGGGTACCTCCGTGCCCGATGACATGGAACAAGCCCACACCAAAATGACAGGACAAGCAGACAATGAACACCTCGACATCTCTTTTATTTGCCTTTTGTTTAGCTTTTTATTATGAGATGCGTCGTCGAATGTTCACCATGGGTATGCTGCAAATTTCCACCATGAATTATGCATGGCTTAGATTGGCGGCCCGGTGTTTCCCTAACACATATACAAACTCCATGATCCCCACAAGATTCCCAATTCATTTCACACCACGGGCATCAATAAACAAAAGATCACGATATCAACTCAAATAAGAAGTGCAATGTTGAAAGCTTGCCCCATGACAGCATGGCTGGGCTAGAATCCAACTTACAACTTGCAAGCATAACAACTCAACATAAGAGAGCACAATGTCAAAATTTTAAGAACAGGAAAAAGTAAAGTGTGCCTTCCGGTTCGTGAGAGCTTTACTGACCGAATTTCGCATAACACTGATAAGAGTTTAATTTGAAGAGAAAATAAAAGCAAGTCAAATTTACTTGGAATAGCAAATTGCTAGTAGGTATGTATGGTGGACACTTTGGAAAACTTTGGCTTTTAGGAGTTGGATGCACGAGTAGAGCTCATACTCAGTACAAGGTGAGGGCTAGCAAAAGACTGGGAGCGACCAACTAAGAGAGCAATAATGGCCATAATCATGCAAAGTGACAAAGCAACATTAAAAGAAGCATAAGATGGCATCAAAAGTCAAAAACTAAATGATCATGAAGGCTATTGGCGACTTTGTAAGAGTCTAACATGTGTGAGCATGCGCCAAGTCAACCCAAATAAAGCATCAAGGAGAAAACCAAAATAATGCTTCCATACAATAAAAACAACGCATGATTTTTTCAAAGGCTCATTAAGCAATCTCAGTTATTTGAGACAAGTCATGCGACAGCAAAACCACTAAGCATACTATCAAAAAGACATCAAGCATGACATGAAAAATCCTAAGCCGCAGTCTACACAAGCTCCTTCTTGTACCACTATTTTGCACAAAGCTTTTTCTCTTTTCCAACACCATTTGAAATTTTTAAAGACACCTCTTTTGATGAAAATCAATAAAGATCAGAGGCAAAAAATAAACCTTGATGAAAAGATATGATAAGGTCTGAACCCAAATCAAGGTGAAAACGAAAACCGAAAGCAATAGCAGAAAAAGAAGAACACTCTATTTTTAATAAGAGTGAAAACTAGAGCGTTCTTGGCAAATGAAAAGCAAGGCAACTTCTCCAAAAGAAAATTTGTTGGGGTCCAACCATTTATTGCAGCAAACAAACAAACTAAACTAACTAAGAAAACTAAAACAACTGACGCTCCAAGAAAAACACATAGTGCATGAAGCAATAAAAATATAGCGTCTTGAAAGGTGACCTGATTTTTGCCGATGAAGAAGGGGTGCCTCAGGGGCATCCCCAAGCTTTGACGCTTGTACTTCTTGAATATTTCTTGGGGTGATGCATGGGCATCCCCAAGCTTGAGATTTTGTCCATTCTTCAACTCATCTCATCATTCTCCAATCCCTACACTTGAAAACTTCCTTCATACAAAACTAAACACAATTCTATTAGCAACATTAGTGCAAGCATAACATATAATCAATCCTCTTTTTGCTTCAGGTTTCAACTCAAAACCACCACATATATAGCAAGTACTACTGTAGCAACTTCTCTAAAAGTTCCGTGATCAAAAGAACTCAAAAGAAAGCGATAAAGTGACAAAAACAAATATTGGCAGAAATCTGTCAAAACTGAACAGCTGACAAAGGTCGAATTTTTGAGGGGTTTTGTGTTGCTCAAATCAAAAAGTGTTCAACTAACAAAAGTTTGGATATAACCTGGGGCATATGCACAAGAAATCGCAGGTCCAAAAAATATACAGAGAATTTATACGAATTTTTACGGTGCAGCACCGAAAACAGTTTCAGGACAGCAACATCCCCAAATCTTTACCTCACTCGAATTAGAGGCTTCTCTTGGCACAAAAACAAAATAAACAAGATAAGGAGCGGTCATTACAGTAGTAATGACTTCAAAAACTCAAATAAAAGAAAAATTACTGAAAATAAAAATATTGGGTTATCTCCCAAGAGTGCTTTTCTTTAACGCCTTTGAGCTAGGCGCAGAAAATTGCGAATCAAGTAATAATGAAAGGGGGATCAGGATCCACTATAGGAATAAAGAAATGAATACTATCCACTTGAGGTTTTGAGTTTCCCTTGTAGTCACGCTTTGGTACACTATTTTCATCAAAAAGATTTTTAGGACAAATCCAACTAGTATTAGCTACCAAGGCATTATGAATTCCTACAAGCATACAAGGTATTGGCAATCTAGATTCTTCGTTGGGTGTACCAACAATTTCAACAGGCGAGCCAAGCTTATTAAACTTCTTAAAAAAATTCCTAGCCTCAATTGCAACATCTCTAAATTCTATGCGCAAGGTTTCTAAGATAAAAGCTTTCTTTTCGGGATCCTCAATTTTATGAAGCTTAAGGAACATATATTGCATAAAAGGATTAAGACTAGCAAACCTAGCTTCTAACATGTGAACTAAATGAGCAGAAGCAACTTCATAACTAGGAGCTAGCTCAACTAAAGACTTTTCCTCAACTTCCTTATGCATACTAATGTGATTAAAGAACTCCTCAATGTTACTTTTTTCAATAATTGAACCACTACCTACTGAGAGGACCTCCAGAATGTACTTAGGAAACAACATGATGAACTAAAAGCAAAGAAATAACAACTACCAAGGATTCTAATTTTTTTGGTTTTTGATATAAAACGATGCAGGTAAAATAAATAAAGTAAAGCAAAAAAATAACAAAGTAAAGGATGTGCGTGCAAAAACTCCCCTCGCAGAAGTCTTCTACTTCCTCCCCGGCAACGGCGCCAGAAAATAAGCTGCTGCGTTTGATGACGTGTGGTTAATGTGGGAGCAGACGGGCCTTGTGCGTGGTGAATAACCAGCCCATTGGGAACCCCAAGAGGAAGGTATGATGAGTATAGCAGCTAGTTTTCCCTCAGTTAAGAAACCAAGGTTTATCGTTCTTGGAAAGGAGAGACAAACGACTGAAGGTGATGCTTGCTAGCTTGCGACAGCTCCGGACAATTTATATAAGGCGCCTCGTCCAAGCTTTGCTTGCTAGCTGCAACGCAGAACCTGCACACAACACAACCAAGTACTTCGTTCCCAACTTGCGATGAGGTTGTCAATCTCACCGGTTTGCTTGAAACAAAGGTTATGAGCGTATCGAGTGGAAAACAATAGAGTATGCGAGTAAAGTAAACAGTGCGAGTAAAGTAAACAGGTGATAGCAATATGATGTAAATAGGACCGGGATCCACAGTTCACTAGTGGTGTCTCTCCATAAAATAAATAACACATGCTGGGTAAACAAATTACAGTTGGGCAATTGATAGAATAAAGATAAACGTGGTATGTCAAGAAGATCACTATGAGATTTACTCTGGGCATTACAACAAAATACATAGACCGCCATCCAACTGCATCTATGACTAATAATCCACTTGTGGTGAATCAATCCGAGAAGTCCACAAGTATTAAGTTGCAAACAACAGATAATTGCATTAAGCAAAGTGTGTAATGTAAACAAAGCGTATGCCCTTGAGCATATGAATGTTGTTTTCTCCCTAGTAGCAACAACACATCTACAACCTTAGAGGTTTCTTTCACTCCCCCAGATTAAATAGAGGCATGAACCCACTATCAAGCATAAATACCCCCTCTTGGAGTCACTAGCAACTACTCGGCCAAGATAGCTACTAACAACGGAGAGCATGCAAGATCATAAACAACTTAGAGATAACAAAAGATATAATTCAGTACAACAACTTAATCATAAACACCAATATTCATCGGATCCCAACAAACCAAACATGTAGAATTACATAACGGTGATCTCAATCATGTAGGGCAGCTCATGAGATCTAAACATGAAGCACATGGTGGAGGAGACAACCATTTAGCTACTGCTATGGACCCATAGTCTAAGGTAGACTACTCACTCATCACTCCGGAGGCAAGCATGGCGATGAAGAAGACCTTCGGTGGCGATTCCCCTCTCCAGCAGGGTGCCGGGAAGAGCTTCTGGACCCTCCCGATCTTCGGGTCGACGGCGGCGGCGGATCGCGATGTGTTCTAGAAAATTGATCGGGTACTTAGGTTTTTTCCGTCGGGGGGTCTTTATAGGCGAAGGGGCGATGTCAGAGGAGGGACCAGGCGGCCTCACGCCAGGCTCGCGCGGCCAGGGGCCTGGCCGCGCCAGCTAGGCATGTGGGCCCCTGGTGGCCCACCTCCTACCCCTCTTCGGATCTCTGGAAGCTTCCGAGTAAAATAAGACTTCAGGAACTTGTTTTGTCCAATTCCGAGAATATTTCCTATGTATCACTTCTAAAACACAAAAACAGCAGAAAACATGGAACTGGCACTGTGGCAACTCGTTAATAGGTTAGTTCCGAAAAATGCATAAAAGTGCCACGAAGTGTAACGAAACAATAGACAAATGGTGTAAAAACTAGCATGGAGCATCAAAAATTATAGATACGTTGGAGACGTATCAGGAAGCAGTGATTCCATGTTTAAAAACCTTCAAAAATTATGGTACTTATCGGCTTTGAGCTCTCATTGCCCCCATCATAAGCATCTTGAATGGTTGAAGTTAATGCGAGAACACTTATGCTGCATATGCTTGACAAATCATAAGTTAAAAACCTCATGTCCCGTGAAATACGAATACCCAAACCTCATGCTACTTTACTTAGAGTCCCAAGCAAGCTCTTGTCATTGTAAGTATACACGTATCATCGAGAATCACCAACGGGCTACCTCTGTGCCCGATGACATGGAATAAGCCCACATCAAAATAACAGGACAAACAGACAATGAACACCTCGGCATCTCTTTTATTTACTATTAGTATAGCTTTTTATTGCGAGATGCGTCGTCGAATGTTTATTATGGGCATGCTGTAAATTTCCACCATGAATTATGCATGGCTTAGATTAGCGGCCCAGGCATTTCTCGAACACATATACAAACTCCATGATCCCGCAAGATTCCCAATTCATTTCACACCGTGAGTATCCATAAACAAAAGATCACGAGATCAACTCAAATGAAAGATAGTGCAATGTTGAAAGCTTGCCCCATGACGGCATGGCTGGGCTAATTCCCAACTTACAACTTGCAAGCATAACAACTCAACATAAGAGACCACAATGTCAAAATTTTAAAGCGAGAAAAGTAAAGTGTGCCATCCGGTTTGTGAGAGCTTTACTGACCAATTTTCGCATAACACCAAAAAGAGTTTAATTTGAAGGATAGATAAAAGCAAGTCAAATGTACTTTGGAATAGCAAATTGCTAATAGGTATGTATGGTGGACACTTTAGAACAACTTGGTTTTTAGGAGTTGGATGCACGAGTAGAGCTCGTACTCAGTACAAAATGAGGGCTAGCAAAAGACTGGGAGCGACCAACAAAGAGAGCAATAATGGCCATAATCATGCATAGTGACAAAGCGACATTAAAATAAGCATAAGATGGCATCAAAAGTCAAAAACTAAATGATCATAGAGGCAATGGAAACTTTGTATGAGTCAAACATGTATGAGCATGCGCCAAGTCAACCAAAATAAAGCATCAAAGGAGAAAACCAAAATAATGCTTCCAAATAATTAAAACAACGCATGATTTTTTCAAAGGCTCATTAAGCAATCTCAGTCATTTGAGACAAGTGATGCTACATCAAAACCACTAAGCATACTATCAAAAAAACATCAAGCATGACATGCAAAAGCCTAGGCCGCAGTCTATACAAGCTCCTTCTTGTACCACTTTTTTGCATAAAGCTTTTTCTCTTTTCCAACACCATTTGAACTTTTTATAACCAATTCTTTTGATGAAAACAAACATGGACCAGAGGTCAAAATACACCTTGATGAAAAGATATAACAAGATCTGAACACAAATCAAGGCAAAAATCGAAAGCTAAATGCAGTTCTAGAAAAAGAGAACACTCGTTGAAATTATAAGAATAAAAAAGGAGTGTTCTTGGCAAATGAAAAGCAAGGAAACTTCTCCAAAAGGAATTTGTTGGGGTCCAACCATTTATTGCAGCAAACAAAACTAAACAAAACTAAAAACTAAAACAACTGACGCTCCAAGAAAAATGCATAATGCATGAAGCAATAAAAATATAGTGTGTTGAAAGGTGACCTGGTGACGAGGGGTTAACTCGACAAATGTCCTAGATGAAGGACTTAGGATCGGGGAGATAGGGCGTCGGATGAACTTGAAGGTAAAGTTAGTCGAAATAGGTGTGTGTCGAAAGTAAACTTGGGTGTTCAACCTGGCTTGCTTTCAATCTGGCCTACACCGTCCCCTCCTGGCCCCTATATATAGATGGCCAGGTCTCGAGGATCGGGTAGGGTCCGATACAGATTACAATATCGATATACGGTAAAGACTCGTATTCGACTATTATTACAATTGGGCCTAGCTATACGGGCCTTAGGGGTACTAAACTAACGGGCTCTATTAACTATACCCTTGTCAGTAGCCCCTGAGATTCTGCCAGAATTGCAGATTCGGGTTGAATCTCTAATCTTCAAATCTTTGACTTGATCAATTCTTCGACTTTATCTTCAAATCTTTGACTTGGTCTTTCGACTTATGATAATTTGTTCGCAAGGGGTCTTGATGAACAAGCCTGACAACTCTGGCGGATCAAGAGGTCAGTTAACTGCCGGAACAGATACTTGTCACCTACTTCGAATTCAATCCCCTTGGATTTGAATTTGGTATACCGGTCAAATCCACTCTTTTGCCGCATTTAGGACTTACAAAGAATGGATCCCAGTGGTTCTCAGGGTACCCAGTGCGTCCACCAGGATTTTCTTCGCGTCGTAGACACGGATACATGCCAGCAGAGCGCATCCATGTGCGTATACCGGGCCACACAGGACGGATCCTGCGGTCTTACCTTCGTGATAAATCACGGCATTCGAGTTTCGTTGCGATAACGTAACTCAAGAATCTTATGTCGCAGCCAAATTCTTGACTGATGAAATCAAAGAAATTCGGATTTAAAGTAATCTTCTTCGCTCCCGATGGGAGTAATCTCTCTGCACTTTTGTCGACTACATAGTCGAGATTTGTATACTTACCCTTCTTCTTCCTCTATCGGGTGCGCGCTCAGCGCTCCCGATGGGAGTAGCCCCCGAGGCTATGTTTGGATACTTGTAGTCAAGCATAGGCTCAAAGTTCATGTCTTCTTCCTTCTGTTATCCGTCTACTGTTTGCAAGCCCCCGAGTCCAAGTCGAGGTTTTCATATCATGCGACCGCAATCTTCTCTTTCTTGTTCTTTGATATTATCGTCTGCTATGTGCAGAATTTAACTCCTATTGTAAAATATGTTGACGGGCCTTGTTTTAGCACGGGGGCCCGATAATACGTGCTTATAAATAAAGCATCCTCTATCAAGGGTAAAAAAACCCCAATCCAATTCCTCCTCCACCGCATCATCTTCTCCCTCCATCTAGGGTTTTTCTTTCTTCCTTTGTCCTCATGGCTGATGCAGATGGCTCCCGTCTGAATCTTGGTTCTCCGGTGGTGCCTCGAGGCCGAGGTCGCCCTCGTGGAAGCAAAAACAAGAACACCAACACTCTGGCCGCAGCAGGATCATCATCGGCCGCTCCGGCTAAACGTTGCCCCGGGCGCCCACCTGGTAGCAAGAACAAGCCCAAGGTGACTGGCGCTGCTCCAGGTCCAGTCGCTCCTCCTCCTTCTACTTCCACTGCTCCTGCTGCACCTCCCCGGATCTTTTCTTTCCTCTGCATCGCCATGGCGCGGTGCCGCGGGATTCAGCGCCTGCCGCTGAGCTTCACCAACTTCATGGATGGGCGCAAACTGCGAGAGGCGGTTCTCTGTGAACAGTCTGGCAGTGGTGTCCCATACGAGGTGGAGGTGTGGTATGATGGTGACGGCGAGCAATACTTTAAGGGTGGCTGGTGAACGGATCGTATGGGCACCTAGAGGGGGGGGTGAATAGGTGCTACTCAAATTTTAGTTCTTTTTCAATTTAGGCTTGACACAAAGGTAAATTCTCTAGATATGCAACTAAGGTGAATTTACCTATATGTCAACTAGCAAGCTAAGCAAGATACAAGTAGTAAAGGTAATAAAGGATAGAGGTAACCAAGAGTGGAGCACACGGAGACACTGATGTAATTCCCGTAGTTCCTTCCTTTTTAGGGGAAGTACGTCTACGTTGGAGGGGTGTGGTTGCCACACATGCCTAACCAACGCCACAAAGGCTCACCCTATTCTCCGGTGCAAGCTTCCGCCACAAAGGCCTAGCTCACTTTCCACTAAGGGATTCCTCAAGGCGGAACCGGCCTTTACAAAACTTGGGGCACAACTCCACAACTGAATTGGAGGCTCCCAAGCACCACAAAGATCTCAATCAACAAGTATCAAGATTTCAATCACACAAACAAGGTCAAGGGACACAAGGGAACCCAAGACCAAAGGGCCCTCTAGCAAATGAGAGGGGAAATCAAATCGCTTTGGTGAGGATGTAGATCAAGGCCTTCTCCTTCGATTCTCCAAAGATCAACGACTTTGGTGGGTTGAGGGAGGAGATCTTGCTAATTTGGTGGCTCCAAAATGGGGTCTTTTCTTCATAGCTCGAGCAGCTTGAGGTTAAAGAAGGGGAGGGGTATTTATAGCCCCTCCCAAAATGTAGCCGTTGCTGACTTGGAGGGGCGGATAATCCGGCCAAAGTTGGGCCGGATAATCCGGTTGGCCGGATAATCCGGCCCCTGGCCGGAATATCCGCCCCCCTACCTGGGTGACGCCGCGCCAGGTCCTTAGCAGAATTTCAGCCACCCCCGGGGGAGGGCGGATTATCCGGCCAAGTCTGGGGCGGAATATCCGGCTGGCCGGATTATCCGGCCCCTGCCCAGAATATCCGGCCCCCCTATCTGGGTGACGCCGCGATAAGTCCTTAGCCGTTTTTCGGCCAGCCCAGAGGGGGCGGATTATCCGGCCACCCCTGGCCGGATTATCCGGCCTGGCATTTCTTCAAATGAAAAACCTGCAAATCTTAGCACACAATTATTATCACTAATGTTGTTATCTAACACACAAAATCTGAGGGAAACAAAGTTTGCACTTTCAATCTCCCCCTTTTTGGTGTTAGATGACAACACTAGGATTTGCAAGAAAGGTCGAATAATTCAAACAACGAATAATTGATCAAAATACACAGCTCCCCCTAGATGTGTGCAACTTCACCAATGAGTTTAGAAGAGACATACCATTGCATAGATAACTCAAATATTATGGATTATGGAATCCCGAATATGATAATATGATATGCCGGGCAATAATTCCATAGCCATTTCACCAATAACCATGAGCTGATAAAAATAAGTGAACAACACATAATGATCCACATAGCATATTAAGAACATATGACATAGTCTCATACACCACATGGTAGCATATAAACGACACGAAGTTCAACCACACACAAAGTTCGACTTAAGACAAACGAAATAAGAAGAAACACAAGCGCCAAAGAATGATAAGCGCGCAAGCTTGTGTTTCCACCCATGCAAATCCCGACAAATTCCTAATAGAACTACTTCTCCCCCTTTGGCATCAAGACACCAAAAAAGGGAGAAGAGCGATGCTACACGTCCCGAGAAATCACTCGTCCACGTCATCGAAGTCCTCATCAGCATAATCTCCGCCATCACCCTCGTCATCTCCAGCATCTTCATCCTCATCATCAAAGTCCTCCTCAGCCTCAAAGTCCTCCTCAGCCTCAAAGTCCTCCTCAGCCTCTGCACGAGCACCTCCTGCGGGAGCATCTGGAGCATCAAAGAGATGCTTCTGCATATCCACCCAGTTGTAGCGATCGGTGTTCCAAGCATTATAGGCCACAGGAGCAGTAGGAGTGGGATCGGCGGTCTGAGCACCACTGAGACGGTGAAGGATAAGCTGCTGACCAGCACTGGTGGCGTGGAAAGCACTTTTTTCAATTGTGCAAACGCTGCGTCTGCTTCTTCTGTCCACTCAAATTTATCGTCTGACTTCTTCATAAGTGCATAAAAAGGAAGCGCCTTCTCCCCTAGCCGAGCGATGAAGCGACTTAGTGCCGCGACGCGTCCTGCAAGTTTCTGTATGTCGTGTAGTTTCGTGGGTTTCCCCATTGTCAAAATTGCTTGAATCTTCTCTGGGTTCGCCTCTATTCCTCGTGCTGATACCAGGAACCCTAAAAGTTGTCCTGCTGAGACGCCGAAAGAGCACTTTATCGGGTTAAGCTTAAGCTTGTACTTGCTCAAGTTGTCGAAGGTTTCTGCCAAGTCGCTGATTAGAGATTTCTCCTCTCTTGTGGTGATGACTACATCATCAATGTAGACTTGTATGTTGCGCCCTATTTAACTTCCGAGGCAACTTTGCATCATCCGTTGATAAGTTGCTCCTGCATTTTTTAGGCCGAACGGCATCACTTGGTAGCAAAACACCCCATATGGTGTGATGAAGGCCGTTTTTTCTTCGTCTTCTTTCTTCAATTTGATCTGATTGTAGCCAGAGTATGCGTCCAAGAATGAAAGCCTTGCGCATCCCGCTGTTGAATCGATTATCTGATCGATGCGGGGTAGAGGGAAGGGATCCTTTGGACAATGCTTATTGAGAGATGTGTAGTCGACACATACTCTTTGTACGTCTGTGTTCTTCTTGGGTACTATGACTGGGTTCGACACCCAACTCGAGGTTTTGATTTCTCTGATAAATCCGGCATTTTCTAGCCTGTGCAACTCTGATGCTATCGCTTTCCTTTTAGGTTCATCGAATCTTCGCAATGGTTGCTTGACTGGTTTTGCCTTTGGATCTACGTTTAATGCGTGCTCGACGAGTTCCCTAGGAACCCCTGGCATGTCTGATGGACACCAGGCGAAGATTTCCCAGTGCTCACAGAGGAACTCGACGAGCGCGCTTTCCTATGCGGGATCCAGGTTCACCGCAATTGATGTCATCTTGTTTGCATCTGTGGGATGGACCTGGATTTTCTTCAAGTCCTGAGATGTGTCAAAAGCCTGATTTGGCAGGGATCGTCCAACGTCGGGTAGTACATTGTGATCCGTTTCTCCTTTTAATCTCTCGTACTCCGCTGTCATACCGAAGGTTTGCGCCATCCTGTTGAATTCCCTGTCGCATGTATTGGCTACTTCAAAGCTCCCTTGTACTATGATTGTTCCATTGGGTCCTGGAATTTTTAACGTAAGATACGCATAGTGTGGTACTGCCATGAATTTTGCAAATGCTGGGCGCCCCAGGATTGCATGATATTGTGATGGCCAGTCCATTACTTGAAATTCCAACTTCTCTCTTCGGTAGTTTCCGCTATTGCCAAAGCAGACATCGAGTTCTATTCTCCCCAAAGGGTAGTTTGCGGCTCCTGGTACTATTCTGTGGAAAGAGCAATCTGTTGGCTTCAGACTCATCAATGATATGCACATTGCTTTTAGGGTTCTGGCATATATTAAGTTTATGCCACTCCCTGCATCCATGAACACTCTTCCGATGTCGTACCCTCCTATTTGTGCCTTTAAAACCATAGGCGAGTGACCTGGCCTGGGGACTTTCCTCGGGTGGTCTGCTCTGCTGAACTTGACTGGTTGTTCTGACCACCGCAGGTACTCTGTGGTAGCTGGTGGTGATGATATTGCTAGGTTGACTTGCCTGGATATGCTCTTTTGCTCCTTCTTTGACTTGGGTACCGGTTGAATCATGGCTGATATGTACACTTTTGACTCTAAGTGCCTTGCTAGCTTTTGCATTTGATATCCTTGACTTCTGTGTCTTTCTCCTTGCCTCCCTTCTTGTTTTGAGCTCATGGCACTTTGCAACCTTAGGAATGTCCTGCAATCCTTCATCTGGTGATTTGAGACTCTTTTCCCGTCGAGGTACGCGTAGTGGATTCGACAAGGTCCGTATAGCATATCCTCGGCCGAAGGACCGGAGTATCGCGATTTTTCTACTCCTTTTGCCTGAAACCTCCTGCTTTCATTTCCTTCCTCTTCTTCTAGTACGTAACCCGCGGCCACCTGATTTCACCTTCCTTGATTATCCCTGCTGCGGTATCATCTCCTCTATCTACTTATTCTGTCAACTTCTGGTGATCGTCCTCTTTTGTTGTTATACGCGTCCTCTCCATCAGCGAATTTGTTGGCTTGTTCCATTAGCTCGGTTACTGTCGTGGGTCTTGTTCTTCCTATTTCTTCCACGAGATCTGAGCGACGAAGTCCGGCCAAAAAGGCGTCTATTGCTCATTCGTCGGAGACGTCCTCTGCTGAGTTTTTGATTATACTCCAGCGTTGGATATAAGAACGTAGCGTTTTGCCTTTTCTTTGCACACATGTTTTAACTTCCTCCAGTGACGCTGGGCGTTTATAGGTGGAACGAAAATTTCTGGCAAATTGAATTTCGAGTTCCCCCCAACTTCCGATGGATTCGTCGGGTAGGGTATTCAGCCAGGACCGTGTGGCGCCGGTGAGGTGCAGCTGCAAACTTTGCATTGCAGTCGCCTTTGTTCCCCCTAATATCTGCACTGCCTACAGATAATCTGACAACCATAGGGTAGGTTCTTGCGACCCATCATACTTAGGTTGGTCATGTGGTAATCTGAATCCTTTGGGTACCCGTGTTTTGCGAACCCTGCGGGTAAAGCATAACGCACCCATATCTTTATCGTCGTCCTCGTAGTTCTCTTCCCTCCAAGCATAACGCGATTTATTTACTCGAGCTTGTGCTATTATACTTCTTGCGTCCTCCTTCTTTTTCTGTCGCTTTTTCTCTTCTGACGACTCGCTATACTCGTTATCCTTGAAATTGTATTTGAGCTTCTCCTCTCCATTTCCCTTGCAGTTTGTTGACTTCGTCTCTGGACCTTGTACCCTGATCTTTCCGAGGCTTCGTATCGCGGCTCGGTGCATGTCTTCTCGTGGGTCTCCAGGTTCTGGTCTTGTAGCTAATAAATATGCTTGTGCTGCTACTAGTGCTGCTTCTGGTGTTTTTTGTATGAAGTCAACTTCCTCCTCTTCTAGCTACGGGGTGGGGCTCCTTGAGTACTCCTCTTCTCTGCCGTATGCTGTCGCCCCCCTGTTGTGTTTTGGGTCTCCATGCCTTTCTTTGCTGTATTCTGAATCCTCACTGTAGTCTTCCCAGTATTCCTCTCTTGATATACTGTTATTATCTTGAAAATCCATATCTCTTTCCTCCCTTAGTTTCTTCCTGTGCTAGTATAATGCGTACTGATATCCCATTAGTACTTCTCTTCTCGATCCTTCGGGTACTTCTGTACCATGGTTGATAGCTGACTTGATCATCCTCCATTCACCAGCCGAAACATGGACTTTCTCCTTTTCCTTTTTGTTGTGATCTTTTACTTTGTCGACTTGCCTGTCGACATTCTTATTTCCTTTGCTATTGTTTTCTTCTTCTGCTTCAGTGATAATGACGCATAACTGATGTACCTTGGAGACGCCGCTGTTTCCTACGGCGAAGTCCTTTGTGTTGTTGTGCGTCTGACATGCTATTTCTTCTGAGTCGAAATTTTTCTGAATTTTGTCGCCTTCTACGATTGGTGTTTTGTCGAAACTGACCGGCGAGTTTGCCTCGCTGGAAGAGCCTTCTGATGATTCCAATGTTTCTTCTGTTTCGGGCTTGTTTGCCGACGGATCTGGTTTCGTCAAATCCGAGAGGCGGGATGAACCCGATGGTTCAACGATGATGCTCAAACTTCCAATGGTTAACTCCATCTCTTGACTTCCGTCGAGTTCTGAACTGCTATTGGCTAAAAGCGAAAAAGCCGTCGAATTCATGATTCCAACGCCCAAGCTCCCCACGGTCGGCGCCAATTGACGAGGGGTTAACTCGACAAATGTCCTAGATGAAGGACTTAGGATCGGGGAGATAGGGCGTCGGATGAACTCGAAGGTAAAGTTAGTCAAAATAGGTGTGTGTCGAAAGTAAACTTGGGTGTTCATCCTGGCTTGCTTTCAATCTGGCCTACACCATCCCCTCCTGGCCCCTATATATAGATGGCCAGGTCTCGAGGATCGGGTAGGGTCCGATACAGATTACAATATCGATATACGGTAAAGACTCATATTTGACTATTATTACAATTGGGCCTAGCTATACGGGCCTTAGGGGTACTAAACTAACGGGCTCTATTAACTATACCCTTGTCACCTGGTTTTTGCCGATGAAGAAGGGGTGCCTCGGGGGCATCCCCAAGCTTTGACGCTTGTACTTCTTGGATATTTCTAGGGGTGACATGGGCATCCCCAAGCTTGAGCTTTTGTCCATTCTTCAACTCATCTCATCATTCTCCAATCCCTACACTTGAAAACTTTCTTCATACAAAACTAAACACAAATCTATTAGCAACATTAGTGTAAGCATAACATTGAATCAACCCTTTTTGCTTTAGGTTTCAACCTAAAACCACCACATATAAAGCATATACTACTGTAGCAACTTCCCCAAAAGTTCCGTGATCAAAAGAACTCAAAAAGAAAGCGATAAAGCGGCAAACACAAATATTGGCAGAAATCTGTCAAAATAGAACAGCTGACAAAGGTTGAATTTTTGAGGGGTTTTCTATTGCTCAAATCAAAAAGTGTTCAACTAATGAAAGTTTGGATATAACCTGGGGCATATGCACAAGAAATCTTAGGTCCAAAATATATACAGAGAATTTTCACGAATTTTTACGGTGCAGCACCGAAAACTGTTTCAGGACAGCAACATCCCCAAATCTTACCTCGCTCAAATTAAAGGCTTCTCTTGGCATAAAAACGAAATAAAAAGGATAAGGAGAGGTTATTACAGTAGTAATAACTTCCAAGACTCAAATAAAAGAAAAAGAACTGAATGTAAAAACATTGGGTTATCTCCCAAGAGTGCTTTTCTTTAACGCCTTTGAGCTAGGCGCAGAAAGTGTGAATCAAGTAAGATCAAGTGATGAAGCATCAAGCTCATAATTTGCTCTAAGAATAGAGTCAAAAAGTAATTTCTTTCTCTTTCTAGGGAAGTGTTCCATACCTTTCTTGAGTGGGAATTGATATTTGATAGTGCCTTCCCTCATATCAATGATGGCACCTATAGTTCGAAGAAAGGGTCTTCCCAAAATAATAGGACATGAAGCATTGCATTCAACATCTATGATAAGAAAATCAACGGGAACAAGGTTATTGTTAACCATAATAAGAACATTATTAATCCTTCCTAAAGGTTTCTTCTTAGCAACATCAGCAATAGGAACATCATAATAACACTTTTCAAGCGGTGGTAAATCAAGCATATCATAAATTTTTCTAGGCATGATAGAAATACTAGCACCTAGATCACATAAAGCATGGCACTCAAAACCATTAACATGCATATCAATGATGGGTTCCCAACCATCTTCTAACTTCTTGGGAATAGAAGCTTTTTGCTTCAAGTTTTCATCCCTAATTTTCATAAGAGCATTAGTAATATGCTTAGTAAAAGCAACATTTAAAGAACTAGCATTAGGAGTCAAAGCAAGCTTTTACAAGAACAAAATAACTTTAGATATATTGCAGCCATCAACATCAAAATCATTAAAGAAAATAGAGCTGTCATCTCCCACACTCTGAAAAATTTCAGCACTCTTTTGAGAAAAAGTTTGAGCTGTTTTGGGCTTTTTAACACTAGGAGTAGGAGTTTTCTCTACACCAATCAAAGTAAGAGAATTGCTAGCATTAGGAATAACATCATTAGAGGTAGTAATGGTACATACCTTCGTCTTTCTAGCCATCTCATCTTCTCTTTCCCACTTGGCATGCAATTCTGCTAGCATCCTAACATTTTCATCAATTCTAACTTGGATAGCATTAGCAGTAGCAAAAACATTGTTCTCTTTCACCTTATTAGGCAACACTTTTAATTTTAGAAGTTCAACATCATGAGCAAGGCTATCAACTTTAGAAGCAAGAATATCAATTTTGCCTAACTTTTCCTCAACAGACTTGTTAAAAGCATTTTGCTTACCGATGAAGTCCTTGAGCATTACCTCAAGCTTGGAGGGCGCAGCCCTAGTGTTGTTGGAGGAATTACCATAAGAGTTACCATAACCATTACCATTGGTAGAAGGATACAACCTATAATTGTTACTAGCAAAATTGTTCCTATAAGCATTGTTGTTAAATTTATTATTTCTAATGAAGTTTACATCAACATGCTCTTCTTGAGCAACCAAAGAGGCCAAAGGAACATTATTAGGATCTACATGAGTAGTATCATTTGAAAGCATAAGCATGATAGCATCAATCTTATCACTCAAGGAAGAGGTCTCCTCAATAGAATTTACCTTCTTACCTTGTGGAGCTCTCTCGGTGTGCCATTCAGAGTAATTTACCATCATATTGTCGAAAAGCTTCGTTGCGGCGCCCAAGGTAAGGGACATAAAAGTTCCTCCAGCAGCTGAATCAAGTAGGTTCCTCGAAGAAAAATTCATTCTTGCATAAAAAGATTGAACAATCATCCAAGTAGTCAGTCCATGAGTGGGACAATTCTTTATCATAGATTTCATTCTTTCCCAAGCTTGAGCAACATGTTCATTATCAAACTTAGTAAACTTCATAATATTGCTACGCAAAGCTATAATCTTAGCAGGAGGATAGTATCTACCAATAAAAGCATCCTTACACTTAGCCCATGAATCAATACTATTTTTAGTCAAAGACAGCAACCAATCCTTAGCTTTTCCTCTGAAAGAAAAAGAAAACAACTTAAGCTTAATAATATCACTTTCAATATCCTTATATTTCTGTATCTCACATAGCTCAACAAAATTATTGAGATGAGCTGCAGCATCATTAGTACTAGCACCAGAAAATTGCTCTTTCATAACAAGGTTCAATAAAGCAGGCTTAATCTCATAAAAAATTACAGCAGGAGCAGGTGGCGCATTAGGAGTGCAGATAAAATCACTATTATTCGTGCTAGTAAAGTCACATAACTTGGTGTTTTCAGGAGTAGCCATTCTAGCAAACTAAAAGCAGATAAGTAAAAACAACTATCAAGGATACTAATTTTTTTGGGTTTTTGATAGAACGATGCAAGTAAAAATAAAGTAAAGCAAAACTTAAAACAAAGTAAAGGATGTGCGTGCGAAACTCCCCTTGCAGAAGTCTTCTTCCTCCCCGGTAACGGCGCCACAAAAACTTGTTGGTGGCGCGGTGATGATGATGTGAAAGCTTCTTCTTTAATACACGGCAACAACGACAGAAAACTTATGCGACCAAGTTGACGTGGGAATGTGTAGTAAATGACCGGCCAGTTGGAAAACCCCAAGAGAAGGTTTTGATGAAGATAGCAGCAAGTTTTCCCTCAGTTATAAAACCAAGGTTATCAATCCAGTAGGAGGATGACAATACGACTGAAGGTGATGCCCACTAGCTTCACAACAGCTCCGGACAATTTATAGGGTGCCTCGTCCAAGCTTTGCTTTGCAAGAGGCAACGTGGAACCTGCACACAACACAACCAAATACTTTGTTCCTAACTTACGATGAGGTTGTCAATCTCACCGGTTTGCTTAAAACAAAGGGTATGAGCATATCGAGTGGAAAGTAATAGTAATATGCGAGTAAAGTAAACAGTGCGAGTAAAGTAAACAGGTGATAGAAATATAAAGAAAATAGGACCGGGGTCCACAGTTCACTAGTGGTGTCTCTCTATAAGATAAAATAAAACATGCTGGGTAAACAAATTACAGTTGGACAATTGATAGAATAAAGACAACGTGCATATGTCGAGAGGATCACTATGAGATTTACTCTGGGCATTACAACAAGATTCATAGACCGCCATCCAACTGCATCTATGACTAATAATCCATTTGTGGCAAATCAATCCGAGAACTCCACAAGTATTAAGTTGCGAACAACAGATAATTGCATTAAGCAAAGTGTGTAATGTAAACAAAGCATATGCCCTCGAGCATATGAATGTTGTTTCCCCCCTAATAGCAACAGCACATCTACAACCTTAGAGGTTTCTGTCACTCCCCCAGATTAAATAGAGGCATGAACCCACTATCGAGCATAAATACCCCCTCTTGGAGTCACTAGCAACTACTTGGCCAAGATAGCTACTAACAACGGAGAGCATGCAAGATCATAAACAACATAGAGATAACATAAGATAAAATTCAGTACATCAACTCAATCATGATACCAATATTCATCGGATCCCAACAAACACAACATGTAGAATTACATAACGGTGATCTCGATCATGTAAGTTAGCTCACGAGATCTAAACATGAAGCACATGGTGGAGAAGACAACCAACTAGCTACTGCTATGGACCCATAGTCCAAGGTAGACTACTCACTCATCACGCCGGAGGCAAGCATGGCGATGAAGAAGACCTCCGGTGGCGATTCCCCTCTTCGGCAAGGTGCCGGGAAGAGCTTCTGGACCCTCCCGATCTTTGGGTCGACGGCGGCGGCGCATCGCGATGTGTTCTGAAAAAGTGATCGAGGCTTTAAGTTTTTCCCGTCGGGGGGTCTTTATAGGCGAAGAGGCGGCGTCAGAAGTGGACCAGGGGGCCCACACCACAGGCCGGCGTGGGCCAAGGGTGGGCCGCGCCCCCTGGTGGTGTGGCCACACTCTGGTCTGGCTCCGTCTCCTTTTCGGTGTTCTGGAAGCTCCGTGAAATATCTGGATGACTGGCTTTGGTTTCGTCCAATTCCGAGAATATTTTCTGTGTAACTTTTCTGAAACACAAAAAATAGTAGAAAACAGGGAACTGACACTGTGGCATCTCGTTAATATGTTAGTTTCAGAAAATACATAAAAATGCCACGAAGTGTAACAAAATACTAAACAAATAGTGTAAAAATAAGCATGGAGCATCAAAAATTATGGATACGTTAGAGATGTATCACAGGCCAACCAAAAAAAAAATCGAGCATGTTCACGTGGTGACTCGACCTAAGTTTTCTACTAATAATTTCTAAGCACATGCGTGTGGTGGCTAAAGTATGCACGTGCAGCTACACACTGGCTGGTCCTTGTGTTGCCTACTCGCTGGCCCCATCACGTTGGTTAGCACTTTCTCTGTTCTATAAAATTTGTTGCTAATATGAAAATATCTAGACATATAAAATATAGATATATTCATATTAGCGATAAGTTTCTATAGAATAGAGAGAGCAGCAATTAGTTTTTATTCTTGGGATGCATCTCTGTTGTAGCGCTGGAGAAAAAACTTAGAACTACTCTGAGAATTTTTTTTTATAAGTGGCGCTTTATTACTTAAAGAAGCAATTATACCCGGCCTCTGCATAGCTAGGATGCACACAGCCGTCCATAAGTCTGGAACCAAAAAGCAAAAATAGACAAAATACATATCGCATCGAGTAATTGTAAATCGCCTATGTAATAGGTGGAGCTCCAATCCGTAGATTATGCGGCCACCCATGTAGGGAAAAAGTATCCCTCATCGTAGCCTCCAATCGTGTACAGACCTCTGTAAACAGGGCGCGATTCTCCATTCGTTGAAGAGGTGACCACAAACAGAAAATACATGTACTTCTGTAGATAACCTGTAAGAAGGAACAATTTTTATCATTAAAAATCTTATTATTTCTACATAGCCAAAGCGTCCAGATAACTGCCAGCGCACCCACCCTAATGAGCATTCTAAACCTTAAATCGATACCATGAAGCCAATTCCCAAAAACATTGGCAACACTAGTTAGAGGATAAAGGCTAGAAGCTACTTGAATGATTGACCATATAGATCTGGCGAACCGACACTGGAAGAACAAGTGTTTTATAGTTTTATCTTGATGACAAAACACACACCGAGTACTTCTGTGCCAGTTCCGCTTAACAAGATTGTCTTTGATAAGAATAACCCCACGGCGAAGATACCATCCAAAAAATTTGTTTTTCAACGGTATTTTCATCTTCCAAATTTTCTTGTTATTATCCAAGATTGACTCAACTTATATTAAATAACCCTTTTCTTGCAATAGGAAATGAGTTCATATATATGTGCCTGTGAGCTTAATTGAATTTCCGCCTCTATGCTTCCTTCCCCTGATACCCAACAAAAATGCTCATCGAGCGTTAATGAATGTCATCCATCCAGGGCAGAGATATGTATTTTTGTGTGGGGACGAAGGAGTAGCATAGTAGATAGCGAGAGATTTAAAACTCTCACATTCATACATTGGAGATATCGATTATTCATCTAACTTACGACACTACCATATCGATATAGCGCTTTATTGTTGTGTTGCCGCATCTCCGGTTCTATATATACGACACTGAACTTTTTTTTGTTGAGCTACAGCAGATCTGGTATATCTACAGGTAACCCCTTCGAGCTACGTTCGGCTGAAGGGCTCTAGCAGCTCCAACAGACCACCAGGTTTGTTCTCTCCCCCGCTGCCTCTCTGTCTCTCACGCACTTCCCTTTCACTGAAAAAACAGATCGAGCTGATATTTGTTGTAGAGTAGAGTTTGGATTTTCTAAGCACCATCTCAGCTGTTCTCTCTATCTGGACTGCTCACACATGCTTTAAGATGTGCACTTATACTTTTTTCTCTCACAAGCAACTTCTTTTTTTGTATCTCTCACACCATACAATATTTGAATTCAAAACTTTTTAGTTCACCGAAATATTTGAGATAGAATGCTGCAAAAATACTTTGGTATTTTTATGAAATTATAAATATATATTTTTAAAGATTTTTTAATGATTTTTAAATATATGAAAATTTTAAATTGCGCAAAAATTTTCCAAACTATTTTTCGCACATACTAGATGTAATATTTTAGTGATCTGCAAAGTTTAAAATCGAAATGTTATAGTGCTTGGGAGATACAAAAAAAACAAATGGAAAAAAGTTTAGAGGATGTAGGTGCCATGGTGCTCATTTCATACTTCCCCTTGTAGAGAATACAGTATGTCAGAAACAAACAGCGTGGCAGTACGGCCGTCAGGAAACGATGTAGATGGAGACTCGCACCAAGCGATCACCGTTGACGATTGTCCGCACATGTCTATCAACGACTTGCTGAAGATCATCAAAGGAGCCAATGGCATGCCGGTGCTACTCGTCCCCTCCACCGACGGCCAAATCACACTCATAGCCATCGACGGCCTGTGCAATCCGGCGCCCGTCACTAGCGGCGGCGCCGAAAAGAAGCTCGAGGATTTCCGTGCCTGGCTGCTGCTCCTGACGTCGCTGGCCGCCACCATCACCTTCACCGCGAGGTTCGCCCCGCCGGGCGGTTTCTGGGGCGCCGACGACAAGGCGGGAGGGTACGTCGCCGGCACCTCGGTCATGCACAGCAAGTTTCCCATCAGGTACTGGCTTTTCCACCTCAGCAACACCAACGCCTTCTTCTCCTCCCTCATGATCATCGGGATGCTCGCCAAGAACATTTATGATGCAGCACAAGGTTGTGGAGGAACAACTCCACCTTGCTGCTACAATGCGGACAGCACAAATGTTGAGCGAACCGCCTCAACGTGCTGCTCTAGATATCGCTCTAGGGGTGGTGCGCTAGATATCGCTCTTGGGGCGGGGCTGTCAAGAGCTTAGTCCAAAACTCTCAACACACAAGATCTAATCCAAGATCTTAGATAAGAACACAAAGTTTCTTTTATTGATAGGTAGTGGGTACATAGTCTGGTTACATAGTTAGAGGTGAGGACCTCTATTTATAGGCTACATAAGCCTTTACTACTTAGCTCTACTCATAACTAGAAGGCTCTAGAGAATACTACTCAGAACTAGGAAAGAAATACAAATATCTAGATACAACTTATAGTAGAACACTCTGGAAACTACTACACACATGTGACTAAAGGACCATATTACCTAGAGTATAGTAGAAGTGTGTAGAAACTAGTACTAGATTTTACTCATGCTTTATTTTATTTTATTTTCTCTGCTGTCCCTCATCATCCTCCCCTGGTTGTTTAGAACTCGACCTCGAGTTATCTTCGTAGAGTGCTTGTTCGGGATGATAAAGTATCAAGTCTTATCACCATCTTGGAATGATTTTATCCTTCGTTTGGAGTCACTTTTCCCCTTCTCCTTGGAGCTATTACGATTTGATTGGTTGGGTACAATGGTGATCTTCCGCTTGTTCCAAGTGAAAGAGTAAGAATTTTCCTTCCCTTTGTGTGTAGTATCCACATCAAATTGCCAAGGTCTTCCAAGGAGAACATGGCTGGCATCCATATCAACAACATCACATAGCACATTTGAGCGATAGTATTTGCCCAAAGAGAGTGGTAGGTTGCATTGTTTGGTGATCCTTATATTTACCCCTTTATTGATCCATCCTATAGTGTAGGGATTTGGATGATCATGTGTCTCAAGCTTTAAATGGTTCACCAAATTCTGAGAGATAAGATTCTCACAACTGCAACTATCAATCATTAATTTGCATACCTTGCCATTCAATGTGCATTTGCCCTCAAATATCTTCTTTCGTTGTGTGTTGTTGGCCTGTGGTGTTGAGCACAAGAGACGCTGAGTCATACATACCACCTCTTCGCCCTCTTCTTCACAAACATCTTGTGCTTCTATTTCTTCAGATTCATATTCTTTGTCATCTTCACCATCATGGATAGTTGTGTTGGCAAGTTTTCTTAAGGGGAAGTTGCTAGATACATGTCCATCCTCACCACATTTGTAGCATTTTATAACTGGCTCTGCCCTACTCTTTACTCCGGTTTGCTTTGGGACAAGTTGTTTTCCCTTAGGTTGAACGACGTTTTCTTCAACTCTATGGGAGTAATTGCCGGATGAACCTTCTGTATGAGGATATGGATTCTTACTTGCCCTTCTTGTCCTCACCAACCTCTCAGCCTTTAAGGCTAGAGCTTGTGCTTGATCAATGGACCAAATTTGCTGCATCATCAAACGATCCTGGATAACATCATTGAGACCATTGACATACCTTGCAACTTGTTGATCTTCAGTTTCAGCAAGGTTGCACCTCACTTGTAGCCTTAAAAACTCTTCGGTGTATTCTGAAACAGTCCTATCTTCTTGGACACAATTCTGAAACTGGGTAAATAGGATTTGATCATAATCTGCAGGCAGAAATCTTCCTTTCAAAAGATTCTTCATCTGCCGCCAAGATCTCACACGAGGTTCTCCTCTTAGTCTGCGATCTTCTTGAAGACGATTCCACCATGCACCGGCTCCTCCTTTCAGCTTGTATGCGACCAAAGAGACTTTACGGTCTTCCGGAATATTCATAACCTCAAAGAAAGTCTCTACCTCATACAACCAATCAAGGCACCCTTCAATATCAACATTTCAATTGAAAGTAGGAATCTCAGCCTTCACCTTGTATGTATCTCTCCCATATGTAGCACTGGGTATTCTAGGATGTGCATAGAGATCAGGTTCTTCAAGGCCCTCATCATATCCGTCACCTTCAGAAGCTTCAACATACATTGGCCTCCTTGAAGTACGCTGAACAACATGGGGATAAGGTGTTTTTGCTTCAAGACGACCTCCCATTCTTTGTCGTCGATCATCTTCCTCCTTTGACGATTCTTCATTGGTAGCAGGAGGAACACCTTTTCTTATCATCCCAACCAGTTGATCAAATCTCCGATTAAGATCCTCACGTAGTGCTTGGATTTGTTGTTCTGTAGCATCCATTCTCTTTTCCAATTCTTCCATTGTTTGGTGCAGCTTCCTCTCAAAGAGAACACCAATAGTTAAAATGGATCAGCAAGGCTCTGATACCACCTGATGCAGCACAAGGTTGTGGAGGAACAACTCCACCTTGCTGCTACAATGCAGACAGCACAAATGTTGAGGGAACCGCCTCAACGTGCTGCTCTAGATATCGCTCTAGGGGCGGTGCGCTAGATATCGCTCTAGGGGCGGGGCTGTCAAGAGCTTAGTCCAAAACTCTCAACACACAAGATCTAATCCAAGATCTTAGATAAGAACACAAAGTTTCTTTTATTGATAGGTAGTGGGTACATAGTCTGGTTACATAGTTAGAGGTGAGAACCTCTATTTATAGGCTACATAAGCCTTTACTACTTAGCTCTACTCATAACTAGAAGGCTCTAGTAGGCTCTAGAGAATACTACTCAGAACTAGGAAAGAAATACAAATATCTAGATACAACTTATAGTAGAACACTCTGGAAACTACTACACACATGTGACTAAAGGACCATATTACCTAGAGTATAGTAGAAGTGTGTAGAAACTAGTACTAGATTTTACTCATGCTTTATTTTATTTTATTTTCTCTGCTGTCCCTCGTCATCCTCCCCTGGTTGTTTAGAACTCGACATCGAGTTATCTTCGTAGAGTGCTTGTTCGGGATGATAAAGTATAAGTCTTATCACCATCTAGCCCATCACAACGAAGAACATGGTGCTTGTGCTCCTTGTGGGACTTTGTTTTGTGACCTTGGGGACTAGCTACATCAGTGGCACCTGGGTCAGCTTCAGGGGATCCATGTACTCTGTTGTTACCTTTGTAGGCATTATTTCCTACATGCTGGTTACCAGAAATTAATTAACGACATGGGAAGATAACTACAGAAATAAAAGGAGAATCCGTACAGCTGCCTTCGGCAATCGATGGTATTGTTAGTATCCACACCGACACTGACAATGCTGGCCCATAGGCGGTGGCCGACAGAGAAAACAACACGCACGGGAAAGGATTGGACACGCATGAGGAAATGAATATGAGGATGCCATGGATATGTCTAGAAATGTAATGTTGGCTAATCAGACCTCAATGTGCACTGGTGGTCACATATGAGGATGCCATGGAAATGTTTGTTGTGCGATTTGATTGAAGGTATTTCATGCTTCTGTCAAAAAAAAGTAAGCTCCATTTGGCTTCAAACTAATTTTAAAGTATTCTATGAATATCTCGATTTCTAGAAAAATTGAAGTATCAAATACTTTAAGGCGTTTGGATCTAGTAAATACTTCAGTTTAAAAACTAAAGTATTCTTCAAAACATCATTTTTTTAGCTTTATTGGAAACTTCAATCTTTACCTATTATTTTATAATAAAATGAATTATTCTTGAAGTATCCGTTCGCCAGGCATGTAAATACTACAGTTTTCGAATACTTTCATTTAAAAAAAACTTTGCTTTTATTCAGAACGTAAAAAAACTTTGCTGCCAAGCTAGGCCGTAGTCTCATGCTTGATCAGCCCAGTTGCAAAAAATAGGCCACCTGTTCGTAGTTTCGGCCCTTAAGGGCTAATTTGGTTACTAGGGGAGAGTATCCCAGGGTTCTAATTCCCTTCGGGGCATTTCCATGAGCAGAGCGGATCCCCTCCCCCACGGGGCAGTTTACCATGTGAGTTTGGACAGCAAGGAGGGAGAGGTCGGGGAAATTGCTTACCACGTGAGTTTGGACAGCAAGGAGGGAGAGGAAATCACGATCGGAAAAGTAAAATGAGATCAAAATTTTCTTAGCACGATCAGAAAATTGCCAGCAATAATTACATATATTAGAAAAATGTAATATTCGAAAATTGAATAATTTCGTTTGCCCTAGACATGTCATATCACTTCGAAATTAATTAAAAATTATATACTTCTCGTTACAAAACCCAGAAATACAAACACAAATTAATCAACAGATGGAAAATAATTTAGAAATTTTAAGTAAACTTCAGGAAACATGAATTTCCATCGTGCTGGGATATCTTGCTGCTGGACTACTGAACTTCCACCATCAACATCTTTTTAACATATTCATTGAGTAGCTTTAGGAAAATATATCATTATTCACTACATATAATTTCGTTCTTTTTCATACAATTTCAGGAGAAAAATAGTCCCTCCGTAGTGCAAATTCGTTTTTTGCATTTACACCCAATATTTCAACTCGCAACACTCCAGTCCAAGTTATATCCAGGCTACCCGCCGGCCTCTATCCTCGATCGATTGTAGCTATCCGCCAGCCTCCTACCCTCGTGTCGCCGCCATCTGGCGCCACCGACCTCCTGTCTGCTTCAAGAAGGCCATATCCGCTTATACATGTCTTAATACTGCTGTGTGCAATTACAATTGTGCTGCTCAATACCAGTTTAGTAGGTGGCCATGCTCAAATTTATTCAGTCCTTGCACAATGATCATATCTACCAAGGGCAGGAACCAGAAAGTAAGCTATACAAAAAATAACAAGCATGGTTCATTTGCACACACACCCGCAAAGCAACATGGTTCAGTTGCACAACCTAACTTGACTCGGAAACAAGAGCTCTGTACACATAAAAAAAGATATGCTCAGGGGAAGAAGGACGCCACGGAGCGAAACCACTATGTGACCGGCTTTAGTTTTCCAAGAAATTGAAGTACTTCTTTAACAAGAAATCAAAGTAGTCAAAAAAGATATCAGGCAGTATAAACATACCACATGCCACATAGGACTGCACCTAGTTCTTCCGATACCAAAGATGTATCCTCAATCAGGACTGCACCTAATTATAACACGCAACGAAAATGTTCTGACTTTAGGTGGATCTTGTACCTTCCACACTTTCTCCCAGAAAAATTGTTCAGGACCATTTGAACCATTACAACTGTAACTGCAGATTTGTAATGGTACCCACTGCAACACAAGGACAAGACAAAAAAACAGTCCTTTTCGGATAAGAACTGTAACTGCAGATTTGTTAACATAAAACAAATGGTTGCATTAGACTCATGTAAGTTAACTAATAAATCCTCAAATATAATGGAGTAATCATATTTTAACTGGACAATCAAGAATCACAATTACTGAAGACAACACTTGTTGATGTACAACATTCATATTTGAGCTTATATATATATAGTATGATGCCAATGTAATAAAGGACTTTGATCTGTACAAAACAAAATAAGAATGATTCAATATATTATTCCTATCTGATCTTAACAAAGAGCAACAGTACAACAATAATTCACACTTCGTTTATCTTGCCAAATGAGGTCAGTAAGAAGTACAAGCAGATAATCACACTATCAAGTATGAAGTACTAGTTCAGTCCACTTTTTCCACTAATTGTTAGGAAATCTGGAAGAAGATACTTGTTGACATTTAAAAGTCCACATCAAAATTTCCTTGCTATCAGTGGATTGACATTCAGAAATCCATTGACCATCGTTCAGACCCATACCAGAATTCAGTTTGTTTATTAACCCAGTTGTTCCCCATAGCAGAATGAAGTGCAAAGGTATAGTAAAAACTACTCACGGGAATCACCAGCATCTACTCCCTAACCACCTACTCTACCCGTGAGCTTCTTCTATTTGCTCCTGCTGCAAGTTCAACAAGAATGTTTCTTCGGTTCCAATAAGAACACGGAGCAGATATAATGCAGTGTAATGCATGTGAAACGTCAGGCTACTAAAATCAAGATATTTCAGTCCAAAGAATTTAATAGAACAACAAATACATTGCTAGTATGTGCTCACCACTGGAATTATATAAAGTAAAACATCAGATCCTAGATCTCTAGATGGAGCAGCACAAGGATCTGTAGATCCGGAGCAGCAATTCATCAGTGCTAGGACTAATACATGAGTAGAGAAAGCAAATCAAGGAAAAGGTGCAGGGGATAACCTTGGTCAATCCCTACCGCCGGCCGTCGTCGTCGCCGGAGGGGACAGGAGAATCGTGGAGGAGCAGATCTTGGGAGATGAAGAGGGACGGCCGCCGGTGAGGGAACATGCGACAGAGGGAAGTAACGAGGAGGTGAAGCTCTCGGGAGCGGGGACTCGCACCTAGTCGCCGGAGGTTTCGCGCCGTACGCCCGCACCCACCGCCGTCGCCTCACGCGCGCGAGCGAGCGAGCCAGAGGATTTCATTCCCGACCTCTGGACTCGCGGATAGCTCTCCCGGGGAAGAGACGGGGAAAGGCCGGGTTCCATTGCCCAACGTGCAACCAAATGGCCCGGTGGGCTGCCCCGGGCCAATTCGACCCGGGTTTTCTTCGGCCAGGGAAAACTCGCGGATCCGCCCGGGATCCCCCGGATCCAAACAAGCCCTAAAGAGGGAACGGCCCACTTGAACAAAGCCTCTTCTTCTCCTGCAAGAAGAAGAACAAGGACATTTTTGCTCGAAAAAGAAATCAGACACGGACATAAACAAAGCACACGCGGCCGCTCTCTTCTCCCCTCTCCCCCGCCGACGCCATGGCCGCCGCCCGGATGCTCCCGCTGCTGCGCCGCCGCCTCGCCGGAGTCCTGGCTCAGCCGTCCGCTCCCTCGCCCCGAGGTGATCCCCAATCTCTTTAGCCTCCCTCTTCGTACCCGCGTAATTTCTCAGCAAGCTCGGTGATTCATGGGTCAGAATCGGTTCCTTCTTCTTTCGGTGTTTCCAGGTCGTTGTAAGTGATATTTATTGCTCGGCTGATTATATTATGCGCGCGCGCGGCGCTGCAGCTGGTCCATCTTGCAGGCGCCTTATGTTCCATAAGGATTTAATTTTAGGGTGTTTAAAAAAAATGATTTAATTTTAGGTCATTTGGGGTGCTGGAATTTTTACTGTATTAGGACCGTGCCAGCAATCCAGAATTCAAGGTTTAGAACATGTTTAATTCTAATTCTGGGATTTAATTTAATCAAAGCTCCTTAAGAGGATTGTGTTAGGACCATTCCGTTAGGATCAAATTTTTGGGCCTTTGGGGACTGAAATCCTTACTGATGTATCTAGTATGAGCGAGGGTGTTGCAACTTTCCCTTAATCCATCTTAAGGGACTATAGGAGTGACCCTGGCGGCTAGTTAAGAACATGTTTTGGTGTGTGAAGCTATCAGTTCCTGCCAGATTGCAAAACTACTGAAGATTTTCATCACATGTATGTCACCGAATTGCACATTTGCATTGCCAGCGAGTTAACAGCGCACTGGGAACTCTTGTCATTGCAGGGCTACTGTTTCCTTCTCCAGCAACCGCGGGGTTAAGGTCCCTCCAGACAATCATTGAGTCGACCAACAACGCATCACACCACAGCTGCCAGGAGCCAGAAGGTTCCAAAGCGGACGCCCCAGCACCGCCAGCTTCGGCCCCAGCGGCGGAGTCAAGCTTCAGAGTCAGAGATGCCTCGAGCCTGAAGGTCTCGCCGAGGCACGACCTTGCCATGATCTTCACGTGCAAGGTCTGCGACACCAGGTCCATGAAGATGGCTAGCAAGGAGTCGTACGAGAACGGGGTGGTGGTCGCCCGCTGCGGTGGCTGCAACAACCTCCACCTGATGGCAGACAGGCTCGGTTGGTTCGGTCAGCCGGGGAGCATCGAGGACTTTCTGGCAGAGAAAGGGGAGGAGGTGAAGAAAGGCGCCACGGATACTCTCAGTTTCACTCTGGAAGACTTGGCTGGGTCTCAGGTCAAATCTGAGGAACCTTCTGGCGAAAACTAGGTTTCATTTGTAACTTCTTCGCTTATGGTCCAGCAGCTATGAAATGGTTAGCTCCTTAGGGAAACTTTGTGAGAGTTTTCAACTTGGTTTTGTAGCTTACCAAAGTGGAATACAAGTTGTCAAGTTCTCGCTTAAAGCTGCAATAGTAAATTTCTTGTGGTGGACTGCTCACATCTTGTAGTCGGTTGTGTGTTATCATACTTGTTCCATCATGTTCCTGACAACATAAGAAAATGAAATGTCGCCTTCTGAACTTTCTTTTAGTTATGAAAATTGTCATGTAATCTGAAAGTACTAATGGCTGAGCTATCTGACAATGGACAGACACAAATAATTTGACAGTTGAATTTCGAATTTTACACTGAATGCAACAAGTGAACTGTTCCTCTGTCATGTGCTATCAGCTAAACTGAAATGGACAACGCCTGTACATAAAATTAGCGCATTCCTGACCAGCTGCCTGCTACTCAACAACCAACCTGTTCTTACATGTCAACAACAGGTAAAAAAAAGACAATCTGTTCTTATCTACACCTCATGCTGTGAAGACAGAAAGTTCTAATTGTACATTTTCTGTTACGCAGAGAAAGAATCAGTGGATGGATCAGCTGTATCTATAGACAGAGGGGGTGACTTAGTGCTTCTGGAAGACTACCATGCAGAAGAAGGCTACGCAGCGGAAGATCACCCCATTGACCATGAGGACCCATAAACAGAGACTCCTGTTGCTGATGTCGTAGCCGCTCTTTTGTAGAGAACCGCACCGTGTTATTAGCCACACCCCGGAATAGCTGCATCCATGAACAGTCAGATAAATAGACAATTTTACTTGCAAGTTCATGTCTGTCAGGGAAGAATTTGATGGGGGTGTACTTGTGAGCGTTGGCGATCACGAATGCCTCCAGAGCCCACTTTGTGTAGCAAAGATCAGCAATGATGGTGTTCTTCTGCTGAGTTGCTATCAGGGTCAGAACGACTGGGAGCAGTGCAGACCACTGCAAACAAAGCATGTATCTATCATGAGCAGTGCAGACCACTTCAAGGAAGTATCAAGAGTTTTTCTTAATTTCATGGTCATGGAAATAAAATTGAGGAATGGAAACATTTTTTAGTACCAGCTGAGCGGAGCCAGGCTGGAAGAAGATGGCGAAGGTGTATCCAATGCCGGTGACGCAGTACGTCAGCGCGACAAGAACTACATAGTTCTCCCAGATGGATGACCTGGGGTTGTTGAAGAAGTAGAACATGGAAAGGTAGACGATGGGCTTGACGATGGTGTTGAAGTGGTCGATGGTGTCCTTGGCCATGAAATAAGCCAGTGAGCTCATCCCCGAGGCCCTCTCTCTCCAGTAGTATATCTTATCCAGCGCGAATGACCTCAAGGCTCCGATCTTGCATAGCAGGGCTGGCACACACATCGCACAGGCAGTTTGACATGAGTAAACCTTAATAGGTAGACATGTAGCGGCAGATCTTGCTCAAGAGAGAAGGGGAAGCCAGACTTACAGACAGCGATGACAGTGTAAGTGTACCCAAGCGCCCCAAATGTCTCGTCGCTCACTTTGGCCAGCGTCCCTAGGCATATCCCAGCAAGGCAGAGTATCAGGTAATCAACACCCAGTATCCTTGCTTCACGGAGCCTCTGCTTGCCAACCCTAAAGGACATAAACAGTGTTATTCTTGAGAAGTAGCGAAGAACTTCCCAGGAAATGGTATCTCTAATACACATATGAGAGAGACCTTACCTTCCCAGGAAGTACCTGTACTGCCTAAGGATGCCGGGAGTGCAGCGGTTGGACAAATCTTCTGTTGACTTGTTATAGTCAAACTCATCCTTCTTCCGCATGATGACATCCTTGACATTGGCCCACATTTCTGCTGCGAAGGATGGGCCCGAGTCAGCACTGGGGGAGGAAGGGCCTGCGCTTCCTCCGGACGAAGATTCAGATGTGGAGGTGCTCTGCAGCATATCCCGTGGAACATCATAGCCATTGTGCAGCATCCATCTGAGTGGCAGGTCTTTCACGGTTACGCCTGCGCTCATGTTTGGCTTTATGATACCCTCCAAGATGTCGATGTAGTAGTCGGGTGGGTTCACGCGGTCCGGCACGACAATTCCCAGCCCTGAGAAGTATTCTTCCACCTTCTTCACCGGCCCATGGTAGACAGTCATGCCCCCTTTTGCGAGAAGTACCAAGTCATCAAACATTTTGTACAGCGTATAGCTGAGGCAACAAAGGATACATTTAGTCAGGGAGAAGCATAGGCAATTAGGTTAACATATATTCTTCTGTATTTGAGTTTGGAAGCGAACCTGGGTTGATGAACAACCATGGAGATATTGACGCCTTCAAGAGCTTCCCGGCGAAGAGCACGGAGAAGTAGCAGGGAGGATGCACTATCCAAACCAGAAGTTGGCTCATCCAAGATCAACACCGAGGGTTCCATGACCATTTCTAGACCGACGTTGACTCTCTTGCGCTGCCCACCAGAGATGCCACGCTGCTCCACCGACCCGACCAGAGAATCTCGAACGGCCTGCAGACCCAAAGACTCGATGACTCTCTCCACGACGAGGACCTTATCAGCTTTTGACATGTCTGCTGAAAGCCTGAGATTCAACAACATATAGTAAGTCAACTGATACAGGATGAAAAGATAGATAGCTAACTCTAGGGAAAGTACCTGCATCTTGCATTGAACCAGAGATTTTCTTCAACGGTTAGGTTGCCATGGACAATGTCATCTTGGGGAACAAAACCAATGATCCTCTTGTACGCACGAATGGGCTCTACTTTACCATTGATGAGCACCAAGCCTGATGTGTCACAGCCAGTTGCCTTGCCAGCGATAGCATTTAGAAATGTGGTCTTACCAGCACCGGACGGACCCATGAAAGCAGCTACACGGCCAGGCATGAGCTTTCCTGTCACAGACCTCAAGAGCTTCTTCTTACTGCCCTTCAATGTCAGAGTTAGGTCCTTGAATGCGATCTCAATGACCATTCTCGAAGATTCATCATGCTCTTTGGCCATGTTTATCACACCGGAGAAGGTCAAGTTGTTGTCGTTCTCCTGTAACTCCTGTTGCAAGGCCTTTTCCTTCTCAATTTGACCGTATGCATACTTGAAAATCTGGCTCCGACTGTGCATCTGCTTCCCTTTTGGTTTTTTACCTTTGTCTCCCGTTTCCAGATGGAATCCTGCGCTGCTATCCGGGTTCTCTTCATTCATGTCAGTGAAGTCGGTCTTCCTTCCGCCCCCATCTGCTCCGACTGAAGGGAGACCTTTTGATGACATCCCCCCTGTCTGTCCAGGTTTCTGCTTGCGCGAGAAGGTGCGAGACAATTGCGACTGCAGACCACTGCTAGCCTTCTTGGCGACATCTCTAGCAGATTTCCACCTTTCCCGAGCCTGTGCAGTATCTTTTGCATACCTTGCAGCAGCCTCTCGAGATTTTGCTTGCTTCTTCTCACGGTTAGTCAGAAGTTGGCCAGAGAAATTGTAGATGATCAAAAGGACTAAACAGGAGGCAACCTGCAGAACCGTGGAAAAAACAAGACTAGTGTTAGTTCGATCTCAATAGCTGAACTTCCAAGAGACATCATGCTATCGATTACTAGTGAGTTACCACTAACAGTAGGCCAAAAATTGTTATGTCCTGATTAGCAGAGTTCGGTGGACAAGAGCTCTTCTTGTAGCATCCTGCATCGAAGAAGCGTCCACGTCAGTATGCACACAAATCATGAAGTTTGGATTCCAACTTTGCAAAGAGAAGTTGAGCTTACTGGTTGGTGTTGTTGATCCCTTCCTGCAATAAAACCTGCAAAAGAACACCTGATACTCTCAGCATCTTGATCGAATAACAGTACTAAAGAAATCAATCGTACGAAGAACGTGCCCAGTAAATATCACTGGTGGGGAATTATCATCAATCAGTGATTCTGATGAAACGAACATTATGAAACATCAGATAGATAGGATTACCCACTACTACAAGGGAGTTTCTTGGTCGTGCTGGGGCAGTAGTATCCAGCTGGGCAGAAAACATCATCAGTGCTGATCACATCTGCCCAGTTGTCAGCACTGCCACAAGTGTGATTGGGGCTCCCAGCGGGTGGTTGATAATTGTATCTGGAATGCATCTTCAGCGTTAAGAGATGAACCTATTATGCAAGTCTGGAATTAGGAATTTCGAGCACA
This sequence comes from Dactylis glomerata, assembly GCA_007115705.1. Taxonomy (NCBI): domain Eukaryota; kingdom Viridiplantae; phylum Streptophyta; class Magnoliopsida; order Poales; family Poaceae; genus Dactylis; species Dactylis glomerata. The sequence goes on from QXEO01002091.1 coordinate 117,985, forward strand.
GACGAGTAAACGACTTACGGGTCACAGATGCCTGTAGTTTTGTTCAAGGTGGACTGTGGACAGTATGCTCCAAGAGGGCAAGCTGCACATGATAGCACACAAGAGAAATCAGCAAAAAATGATTCGGTTTACCCTAGAAAAATGAAAATGCCTTAAACTTTGTTTTTTTAGAAAATATTAAACTTAGGGTAAATGCCTCTAATAGTTCGGTGGATCAGTCTAACTGTTGACGGCACAAATCTTTAATACCAATTAAAAGTCTGCTGTTTACATCAAAATCAAGCAAACGAATGACTGACAGTGAAATGCATCAAACAAAACTAATCGATATAAACAGGATGCATCAGAGCATAATCAACACTTAAATCCTGAAACATTGGATGGGACATTCATTCTCATGATTAAAAGTTCAGGAAATAGTTATGGTTTTCATTTGTTACAATGTTCCGTAAGCTTACGTATCATGCAGGTGAGAGCATGGGGGCAGAAGAATCCGGCGCAGCAAGCCTGGCAATCTTCGGCTCTGTAGGGAATGTCCTTTGAGTCCTTGAGGTCGACCTTCTGCTCCCCGGCGCTGCAGGCCCAGCCGGGCTCGCAGCCGTCGATCCAGGAGGTGAGGTTGCAGTTCTTGTTTGGCCTGACGTAGCTTTTCTCGCCCCTCGTCTCCTCCCCGCTGTCCATGAGGCTGTTGAAGTAGAACAGCATCTCCGCGGCGGTGCACACGCGCTGGTGCAGGTCACCTGTTGCAGCAGAGATCATGGCGCGAACCCCAGGTCATTTTCAGTGAGCAGACTCATCGTCTAGATTGCCAATGCAGGTTTGAAATAACGTTTTTAGTTAATTTGCAATGAAATGGTAAGTCAACTTTCCCCCATTCCGAAATTCAGGATGCTAGCTGACAACATTGTGTATGGAGACCAACAATCCATCACCAACATTATCAGCATGGTCATCGTGTAATGTAGGAGTTTGTAGCGTACAAATATGATTGTCGCTAGTTTATATACAAATGTAGATGGCGTACCATTGGTCTGCTTCATGCAGCTGTTGAGGAAGGTGGTGTCCTTGGTGAAATTGAATGCTTGGTCCCACTCCGAGTCCCTGCAGAATCATCCCCGTCCAAATGAGAAATCACGACTAGTACCAAATGCGTGGCGAGACCGAAATCGGAGACGAGGGCGACGTACGTGTCCTTGATGCAGTACCCGAGCTCGCCGCGGATGGCCCTGGCGAAGGTGGCGGTGAGGGCCTTGAGGCGCTTGTTGACGATCTCGGCGACGACGGGGTTCCCGGCGAGGCCCTTGGTCCCGCCACCGCCGGCCGCCGCGCCTCCCCCGACCCCGTCCCCGCCGTAGTCGTCCTCCGGGACGTCCTCCTCGAGGGAACGCCGCGGGATGATGGCGAACGGGACGTCGGTGCCGGCGGCAGCGGAAATGAGGAGGAGGAGGAGCAGCAAGGCGGCGGCGAGCTGCTGCGCCGCCACACGGGCCATGGAAACACGGACGGTCGAATGAGCGGAGGGCGGTGGTCGAGCCCAGGTTGGAAATTCTAGGGGTTGGTGGTGCTGGAGGTTGGCATTGGGGACGGAGGGGAGGGGAGCTCGCGGGATGGTGGTGGTGGAGAGCAGAAATAGGAGGGAAGGCGCCCGCGCGCGCCATGGGAGAAAGGATGGTCGGGAATGGTCGCCATGGAGGAGACGTTTGTCAGTGACTGCGCGCATGCAGCTCAAAGTCGAAGGCCCAATAGCTGCGATGGGGTTGGCTGGACCTCGTCTAGTTGTTTATTGACAAACGTAGTGGACCTTCCAAGCAATGGACTTGGGGGAGCCCAAGTCCAGGTCCAAGGTGTTGCCATTGCCAACCATCGTTATACACAGCCAGATATAAAATGTAACAATCTTTTTTTCCTCAAACAAATTGTAGTGTAGCATTTTTAGAACAATGTCTTGCTTTATTAATCAAGAGAAACTGTTACATTAAATATGATTAAAATAATGAAGCAAAAGCAACCAAGAAAGTACATTGAAAAAGTCAAACATTACGGGTTGTATAACTTTTCTTATTAGTGTATTTTATTTTGTCCTTCTCGGTAACTATGATAGGAATGTGTGTTTCATCAATTGACCCAATGACATCCTTGAAATGGGCCCATAATCTAGGTTTTCTAGTTGAACCATAAACGTGAGTGAAAGTTGGATCATTAGGTACAATGAAATCACCGGCCATACGGTCTACATACTCTAGAACATGATGAAACTTGTTGCTGATGGTAGACACATTACGCTTAAAACGGTTTCCAGCTTGACTAATTGGCCTAAGTGCCCCCAACACCACAAAAACGAGACTAGTGATTCTTTATTACATATCTAAATTGTTGATTGTGCACCATTGTCATCGACAATAGTACCATGCAACACTATGATAGATGATCTCCTCATCCTAAAACACTTGTAGAATATCCTTAGATCCTTCATCCTGTCCTTGAACCATTGTATCATTGAACCATTATATCAATATAATCAATGCCAATCTTGTAGCCGCATAAGAAACCTTCTCACCTCACTTGAGGGATTCATATGTAATTAGGCCAAAAGCAAATAAGCAAATTAACGTTCAATGCATGTAATACAAGTCGAAAGCATAACATAGGTTCATGACAGTACAAGCTCAAAGAAAATAACATATATATGCCATGACAATATAATTTCAAAGCGAAAAAAACATAGGCACATTACACCGCAAGTTCATGTCAAATACAAAGTCAAATCTGTATACTACGAAGATACATTGTAGGATAAATCTAATTTTATGAAAAGGGGAACATAACCCTGGCCTCTGCAATAGGATAAATATATTAAACTAAACTGAAGTTGTAGACATTGCATATATTTTAAAGCTTAGTCAAATTTCAAGTCTCAGCTTAGAACTTACAACTCGAATTATTTTTAACTAGACTAGAAGAAGTGTTGAAACGAATGTTGGAGGCAGGTGTATGAAAAGAGCAGTAGCTAGTTGGGGTGGTTAATCGGTGAGCCAAACTTTTTCCCTTCCTACATCAACCGTACAATACAAGTGTGTAAACCTGAAAGAAAAAAAGACATGTACTTTTCAGTGAACTCACGCGGCTTTGCTCTATGGCGTCCACGCTCACACAGCTACAGAAGTACAGAATCGCCAGTAAACCAGCCACTTGGCACGGACCTGTCGTCGAACACATCACTGGCAGTGGCAGCATGCTTACTCACGCACTCATGGCTTGCTATCTAGCACGTGGATGATAGGCCCGATCACTCGATCCTCGTGACTCCAGATTTATTTATTTTTTGAACGGAAAAGGGTCTTGAAGGACCCTGAAACTGTTTCATTCTAATACCTGTTGGTTACACTTTACAAAGAGGTCCTCCAAAGAGATAAAATTATACGCTAGCCCTGCAAAAGTGTAGAAAGGATCCTAGATCTAGTACAGAACGCGATCCGGTCCAGGAGCTCGATCTCCAGATTTCGACATGGTCGTCGTTGGAAGCCACCGCACCATCGGCGGCGGCGAAACAAGTACGGCGGGAGAAGCAGCGGGAGTGGTGCCCTACACGTTTGATTCCGGTCGGGACAACAAAGCAGGCCGCCGTAGCCGCCGGAGAAGCTCCCGAAACAGCTCCCCAACAGATGAAGGAGGCGCCTCCACCAACACCATCGGGCCACCACCGCTGCGGCCGGAGGAGCAGGAGAGAAGCGCTGCAGCCATCCACAGGAGATGACCACGCCCCCGGTGACACATGAGAGCGCACCGTGACCCGCCTCTCTCCCTCTCTACCACGGCCGGCCGAGAGAGGCGGGACAACGAAACCACCGCGCCACCGTTACCCTCCTCCTCGCCGCCACGGCCGGCCAGGAGGGAAACGGCAGAGCAGCACCCCTGCAGAGCCAGGAGCACAGCAACGAACCACGGCTTATTTGGCTGTGTTGGCCATCAACGGCGAGGCGAGCTTCCATCGGAGAAGCTCGACAACGGCGGCAGGCGGCCCTAAGATCTGGAGCTGACCGAACAGCTCCTAGATCTTCACCGGAGACGGCATAACGCCCACTACTGCACTAGGCAAGCTACTACACCTAAAACTACGGCCGCCGGCACCGCCGGTGAGAACGGCGGCGGTTTGGGCCGGCACACCCGGGAGCTCCTCTGGCTACTGTAGCAAAGAGAGAGAAAGGAAGCTCGTGACTCCAGATGGCGCGACCATAACGGAAACGCGGAACATCGAGCAATAAAAAGTGCAACAAAAGGGGAACGGAGCTTGTGAGATCCTTCAATGGCCATGGCCGACAGATGAGTTGTCGCCGGCTCCCCGGATCCACCTGGCGATCCAGTTCCCGTACGTGGTCTTCCTATTTTTCTGACGGAAATTCCCGTGATCTTCTTTCTACGTCGACCTTTACTATGCGGCCGCTGCTAGTCAAGAAATTTTCTTTGGATCGTACGAGCTCAGCTGCATGCTAGTCATGGGTTTGGAGTGACGATGAAAGCGAACGTGAAGACGACCGTACGTACGATCCAAAGAAGATTGCGTTGGGGTGGTTGATCGGTGCGCCCAGCATTTGTTTCTCCTTCATTCCCACCAACCAACCAGGTCGGACGAGTGTAACATGCAGCTTGTAGAAAATGATGTTTTTTTTTTTTTTGCAAAAAAGATGTTCATCCGGTGTACCAGCAAGAAAGTAAATCCTAACGACTCAGACTGCTAGCTAACTCGGTAAGAAGGGTCTCAGAGCAAGCCAAGCCCCATCTTCGCTGCTGCTGCTGCTGCTGTTTGTTAATTTGTTTTCTGATGGTTTTCAGAAGGAGACAAACGCAGCGATCCCACGAATGATAGTTGTGATAGCTTCTATATATTCTACTGGCAGAATAGTAGTATACTCGAAGCTCAGCAGCGGACACTAAAAATAATTAGTAGTAGCAGGAAGGATTGGATTAGGCCAATGATTGCGTGCGTTCCGCTATGCATCTAGTATACGGTTGGTTAGGCTGGCTGGCATGCTATCTCCCTGAATCCCGACCCTATTCATTCTGTCATTTTTGTCTGCTTCTTCTTGAATCTGCTTGTCCAACGACGACCATGCACGTACCACAGTGAAAAGGACGACGACCACCGCCATGGCACCACCACGACGTCGTCGTGATCCTGCACATAAGCACTTCTTAAACAACAGTGTCTACTGAAAACAAGCCCAACTTCAGGAGTTCAGGTCCCCCTGCATCATATCAACTCGTACGTACCCATGGTCGTAGTCAATTTCACCCAGATGAGATAGGATTAATCACGGAAACCCGGCCTTGACGACGAATCTGCACGTGAAGGCCTCGCTAGGTGGCATACGTACGTACGTCCAGCTAGCGTGACCTTACGCTCACGCAGCCAGCCACTTGGCACACGTACGGACCTTGCGGCCGGTCTTAAACACGTCGTCACTAATCACAAGTGACCGCCAACTTCAGATCGATGGATGGTGTGACACCGCCGTGACCGTAAACAAAAAAAGTAAAAGTGGGGGATTAGCGACCCAAAAAAGGCAATTAAAAGGGCACTAAAGTGGAATGGAGCGTGTGAGACCTTTGATGTCCGGCCGGCCGGTCGATGAGGTGTCACCGTGTTGCTCTCGCCGTCAACCTAGCCAGCTAAGGGCATGTACAATACATAGCCCTAGGGGTGTTGCCTCACAGCTTTAGCTAGGTTCGAGTGGTCCAGCTTAGGTTTGGATGATGTACTTTTAGGGAGGCTGCCTCTTCAACACTAAAAGTGAAGAGGGAGGGAAAAAGGTGAGAGACAAAGAGAGAAACTAAAGCAGCTTTTGAGGGAGAGAGAAAATATCATGGGTTGGACCAATATTTTTCACACCTATTGCTCCATTTACTTTTTAGGTTCGTGCTTACGTGGGGCGGTAGCATACCACTGCCCCCATTGCTCATGCCCTAAGAGCACCTTCAACAGATGATTACGATATGGCATCTTTTTCGGCGGATGACGTATAATAGGGCATCTCGCCTACCGTTTCACCGCTTACCCCCTCCGGTCCACTCCATTTCCTCATCGATGCACACCCTCCCCAGCCTGCCCATATCTCTAGCCACCCTCCTATGCTCATTACGCCACACCGGTAGCCGATTTACCAAGGACGCTCCAGGCAGCTTGGTCGACGCGTCGGCATTCGAGTTACTAGGTTCAGTGCCGGATGTGCGAGCGCCTTGTGGCGGTGGGTGGGAGACCTCTGTTTTCACCAGATCTGATTGATGGTGCAGACGACGTGTCGTGCAACGTTGAGCAGAAGCATGTCGCGTCATGAGCCGGGGGGCTTCCGCCGGTGGGGAGCACGAGAGTGGCACTGAAACTCAGAGCATCATGTACATCGACATCAATGGAGTCGACACAGCGGAGGGGAGTCTGTAGGGTAGGCCAAGGTGGAGACGAGCCAGTGATCCACCATGGCTAGTGAGCGGCAACACGGGAGAGGCACCCGAGCTAGCTAAACGGCATAGAGGAGACTAAGACGCGGTGACATTTCAGCTCGACACTTAGGCTTCGCGTGGCTACTATGTTTGGTTTGGGGCACCCAAGCAGGGCAGCATTGTCTATTTGCGGCATGAGAGGCCAAAATTTGAGGTTGCAAGAGAACTATACATTATCTGTTGGTGCAAGATTTCTGGTCAAGGTGATGTAAAAAGTGGAAATCCACTTTGTCTCATGGGTGTATATGCTCTTACTGCAAAAAAAAAAAACATATTTTAACATGTCTAAGAATTCCATAAAAAAAAATCTTGACGTACATCTAGAATTTTATGTTCACTCACAAAGTTCCACAAGAAAAAAAAAACATTTTTATGGCCCATGCGAAAAAGATAATATTTTGTGCTACACAATTGCTATTTACGTGGCATTCTTTGATCTTTCTAACACAAGTCGCAAGAAATCTGTTTTCTCTACAAAACTTTTTGGATGAATATATAATATTTAGATGTATGCTCGTAGATTTTTGTTCAATTTTTTTGACATTTTAAAATGCATTTAAAGTGCATTTTGTATAATACTCTATATGCGTTTAGCTATGAGCCAAAACATCATGGCTTGTAAAAAGCTGGGTTTTTTTTTTGGCAGAAACCCTATTATACATCATCTGGAGATCCTCTAATTCAGCTTTCCAACCCGTGCTCTTGTTCTACATACATTGCCCTTTTTGACACAAGTCATTCCTTTTGAAACGAATGTGAAGACGCAGGCAGGTTTAAGGAAAAGTGGCGAGCTAGTTGGGGTGATTGATAACAGATAATTCCCAACATTTCTTTTGTCGAATCACTCCCAACAATTTCCTGCCCACCAACCAAACACAAGTGTAACCAAACCTGAAAGAGAAATAGACGTTCATACGGAGCTACTAGCAAGTAAAAATCGTCGCAAGGACAACTAGTCACACAATCGTCTACCATGCTGCCTCCGTTTCACATGGCTGTGGTAAAAACGAACTGGAGGAATCACGGCGTGGTACTCTGATCACACCGCATACACTGCGAAGAGATCAAGTGCGGAATGACAGTTGTGCTGCCGCTGATTTTGTTATCGCAGACTGAGCAGTAGGCAATAAATTAGTACTAGCAGGATGAACGGATGATGAATTAAACAAATGATTGCGTGCGTTCCGCTACGCATCGACACTATTCCATTCCATCTGGTTGGCTGGCATCCTCCGCCTCGTGCGTGTGCTCTCCCCTCATCATCATCACTCTCTCCCTCCCGATCTTGTCCCAACGAGCCAGCGACGACGACGAAGACCACTGCTGAATTCTTCTCCGTCTTCTTCTTCCCCTGTGCCATCTTCCTCTCATCTCCAGTAGGCGAGAGAGGGACGAGACGAGGAAATATCTGTCTACCGGCCGTCACGAGCTCCAAACATCCCTCAAAGGTTTGACTGCCTCCTACCAATCTCTTTCACCCCTCTCCCTCCCACCCTCCCTCCCTCCCTCTCTGCCCCGTCATTGCCTTCGCCCATTTCCTCGTCGCTTCGCCTCTTGCCCGCCCCGGATCGGCGCTAGCTCCCCTCCCAGCTTCCGGGACTCCTCCGCCATCGCAAGCAACACACCCAAGGTTCGTCCTCCCTCCCTATCCCGCTGCTCTCCTCCCGTTCTTGGCTGATTTGTCGGCGTTCTTTCGTCCTGTCCTCCGGCGGCCGTCGCCGATCTGCGCGGGGATTGGTTTAACCAGAGCTTTCGCCGGATCACGGTGGTCGCGCGCCAACCCTGCACCTCCGCTTACCACCCTGCCGAGCACTACCAGTTTCTTGCCTAGTGGTCAGCTTAATTTCAGTCAGCGAGAATCATCTCCCTGTTTGCCGAGGTATAAAAGCCTAAAAGGTTTCTTTCACATCAGCAAACTGAGATTCCCCTGTCCACCACTACCAGTTCCCTCTTGCCTAATTCTCGGGTTCATTTGAGTTCAGAACACTGGTAGTTAACGGCTAGGGAGTTAAGAATTTGGTGCCTGTTCTCCATGTTTGTTGCGGTAAAAGGTTTCCATTTTACATCAGGAGTTTAGATTCGTTATAGTACTTTCCATTATGGGGATTTATTTCTCCACTAACGGTGCGACTGCAACAATACGCAAGCTGTGCCGACAATAATCTGAAATGTACTGCCTTCGCGCGCTAGGAGTTTACGCCTAGGAAGTTCAGAACTTCGTGCGTGTTCTTACTAGCTCGCAACAAAAATTACTACCACTAAAACCTGAATCCAGAACTCTGGCACCCGCTCTGCCCGGTCCAATCTTTCCTTCTGTTTAGTTAGGTTAGCTTCAGTCAGCGTGATTCCACGAAGCCTGATGCAGTACAAAGTTTCTTTTACATGAGGACTTTAAGCATGTTGTACTGTAATAGCTGCCATTTCTATGTCGACTTCACGGTTCCACACTTGGTGCAGTAGCTGTATTTATTTTACACAGTCCGCACTGAGAGCAACTATTCGGAGAATTCATCATCACCTCAAACTGAATCTTAAAATATCCCTCAAACTACTATGAGTTTCTTCTTTGCCTAGTGCTTAGGTTAATTTCGGTCAGCGTGAATCCTTCCCCTTGTTGTCGTGGTAAAAGGTTTCTTACACATCAGCAAGTGAGATTCCCCTGTCGACCACTACGAGTTTCTTCTTGCCTAGTACTTAGGTTAATTTGAGTCAGCGTGGTGCCTGTTTGTTTCGGTAAAAAGGTTCCTTTTTTACATCAGGAGTTTAGATTCGTTATACTACTTGCCATTTATGGAATTTATTTCTCCACTAACGGTGCGACTACGAGTACAATCACGCAACAAGCTGTGCTAACAGTAATCACTATTATTCGGAAAATTCGCCATCCCCAAACTGGATCTGAAAAGTACTGCCTTCAAATGACGAGGAGATTTTTTGTGAAAAATCCACAGGTCTATTAATAATCATCAACAGTAGTACAAAGAGTTCCAAAAGTAATGCAAAATTACAAATAGGTCACTGGAAAGAGTTCACAGCTAGGAAGTTCAGAACTTGGTGCCTGTTCTTACTAGCTCAAGCAAAAATATTTTCACTAAAAATCAGAACGCAGAACTCTGGTACCCGCTCTGTCCGGTCTAATCTTGCCTTGTGTTTAGTTAGGTTAGCATCAGTCAGCGTGATTGTGTGAAGCCTGATGGCAGTACAAAGTTTCTCCTACGTCAGGATTTTAAGCAGTATGTTGTCCTGTACTTGTCATTTATGGAAATTTCTGTCTGTTCTTAGCTTGGAACATAACAGTTACTTTCTTCCCAACCTGAATTCAGAATTCGTTCTGGCTCTTCTCGGTCTGTTCTATTGAATTGTGTTTATATTTGTAACATTTCGGCAAAGTACAGACTTTGGAGGTCCACTACTCAACAGTTCCCTGATTAGTTTCCAATGTATTGCAGCACAGCGATGAGGTGCCTGCGTTTCTTACATGGAGAAGCCAAAGCGGAGCATACAACCACCAAGTTGGCCTCTGTGCGGTCCTTCAGCACGACGTCGACGGACCGCGAGGCCCGGTCTGGCTCAGACCTCAATAACCTGAACGCCTCCGACATGAGCACGGAGTCGATACGGAGGACACAGTACCCCAGCTTCACCGACCGCCCCAGCAACCTCAGGCTGTTCACCTTCTCCGAGCTCAAGAATGCTACGCGCAACTTCAGCAGGTCGCTCATGGTCGGCGAGGGTGGGTTTGGGTGTGTATACAGGGGAGTCATCAAGAACTCTGATGAACCGACTGAGCGGATCGAGATCGCCGTCAAGCAGTTGAATCGCAAAGGGGTTCAGGCAAGTTCTTTCACCGTCTTGTACTTCCTGACAGTATTGTTCTTAGGGACTGCTCTAAAAAAATGTTAGACAGCAAGCAAAAAGCATACAAATATTTGATAGCATGTAATACCATACAATTATTACAACCCACTTGTTTGCATTGTGATGAGCCGATGAGTAGTCATAAATCGTTCATAGTGTAAGTTGGACATGGTTCTAAATCTTCAATCTAGGCATCTTAGAACTAACACTGGATTTTTGAACTCATCATTTCTGAAGAAAAAGACATTCAGTAGGCCTAGTTGCTTCAGGCAAGAAAAAGTATAATTTATACCTGTTAATTTCCGAAGCATTTAGAGTCCATGTTAACTTACATATTGTTTTATCCTTGGTTAGAGTGAGTCAACTAGTAGAAGAGTATTAGAGAAACTGCTAAACTTAAGTTGTAAGCGAAGCATAGCATGCCAGCATTTCAATTCCACTTGCTGGTTGTCTCCTTCCTAAGTTACTTACACTGTAATCTAGCTTAAGCCCTTGGTTTGGGTTCCTAATATATACCATCTTTATTCAGGGGCAGAAGGAATGGTTAACAGAGATGAATGTGCTTGGGATTGTTGATCATCCAAATCTTGTCAAACTAATAGGCTACTGTGCTGACGATGATGAGCGTGGAATGCAGCGGCTTCTAGTATACGAATACATGCCCAACGGAAGTGTGGATGACCACTTGGCAAGTAGGTCGAATTCCACTCTATCATGGCCAATGAGATTAAAAGTAGCTCTCGATGCTGCTCGAGGGCTGAAGTATCTTCATGAAGAAATGGATTTTCAGGTAATTCAGTTGCTCTCTGGTGGTCTATACTAAAACAAACTGAATCTGTAACATTTGCGTGATTTTAGCATCACTGCCTAAGTACGTTCATCGAAAAAGAACACATGCAAGTAGGAGAAATTGTGTATTTAACTATTTTAGCATCCATGCAGGTTATTTTCCGAGACCTGAAGACATCTAACATTCTATTAGATGAGAACTGGAATGCAAAATTGTCGGACTTTGGATTGGCTAGGCATGGGCCACAGGAAGGTCTATCCCATGTCTCCACAGCGGTACGGATATCTACCAACAAATAACCGTTTTGCGCTAGTGTGTTCTGACAGCACTCTGTTTCATATTCTTCTAATTATTTTGCTTGCAACTGTACAATGTTCTAAATATATAGATAATAATCATGGTGCCAAGTAGGCAACATAACATGTAAGCTGTTTCTATTTTTTTAACATGATTCCCTTTTGATAGCAATGAAGTTGAAAAATGGATACCGAGTTAAACAACGTCAAATGGTGTAATTGATTAGTTTTTTTTTGCTGTATTTATTCTATTCATGCTTAAAGGTGTATGAGTTAATTTTTGAAGTTCTCAACAGTATTTTTTTATAATTGCAACTGAAGTCCTCGAAATGAGTGAGTACTTCAGTTTGAATAAGCGTTAGTTAGTGCTATATTCATTCTTCTAGCTGCTTCAGAATGACGCATGTACACGTATCCTAGCCAAAATAAGATGTCCACTAAAGAAATCGTGTTTTTCTCCTTCAGAGAAGGCCAACCACATCTACAAGTGACAAGAGTTCAGTTTTGAAGTATTCATCCTAACTATCATAACTGTTCTCGGTGTTCTAGTTTTGTGAAGCTTATTAGTTCCTTCTTGCCAGTTTCTTTGGTTCCTAGTACAGCTTAAATTTGATACATACGTCCGTCTAAACTAACATTTTTTATACTATGGTTCCTCAGGTCGTTGGGACTCTAGGATATGCAGCACCAGAGTACATGCAAACTGGGCGCCTCACTGCAAAAAGTGACATATGGGGCTATGGTGTGCTCCTTTATGAGCTCATCACGGGTCGCCGTCCCATTGACAGGAACCGCCCAAAGGGCGAGCAGAAGCTCCTGGATTGGGTGAAACCATACATCTCTGACGTAAAACGGTTCCCCATCATTGTAGACCCACGGCTAGAGGGACACTACAACCTCAAGTCCATGACAAAGTTGGCGGGCGTGGCGAACCGCTGCCTACTCCGTCTACCGAAATCACGCCCAAAGATGAGCGAGGTGTATGAAATGGTTCAGAAGATTGTCGATAGTGTTGAGAGTGGACCGCCACAGCCTCCTCTACACTACCATGGCTCAGTTTCTGAACCAGGCGCGAAGCGGACGAAGAAAGGATCGCTCAAGAGAAGATTCCATGAATTCAAATTTGGCTCCCGCCTGATCGTATGGCGGGGCTGGAAGCCTGAGGTTATAAAGACCTGCTGAAAAAGGTAGTGGTCCATGTCTGTAACTGTAAGTATAGCTGTTCATATGGGTGCACAGATGAGTTGTGGCGGTTTGGCCTCTAGTTTTCTGTGTAATACATCTGATTTCGTGTGCGTGACCATCTGAGCTGCGAGCAAGATGGGGATCAGTAGGCCCCTAGTGTTTTTGGTGCAGTTTCAGCCCTTCCATGTCACAAATTCTTCTCTGAACCAAGTTTTTGGTGCAACCTGTGTGGCTAGCAGAGGTGGTGATCAACAGTAGGCCCCTTTGATTAGTGCAAAAAAACTGTCATTTTTCTTCTAGAAAGGGTTTATCATGCAGGGAGTGATTCAGATTCAGGCAAGATGTGACCTGACCAGTGGATTGCTGCCGACCAATGGGAAAATGTGCCTTATCTCCAACTCAATTGCCGAATGATCTGAATATCCGATGGTGTCGACAGCCATGCCTGGAGGTACATTCCTGCCAGCCATCCTTTTGGTCAGATAAGACCCAGCTGCATATATCAGAAAGAGACCCTTTCTGCAATTGGGAGGATGTCAATTCATTCAATAGTATAGTCCGCATGATGTTTTATTACCCAAGATGATCAAATTTTCAGTTGTTGATCCAGTGAAATCATTTGGTAGAGACTGTATCGGTGGCAAAGTTTCTGGTGGTGGTCTCATTCCGCTGTTCCCATGTAGCTTGAAAGGCACAGTGGGTGACTGGAAGCAAGGAATTCTGCATACTTTCCATTCCATCGTCATCATAAAAAATTGCATCTTCCATATGCACGGTGCAGAATTTTGGCAGATTTTTATGTGGTGGGCAGGAACTGTAGGACTCCTTTCGGCTTCGGCGAATCGAACCATTTGCTTGTCGACGAACGGAAGCAACACTTGGCTCTGAAGAACCTCAAATCCTCCCTGCTCCTGGACAGAAAGAAGAGGAGGTGAGGTCCCTCTCAGCTCATCTGATGTCTCATATGCCATGTCTAGGCATCACCATACATCTGTACGCGCCTGATGCTTGCTTATCATCTTCAGAAAGAAATTAGCACATGGTGTGTGTTGTGTCTACACTGTGTGATGATGCACCATCTTCAGAAATTAGATGCAGAATGCGTGTAGGGATCTCCCGAACCAGTCACATGGTTTGCCATTTGCAGCCATTGCTTTTGCAGCTGCAACTGATGGCGAAGGCTTCCTGCTGCCTTCTGAAACAAGCCCCTAGAAAAAGGAAACCGCAGCAGCATTCATGCAAGTTCTTGCTTCAGTTTCTTTTCTTTACAGGCAGAAAGTAAAACCGTCCAGAGGTCACCAAATTTGTTAGGTTCTGAGAGACAGTTTTCAAAATTTAGGTTCTCCATCCAATCACCGCTCTCCCGTCTTTTGACACTGGCCATTGTCTTCTTCGCCGTCGTCATCGATCACTTGGAAGTATATACTTTTCTTTTCTTCTTTTTCTTAATAAACCAGCTAACTTTCACATGGGCACTTAATGTTGACATGAACAATGAGGCCCTTCTCATGGAGCATTAGGAACAGGACGGACGATGTTGTGTCAGATCCAAGTCATCCTGATTAAGATCGATCTGTGGCCCTGCCTTTTTAAATTTCGTCTCATTATGAATTTTTCTCCCCCTTTTCTTTGAGCTAATTACACTGGAGGTCCTACAACTTGCACTCTATGTGAAGATTTGGTCCTAAAATCCATAGTAGGTTGTATAGCAGTCCTACAACTTGCGTTTGCGAGCTAATTTGGTCCTCGGCGTCCTAGTAAGCAGCCACGTAGGATGGCTAGGTGAATTTTGTTGCTTTGATCGTTTTGCAAAAAGGCCCTCGAACAGTTTTCCTTTACTGAAAAAGTCCTGACCGAACGGGCACAGCTAGAAATCAGGCGCAGACCACTCTGCTCGCCTTTCTTCTCGCCACGCTCCCGCGCCGTCCCCCGCTCCCTCGCCCACCGTCGGCGCGCCGCCCACCGCTCCCTCGCCGTCGGCCGACTGCGGTTATGCGGCACCGGTTGTGGAGCGACGACCCGCCCGAGTACGGTACGTCTCGCCGCCGTCTCCGTCCTCTCTGCCACTCCTTCTCTGTTCCCGCCGGCGCCGCCATGGCCGGCCATGATCGATGCTCGTTTCTCTCGTTTTTTCGAGTGAAATCGACTCGTAATCAACGACTTGTTCAACTGTAGTAGGAATTGAGATGAACCATGGTCTGATTCGTCGATTGGTAGCTGTCCTGTTCCGCGGCAGTTCGATGCCATGTTCTGCTTGCACCTGTAGATGTACTTGTTTTAATGGCAATGCAGCATGATTTTGTGTATATTAGAACTAATGTGCATGGAATAGAGCAAAAAAAGTCGCAAAATTTGCAGTGGTTCGAAATTGTTATTTCTGAATTTCTACGCCCTGTACTCTGACAGAGATTGTCTCTGTTTTTGGTTGTAGAGCATGTTCATGGTGTTTTCACTCTTATGGTTTATCACAATGGGTTTTTTGGTAACTTGACTGGGTCAGTGGACTATGTGGATGCCAGTGTCGACTGGTTTGACTATATCTCCCCTGCTGATTTTTCAAATACATTGCTTGATGAGATGCCGTATATTCTTGACTGGGTGAGGGGTGAGAAGGTGCATGTGTACTGGGTACTTCCTGACACTGAGTTGTCTGATGGCATTGTGCCAATTGTCAGTGATGATGACATTGAAGAAATGAAGAAGGCCACAAGGGATCACAAGCTGTTGGAGATATTTGTTGATCAGACTGGATTCATCAGGAATTTGAGGCCTGATGTTATCAAGATTGCAAAGAAGACAACAACCAATGAGTATGATCAAGAACATGAAGATATTGGACATGAAGATATTGGACAAGGTCTTGAGTCACAACATGATCATGAAGCAGAAGGCCAAAGTGACAGTGACAGTGATACTGACAGTGAGTTCACATTTGTTGATAGTGATCTAGATGCTGAGAGTGGAGATGATGATCTGTTTGCTGACAATGTTGACAGAGATGTGAATGACAGCAATGATCAGATTGTTGTTGCTGAGGTAGAGAATGATACATTGCTTGATGACAGAGATCTGGAATTGGGAGAAGAAGAAAGGTTGTCTTTGCAGTACAAGTTCAATGCATTCAACCCACAGATAGACATGGATAGGCCAACACTCAAACTTGGGTTGATGTTTGCCAACATTGAGGATGTTAGGCAGGCAGTGAATGCATACAGCATCAGAGAAAGAGTAAAGATTAGGAAAATAAAAAATGACAGGACAAGATTGCATGCAATTTGTGAAGATGGCTGCCCCTGGATGCTTAAGGTAGGATATGATATGCAAAGGACAGGTGGTTATATAATCACTGCATACAATGGTGAGCATAGATGTGAGAGAGTGTATCAGATGAGAGCACTGACAGCTAAATTCCTTGCCCAAAAATTTATTGAGGAATTCATGGACAACCAGAAGATGGACCTACAAACCTTTGCTTCCAAAGTCCAGAGGGAATTTGGCATTTGCCCAGATAGGTGGAAGCTTGGTAGAGTGATACGTCTCAAACGTATCTATAATTTTTGATGTTCCATGCTTTGTTTTACACCATTTGCCTATTGTTTCGTTACACTTAGTGGCATTTTTATACATTTTCCGGAACTAACCTATTAACGAAGTGCCACAGTGCCAGTTTCCTGTTTTCTGCTGTTTTTGTGTTTCAGAAGTGATACACAGGAAATATTCTCGGAATTGGACGAAACAAGTTCCTGAAGTCATATTTCACCGGGGAGCTCCCAAACATCCGAAGACCTGACGGAGGGGGGCCACGTGGCCCCCACACACAGGGGCGGTGCGGCCTGGCCCCTGGCCGCGCCACCCCCTTGTGAGGCCGCGTGGCTCCACCTCTGACAGCCTCCTTTCGCCTACATATACCCCCTGACGAGAAAAACCTAAGGGCCCGATCAGTTTTCCAGAATACATCGCGATCCGCCGCCGCCGTCGACCCGAAGATCGGGAGGGTCCAGAAGCTCTTCCCGGCACCCTGCCGGAGAGGGGAATCGCCACCGGAGGTCTTCTTCATCGCCATGCTTGCCTCCGGAGCGATGAGTGAGTAGTCTACCTTGGACTATGGGTCCATAGCAGTAGCTAGATGGTTGTCTTCTCCACCATGTGCTTCATGTTTAGATCTCATGAGCTGCCCTACATGATTGAGATCACCGTTATGTAATACTATGATGTTGGTTTGTTGGGATCCGATGAATATTGGTGTTTATGATTAAGTTGCTGTACTGAATTATATCTGTTGTTATCTCTATGTTGTTTATGATCTTGCATGCTCTCCGTTGTTAGTAGCTATCTTGGCCGAGTAGTTGCTAGTGACTCCAAGAGGGGGTATTTATGCTCGATAGTGGGTTCATGTCTCTATTTCACCTGGGGGAGTGACAGAAACCTCTAAGGTGGTAGATGTGCTGTTGCTACTAGGGAGAAAACAACATTCATATGCTCAAGGGCATATGCTTTGTTTACATTACACACTTTGCTTAATGCAATTATCTGTTGTTCGCAACTTAATACTTCTAGGGTGTTCGGATGATATCCCCGGGGGTGGATTATTAGTCATAGATGCAGTTGGATGGCGGTCTATGTATTTTGTTGTAATGCCCAGAGTGAATCTCATAGTGATCTTCTTGACATATCACGTTATCTTTATTCTATCAATTGCCCAACTGTAATTTGTTTACCCAGCATGTTATTTATCTATGGAGAGACACCACTAGTGAACTGTGGACCCCGGTCCTATTTTAATCATATTGCAATCACCTGTTTACTTTACCCGCATTGTTTACTTTACTCGCATATTACTACTGTTTTCCACTCGATACACACATAATCTTTGTTTCAAGCAAACCGGTGAGATTGACAACCTCATCGCAAGTTGGGGACAAAGTATTTGTCTGTGTGTGTGCAGGTTCCGCGTTGCTGCTGGCCGAAGACGAGTCAACAAG
Source organism: Dactylis glomerata (assembly GCA_007115705.1). Taxonomy (NCBI): domain Eukaryota; kingdom Viridiplantae; phylum Streptophyta; class Magnoliopsida; order Poales; family Poaceae; genus Dactylis; species Dactylis glomerata. The sequence goes on from QXEO01002091.1 coordinate 135,591, forward strand.
TATCGTTAACGGCGCCCTTGTTGGAAGTTACTAAGCCAGTCCGCATCACCTTCAGTCGTCACCGTCTCCCTTCTCCTGTTCGATAAACCTTGGTTTCTTAACTGAGGGAAAACTTGCTGCTGCACTCATCATACCTTCCTCTTGGGGTTCCCAACGGGCTGGTCATTCACCACGCACAAGGACTGTCTGTTGCCACATTCACCTGAAGCATCAGCCTCTTTTCTGGCGCCGTTGCCGGGGAAGGAAGAGAAGACTTCTGCGAGGGGAGTTCTTCGCACACACATACTTTACTTTGTTATTTGTTTTGCTTTACTTTATTTTATTTTACCTGCACTGCTTTTTATATCAAAAACCCAAAAAAATTAGAATCCTTGGTAGTTGTTATTTCTTTACTTTAGTTTATCATGTCGTTTCCTAATTTCGTTCTGGAGGACCTCTCTGTAGGGAGCGGTTCAATTATTGGCAAAAGTAACATTGAGGAGTTCTTTAATCACATTAGTATGCATAAGGAAGTTGAGGAAAAGTCTTTGATTGAGTTAGCTCCTAGTTATGAAGTTGCTTCCGCTCATTTAGTTCACATGTTAGAAGCTAGGTTTGCTAGTCTTAATCCTGATATGCAATACATGTTCCTCAAGCTTCATGAAATTGAGGATCCCGAAAAGAAAGCTTTTATCTTGGAGACTTTGCACACAGAATTTAGAGAGGTTGCAATTGAGGCTAGGAAAGTTTTTAAGAAGTTTAATAAGCTTGGCTTGCCTGTTGAAATTATTGGTGCACCCAACAAAGATTTTAGAATGCCAATACCCTGTAAACTTGCAGGAATTCATGATGCCTTGGAAACAAATTTTAGTTGGATTTGCCCTGAAAATCTTTTTGATGAAAATAGTGTACCAAGGCGTGACTACAAGGGGTACTCAAAACCTCAATTGGATAGTATTCATTTCTTTGTTTCTGTGGATCCTAGCACTTCATCTATTGATATTACTTGATTCGCAATTTTCTGCGCCTAGCTCAAAGGCGTTAAAGAAAAGCACTCTTGGGAGATAACCCATTGTTTACTTTTCAGTACTTTTTCTTTTATTTGAGTCTTGGAAGTCATTACTACTGTAATGACCGCTCCTTATCTTGTTTATTTCGTTTTTGTGCCAAGAGAAGCCTCTAATTGAGTGAGGTAAAGATTTGGGGTTATTGCTGTCCTGAAACTGTTTTCGGTGCTGCACCGTAAAAATTCGTGCAAATTCTCTGTTTATCTTTTGGACCTGCGATTTCTTGTGCATATGCCCCAGGTTATATCCAAACTTTTCTTAGTTGAACACTTTTTTATTTGAGCAACGGAAAATCCCTCAAAAATTCGTCCATTATCAGCTGTCCAGTTTTGACAGATTTCTGCCAATATTTGTTTTTGCCACTTTATCGCTTTCTTTTGAGTTCTTTTTTATCATGGAACTCTTGTGGAAGTTGCTACAGTAGTATATACTTTATATGTGGTGGTTTTGGGTTGAAACCTGAAGCTAAAAGAGGTTGAATATATTTTATGCTTGCACTAATGTTGCTAATAGAATTGTGTTTAGTTTTGTATGAAGGAAGTTTTCAAGTGTAGGGATTGGAGAATGATGAGATGAGTTGAAGAATGGACAAAAGCTCAAGCTTGGGGATGCCCATGCATCACCCCAAGAAATATCCAAGAAGTACAAGCGTCAAAGCTTGGGGATGCCCCCGAGGCACCCCTTCTTCATCGGCAAAAATCAGGTCACCTTTCAAAACACTATATTTTTATTGCTTCATGCACTATGTGTTTTTCTTGGAGCGTCAGTTGTTTTAGTTGTCTTAGGTTGTTTAGTTTGTTTGTTTGCTGCAATAAATGGTTGGACCCCAACAAATTTCCTTTGGAGGAGATGTACTCGTTTTCATTTGCAAAGAATGCTCTAGTTTTCACTCTTATTAATCGAGCATTCTAGTTTTTCTGCTACTGCTTTTGGTTTTCGTTTTCGCCTTGATATGCGTTCAGATCTTGTCATATCTTTTCATCAAGGTGCATTTTTGCCTCTGATCTTTATTGGTTTTCATCAAAAGAGGTGTTTATAAAAATTTCAAATGGTGTTGGAAAAGAGAAAAAGCTTTGTGCAAAATAGTGGTACAAGAAGGAGCTTGTGTAGACTGCGGCTTAGGCTTTTTCATGTCATGCTTGATGTCTTTTTGATAGTATGCTTAGTGGTTTTGCTGTAGCATGACTTGTCTCAAATATCTGAGATTGCTTAATGAGCCTTTGAAAAATCATGCGTTGTTTTTATTGTATGGAAGCATTATTTTGGTTTTCTCCTTGATGCTTTATTTGGGTTGACTTGGCGCATGCTCACACATGTTAGACTCTTCCAAAGTCGCCATTAGCCTTCATGATCATTTAGTTTTTGACTTTTGATGCCATCGTATGCTTCTTTTAAATGTCGCTTTGTCGCTTTGCATGATTATGGCCATTATTGCTCTCTTAGTTGGTCGCTCCCAGTCTTTTGCTAGCCCTCGCCTTGTACTGAGTATGAGCTCTACTCGTGCATCCAACTCCTAAAAGCTAAAGTTTTCCATTGTGTCCACTATAAATTCCTATGCATGGTATTTGTAAGCCATTCCAAAGTAAAATTTTCGTGTGCTACCTTTCAAAAACCTTCAAAATACTTCTTGTTTTGTGACACTGTTTTCAGCTCATGGGGACGTAGTGGTCGGATTTGCTATCTTCCATATTGTTTATTCCAAAAAGAAAAAAAAAAGGAAAAAAGAAAGAAAAAAGGCACTCCTCCAAAGAATGTGAATGTTGGTGGGCACCCGATGGAATCGGTTAGCCATGGTATGTGAAAGGAAAGGTGGGGAGGAGTGCCAAGTTTTATAAAAAGAGCACGAAGTGCCAATCTCTCTCTCAAAAACTTGCTTTATTTTTGTATGGAAGATAGTAAGAACCCCATTGCCAGTCGTTGACAAAGACAACCACCTCTCAAAATCAAGTTTTATCTCTGTTTTACAAATGAAAAGCTCTAGCACATGTTTAAATCACTGCTTCCCTCTGCGAAGGGCCTTTCTTTTACTTTTATGTTGAGTCACCACCTTCTTCCTTTATGCACCATTAAGAGAGCATAGTTGTCATTCTTAGTGTGATATGCATTGTCCCAAGGTTCATTGATTGACTCATATTGTTGGTTTCACTTGTTCTTAAATTATTTGTATCTAGTCGCCCTCTTAAACTTTGAGGTGTCCTATGCATTTATGTTTTGCTCTCTTTGAAGGACAAGCTGAAAACCATTTGTATGTTTTCCTTATGATTTGAACACACGTTTGACTTTCATTGTTTCATTATCATGATCTTTTGTTTGTGTTCATTTGCATGTTTACAACATGGTTGCTAAGTTCTTATTGTCATGATTATATCTTTCATGCCCATGTTTTAAGTTCTATTGATCCCAGCTCATCAATGCTTACATATATGATCAAGATTGTGTAGGTGCATGTCACCTCAAAAATTATTCTTTTGTTATCACTTACCTACTCGAGGACGAGCAGGAGTTAAGCTTGGGGATGCTTGATACGTCTCAAACGTATCTATAATTTTTGATGCTCCATGCTTTGTTTTACACCATTTGCCTATTGTTTCGTTACACTTAGTGGCATTTTTATACATTTTCCGGAACTAACCTATTAACGAAGTGCCATAGTGCCAGTTTCTTGTTTTTTGCTGTTTTTGTGTTTCAGAAGTGATACACAGGAAATATTCTCGGAATTGGACGAAACAAGTTCCTGAAGTCATATTTCACCGGGGAGCTCCCAAACATCCGAAGACCTGACGGAGGGGGGCCACGTGGCCCCCACACACAGGGGCGGCGCGGCCTGGCCCCTGGCCGCGCCACCCCCTTGTGAGGCCGCGTGGCTCCACCTCTGACAGCCTCCTTTCGCCTACATATACCCCCTGACGAGAAAAACCTAAGGGCCCGATCAGTTTTCCAGAATACATCGCGATCCGCCGCCGCCGTCGACCCGAAGATCGGGAGGGTCCAGAAGCTCTTCCCGGCACCCTGCCGGAGAGGGGAATCGCCACCGGAGGTCTTCTTCATCGCCATGCTTGCCTCCGGAGCGATGAGTGAGTAGTGTACCTTGGACTATGGGTCCATAGCAGTAGCTAGATGGTTGTCTTCTCCACCATGTGCTTGATGTTTAGATCTCATGAGCTGCCCTACATGATTGAGATCACCGTTATGTAATACTATGATGTTGGTTTGTTGGGATCCGATGAATATTGGTGTTTATGATTAAGTTGCTGTACTGAATTATATCTTTTGTTATCTCTATGTTGTTTATGATCTTGCATGCTCTCCGTTGTTAGTAGCTATCTTGGCCGAGTAGTTGCTAGTGACTCCAAGAGGGGGTATTTATGCTCGATAGTGGATTCATGTCTCTATTTCACCTGGGGGAATGACAGAAACCTCTAAGGTGGTAGATGTGCTGTTGCTACTAGGGAGAAAACAACATTCATATGCTCAAGGGCATATGCTTTGTTTACATTACACACTTTGCTTAATGCAATTATCTGTTGTTCGCAACTTAATACTTCTAGGGTGTTCGGATGATATCCCCGGGGGTGGATTATTAGTCATAGATGCAGTTGGATGGCGGTCTATGTATTTTGTTGTAATGCCCAGAGTGAATCTCATAGTGATCTTCTTGACATATCACGTTATCTTTATTCTATCAATTGCCCAACTGTAATTTGTTTACCCAACATGTTATTTATCTATGGAGAGACACCACTAGTGAACTGTGGACCCCAGTCCTATTTTAATCATATTGCAATCACCTGTTTACTTTACCCGCATTGTTTACTTTACTCGCATATTACTACTGTTTTCCACTCGATACACTCATAACCTTTGTTTCAAGCAAACCGGTGAGATTGACAACCTCATCGCAAGTTGGGGACAAAGTATTTGTCTGTGTGTGTGTGTGCAGGTTCCGCGTTGCTGCTGGCCGAAGACGAGTCAACAAGTATCGTTAACGGCGCCCTTGTTGGAAGTTACTAAGCCAGTCCGCATCACCTTCAGTCGTCACCGTCTCCCTTCTCCTGTTCGATAAACCTTGGTTTCTTAACTGAGGGAAAACTTGCTGCTGCACTCATCATACCTTCCTCTTGGGGTTCCCAACGGGCTGGTCATTCACCACGCACAAGGACTGTCTGTTGCCACATTCACCTGAAGCATCATAGAGCTAGGAAGGCAGCTTTAATTCAGATTCATGGTGCTGAGGAAGACCAATTTAAATTGCTTAGGGATTATGGGCAAGAGTTAAAGAGAGCAAACCCTGGATCAACCTTCTTCCTGTCAACAAATTCAGTTAAAGTGCCAGGGACTGATAATGTGAAGGAGCATTTATCCACACTTTATTGGTCATATGATACTTGCAAGAGAGGTTTTCTAAGTGGTTGCAGGCCACTTATTTGTTTTGATGGCTGCCATATCAAAACAAGGTACAAGGGTGTGTTGCTGACAGCAGTGGGGATAGACCCTAATGACTGCATCTACCCCATTGCAATGGCTATGTGTGAGGTGGAATGCACTAGCTCTTGGGAGTGGTTCCTCACAACACTCAGAGATGATCTAGGAATTACAAATACCTCTCCATGGACTGTCATGAGTGACAAGCAGAAGGGTCTAATAAATGCAGTTCAGAAGGTGTTTCCTGATGCAGAACATAGGTTTTGTGTTAGACATATGATACAAAATTTTTAGAAGGCAGGCCACAGAGGGGAGACTTTGAAGAATGACATATGGGCAATTGCTAGATCAACCAATATTGCAAAGTGGCAGAAGAACATGGATAAGCTCAAGGTGGACAGTGAGCTAGCATACCAGTGGATTGAAGAACTTGTGCCAAACACTTGGATCAAGGCATTCTTCTCTGATTTTTGCAAATGTGACATGTTATTGAATAATCATTCAGAGGTTTTCAATAGTTACATTTTGGCAGCTAGAGAGAATCCTGTTCTATCTATGCTAGACATGATTTTCCACAAGCAAATGCAAAGGATCTTGTCCAAGCAGATGGAAGCAGCAAAATGGCATGGCAGAATTTGTCCTAAAATAAAATAGAAATTGGAGAAATATCATGAATGGAGTTTGAACTGCATAGTAAAACCTGGTGGAGATCATAAATTCTCAGTGCAGTCAATGGAGCTTGAAAGAGCATACTTTGTGGACTTGAAGGTGAAATGTTGTGACTGCAAGAGGTGGCAGCTAACTGGAATTCCCTGCCACCATGCCATTGCTTGCTGCAGGGTTGACAGAATAAATCCTGAAAATCTTGTTCACCGCTGCTACACAGTGGACACCTACAACAGAGCATATGCTTTTAATTTGGTTCCACTAAGAGGCAGAGTGTTCTGGGAGAAAGTGGATGCAGTCCAAGTTCATCCACCCTTGTTCTCAAGCAATTCTGCCTTCTCCTCATCTTCCTTCATCTTGGCCAAATTCACCTCAATTGCTCTTTTCTCAGCTCTATCCATCATCCTATTGACATCATCTACCAGAGTGTTGTATTCCTTCTCCAACTTCTTTTTCTCTGCATCAACCTCCTGGAGTTTTCTATAGTGCTCTAAACCTTGCTGATTTTTCTCTCTGTCCACCTCATCATGCATAGCCCAGAGCCTCCCTAGGGCATTCTGCAATGGCAATGGCCAGTCTGGATCTATCCAGCTCACAAATCCACAGTTAATTATCTCCTGCATAAAATCAATACCACCTCATTCAGTACTGTCATACTGAAATTAGATCAATTCACAGTTGCTGTTGGTCATCTCCCCTCATTCATTCAGCCAGAATAACTACTGCATAAAATCAATTCACTCTGAACTAACTGAACACTGAACTATCTGAACACTGAACTAACTGAACTTAACAGCAACAACAGCTAATTGTCAGAAATATGCAGAATAGAGCAAAGACTCGGATTTGGACTCACATTCTCAATCTGACACATGTAGAATCTCCTGCCGGTATCAACTCCTTGAAAAGCTACGCACTTCCTAGGCTTCAACCCGTGGCCGTCGCAGACATGGTCAACACCACATGCTATGCCGAAAAATGTAGGGTCCTCGATCGTATTGGGAGCATAGTCGAGGGGGGGTGAGATCCTATTCGAGCAAAAATTGCAGAAGAAACACCTTAATTCGACAGAAAACCAACGAAATCGAAAAATCGGCAGATCGGCGGCGAACCCTAATTGCATAACAGAGAGGGGGGTGAGAGCGGCGAACCGGACAGACGAGCTTACCCCTAAGCGCTCCTCGCTTGATTCTTCGTCATCCCAGCTCGGCATGTCGACGGCGGCCAGGCGGCGGTCTGGCGGCGGCGACAAAGCAGCGGCGCAGGAGCGGGATAAGAGAGAAGAGCAGCTGAAGACGAGGGGGGCGAGCTGAGAGAAGATGCAAGTAACGGGGACCCTATTGCAAATTTCGAACGCGCGCGGGCGTGTGCCGTTGGCCAGCGTGGAGGCCACGTGTCGTCACGACGTTGGCTGAGGACCAAATTTGCTCGCATTTCAAAGTTCTAGGACTGGTATACAACCAACTTTGAAAATTAGGACTAAACCTTCACATAGCGTGCAAGATGTAGGACTCCTGGTGTAATTAGCTCCTTTTCTTTCCATGGCCTAATCAATCTCCATCACGAAACAGTACAAATGCAGTTCGAGCATATCATAAAGTCCTCAAGAGAAATAGTAATAATTTTTTAATAGAAAAGAAACAGCAAGTGAGGGGTGTATAGCTGAAGCAACACTGGCTGCACGTACATAGACAGTCGGCAAGCAGAAAAAAGAACTATGCGACTCTTGTGTCACGTATGAAATGACCATGGAGTTTTCGCTTTCTGAACCAGGGCGGCACACGCAAAATCATTGAGTGTTGTTTCGGTATCTGTCTCCCATGACGGGTGACGAACGATGGAAAGAGACGGCTGAATGATGAACAAAATCGAAATTATTTGTAATTAAAGAAGATGGCGGAATGCTGTAAGCGTTTCTTGAGGGAAAGCTTCTCAGCCTTCGAGAGGTCGCCTAATATGTATTCATCTTTTGAATGCATTGATTAGAGTATGCAACTTTACACCATATAAGAGCCAAGAGGCATTGAACTTAAGACCCAGCTCACGTAATATAAATAAAATATTGTGGCCCACTATTAGTCTATGTTTACATGTGAGAGGGAGTGTTTAAACATAAATGTATTGCCTAGTTTCTTCATCCTTTAGTTGCATAGCTAGAGCATGCCGTTCTACAATATGGTTAATAAGAACATCCACTCAGAGGGTCTATCTGTAATTCAAGAGTCGGTGCTAAAAGATGTATTTGGGCACATACCTATGTTGAAAAAGTTTTACTATGTGTTTGGTTTTGACGAAACCAAAAATTGGCTGGCTAATACTTTGGCTAAGGTTTTGGTTGCCTACATTTGAGCTTGTAATGGCAAGAAAAATAGTTAGATATGGCTAGAGAGATAAGTGTACCAAAATATTTGCAACCCTACGGACAAGAGGCAATATTTCTGCCATGGCCAAGAATGGGTATACTTTTTTTATAACCATCCAAATATACCCTTAGAAACCAATGCTAAGCCAGACATAGATTCTCTCACTCGAGTCAGGGTGACTCTGAGTCCCAACAACTCAAAAATCACTCTGATTTAAGTTAGAGAATCTAACTCATACTAAACATATCCAACAACTTTAATCGTGTGTCAGTAAATACAAAGAGGCCAAATTGGTGTGTGCCCACTTCCTTTTTAGGGGTTAGCACCTTGTTTTGGAAATGTGAGTTGTATATGCTTTAAGATCTACTTTGGTGCTAATATTTTTTGCCACAAGTTTTCCCATCACATCTCGTAGACTAGTCGCTAAGTCTTTCTTTTCCATTTATCCTTTTGTTTACTGTAAATTCAGTGACAAAAATCGAGCTTCGGGAGTATGACCCATGTCCACCCAGAATCGAGTATTGCTTTAGCCTTAATTCCAAAGAGAGAACATAGTAAAATTTCGACCAACATTCCATTGTTAGCAATACTTGCATGATAGCCTTAAAAAGGACATCATCTTTTCACCTAAAGATTAAAGTTTGATCTTGATGTATGGGTACAAATTAAACAAAAGTATTTTTTAGGAACATGTGCTTGTTTGCCCCTAGCAGAAATCGCTATGAGTAACAAAAAAAACAAGACTTGGGGTGTATTTATAATCAACATGGCCCACCATGCTACATGTTGTTTACTCGAGAGAAAAAAGCATGTCGCCTTCGAGAAGTCGATTAATATAGGTTTTAATAAGAGCATCTACATCACGGTGTTGATGAGGGTAGGTTGGAGCCTCCATCGGGGATCGATGCTAAAAGGTGTGTGTGTGTGGGGGGGGGGGTGGGGGGGGGGGGTAATAACGTAAAATTAAAATATGGTAGCAACCAATGATAGGCTCCAATTAATTTATTTTTATATAAGTTGCCGAGCTTACGTGTGAACTTCTATGTGGCTGACAAGGATGTAATAGAAGTGACTTAAGAGCCATACCATTGAGGCACATTCGATATGTACACTTTCTTTTAAGGGGCTTGCACATGGATTTGGCGATATAGGATGCATATGATACAATCTACTTTGCCGGTAATATATGATTTTACACTAATTTCGCATCGCATGTCCTAGCACCGCCGCCTAACTCTTTTTTTACAAGTATGGCCAATTGTTTTTAAAGGATTTGTGATGTCACCTGACATCACTAAATATGCGTAGCGTCGCAATTGATAATAGCACCGGCATCACTAGATGTGGTACAAGCGAAAGGTCGGAAAGTAGATTTGACGCTAAGCTCCTCTATCTCTCTCCGTTCTAATATACACTTAATTTTTTGGATAATGTTAGTCCACAACAATCTTACGTCTCAACTTCTGTGTGTGCTTGAAAGACGAAAGAGAAATATGATCTAAATGGTCACAATGAAGAGACCAATTTGACGTGTCTACTTTCTTTTTAGGGTTAGCACCTGGTTTTAGCAGTGTCAGATGCATATGCTCTAAGCTCTACTTTCGTGCTATTATTTCGTCGACACTAGTTTTTCCGGCAAATCCTGTACCACTTATAAATCTCTTTGTACCTCTACACCTTTTGTTTAACGTCTTGGAACACATATGCTCTTAGAGGCGACGACACGCACCAAGGTAAAGTTGTAATCGTGGCAGCCTATATCCACCCATAATTGTCAACTTCAATTAGTGTCAAAGAGCAAAGTGGAAACGAACCAAGATTTCAACCAGTAATCCACTGTTTGTGAATCCGCAATGCCGGTCACTCTCAGGCTCCTTAAAAAGAATATCATTTGTTCACCTAAGATCAAAAGTTTGACCCTGATGTCCAGGTACAAAAACAGCAGAAATTCTGGCTGTTTGCACCCAGCACTGAGAGGAAAAGCCAAGCCCTGGGTTGGCCGTATCCAGGGCCCGGGTACGATTCGCGGGGGCCCACGACTGACGGCCGTCAGATCCCGATCAGAGCGCCCAGATTCTCCTCGCAATCCGCGCCGGTGTCTGTGACGTCACGCCCTCTGGCTCCCTGCCCAGGTGGGCCCCAGGCTCGCTGACGGGATTCCACTGGTCGACGCCTCGATGGGAATGGAATTTTGTTTTTGCGCTTCACTCCCTGTGGTCTGTTCGAATTTCATTCTGGACCGCGCTTCTGTTCTACTCTGTTAATTGGAATGGGTTTGATTTTAAGAAGTGGGCACACGTGTTCAACGCAGTGGCATGTAGGGTGGTTCCTTGCATGGGCAGTTCGCAGAAGGTCTTTGCCGTTTCTGCTATCTATCTCTTGGTACCAAACAATCAACGCTCTCGTGTGGACAATGAAAGAGGACGAACCACGGTTCTTGCACAAGCCGATGTTCTACTATCCATTAAATAACACATATCCCACAAGCAAACCATGTATCCCCCACAATGAATGTAGACACGACTATGAAGGATTAGAAGTACTGCATACTTTCATGGTTAGAAGTACAATGAAAGTAATAAGCATAACTCTTTCCCGCAAAAAATAAAATAAAAAACAATACGCGTCGTCAATAGTGGAGTGCTTCCCCTACAAGGTTGAGAGAAATCCTAAATATTATTATCGATGATAGTTAATTTATTCTTCTTTTCTTCTACAAAATATGAGTTTTGCACACACTATACCTCCCTCGTCCTGCCATACATGTTTCCAACTTCGTTGCGTATAAGTTGCTTCGATTCTTCATGGCTACTCTTTTCACACCAAGCCTAATAAATAGTAGCTAAAAATATGTGCAGTGATGTCCTTTTGATCTCACTAACCTTAATTTCATTGTCCCTCGGTACATGTTAGTATTCATGTCCTGGTTCTCCATTGGCCCCGCGTCGTTGTCTTATCACAATTCTAGTCTGCTCATGTTATGCTTGTCCGTTCCACCGCATCCACCAGCATCAGCATCGTTGCCATTCCTCTCGCTTCGTGATAGGTATGTAAAAACAAAATGATTAATGTGTGTCGCAGTCAACATGGTACATACATCTCCAAAGGATCTAAGTATAGGGAATAGTACGCTTTGTAAAACCTCAATCTAGAATATATGATATATTTTACATTGAGATTTTGCGTGCTTGTAATACACATCATTGACTACATACAAATTTGTATTCAATTTTTTTAATATTTTTAATTTGAGTTTTAATATTTTTAAATGAGTTGGGATGTCTTTGTGACATTACTAGCACATCTTCCATTATTTCTCGATACCCATCGATACTCGTGTACCCATACATCCTCTAATATCCTCCCGTCCATATTCCTTCTACCCTAGGAGAGGTAAAACAAAACAATCCGAAAGGGTCGCCGCCATCCCGTACGTGTCACCGTCAACATGCTGTATACCTCTCCAAAGAAAGCTACACCATCGTTGCTACCTTCCCCTATCTATTTCAAACATAGTCATACTTGGTAGGTATTTTATTTCAGAGTCGCCACCATGCATTTCTTCCTTCCAAAAAAAGCCAAAAGGACAAGTCATTAACTAATGTAGCAAGAGGCGTCTTCCTGCCGCCACAAGAGATCAAGAAATGAAGTTCTCTTCCCTCTAAAAAAAGAAAGAAATGAAAGTTCTCTCAAGAAAGAAGATCGTCTTGCTAACTCCGAGGACAAGTCTTGGCCACACGAAACAAATTCCAGGTCCTCCTTGTAAAATAACCACTTTGGTAGGCAGTTACCACTATAAAAGTACACAAGCCGCGTGCCGGCCCAGCGAAAAATAAAATAAAATAAAAATAATTTTCTCTCCGCCTTCTCGCGCTTGTTTCGCACCACTCCCCGTCAAGAACTCCCTTCCTCAATCCTCAATCCCCTCCGTCCCGCCGCACCAATTCCGCGCGCGCGGCCGGCGTCTCGTCGATCCATGCCCGCCGCCTCCCGGATGGTCCCCGTCTCTGCCCGCGGCTCTCTCTGCTGGACGCTGAATCCGCCGGGAGCCGCTCCCGCCGTCGCTGCTGCCTAGTTCCCTCCGGCCGGAGGGAGGAGAGAAGATCCGATTTTTTTAACCGTCGTCGCGCGGGCTGAGGTCCAGGTTAGTGCGTTTCGTTTTCTCTGATTTTGATTCCTCCTCTTTTTACTTTTCGTTGATTGATCCGGCCGGTCTCGGGAGGTAAATTCGGTCGTGATCCTGAGATGCTTCGCTTTTACAGCATCTGTTTTATATTTTCTCTTTTGCTGATTGCCTTTTGCTGCCGCTGTAGATTCTGTAGTAATCCACCGACTGGTGATGATGCTCTGTTGTGCCCGTGTGTATGTATTAATCGAAGCAAGGAGGCTGCAATCCAGTGCTTAACTGTTTGGCCTGAAGGCCTGTTGCAGCAAAATGGAGTGTCTTCTCGTTTTCTCCTTTAATTTCTAGGAAATGGTCATGGCAAGGAGGCTGAAATCTTGTGCCAAATTGTTTGGCAGCGGTAGCTTGTTGCGGCAAAAAGGAGCGCCTTTTTCCATTTCTCAGTTTCTCCTTCAATTTCTAGGACCTTGAACTGAAAAGGAACACAGCTGCAATCTTGCCTCCCAAGGTTTCTGCAGTCTGGCTCATGGTCGCTGAGGCTGCCTTTTGGGCACAACACGGTTGCTGGATGATTGTTACAGTCTTGCAGCTTTTCCATCATTCTCTCTCTCGAGATAACCACGAACTACGCAAGAAAACATTCTGGCTAGATACACTTATCCCCATATTTATCACTGATGGTTTAGAGTTAGTTTGGCGGAAAGCAGTACGCCCTACTGTGGCAGCTTATAATGAATACTTCAGCCGTTTGTATCAGAAAAATTAAGGTAGATATATCAGTTGTAGTTAGCTGACTCTCTAAACAACCTTTCCAGCGTAATCTACAGTTAAGAAAGCAATCTACTATTTTAAGGCTGCTAAAAAAGCGTCTGATTGGATTGTGAGGCCGTTGCAGCTTTCTGTGTGGTGGGAGTAATAATATTGGGTTGCTTGATCAGTGTGCAACAAACCAAAGAGGCTTTGATCTTGCATGTCGTTAGGTTGTTGATCTGGTTGCTTAGATTGATAAGAAGATGGCTAATATCTAATAATGTGTTACTGGTCCCCAGAGGATTGCTTAATGATTTATTTGTTTTCTGCAATCTGTCCTTATCGTCACTATAGTATATCACACATTAACGTGATGACTCAGATCATTCATTTATGTCAAGTCTCACCAGTGCTTGACTTTGTTTGGACCACACAAAATTAGCTGTATATCAGCCATTTCTGTTCTTCTTTTGTTGACCTCCTAATGCTAAAATCATTCATCTGCTTGGTGGGGCAGTGCTTTTGACAGAGAATTTGAGTCCAACGGATGATCATGTGTGAGAGAGATCAAAATTGGCGCTGGGCTCACGACTTTTTCCATTACCCTATGCCTCCTGTTGTTGGGTACGATGGACCTCCTAATGGCTATGCTGATGGCAACTATTATGACCACCATTATCATCCTAGAGGTAGTTTTGTGGAATGTCGTGCAAGTATTTTTTGCCAAAAAATGCCATGAAAAAGGAGACAGTATTCCTCATGTATATATTTTTGGTTCTGCAGATGCATCACATCCAGATGAGACACACTTGCATTCTTCTGCACTTACGTATGATTATTACAACCCGTCAGTAGGCATGTACCATCATGGTAGTGAAAATGATCCATAGTCTGATTCAGTGTTTACCTTCCGCATTTTTGCTTCCCCCCTTAATGTTTGTTTCCTGTTCCAGGAAATGTTGCTGGGCATGAGCATGAGGCAGTCTATGTAGATCCGCCTAGTTCCTCTTCATACCCTAGCAGCGACGACTGCTTTGAAATGGAGGAAGAAGTAGGGAATAGATTTTACCCCATGGTCCCGGTTCCTGTGAGTCTGCTAACCTTTTAACTCAGGTTAAGAAATAGTATTGTTTAGCTAAGTTGTGGTTGCCTTCTTAGCAACCAGAATAAATAAAGTTGTGCTTGCTTAAAAATAACTAATAAGCTATGGCTACAGTAGGTTAAATTACTGACAAATACATGTATACATGTAGCTAAATTTTTATTCAAAAATCACGCCAATATAGCTGTCAGTTGTATAACTGACTGTAGATACCATTTATTCTAACAGACATGGAAGAAAATTCTTTGAAAGTCTTGATGCATGAAAATTTGCATTAAATTTCAATATTCAATAATCATGCCAAATTCATGTCTTGTAAAATTTGGCTACACCCGATTGCAAACTTTGGCTGCCAGGTTCCATACAGAGTTCCAAGATTCCTGTGGCTTCTATTCCATTACATCTGCAACTCTGATCAATTAATTTGTTTCTGCTTTGTCCAGCATGTTCCTAAAATTAATGGGGAAATTCCATCGTTTGATGAAGCCACCATGGACCATGAAAGGCTGTCAGACAGGTCTGTCTTCAGTTCCAGTTCTATGTTATATGCAAGTCCCGTGCTTACTGGGACTATGTTTGTTAGTAAATGTTGTGGCAGTATTGTCACAATAAATCAAAATTACTATAACAAATCTGATAATGTTTCTTTATAACTTTTTTTAGATTGTTAGTGTCCAAGTGTAGTTCAGTAATTTTTATGTGTATTATTGTAGGTTGAGGCTGTATGAACTAGTTGAGCACAAGGTAAAAGGTGATGGTAACTGTCAGGTTAGGGCTCAGCAAGATCTTCACCTGAATTCTTGATTTTATATTGTCAAAGACAGTAGTAGGTTGGACTGTTATACAGGTTAAGACACAACCAATTGATGCTAATCTGACGTTCTCAATTCCACAGTTTCGCGCACTATCACATCAGCTATACCAAACTCCCGACCACCATGAGTTTGTGAGGGAGCAGATCATTAGCCAGGTAATAAACATTAATCCTGTTTCATGATCCTTAGTCTCAATTTTTATTTTTCATTTCCGTCTTTTTTCTGATCAACAACCCCTTTTGCAGCTCAAAAGCAACCGTGATGCCTATGATGGATATGTTCCGATGGCATACGATGAGTACTTGGACAAAGTATCACGGTACGCTCCTCAGTTCAAGTGCCATTCATGACAAATAGAAATTAGGCGCATGTGAATATTCCTAACTGACGTTTTAGTGCATAAACTGACAGAAATGGTGAATGGGGTGACCATGTGACCTTACAGGCAGCTGCTGACAAGGTGCTTATACTACCCCTCTCCATGCTGTCTTACTTATGGTATAACATATCACAGCTGACAAGGGTTGTACTTTTTTAAGTCAGTCTAATGTAATTTGACAATCTGATGCAGTACGGAGTGAAGATTTTTGTCATGACCTCGTTCAAGGATACATGCTACATTGAGATCCAACCAAAGGTTGTTAAGTCCAACAAAGGTATACTTATATTTTGTTTCCACTTGCAAGTGTGTGGTCATACTTCACTTGGTACTTTTGTTTAGATAATGCTTCAATTGGTACTTAACTTTTAGATCCACTGTTGTCCTGATTGCAGTGGTGCTGTTGAGCTTTTGGGCGGAGGTTCACTACAATTCGATACTCCCACAGAACGGTGAGTAGCATGCCTGCCTGCTATTGGCATACATGCAATGCGTGTCCAGTCCTCGTCCCCAACGTATGCAACCAACATTTCACGTCGACACTGTAGTTTGCCTGGTTACAATAAATTCTGAAAACCTATCTTTCGTAATGGTTCGTGAACAGACGTTCCGAGGTCGCATACCGCGAAGAAGAGGAGATGGTGGCAGTTCTCACAACACCACCATTGATGACGCTTTTTTTCTTGGGCCTCGGCGTTTCGACATGCAGATTTTCTTTTTCTTTCTTCATCAAGATGATCTGGAGGAACTCAGGTCATCGACATGATGATGTCCTTTCAGAAGATCTGATACAAAGGGAAGGGATTACTGAGATTATATAGATACATGGAAGCAATAAACATGCAATTTGTTCCGTATATAGTTGGAGTTGCAGGCTATATTACATGGTTGTATTTACAAAATTTTGCCGGAATGAGGCTACAGTTAATCATTGATTCGTAATACAATGATATGATGATAGGATCATAATGATTTCTCGGTGGATTCTCTGTCTTTCCCTCTCTCACTCACCCATGTATTTATTTGTGTGAGATGCCTTTTTTCCTCATCATGGACTCATTTTTTTATCGACCACATAAAATGCTATAGTTCTCTGGTGTAGATAAAGCCATACATGTCGGTAAGCATAAAGTGATGAGGTTTACAAAACTTATGGGCTTCGAATTAAATTTACTTGAACATTTGGCGCTTCATAGGTTTACAAAACTTATGGGCTTGGTTTTCTCTCGTTCAGGGGCACAAAAGGTTTATTCACAAATATGGATTTAAAAGGATGAAACTTGTTCTTTTTTCGGATCATAATTAAGCATGATGTAGCTAGGTGTGGTGTTATCGTTTTTTGGATTCTGTAACTTTTTCTTATATTTCTCTTATTAGAAGGCTGAGGTATCTTTCGTTGGGTACAATCTGCCTAACTTTTTAGTGCAAAGCCAATTCCACCATGCAGTTTCCCATTTGAGTTGTTGATTGGAACAAATCCAGTGTCGCACTATTATAGTGTCCTAGTCTAGATTAAGATTGGTACTTGCCGGCCGGATAATGATCGGCAAATATTGTCAGGATAGAAAATACTCTCTTCATTTATAAATATAAGATGTTTTAGGTTTGTAAAATAAATGTATCTAGACAAGTTTTAGTGTGTATGAAACTTATTTAGATACATTTATTTTACATAGCTAAAACATCTTATATTTATAAATGGAGGGAGTATCTCCTAAAAAACAACATAAATTCGCAGATTCAGCAAAAACGGATTCAAGGTGTTGCAATGAACTTCCTGCTCCATACCTGGACCACCATCTATACCCCTTTATAGTGTGTGAATAAGTTTGAACTTCGACCGTTCGATGTAACGGATCCAACGGCTGATAGGTGGCAAATCCGAGCATTATTAGCCTTTGGATACATTTCGTTTTTGCACTGGATGCTTCCACGTGGAGTTTCCAATAATGGACTGTAAAATTTTGAAGTCAATCGCCGCGCCCGCGCCCGCGCCCGCGCGCTCTGCTTGCCGCTCTGGCGCGCTCTGTTTTTTGGCCCTTCGCCACGCGTCCAGAACAGCCTAGAACGGAATAAAAAAATTCCACCCCTTCTGAACTGCTATCCGTCTATCGAAGCCCACCACGCCCCCTTCTACTCCACCATTCGCCATCTCGCAATCTCCTCCGATCGTGCACACTTCCTATCGACTCACCATCTCCAGTCTCAGGTCAGCAAGACTGCGGCTAGCGTTTTTGCTTTCTTCCACTTGGCCGGTTCCTTCAACCTTCCGCGCGGCCGCCGGGGCACGACGCAGCGCCAGGCAGCTGGCACAATCAGAGCTCTCCGGCCGACGATCTTGTGGCCTGCTACTCTAGGTGCCACCGGACGTCCGCTCCGCCTTCCTGTGGCGTGCAAGAGTTGCACTTGGACAAGGTGACCCCGTATGCACCAGATGAGGACTGTTCGACCACGATCTGGGCTATCAGAATCAAGCTTACCTACTCGCAAGTTAATAAGTAGGTACTGTACAAGATTTCTGGGAGCATTATTACTAAGCATCTTATCATCTATTCCTGTCACTCTAAGGCAGAATAAATACGATTTCCAATTTGGATGTTTGGGCAGTGGCCGTCAGCTGTTTGTGCTTATGTCTACAAGCTTTATATTTTTCTGCCCAACGTATCTTCTTTCATAATGTTGCATGCTCTTGCTTTTATATTGTTGAAAGAGATGCCCACTGGAATGTTCCCTCACTGTATTGAATTTCTACTCTATACAATGCAGAACTTGTGAACAGTCAACACACCGGTTATCTATAGATGAAGGCAAGGAGAACTCAGCTAATAATTTCAGAAGATCCTCTGAGTTACAAGCACAAACTCCTTTTCATGATATTACAAATGTGGTTGGCTGCCAGAAATTATCAAGTGGGAAACAAGGTATAACTTTTATCTATATATATATAATCATCAAAATTTGGGTGGAAAGGTAGATCTGGTATATTCTTATGTGAGCATATGTGTATGCATATTCGCAGGGTGCCTTCAAACATTTAATTCAGCACAAAACCTATTTCAATCGGTGGGACATCCGATTATTAGAACTCAGAACTCAAACAATCCAACTTATGCATGTAGAGAGACGATTACTTCTTCAGCTAAGCAGCGGGGCATTGCACCAAAAAATGCTTCTGAGATCAAGCGGTATCGTAATCGAGACCGATATTGGAGGATGACTCCGGAACATCGAGATGCCTATCTTCAAAGAAATCGTGAGTACAAGAGGAAAAGAAAAAGTAGTTGTACAAATAGTGATATTGTGCAATCTGCAGTTAGCCAAGCCACAAAAACTCATATCAGTACAGGAACCGAAGGTATATTATTTTGCATATACGTATTTTGCCTTTTTTTAAAGTGAAGATATTAATGCATGTTGTATGATTTATTTATGTAATAAAAATACGCAATATGTTACTCTTTCAATATTATAGCATATACTGTACATTATAATATTTATTTGCCTTTTCTGGTGTTTTATATATCAATACAGTAGCCATGGACAGAGATTCAAGCATGTCTTCATATGGAATTATAAAGCCAACCGGAGGAAGTCTGATCCAGGAAAATCTATCTGGTATATCTACATCAGATGATACTCTAAATACAGCCACTCACTTGGCAAGCATTGATCAAACAAGCAGTAAGTATAAAAGAAGAAGGTTGTCTGGTCAGCCAAGTTGTAGTACTGCACGGGAAACATATGAGTGTGGTAGCAATCTGTTGAACCAACCAGTTCCTCTACAAATGCCACAACTTATAGCAGAAGAGCGTGATGACCATGATAGTGCCATCTATGTGCCCAAGGATTATTTTCCTGTTGTGCAAGGTAATATCTTAGTTATCCTAAACCTTTTCTGTAACTACATCTAAACTGCTATGTACAATGTTTGCTTTATATCTTCCTCTAAATAATTCATTGCTAATTCCAATAACATGATACGCCAGATGAGTTTGAGCAATCAGGATGTGTGATCGAAAGTGACGATGACGACGATGAGAGTTGTATATCTAGCCGAGAAGGTGAGTGTTGAATAAGTGTAATCAAGATATCATACGTCGTTATCGTTATCATTTTTTATCTCACTTAGGAAACAAATGGACAGGTTATGGCTATGTATCTCATCGGGAGCTAAACCATGCAATGTGTGCAACAGAAGTTGATCCATATGATTTTATTTATCAAAATTTACCAAGTGGTCATCATGTTTTGAAGATGGTGCCTAATTGCACATATTGCAATGCAAAAAGATTCCAGTATGAGACTCCAGCATTTTGTTGCATGGGTGGAAAGATCAAAATAGTAACTCCACGTATTCCCGATGAAATGCTCCGACTATACACGAGTCAAGATTCAGACGCAAAGTACTTTCAAGATAATATACGGTATTTCAATTCTCACTTTTCTTTCACCTCTCTTGGTGTCATCTTGGACCAACGGTATTGCAATAGAAGGTCCGGTGTATACACTTTTCGTGCACAAGGACAGATTTATCACCGCATTGACCAACTGGTTCCAGCGGAGGGCGGTCCCAAACATCTACAGTTATACTTTTATGACACTGATGCAGATTTGCAACATAGATTCCGTCACTCTCCAAATCTTGATAGAGTTCTCATCCAGAAGTTGGTGCATGTACTTTCATCTAATCCTTATGCCCAAATATTTCAAAGCCTTGGTTCTGTGTTGAGCCTTGATGAGTACCGAATTGAGCTTAACACAAATATTTCTTTAGATCAGCGGGTATATAACACACCTACTGCATCACAAGTTGCGGCAATATGGGTGGAGGGAAATAATCCTCAAGGCCACTTTGACAGAAGCATAATGGTATATGGTAGATCAGATAACCCACAGTACATAAAAGCATACCATGGTTGTTATGATCCATTATCATACCCACTTTTTTTCCCATATGGGGAAGTTGGATGGAACCTAAATATACTAAAAGTGAGAACAGATGGTGTCACTAATAATGATCAATTAAATGACCTAAGCGAAGAAGGTAAACTGAATATTCGATAAATTGTGTGGCTGTTAAAGTTTACTGGGCTTAAATTATCTAATCTAAATATCTAATGTAAAATGTTCTTTTTGATAATTTTGTAGGGCTAGAATGTAACTCTGGTTCATGTGTTTCACCAAGAGAGTATTATTGTTTTAAACTACAAATTCGACCTGGGGAGTTTAATGTCCTACTTTTTGGAAAACGACTTACTCAACAATACATTGTTGATATGTATATCAAAATTGAATCAATAAGGCTCGCGTTCTATTTAAAACCATCAAATCAGAACCTCATACGAGCAGATTTGTATCAAGGGCTGGTTGATAGTGTTGTCGCTGGTGAGACGCGAGCATGTTTGATCGGCAAGCGCATTGTGCTTCCTCCCACTTTTATTGGGGGTCCACGGGACATGCGTCGGAGGTATTTGGATGCCATGGCTTTGGTCCAACGATTTGGGAAGCCTGATTTATTTATTACAATGACATGTAACCCAAATTGGCAAGAGATAAGAGAAGAGCTAGCACCAGGCCAGTCACCACAAGACCGACCAGACTTGGTAGCGAGAGTTTTCAAGGCAAAATTAGAGGATCTAAAGGATCTTTTATTCAAAAAGAATTTCTTTGGTGAAGTTGCTGCTCATGTGCACGTGATTGAATTTCAAAAGAGGGGACTACCTCATGCACATTTCTTAATAATTCTGAAGTCAAGTTGGAAATTAAATAACCCGGACCAGTATGATCGAATTATTTTAGCTGAAATTCCCGACATTGACAAGTACCCTGTGCTGCATGATTTAGTTATTAAACACATGATGCATGGACCATGTGGTGTTCTCAATAGTAAAAGTCCTTGCATGCAAAATGGGAAGTGTAGATACCACTATCCCCGTCCATTCTCAGAGGCTACATTCCAAGGAGAGGACTCATATCCAATATATAGGCGTAGGGATGATGGTCATCAAGTGTGCATCAGGCGAGCTGTTTTGGATAATAGATGGGTTGTGCCATACAACCCATACCTACTTATGAAATACAATTGTCATATCAATATTGAAGTTTGCTCTAGCATCAAGGCTGTTAAATATTTGTTCAAGTACATTTACAAAGGTCATGACCGTGCATCCTTTATCATAGAAGCTGCAGGAGATGCTGTTATTAATGAAATTCGTGAGTACAGGGATGCTAGATTTATATCACCTCCAGAAGCAATGTGGAGGATTTATTCTTTCAATCTTAGCGAGATGTCTCCTCCAGTTTTACAATTACAAGTACATCTGCCAAATATGCATACTGTGCATTATAGAGGTTCCGATAATTTGGAGAATGTGATAAGTAAAGAATCAACATCTAGGACAATGCTTACTGAATATTTTAGAATGAATTCTGTCGATACATATGCTAGAAACTTTTTATACAAGGAATTCCCTGAGTTTTATGTATGGCAAAAAAACCATAAGAAATGGAAACACCGTAAGAAGAGAATTCAAATAGGCCGACTTGTGGCTGCTCACCCTGCAGAAGGCGAGCGCTATTACCTGAGATTGTTGTTAAACCATGTGAGAGGGGCTACATCTTTTGAGGATTTACGTACCGTTGAAGGTGTCATTTTCTCCACCTTCAGAGAAGCCGCGGAGAGAAGGGGTATAATCGAATCTGATGATAGTATATCTGACTGTCTGACTGAAGCTGCAACATTTCAGATGCCTTATGCACTAAGAAGGCTCTTTGCAACTATTTTGGTTTTCTGTGAGGTGACAAATATCCGTACATTATGGGAAAGACACTTTGAAGCCATGTCTGAGGATTTTCGTAGGGACGGGATTAGTAGTAATGAATCAATTGAGCAAAAGGTGCTTCGAGATATTGGTGATTTACTATACTCTATGGGAAAGGACATAAGAAACTTTGATCTTCCAGATCTGTTGGATATCCATGATCTAGAAAACTTAGACCAAAGAGAACTAATGGAAGAGCTATCTATAGTGGTTGCTAAAGAGGACATAGAGTTGTGTGCAACTTTAAACGAGGAACAACGGCTTGCTTTTAATGAGATATTGGACCATGTATTACACAAGAAGAGTAGGGTCTTCTTTATTGATGGTCCAGGAGGTACAGGAAAGACCTATCTTTATAAATCTTTATTGTCTAAAGTGCGATCAATGGGTCTTATAGCCATTGCCACAGCAACATCAGGCATTGCAGCTTCTATTATGCCTGGTGGTAGGACAGCACATTCTAGATTTAAAATACCAATAAATATTGAAGATGACACTATGTGCAACATCAGTAGGCAAAGTGGAACTGCAGAGTTACTTCGAAGAGCATCTTTAATAATTTGGGATGAGGTTTCTATGACAAAACGACAAGCTATTGAAGCACTTGATAGATCCTTGCAAGATATTATGGGTTGTAGATCGCCATTTGGAGGAAAAGTAATAGTATTTGGAGGGGATTTTCGACAAGTCCTTCCTGTGGTGAGGCGTGGAACTCGAGCACAGATTATAAATGCTACTCTCCAAAAGTCGTACCTTTGGGGGGATATCAGGCACATAAAACTCTGGCGCAATATGAGAGCACAATCTGATCCATGGTTCAGTGATTTTCTTCTCAGAGTTGGCAATGGCACGGAAAGCTCAATTGGCGAAGACTATGTGCGTCTACCCGAGGATATAATTATAGGCTACACAGATTCAGAAGAAGTGTCCATTAATAAGTTGATCAATGATGTATTTCCTTCACTTGGCCAGAATGGAAGATCACCCTCTTATATTAGTGCCCGTGCCATTCTTTCAACCAAGAATGAATATGTGGATGAATTGAATGATCTGCTTTTAGACCGATTTCCAGGAGAAGCGAAAATCTACTATAGTTTTGATTCGGCTGTGGATGATACACACAATCACTACCCACCCGAGTTCCTAAATTCCCTCACACCTAATGGTCTGCCTCCACATATTCTCCGATTAAAGATCAATTGTCCAGTTATCTTACTTCGGAACTTAGACCCTTCTAATGGATTATGCAATGGCACAAGGCTTATAATTAGGGAATTTCAAGACAATGCTATTGATGCCGAAATTATTGGAGGGCAGCATGCTGGAAAGCGTGTGTTTCTTCCGCGGATTCCTTTGTACCTTTCTGAAGATGACGTACTCCCTTTTAAATTTAAACGGAAGCAATTTCCTATTCGTCTAAGCTTTGCTATGACAATTAATAAAGCTCAGGGCCAAACGATTCCAAATGTTGGCATTTACCTTCCAGAACCCGTGTTTTCTCATGGCCAGCTATATGTTGCTCTGTCTAGGGGGGTCTCAAGACATACAACAAAGATACTTGCCAAACCAAACAAGGATATCGATCCATCAGGAAAAAGTACAAAAAATATTGTCTATCGCGAAGTTTTGATTTGATAATAGATGCATAGGTAAGCTGGTCACTATTCTTCTTTTCTCAATTCATGAGTTGATTTCATCACTGTACACCAGACGTGATAGCCTGAAGCATCATCGACGTTTTCATATTCTTCCTCTTGTGCTAACCTATTTTTTCATGTCTTGCTGGAGTGACACTCTGCTTTTGTATCAAATGTTATACGCCTTCCATTATATACTTCCTAGAACCATATCATATGACTTAATTGTATTTTTCCATCTCGGACCAGCATTGGTATATTTGTTGGCATTTATATACTTTCTAGATACTAGATAGTACTGTATCAGTATAAACTGATGAACAATTTCCAACATTTTAGGTAAAGCTTTCTGCTGTACGGCTGGTTGATATAGAGTGAACATATTTAATGGTGTTCAGCAAGTATCCACATGAGCTGGACATGACCAGAAATTGGAATTCCTTTGGTGCCTATGTTTGATCGTTTGCACACTTCAGGAGGATTTCATTGTCATGCTGTCGGATGCTCTGAAAGCGCCAAGGCTGTTCTTTAGTGTCAAATAAGCATGAAAATGTAAGCAGTTTTTTCTCACTGTCAGTTTCGTTACTTGTCCTCCCATCTGTTATTCAGTCATTTAACTGATCAATTTTCCGTGTATGTCAAAACAGCTAGCACAGCTTTATGAGGATCCTGTTCTTATTGAGTGTTCCAACAAACGGAAAATTAACGGTGTGCTACTTCAGAGATATAAGCTTGCTGTTGGCAACAGTATTGAAGCTGATTTAATGCCCCATCTTTTGTTTGGTTTCAGAGGCTGTCCCCGGATGAACTTTACATCGTATAAGTAGCAATAAACATGTATATAGTTGGCGTTGAGTTTTTAAGAATTTGTATATTATAAGTAGTACTTTTGGTTAAAAAGGTTTGACCTGCTGTATTCCCTGACACTATATTTAGTGCATACGCTTTTTATTGGGAGCTTGCTGTAATTAAATTATTTTGTCATACTAAATTAGATAGAAAAAATCATAACGTGCAAAGCACGTGTCTATTACTAGTATTAAAGATGAGTTGAAGTTTCACCCTGTGGAGTTAGGATAAAGATATGCAGTTCGGGCCTAGGCATTATGTACTGCTAGTAAATTAGTAGTTTTTGTTCTATATAACCTAATAATTTTTGACAGAGCAAAAGGCCAAGCGGAACCTGATATCTATATCTTGTTCTTGAGAAACCTCCCGCAGTAAAAGCTTAAGGCTAACCTATTTTGATGGGAGAGAAATACCAAAAGTATGCTGACGTATTGGCTGTAAGCATGCATTAAAAAGGAGATTTTTGGATAGATGCATATGAGCTCGTATATATCTCTGAACATTGTAAATCAATAACCGTACCAATAGTAAAGGCTTTTTTCTGGATTACTCTACATAAGTATCATATATTCTTTGTACTTGCAGTGCTACATGTGCAACGTTTTTTTTTTATGATTGACAATTGTGGTCGAACAACAAGTTCACAACATTGCCAGTTCCTGCCTTGACTGCTTCTATGCCACATTAGTTTTCACCAGTTTGAGAAATGTCATTAAAATATTCATAAAACAGGCTTTCGCCCCGCTTTATGAATAAAATTACATGGCTGAACTGATACAACGTGATGAGGCAACCCTCTTAGAAAGCTAAGCAAAGATAAAAAGAAAAAAGCGACACCCCATAGAAGCACCCGTGAAGACTGACTAGAGGTAATTCTACGCCTTCTTGTGAAACCACCGGACTTTGTCGCGCCGGACCCACCAAGCCGTTGCTACAAAACCACCCGTCCTCTCGCTCCGGTCCGTGGAGCGCCGATCCTGCAAGCAGACAGCAAGGACGGGAGCGGTGGTAACTCAATCACGTGTATAAGACTGAAGGTCGTCGAGACTCCCCACGCCAACACCGAAGGGCTTCGAGATAGGATCTAAACTTGCTTGTCGATGACAACGAGACATGACCGAAGGTAACCTTCGCTCCATGATGATGCCCCCAAGGGGGTAACGACACTAGGCACCACCGTTGCCAAGACTAGGCACCACCGTTTTCACCCAGAGCCCTGGCATAGGAGAGGTGACCACAACGCTGCCCTCAAGAGGGACACGCTGATACGTCTCAAACGTATCTATAATTTTTGATGCTCCATGCTTGTTTTTACACCATTTGCTTAGTGTTTTGTTACACTTCGTGGTGTTTTTATGCATTTTCCGGAACTAACCTATTAACAAGATGCCACAGTGCCAGTTCCTTGTTTTCTGCTATTTTTGTGTTTCAGAAAAGTTACACAGGAAATATTCTCGGAATTGGACGAAACAAAAGCCGAATGTCCAGATATTAAACGAAGCTTCCAGAACACCGAAGAGGAGACGGAGCCGAGATAGGGGCCAGCCTCACCATGAGGGGGCGCGGCCCAGCCCCTGGCCGCGCCCCCTATGGGTGAGACCCCCCTGGTCTACCTCTGACGCTGCCCCTTCGCCTATAAAGACCCCCTGACAGGAAAAACCTAAGAACCCGATCAATTTTCCAGAAACACATCGCGATCCGCCGCCATCATTGACCCGAGATCGGGAGGGTCTAGAAGCTCTTCCCGGCACCCTGCCGGAGAGGGGAATCGCCACCAGAGGTCTTCTTCATCGCCATGCTTGCCTCCAGCGCGATGAGTGAGTAGTCTACCTTGGACTATGGGTCCATAGCAGTAGCTAGATGGTTGTCTTCTCCACCATGTGCTTCATGTTTAGATCTCGTGCGCTGCCTTACATGATCGAGATCACCGTTATGTAATTCTACATGTTGTGTTTGTTGGGATCCGATGAATATTGGTGTTATGTTGAGTTGATGTGCTGAATCATATATCTTATGTTATCTCTATGTTGTTTATGATCTTGCATGCTCTCCGTTGTTAGTAGCTATCTTGGCCAAGTAGATACTAGTGACTCCAAGAGGGGGTATTTATGCTCGATAGTTGGGTTCATGCCTCTATTTAATCTGGGGGAGTGACAGAAACCTCTAAGATTGTAGATGTGTTGTTGCCACTAGGGAGAAAACAACATTCTTATATCCAAGGGCATATGCTTTATTTACATTACACAATTTGCTTAATGCAGTTATTTGTTGTTCCCAACTTAATACTCATGGGGTGTTCGGACGATATCCCCGTGAGTGGATTATTAGTCATAGATGCAGTTGGATGGCGGTCTATGTATTTTGTTGTAATGCCCAGAGTAAATCTCATAGTGATCCTCGCGACATATGCACGTTATCTTTATTCTATCAATTGCCCAACTGTAATTTGTTTACCCAGCATATGCTATTTATCTTATGGAAAGACACCACTAGTGAACTGTGGACCCCGGTCCAATTTCCTTTATATTGCTATCACCTGTTTACTTTACTCGCATTGTTTACTTTCTCGCATACTGAAGGGAATATGCCCGAGAGGCAATAATAAAGTGGTTATTATCATATTCCATGTTTATGATAAATGTTTATTTCTCATGCTAGAATTGTATTAATCGGAAACATTAATACTTGTGTCATCAATAAACTAAAAGGTTCCTAGTAAAGCCTCTCTTTTATACTAGCTCATTGATTAACTAATGATCAAGGTTTCCTGATCATGAACATTGGATGTTGTTAATAATGGGGTCATATCATTAGAAGAATGATGTGATGAACACTCACACCCATTGACGAGGGTTAACTCGACAAATGTCCTAGATGAAGGACTTAGGATCGGGGAGATAGGGCGTCGAATGAACTCGAAGGTAAAGTTAGTCGAAATAGGTGTGTGTCGAAAGTAAACTTGGGTGTTCAACCTGGCTTGCTTTCAATCTGCCCTACACCGTCCCCTCCTGGCCCCTATATATAGGTGGCCAGGTCTCGAGGATCGGGTAGGGTCCGATACAAATTACAAATATCGACATACGATAATAACTCGTATTCGACTATCATTACAATTGGGCCTAGCTTATCGGGCCTCAGGGGTACTCAACTAACGGGCTCTATTAACTATACCCTTGTCACCCATAGTACGAATAGCAATACGATCAAGTCATCAAGTTCCATTGCTATATCAAAGTCATACGAAGTAGTTCTAACCCTTGGACCATGAGATCATGTTAATCACTGATACCAGAAGGGTACTTTGATGATATCAAACGTCACACCGTAACAGGGTGATTATAAAGGTTGATTTGGGTACTCTGAAAGTATTAGTTGAGGCTCATGGATCAAGAGTGGGATTTGTCCATCCGGATGACGGAAAGATATTCTCTGGGCCCTCTCGGTGATATTGCATTGACACTGCTTGCAAGCATGTGACTAGGTCACGGGAATGCATTATCACGGAATAAAGAGACTTGTTGGGAACGAGATCAAACTAGGTATGGTTGATACTGATGTCTACACACGCTTCTGTTCTTGTAGACAGTGTTGGGCCTCCAAGTGCAGAGGTTTGTAGAGCAGTAGCAAGTTTCCCTTAAGTGGATCACCCAAGGTTTATCGAACTCAGGGAGGAAGAGGTCAAAGCTACCCCTCTCAAGTAACCCTGCAATTACGATACAGCAAGTCTCTTGTGTCCCCAACACACCCAATACACTTGTCAGATGTATAGGTGCACTAGTTCGGCGAAGAGATAGTGAAATACAAGCGGTAGTGATGATTATAAGTAGTAACTGTGGTATGAAATAAGTATCGCTGCGAGCAAACATGTAACAAAACAACAAGTAAACGGTGTGCAAAGCTTGGAAACAAGGCCTAGGGATCATACTTTCACTAGTGGACACACTCCCAACAATATAACATGATTGAACAAATAAACAACTTCTCTCCACTATGGTACTCTGAATTACTCTCCTATTGAATAACACTAATCATTGTGTAGTGGCTACAGAAGCACCCCTTAAAGTTCATCAAGTACTTGACAAACACCACTCATAGAGATATCCAAATCAAAGCATAACTCAAGATAGATATCATTGCAACTTAGACCAAGTACTAACACGGTGCACACACTGTCAACATTACACCATGAAAGGAGGAATAGATCACTCAATACTATCATAGCAATAATTATTCTCATAATCCACAAGAGATCACAATCATAGCCTAAACCAAGTACCACCATGATGCACGCACTGTCACCGTTACACCATGGCAGGAGGAATAGATTACTTTAATAACACACTAGAGTACACATAATATCTGAATAATAACATCTACTTGTTCAATATGATACAAAGCTCACGATCACATAAAGATCACATCATGGGAGAGAGAGGTGAACCACATAGCTACCGGTAGAGCCCTCAGCCCCGGGGATGAACTACTCCCTCCTCATCATAGGAGACAGCAAGGTTGATGGAGATGGCGGTGAGGTCGATGGAGACGGCGGAGACGGCGATGGAGACTGATGGAGATGGCTCCGGGGGCACTTCCCCGTCCCGGCAGGGTGCCGGAACAGAGACTTCTGTCCCCCGAAATTTGTCGGCGACGGCGGCGGAGCTGCGGAACTGTTCTGGAAAAAACGTCGACTCCCTTAGGGTTTTCCGTCCCGAAGCTTCTTATAGGCGAAGGGGCGATGTCAAAAGTGGGGCCAGGGATCCTCACCCTATGGCGGCGCGGCCAGGCCCCTGGCCGCGCGAGCCACGTGTGAGGGGGCCTGGTGGCCCCTCTCCTACTCTCCTTCGGATCTCTGGAAGCTTCCGGGTAAAATAGGACTTCAGGAACTTGTTTCGTCCAATTCCGAGAATATTTCCTGTGTATCACTTCTGAAACACAAAAACAGCAGAAAACAGGGAACTGGCACTGTGGCATCTTGCCAATAGGTTAGTTCCGGAAATCGCATAAAAACGCCACGAAGTGTAACGAAACACAAGGCAAATGGTGTAAAAACAAGCATGGAGCATCAAAAATTATAGATACGTTTGAGATGTATCAGCATCCCCAAGCTTAACTCCTGCTCGTCCTCGAGTAGGTAAGTGATAACAAAAGAAATAATTTTTGAGGTGACATGCACCTACACAAACTTGATCATATATGTAAGCATTTGTGAGCTGGGATCATAAGAACTTAAAACATGGGCATGAAGATATAACCTTGACAATAGGAACTTAGCAACCATGTTATAAACATGAAAATGAACACAAACAAAAGATCATGAATAATGAAACAATGAAAGTCAAACGTGTGTTCAAATCATATGGAAAAACATAGTAAATGGTTTTCAGCTTGTCCTTCAAAGAGAGCAAAACATAAATGCATAGGACACCTTCAAGTTTAAGAGGGCGACTAGATACAAATAATTTAAGAACAAGTGAAACCATGATCATGAATCAATCAATGAAAACTTTGGGACAATGCACATTATACTCAGAATGACAACTATGCTCTCTTAATGGTGCATAAAGGTAGAAGGTGGTGACTCAACATAAAAGTAAAAGAAAGGCCCTTCGCAGAGGGAAGCAGTGATTAAACATGTGCTAGAGCTTTTCATTTGTAAAACAGAGAGATAAAACTTGAGTTTTGAGAGGTGGTTGTCTTTGTCAACAACTGGTAATGGGGTTCTTACTATCTTCCATACAAAAATGAAGCAAGTTTTTGTGAGAGATTGGCACTTTTGTGCTCTTTTTATAAACTTGGCACTCCCCACATTTTTTCCTTTCTCAAACCATGGCTAACCGATTCCATCGGGTGCCCACCAACATTCACATACCATGGAGGAGTGCCTTTTTTTTTCCTTTTTCTCTTTTTTTTTTCTTTTTGGAATAAGACAATATGGAAGATAGCAAATCCGACCACTACGTCCCCATGAGCTGAAAACAGTGTCACAAAATGAGAAGTATTTTGAAGGTTTTTGAAAGGTAGCACATGAAAATTTACTTTGGAATGGCTTACAAATACCATGCATAGGAGTTTATAGTGGACACAATGGCAAACTTGGTTTTTAGGAGTTGGATGCATGAGTAGAGCTCATACTCAGTACAAGGCGAGGGCTAGCAAAAGACTGGGAGCGACCAACTAAGAGAGCAATAATGGCCATAATCATGCAAAGCGACAAAGCGACATTAAAAGAAGCATAAGATGGCATCAAAAGTCAAAAACTAAATGATCATAGAAGCTATTGGCGACTTTGTAAGAGTCTAACATGTGTGAGCATGCGCCAAGTCAACCCAAATAAAGCATCAAGGAGAAAACCAAAATAATGCTTCCAAATGATAAAAACAACGCATGATTTTTTCAAAGGCTCATTAAGCAATCTCAGTTATTTGAGACAAGTCATGATACAGCAAAACCACTAAGCATACTATCAAAAAGACATCAAGCATAACATGCAAAAGCCTAGGCCGCAGTCTACACAAGCTCCTTTTTGTATTACTTTTTTGCATAAAGCTTGTTCTCTTTTCCAACACCATTTGAAATTTTTTGAGACAACTCTTTTGAGGAAAACCAACATATACCAGAGGTCCAAATACACCTTGATGCAAAGATATAAGAAGATCTAAACAAAAATCAAGGCGAAAAATGCAAGCTAAACGCAGTAGCAGAAAAAGAGAACACTCGTTGAACGATAAGAGTGAAAACTAGAGTGTTCTTGGCAATGAAAAATGAGTTCATCTCCTCCAAAAGAAACATGATGTGATCTAACCATTTATTGCAGCAAACAAAACTAAACTAACTAATAAAACTAAAACAACTGACACTCCAAGAAAAACACATAGTGCATGAAGCAATAAAAATATAGTGTTTTGAAAGGTGACCTGATTTTTGCCGATGAAGAAGGGGTGCCTCGGGGGCATCCCCAAGCTTTGACGCTTGTACTTCTTGGATATTTCTTGGGGTGATGCATGGGCATCCCCAAGCTTTAGCTTTTGTCCATTCTTCAACTCATCTCATCATTCTCCAATCCCTACACTTGAAAACTTCCTTCATACAAAACTAAACACAATTCTATTAGCAACATTAGTGTAAGCATAACATATAATCAACCTCTTTTTGCTTCAGGTTTCAACTCAAAACCACCACATATATAGCAAATACTACTGTAGCAACCTCCCCAAAAGTTCCGTGATCAAAAGAACTCAAAAGAAAGCGATAAAGTGGCAAACACAAATATTGACAGAAATCTGTCAAAACTGAACAGCTGACAAAGGTCGAATTTTTGAGGGATTTTATGTTGCTCAAATCAAAAAGTGTTCAACTAACAAAAGTTAGGATATAACCTGGGGCATATGCACAAGAAATCGCAGGTCCAAAAGATATACAGAGAATTTATACGAATTTTTATGGTGTAGCACCGAAAACTGTTTCAGGACAGCAACATCCCCAAATCTTATCTCACTCAAATTAGAGGCTTCTCTTGGCACAAAAACGAAATAAAAAGGATAAGGAGCGGTCATTACAGTAGTAATGACTTCCAAGACTCAAATAAAAGAAAAAGTACTGAAAAAACATTGGGTTATCTCCCAAGAGTGCTTTTCTTTAACGCCTTTGAGCTAGGCGCAGTAATTTGCAAAGATGCTCATGTGGGCGCCATATAAGAGCTTGAGGCAAAGGCGCCATATAGGAACTTAAAGCAATAGAGAGCATCAAAAAGCAAGTATGGAAGACATTTATATCTAAACCACTTCCTATGCATAGGAATCTTGTAAGAAAATAAATCAACGAGGCACATAGTAGCAAGCATGGATAGATAAAACAAGTGCCACTTCAAGATTTGCAACATAAAGAGGGGAAACTTAATATTGTTGAGATCTATCAAACCATGTTTCCCTCTCTCATAATAACTTTCAGTAGCATCATGAATAGAACTAACAATATAACTATCACATAAAACATCCCTATCATGAGCCACATGCATAAAAGAATTAATACTCACCACAGGAACAATAGTAGTAGGAGCAAATTCAATAGAATAATTATTCTCATCACCATAATCATCATAAATAGGAGGCATATTGTAATCATAACTAATTTTATCCTCAATAGTAGGTGAACTGAAAATATTATACCCATCATCATAACCATCATAGATTAGAGGTTCAGTATCATCACAAGCTAGAGAACTACTATATCGCAAAGCATAATCATCAAACATATCATCATAAGAAGGAACATCACATATGGGAGATAAAATATCATCAGAACAAACTTTCTCCACTAAAGCTGGGGAGCTAAAAATATCATGCTTAACAAAACCAGCTTCCCCAAGCTTAGACTTTTCTATAGCATTAGTAATAACAGTGTTCGAAACATTCATACTAACAACACTATTAGCATGCAAATTAAGCTCCAAAGGTTTTTCAATTTTCTCTTCAAACACTTCATATCTAAACTCAGGAAAAAGACTACAGAACTCTTTGTTTTCCATTAAGCCTAACTAGTGAAAATAAAAACAAGAAACAAAAAGATATAATTGCAGAATCTAAAGGAAATAACTCCGAGCACTCACACAGGAGGATGCGAGTACCTTTTACCTTACCTCCCCGGCAACGGCGCCAGAAAAGAGCTTGATGTCTACACATGCTTCTATTCTTGTAGACAGTGTTGGGCCTCCAAGTGCAGAGGTTTGTAGAGCAGCAGCAAGTTTCCCTTAAATGGATCACCCAAGGTTTATCGAACTCAGGGAGGAAGAGGTCAAAGCTACCCCTCTCAAGCAACCCTGCAATTACGATACAGCAAGTCTCTTGTGTCCCCAACACACCCAATACACTTGTCAGATGTATAGGTGCACTAGTTCGGCGAAGAGATAGTGAAATACAAGCGGTAGTGATGATTATAAGTAGTAACTGTGGTATGAAATAAGTATCGCTGCGAGCAAACATGTAACAAAACAGCAAGTAAACGGTGTGCAAAGCTTGGAAACAAGGCCTAGGGATCATACTTTCACTAGTGGACACACTCCCAACAATATAACATGATTGAACAAATAAACAACTTCTCTCCACTATGGTACTCTGAATTACTCTCCTATTGAATAACACTAATCATTGTGTAGTGGCTACAGAAGCACCCCTTAAAGTTCATCAAGTACTTGACAAACACCACTCATAGAGATATCCAAATCAAAGCATAACTCAAGATAGATATCATTGCAACTTAGACCAAGTACTAACACGGTGCACACACTGTCAACATTACACCATGAAAGGAGGAATAGATCACTCAATACTATCATAGCAATAATTATTCTCATAATCCACAAGAGATCACAATCATAGCCTAAACCAAGTACCACCATGATGCACGCACTGTCACCGTTACACCATGGCAGGAGGAATAGATTACTTTAATAACACACTAGAGTACACATAATATCTGAATAATAACATCTACTTGTTCAATATGATACAAAGCTCACGATCACATAAAGATCACATCATGGGAGAGAGAGGTGAACCACATAGCTACCGGTAGAGCCCTCAGCCCCGGGGATGAACTACTCCCTCCTCATCATAGGAGACAGCAAGGTTGATGGAGATGGCGGTGAGGTCGATGGAGACGGCGGAGACGGCGATGGAGACTGATGGAGATGGCTCCGGGGGCACTTCCCCGTCCCGGCAGGGTGCCGGAACAGAGACTTCTGTCCCCCGAAATTTGTCGGCGACGGCGGCGGAGCTGCGGAACTGTTCTGGAAAAAACGTCGACTCCCTTAGGGTTTTCCGTCCCGAAGCTTCTTATAGGCGAAGGGGCGATGTCAAAAGTGGGGCCAGGGATCCTCACCCTATGGCGGCGCGGCCAGGCCCCTGGCCGCGCGAGCCACATGTGAGGGGGCCTGGTGGCCCCTCTCCTACTCTCCTTCGGATCTCTGGAAGCTTCCGGGTAAAATAGGACTTCAGGAACTTGTTTCGTCCAATTCCGAGAATATTTCCTGTGTATCACTTCTGAAACACAAAAATAGCAGAAAACAGGGAACTGGCACTGTGGCATCTTGTCAATAGGTTAGTTCCGGAAATCGCATAAAAATGCCACGAAGTGTAACGAAACACAAGGCAAATGGTGTAAAAACAAGCATGGAGCATCAAAAATTATAGATACGTTTGAGACGTATCAGATACCGAATGATCGGATCTCGGACAAGTAATAATATTGCGAGACAAAAGGAATTGACTATGTTCGTTAATGGTTCACACGATCACTAGATCATCGTCGAGTAAGTGGGAGTCATCATGGATTTCCAGATCCCGCTGATGATTATTGATCGGAGAGGAGTATCGATCATGTCCACGTTATTCATGAACCGTAGGGTGACACACTTAAGGTTCGTCATTGTTTTTGAGTGGATACGATACTCCGATCGAATTACAGGACAGCATGAGGGTTGTTTCAGAAAAGTGTCGAAACTGTTTTGGCATATCGAAATAACTCAAGGGGGTTTTTATTAATGTTTGTTAATTGATTGAATTAACAAATATTAAAGAAATAAAAATGTTTTATTAATTTAATTAGTGTGAGTTTTAATTAGCATGAATGTCATGCAAAATTAAATGGGGGGTTACCTCATGTTGATGAGGGGGTTACCACCATGAAGAGGGGGTTACCACTGATGCGTGGTAAATAACCAGCCCGTTGAGAACCCCAAGAGGAAGGTGTGATGAATATAGCAGCAGATTTTCCCTCAGTTAAGAAACCAAGGTTTGTCGATCAGGAGAGGAGAGACAAACGACTGAAGGTGATGCTTGCAAGCTTCACGACAACTTCGGACAATTTATATATGGCGCCTCGTCCAAGCTTTGCTTTGCGAGCAGCAACGTGGAACCTGCACACAACACAACCAAATACTTTGTTCCCAACTTGCGATGAGGTTGTCAATCTCACCGGTTTGCTTGAAACAAAGGGTATGAGCGTATCGAGTGGAAAACAGTGAAAGTATGCGAGTAAAGTAAACAGGTGATAGCAATATGATGCAAATAGGACCGAGATCCACAGTTCACTAGTGGTGTCTCTCCATAAGATAAATAACACATGCTGGGTAAACAAATTACAGTTGGGCAATTGATAGAATAAAGATAAACGTGATATGTCAAGAAGATCACTATGCAATTTACTCTGGGCATTACAACAAAATACATAGACCGCCATCCAACTGCATCTATGACTAAAAATCCACTCACGGGGATATCATCCAAACACCCCATGAGTAATAAGTTGCGAACAACAGATAATTGCATTAAGCAAAGTGTGTAATGTAAACAAAGCATATGCCCTCGAGCATATGAATGTTGTTTTCTCCCTAGTAGCAACAGCACATCTACAACCTTAGACGTTTCTGTCACTCCCCCAGGTTAAATAGAGGCATGAACCCACTATCGAGCATAAATACCCCCTCTTGGAGTCACTAGCAACTACTCGGCCAAGATAGCTACTAACAACGGAGAGCATGCAAGATCATAAACAACATAGAGATAACATAAGATATATTTCAGTATAGCAACTCAATCATAACACCAATATTCATCGGATCCCAACAAACCAAACGTGTAGAATTACATAACGGTGATCTCAATCATGTAGGGCAGCTCATGAGATCTAAACATGAAGCACATGGTGGAGGAGACAACCATCTAGCTATTGCTATGGACCCATAGTCCAAGGTACACTACTCACTCATCGCTCTGGAGCCAATCATGGCGATGAAGAAGACCTCCGGTGGCGATTCCCCTCTCTGGCAGGGTGCCAGGAAGAGCTTCTGGACCCTCCCGATCTCGGGTCGACGACGGCGGCGGATCGCGATGTGTTTATGGAAAATTGATCGGGTCCTTAGGTTTTTCCCGTCGGGGGGTCTTTATAGGCGAAGGGGCATCGTCAGAGGTGGACCGACGAGCTCTCACACATAGGGGGCGCGGCCAGGGGCCAGGCCGCACTACCCTGGTGTGTGGGGCCCTCGTGGCCCCCCTCCTACTCTTCGGATCTCTGGAAGCTTCCGGGAAAATAAGACTTTAGGAACTTGTTTCGTCCAATTCCGAGAATATTTCCTGTGTAGCACTTCTGAAACACAAAAACAGCAGAAAACAGGGAACTGGCACTGTGGCGACTTGTTAATAGGTTAGTTCCAGAAAATGCATAAAAGTGCCACGAAGTGTAACGAAACAGTAGGCAAATGGTGTAAAAACAAACATGGAGCATCAAAAATTATAGATACGTTGGACACGTATCAAGCATCCCCAAGCTTAACTCCTGCTCGTCCTCGAGTAGGTAAGTGATAACAAAAGAATAATTTTTGAGGTAACATGCACCTACACAATCTTGATCATATATGTAAGCATTTGTGAGCTGGGATCAAAGAACTTAAAACATGGGCATGAAAGATATAATCTTGACAATAAGAACTTAGCAAGCATGTTGTAAACATGCAAATGAACACAAACAAAAGATCATGAAAATGAAACAATGAAAGTCAAACGTGTGTTCAAATCATAAGGAAAAACATACAAATGGTTTTCAGCTTGTCCTTCATGGAGAGCAAAACATAAATGTATAGGACACCTTCAAGTTTAAGAGGGCGACTAGATACAAATAATTTGAGAACAAGTGAAACCAACAATATGAATCAATCAATGAAAACTTTGGGACAATGTGCATTATACTAAGAATGACAACTATGCTCTGTTAATGGTGCATAAAGATAGAAGGTGGTGACTCAACATAAAAGTAAAAGAAAGGCCCTTCGCTGAGGGAAGCAGTGATTGCAAGTTTTATAACCTTCAAAAATTATGGTACTTACCGGCTTTGAGCTCTCATTGCCCCCATCATAAGCATCTTGAATGGTTAGAGTTAATGCGAGAACAATTATGATGCATATGCTTGACAAATCATAAGTTGAAAACCTCGTGTCCCATGAATACGAGTACCCAAACCTCATGCTACTCAACTTAGAGTCCCAAGCAAGGCTCTTGTCATTGTAGGTATATATGTATCATCGAGAACCGCCAACGGGGTACCTCCATGCCCGATGACATGGAACAAGACAACATCAAAATGACAGGACAAGCAGACAATGAACACCTCGACATCTCTTTTATTTACCATTTGTATAGCTTTTTATTTTGAGATGCGTCGTCGAATGTCCACTATGGGCATGCTGCAAATTTCCACCATGAATTATGCATGGCTTAGATTGGCGGCCCAGGCATTTCCCTAACACATATACAAACTCCATGATCCCCACAAGATTCCCAATTCATTTCACACCGTGGGCATCCATAAACAAAAGATCACGATATCAACTCAAATAAGAAGTGCAATGTTGAAAGCTTGCCCCATGACAGCATGGTTGGGCTAGTATCCAACTTACAACTTGCAAGCATAACAACTCAACATAAGAGACCAGAATGTCAAATTTTTAAGAACAGGGAAAAAGCAAAGTGTGCCTTCCGGTTCGTGAGAGCTTTACTGACCAATTTTCGCATAACACTGGTAAGAGTTTCATTTGAAGAGAAAATAAAAGCAAGTCAAATTTACTTGGAATAGCAAATTGCTAGTAGGTATGTATGGTGGACACTTTGGCAAAACTTGGTTTTTAGGAGTTGGATGCACGAGTAGAGCTCATACTCAGTACAAGGCGAGGGCTAGCAAAAGACTGGGAGCGACCAACTAAGAGAGCAATAATGACCATAATCATGCAGAGCGACAAAGCGACATTAAAAGAAGCATAAGATGGCATCAAAAGTCAAAAACTAAATGATCATAGAGGATATTGGCGACTTTGTAAGAGTCTAACATGTGTGAGCATGCGCCAAGTCAACCCAAATAAAGCATCAAGGAGAAAACCAAAATAATGCTTCCAAATAATTAAAACAACGCATGATTTTTTTCAAAGGCTCATTAAGCAATCTCAGTTATTTGAGACAAGTCATGCTACATCAAAACCACTAAGCATACTATCAAAAAAACATCAAGCATGACATGAAAAAGCCTAAGCTGCAGTCTACACAAGCTCCTTCTTGTACCACTTTTTTGCATAAAGCTTTTTCTCTTTTCCAACACCATTTGAAATTTTTTAAGACACCTCTTTTGATGAAAACCAATAAAGATCAGAGGTAAAAATACACCTTGATGAAAAGATATGACAAGGTCTGAACACAAATCAAGGTGAAAACGAAAACCAAAAGCAGTAGCAGAAAAAGAAGAACACTCATTTTTTATAAGAGTGAAAACACTTAGGGGGGTCCTTAGGTTTTTCCTGTCGGGGGTCTTTATAGGCGAAGGGGCATCGTCAGAGGTGGACCGAGGAGCTCTCACACATAGGGGGCGTGGCCAGGGGCCAGGCCGCACCGCCCTAGTGTGTGGGGCCCTCGTGGCCCCCCTCCTACTCCTCTTCGGATCTCTGGAAGCTTCCGGGAAAAATAAGACTTCAGGAACTTGTTTCGTCCAATTCCGAGAATATTTCCTGTGTAGCACTTCTGAAACACAAAAACAGCAGAAAACAGGGAACTGACACTGTGGCGACTTGTTAATAGGTTAGTTCCGGAAAATGCATAAAAGTGCCACGAAGTGTAACGAAACAGTAGGCAAATGGTGTAAAAACAAGCATGGAGCATCAAAAATTATAGATACATTGGAGACGTATCAACCACCATGAAGAGGGGGTTACCACCATGAAGAGGGGGCTGCCACCTCCT
Source organism: Dactylis glomerata (assembly GCA_007115705.1). Taxonomy (NCBI): domain Eukaryota; kingdom Viridiplantae; phylum Streptophyta; class Magnoliopsida; order Poales; family Poaceae; genus Dactylis; species Dactylis glomerata. The sequence continues at coordinate 175,338 of QXEO01002091.1, forward strand.
CTTCTATAAAAGGAGCCTTCTTCTCCCTCTTCTCACACTTCTTGATCCCTCCCTTCCTCCCATAGTTGCTGCTCCACCGTCAACATTGCTTAGCGAAGCTCTGCCGAAATTATAGTTCAATTTCATACACTTAGTTGAAGTGGTGTTGCAGTGTCCGGCGGATCCCTTCTTCCGCTGTCCTTCTGGACCGAGGGCGTGGAGGAGACGACAACAAACCGTACGTGTGACCGAGTACGGAGGCGCCGCCGGATGTGGCGCATTGTACATGATCGTAAGATCGTCAAGTGAATGACTACGTCGACTACGTGCATCTTTGTCGAGTCTTCATCGGCAACGTTTGTGCGGGAACGTAATCCCCGCTTCCGGTCTTCGAGGGTTAGTTCTCCGTTGCTACCATCTCGTAGAGTTTTCTTGGCTAGTTTTGTGTTCATGCGTAGGAAATTTTTTGTTTTCTATGCTACGAACCCATCAGTGGTATCAGAGCCATCTCTATGCGTAGTTGGTATGCACGTTTAGAGCACATGGAGATGTGGGCGTTGATGATCATGTTATTGCTATTTTTTGTATTTTGGATCATAGTGGCATAGTGGGATTGAAGCTGCCCGAGACTAATATTACGTGACCGCGTTCACGAGACTTATCCCACACTTGACATGCTTTGGCATATGTGGCTTTGTGGGTGCATGTTTCTTCCACTATAGTTATGATCTATTTTACAAAGAGTTGTTAATAATATTTTCCCTAATATTTTTATCACTGTTGTGGTTACATATTCGTAGGTAAGAACGGTTCTTCCTAGAAAGCCCCAAACCACGTAAAATATCAAAGACAAATTAGAAACGTCTAACTTGTTTTTGCAGGGCATGTGATGTGATATGGTCAAATTGTTTATGTTACAAATTGTATGCAATAATTCTTTTTGTAAGTTATAAACAATCGGCAGGAGCCATATGGTTGTCTTTTCATTTTTATGGCCTGCGTGCCGAATATATATATCCAAGCGATATATTGTAATTGAGGAAGACAATCAAGGTGGCGCGCCATGGACCTTGGTGCTGCACTGGTGGAATGATGGAGATCATGCCATGACGCACAAGATGGAGATCGAATGCGTGAAGGACCATATCATATCACATTATATATGCATGTGATGTTTATCCTTTTATGCATCTTATTTTGCTTAGATTTGATCGCGCGGTAGCATTATAAGATGATCCCTCTCACATAAATATCAAGATAAAAATGTGTTCTTCCATAGCATGCACCGTCAAGAAAGTTCGTCGTTTCGAGACACCACGTGATGATCGGGTGTAACAGACTCTACGTTCACATACGACGGGTGTAAGACAGTTTTACACACGCGAGTGTTATGGTTCTACTTGGCGGGCCTAGCATGTACAGACATGGCCTCGGAACACGAACCGAAAGGTTAAGCAGGAGTCATATGGTTGATATGATGAACATGGTGATGTTCGCCTTTGAAACTATACCGTTGCACATGATGATCGGTTACGGTATAGTGAATTTGGTTCGTGTAATCACTTAAAAAAACTAAGAGGGATGTTGTTTTTAAGTGGGAGTTCACTTAGCAATTTTGAATTATGAAACTCAATTTATCATGAACTAAATCAAAGTGAATTTGTATAGTTTGTTGTAGGCATTGGCATCCGTTTACTACCTTGCGATTAGCTATAATTGAGATAATAGAACTATAGAATTCTGGATATTAACTTTACGAATTAGTATCGTATTGTTTGAATGTCAATCTAAAGTTTAAAGTCCTATTGCAAACTTTTAGCAAACCTTGGTTACTCGATAAAATTTAATAAGTAGTATTAAATCAAGAGTAACAATCCCAGTGTTAGTATCTAAGTATCACACTTGCCTCCATGATCCTTGATATTCAAAAGTTGTTTTTAGTATCAATATTATCTAGGAGCTGAAAGAATTGTTTCATAAACTATCATATGTGGAAGATATTTTGATATCTGAAACAATGTTTGGTTGCAATGTGATAGAGTATAATTTAGTAAGACACATGTTCTCGTATTGTATGAGAATTTGCGAAGATTGGAGACGCTAGGCGTCCAGATCTCCTAAAAGGTTTTAGGAACTAACATTATACTCACAATTCGTCCTCATGAGCTATAGTAGCTTGATCATGAAAGTTGTCATGATAGGATGAATAGAAGATGTAGGTAAAATGTTTACTACACTAAAAGATTACTAAAGAATGGAATTTGGAAGAACGCCAAATATTTGATAATGGTGATCTACTTTAAAGTGCGAGTCCATAGGTATTAGTGTTTGACTAATCATGCCTTGAACTATGTGCCATGTGTATGGCGCCACTATTGATGTTGATAGATTCTTCTAAAATAAAAAAAAATTGCTAAAAGAGAATCTGAAATTTATTCTGGCGGAAAAGAAAAGACTGGAAATGTCCAGCTCAGGTATATAGAAGATATACATGTTATGGGTGTATTCATTGCTTGTTTTAACGATGTGGTTCTTGGGTATTTGATACTAAATTGGTTGGTATGAACTGTCAAACAGAATAATGCAATACAAGAACTGCAATGGCCTAATTAACTAGCAAATGAATATGGGATAATTCTCATTGAAAACAAATAAAGTGTTATTGTGTTTCGTTGGAATTAAACCTAGCCTTCAAGATTTGTTTTAATAATTGTTATTTTTGTTATGGTATTATGAGAACAATGGTTGTTCAAATTATTACCTCCTTCATAAAAGATGAATGAACGCTTATCTTGTTGGAGAAATCACATCCATAACACTGATGCTAAAAATGTCTCAAGATAAATGATTAGAAGATCACTTATGAGTGACACCACCGTTTAAATCATATTGGAAAGAAAACATGAAGGAACTCCATATTGATGGAATTCTGGAGCCTTTTGATTTTGAATCAATTGACATTTGTGAAAATTTCCTAGAGATGATTAAAACTCCGTTTGTAGGCCAAAGAAGAACGAACGACTAACTTATTGGACGTTCTACGTGTTGATGTATATTGTCCATTATGCGTAGCCGAGTGTGGTGGATCTTTGAACTTCATTTACTTTAACCTAGGATTTGAGTAGATATATATGTATATTTACTTGATAAGGAAGAAGTATGAAATATTTGAAAAATGTTCAAAGTATTTCTAGATGAAGTTGAAAATCATTGTAACAAGAGAATGAAGAATTTATGATTTGATCATAAAGGAATATATTTGAGTTACAAGTTTAGCAAACACCTAAAAGTTGAGGAATCGTTCCATACACTTGTATTTCCCGAAACACCATAGGAGTATGGAGTGTTCGAGAGATAAAATCAAACTTTGTGTGACATCGTTGGATCAAAGGTGTCATCTATAAAACTGCCATTATATTTTAAGGATAAAGCTTTAGAGACTACCACTTTTACACTAAAAAGAGCACCATCATGATCCGTTGAAATGACACCATATGAGTTATGGCATGGGATAAACCCCAAGTTGTCTTTTCTGAAATTTTGGTATGCTAGACATATGTAAAATGTTCACAACCAAAGTCGGATAAATGCGTCTTTGTAGGTTATCCCAAAGTAACTGTTGGGTATTCCTCCAGAACACCTAAGATAAAAGTGTTTGTCACTGAAAACGTCAAGTTTCTTGAGAAGAAAATTTTCACAAAAAGTTAAGTGGGAGGACAATAGAACTTTGATTGGGTTATTGAACCTAAGCTATATGTGCTGAGTAGCGCAGCGCTGGGAAGTGTCCCAGAGGCGGCCACAATACGCATGGCTATCGTACCTTAAAGGTTGTGGTCACTGAGATCTAAGTTCCTATTGAACCGCATGAGTTGGGTAACAATCAAATAGTTAGATTTGAGATTAGATCATTATTGTTTGACAATGATGGACCGACTACATGCAAAGAAGCAATGATGGGCCCTGACTCCGTCAAATGGCTAGAAGCCATAGAATCCGTGATAGTTCCATATACGAGAAACCAAGTTTCTGAACTTGGAAGACCCTCAAAAAGGCATGAAGCCTAATGAATGTATTTGCATCTATAAACAGATATGGATGTTTTCACATCTACGAAATAGTTGACATATCGTTAAACTGTTTACGATTATGTTCAATAAGTTGACTATGACAAGATTTGATCTTTCATAGCGATATTTTGTCTGGATGGATTACTGTAGCAACCACTACATATGCCAAGTTTGATATATGTTAGTTGAACAAACAAGACAACATTCTTCTAATAGAATGGTTACCTAGGACATGTACATGATATGGTCCAATGGGTTTTATAAATTCAAAGGATGCTAAAAAGGCATGCAAACTTTAATGGTTAAAGTAAGCATCGCGGAGTTGGAATATTCACCATAATGGAATAATTAAAAGGTTTAGTTTCATCAGATACGATGAATATGCTTGCATTTTCAAGAAATTAAGTGGGAGCGTTGAGACATATTTTCAGTACATTATGTAGAAGACATATTGTTAATTGGAAATGATGTATCTTTTATTGACCTAAGTTAAGAATTTCATTAAAATTAGATTTCAATGAAAGACTTAGGCAAAACCAAAATATTGGGTACCAATGTCTATGTAGATAGATCGAGGTACCAATATGGTTGTGCCAAAGTACATAGATGAAATATTGAATGAAGTTCAATATGGAAACGATGAGAAAAGTTCTTGTCGCATGGAAGAGGTTGAAACAAGATTCAGGTGTTTTTAACACTTGATGAGTGAAGCCACATGAATGATTTGATAGATCATGTATACCATGATATGTACATATCCAGACATGTCCTATGCTCTAAATGTTATGAGTATATACCAGAGTGATAAATGTCATAAGATGATCACTGGACAATAGTAAGGATATCTTTATGTGCTTTGGAAGGACTAAGGATATATATTATGTATGACAAAGTGACACATAGTTCATTGTAAAGTGTTACATTGATACTAAGTTTGTCACAAGATACAGATTAAGTTTACCTCAATTTTAGCTGTAACGACCCAAGATTTTATCAAATTTTGGGGGAAAATTTTTGTTTTTATTTTGCTTGTGCTGATTGAAAATTCACAGGGATTTAAAACTTTTGAGTCTATTTGAAAACTTTATTAGAAAACTATATTAAACTTTCTATTACTTCTTGAAGAACTTATTTAGAAAGATCAAGTATCAAATTATTATTTTCCTTTCTTTTATATCAAAACCTATGCAAGATATTAGCATAGAGAATATTTATTAAAAGGTTTATATCTGCTAAAGTTTTCTTTCTCAAAATTTAAAGTTTGAAAGATGATTTCAAACACTATCTAAATTAAGTATTTTCACAAATTCTGAAAAGAATAATTTCCCACCCTATTTCTAATTGTTTTATGCAAGCAAGTCCCTCTTGCTTGGTTCATAATGTTTTATTAAAAATACCCCTTTTACTTGAAAACTTGTTTTATTACTGGCTTAGATTATTGTGCTTCCCTTTTGAAAATCTCTGGAAGAAGTTTGATTTGAATTGAAGTATCTTTGCAAAAGTTATGAAAGAAATAAAGAAAACAGAAATGGAAAAGGGGGAAAGAAGAAATAAAAATATAAAAGGGCCCCGGGGGAAACCATTTGGCCCAGCTCCGGATCGAGCCCGCGGCCCAGGAAGCAAAACCCGAACCGGTATCCCTCTCCCCTCTCTATCTCGCTGACGGGTGGGACCCGCGTGTCAGCACCGACACCTCCTTCTTCCTCCGAACGGAAATCCCGCCGGTGACCAAGCCCGAGCCCGCCGTTACTCCCCCTTCAATTCGATTGATTCTCCTGCCGTTTCTTCCCCGCGACTGCGCCTATAAAATGCCCTCGGCCGCCTCTCCATTTCCCCCTTCGTTCTCCTGCAGATTGTGCCGCCAGGCCGGCAAAATCGCTCGTCGGAGCTCCGCACCACCGTAAGCATTCTCGGTTGATTTCGACGCTGCCAGTAAAACCCACGTCTCCTCCTCTACCCTATCTCCTCCCCCTATCTCTGGCGCCCCTTCTGACGTCTTTCGTTTGATTTAACTCGCAGCAAATCGAGCCCCTCTTCATCAAGCCGAAGCTCCTGCCGCCCGCTTCACCTCCAGCCGACCCTCTACTCCGCACCTGGAAACGATCGACGACGTAGTTCACGTTTCCGAGATCCCCTTGACGTTCTGAACACCGTCCGCATCTCCGCCGTCCCTGGGAACCACTAGAACCTCGCCGGAGTTCGATTCCAGTGCGCAGACCTCGTCGCCGGTGGTCTACAGTGAACCCTAGGTGAGCCTTACCTCTCTCAGATCTAACCTGCCCGTCCGATCTCGATCTAACGCACCAGATCAAACCACTTAACTGAAGAGGTACCAGTCCATCTGGGACGTCCAGATCTCATAAGATCCAACGCCCCAGAATGCTAATCCCCCCGAACCGGTACGGGCGAGTAAGAACACGCCGCGTGTCGTCTCCAGACTCAAATAGAAATCAAATAGATTTTCAAATCACAGATTTGGCCCAGATCTTGTAAAATCAATATAAAATCTTCTGTAAGTCCAAAAATAACAAATGATATACCGTTGGAATCCTTAGAACATCTAGAATCCAGTAGTACAATAATACTCCATATTTTATGGGTCCAATTTGAAACCATTTTCAAATTGGAATCAAACCTTCTGTTAGCTTGATTAATTCATATCCTTAGTTCTGTCCATCCAAAAAATTACAAATTTGTAGTCTCTGGAATCCTCTCAACTTGTAGAACACCATAGAATCAAGAAAATCCAAATTTGATACGTGCACACACTTTGTGCATTCAAATCTATCCAAATCACTATTCTGATCATAGTTTGAATTCTATAACCTATTTTGGAGTGATTCCAATTGCAGTGACCTTGCATTACTGCAAGCTATCCAGTAGCAACACTCCCATAATTTCTTGAACCACTTCACAATTATTCAAATTCTAATATGAGGATTTGAGTAATTTCCATTTTAAGAATAAATCTATTTCTGTTCAGTAATGTTCCCATCTACCATAGCAAATCTTATGATCATACCTAGCCATCAATGTTATCTAATCAACATCTTGATCAAGATCATATCTACTTAGACCTATCTTGTCTAGTTCACACATATTCAAATTACAATTGTGTTGTTTGAGTAAAGTGTGATACATCTCAATCTTAGATTCTATTCTTGCTATCCTTGTAATGTTGATCTAATCGACATTATAACACTTATCCAATACCCCATGAACCCAATAGAAACCTTAAACCATTATCCCAAATGTTATCTACCCATACTCAATCCTCTGCCCACTTGATCTTGATTTCATGTGTAGAGCTATTCGATTAACAAATGAGTTAATTGAGTAACTCAATAATTCATGAGTCCTAGCCAAAGCTTAAGTGTAATAGATACTATTTAAGAATAATTGTTGTCACACTTATTCAGTAGTATTACTATTACACTATTTTGTCTCCTATGTGATTTACCCACATGAGATGTTCCAAGACCCAATATGCTTTAATAAAGCATAAAGATCCCACTCATCATATTTTGTCTAATTCATATGTTTACTCAAACAGCAAATGAGCTACTTGAGTAGAATATGAATTCATCACAAACCTAAATCCTATTTTGTTATTATGGTGTTGTTATCAACCATACCCAGATCAGTGCCTACCTAGTATCTGTTCACATGTATTGAACTATTCAACTTGCAAATGTGCTAATTGAGTACTTCAAGCACTCTTGAAACCTAGCCTAGTACCTAAGGGTGATGTATGCTATTTAAAGAATAAATGTTGTTACACTTATTCAAATAGTATTTTGGTTGCACTACCCCACACTTATGTGATCCATTTCACATGAGCTATTCTGAAATTCTTTCATACCTCGATAAAGTATAAAACTTCATCAATTATATTATGCCTATTCTAAACCTCTCTCAAATCATATTGATCTCCCCCAACTAGCTCTCAAATTCATATCTCACAAATCATGATCCTTCGCCATATCTTTCTATCTTAACATATCAATAAACCTAAATTGTTAAACAAACACCTTTCAATTGTTTGATTGTGTTTGTATGGATTGTTTATGGTATGCTATTTCTTGTGCTATAGTTTGTGCGAAGAGCTGCGTGCTTAGTTGAGAGAAGCGGAACGTCGTGATCTTCGAAAAGGCAAGTGACACACATGTTCCCCTACCCATTTTTACTTATGCATTAGTAAATTCACCTCTTGTAGTATGCATGATAGGTGTTTTACTCAACTGTTTTATCAAATGCTTAGATCCTAGTAGTGTGTAGCTATCCCTCAAACCCCACCTGATAGGATGCTAAGTACTTTGTTAATATTGATGCCATGCTAAGATCACTTGAAAAGTGTTTTGTGAAAAGTTAAGAACTTCAACTAAAATGAAACACCTGGGTGGATTGGTATGATGATGGAGGTGGTGTTGAGTGGCGACCTGGGGCTACACTACGTGTAGTTGCTGCCTGGGCGTACACTTGTGGATGGCCACCCAGGAACAAAGAGATGGCTATGTCTTCCATGCTTAGCGTACTTCCAGTGCAGCCTTATGACATTATGGGCTCTGTCTTGACTGATTAGAATGTGGGAGTGCAACTAGGCGCGAGAAGATGGTGGTAGATGAATTATAGGTTGGGAGCGGATCTTGCCAGTTAGTTGCCCTCTCCTTCTAAAAGGTCTCGTTTCATTTTATGTATGGGCATAAAATGAATCGTAAGGTGAAAGTGCACAACCCTTGCAAGGTGTCTAAATCTAATCGATTAGCCGTGTCCTCGGTTATGGACAATTGAGTCTCTAGACATGGAATGTACGGAATAATCTCATCACCGATTCTGAATTATTAAAATTTTGTCTAGAACCCCCTAGGTAGGAACTAAGGACCATACACTCCGAGGGGTGGTGGTGCCTGAGGTTCCAACTTTGTCGAATATCGCCCAGTGCCACGCGCCTAGCTAGTATGTGGTTATTGGGGGTTATTTCGACCTTTGAAAATATAAAAACTTTGAAAGTATTACTTTAAGAAAGAACTGTAGGATAAAACTGGCTTTATGCAAATCAGCCTGTGAGATCCACTAGCCAAATACTCATGTAGATAGGCTCCTCACAACAGCCACCAAATATGTGTCATTTGCCAGTACATCATTGTACTGACCCCTCCGGGGCTGCATATTCAACGTGCAGGTTTTACTTCGAGTAAGGAACCAGGATTAGGATCTCGAGCTTACATTCCAACATGTCCGCCTGTGGCACGTGAAGAAGATGGAGGCTCCTTGCCACTCTGTTAATTCCGCTGTGTAAATTGTAAGATTTAAGTACCTTGTATCTGGATCCACGATGTAATCTAGATACTATGCAATGAATAATTCATTTTGTTCTGTGGTGCTATCATTGATCCAGGGAATAGCACTTAACACAGATGTTCCACCTTGTTCTCAAGGTTGGGGCGTTACATTAGCTATGTGTTTAGGCGGCACAATGTAATGGAAGAAAGTTCCATGATGGATTTGGATGAGTTCCAAAGTTAAGACATTGTGATGGATTCTACAACAAAGGTTGAGTATATGGCTGCTTTAGAAGTAGCAAAAGAGGGCATTTTTGTCAAGAAGTTTGTTATCAAACAAGGTGTAGTTCCAAGCTGGCTATTGATTGCCTAGTTGACAGTCAGTCCTTGTGCGTGGTGAATGACCAGCCCGTTGGGAACCCCAAGAGGAAGATATGATGAGTATAGCAGCTGGTTTTCCCTCAGTTAAGAAACCAAGGTTTATCGTTCTTGGAGAGGAGAGACAAACGACTGAAGGTGATGCTTGCTAGTTTGCGACAGCTTCGAACAATTTATATATGGCGCCTCGTCCAAGCTTTGCTTGCTAGCTGCAACGTGGAACCTGCACACACACAACCAAGTACTTTGTTCCCAACTTACGATGAGGTTGTCAATCTCACCGGTTTGCTTGAAACAAAGGTTATGAGTGTATCGAGTGGAAATTAGTAAAAGTATGCAAGTAAAGTAAGCAGTGCGAGTAAAGTAAACAGGTGATAGCAATATGGTGGAAATAGGACCGGGGTCCACAGTTCACTAGTGGTGTCTCTCCATAAGATAAATAACACATGCTGGGTAAACAAATTACAGTTGGGCAATTGATAGAATAAAGATAACGTGATATGTCAAGAAGATCACTATGAGATTTACTCTGGGCATTACAACAAAATACATAGACCGCCATCCAACTGCATCTATGACTAATAATCCACTTGTGGCGAATCAATCCGAGAACTCCACAAGTATTAAGTTGCGAACAACAGATAATTGCATTAATCAAAGTGTGTAATGTAAACAAAGCATATGCCCTTGAGCATATGAATGTTGTTTTCTCCCTAGTAGCAACAGCACATCTACAACCTTAGAGGTTTCTGTCACTCCCCCAGGTTAAATAGAGGCATGAACCCACTATCGAGCATAAATACCCCCTCTTGGAGTCACTAGCAACTACTCGGCCAAGATAGCTACTAACAACGGAGAGCATGCAAGATCATAAACAACATAGAGATAACATAAGATAATATTCAGTACATCAACTCAATCATAAACACCAATATTCATCGGATCCCAACAAACCAAACATGTAGAATTACATAACGGTGATCTCAATCATGTAGGGCAGCTCATGAGATCTAAACATGAAGCACATGGTGGAGAAGACAACCATCTAGCTACTGCTATGGACCCATAGTCCAAGGTAGACTACTCACTCATCGCTCCGGAGGCAAGCATGGCGATGAAGAAGACCTCCGGTGGCGATTCCCCTCTCCGGCAGGGTGCCGGGAAGAGCTTCTGGACCCTCCCGATCTTCGGGTCGACGGCGGCGGCGGATCGCGATGTGTTCTGGAAAATTGATCGGGTACTTAGGTTTTTTTCCGTCGGGGGGTCTTTATAGGCGAAGGGGCGATGTCAGAGGAGGGCCCAGGCGCCCTCACGCCAGGGTGGCGCGGCCCAGGGCCTGGCCGTGCCAGCCCTGCATGTGGGGCCCTGGTGGCCCCTCTCCTTCTCTCCTTCGGATCTCTGGAAGCTTCCGGGTAAAATAAGACTTTAGGAACTTGTTTCGTCCAATTCCGAGAATATTTCCTGTGTATCACTTCTGAAACACAAAAACAGCAGAAAACAGGGAACTGGCACTGTGGCAACTTGTTAATAGGTTAGTTCCGGAAAATGCATAAAAGTGCCACGAAGTGTAACGAAACATTAGGCAAATGGTGTAAAAACAAGCATGGAGCATCAAAAATTATAGATACGTTGAAGACGTATCAGCTATTACTATGAAGATCTATTGTGCGACAATAGTGTCAACATGATTTTAGCTAAAGGAACTAAGGTCTCACCTAAGGACCAAATTTATACCAACTATCTCATTTGAGAATGAGTGATGCGTATAGACATAAAGACATGCAAATACACACAGAACTGAAAGTGTTAGATCTGGAGATCAGATTAACCACATGCAATGCGTACGGATAACACTGAATGCCATAAGTGTTATATACGCAACTATCAACTAGATTATTGACTCTAGTGCAAGTGGGAGACTGAAGGGAATATGCCCGAGAGGCAATAATAAAGTGGTTATTATCATATTCCATGTTTATGATAAATATTTATTTCTCATGCTAGAATTGTATTAATCGGAAACATTAATACATGTGTGATCAATAAACTAAAAGGCTCCTAGTAAAGCCTCTCTTTTATACTAGCTCGTTGATTAACTGATGATTAAGGTTTTCTGATCATGAATATTGGATGTTGTTAATAACGGGGTCATATCATTAGAAGAATGATGTGATGAACACTCACACCCATAGTACGAATAGCAATACGATCAAGTCATCAAGTTTCATTGCTATATCAAACTCATACAAAGTAGTTCTAACCCTTAGACCATGAGATCATGTTAATCACTGATACCAGAAGGGTACTTTGATGATATCAAATGTCACACCATAACAGGGTGATTATAAAGGTTGATTTGGGTACTCTGAAAGTATTAGTTGAGGCTCATGGATCAAGAGTGGGATTTGTCCATCCGAATGACGGAAAAATATTCTCTGGGCCCTCTCGGTGATATTGCATTGACACTGCTTGGAAGCATGTGACTAGGTCACGGGAATGCATTATCACAGAACGAGTAAAGAGACTTGTCGGGAACGAGATCAAACTAGGTATGGTTGATACCGAATGATCGGATCTCGGACAAGTAATAATATCGCGAGACAAAAGGAATTGACTATGTTCGTTAATGGTTCACACGATCACTAGATCATCGTCGAGTAAGTGGGAGTCGTCATGGATTTCCAGATCCCGCTAATGATTATTGATCGGAGAGGAGTCTCGATCATGTCCACGTTATTCACGAACCGTAGGGTGACACACTTAAGGTTTGTCGTCGTTTTTGAGTGGATACGATACTCTGATCGAATTACAGGATAGCATGAGGGTTGTTTCAGAAAAGTGTCAAAACTGTTTTGGCATATCGAAATAACTCAAAGGGGTTTTTGTTAATGTTTGTTAATTGATTGAATTAACAAATATTAAAGAAATAAAAATGTTTTATTAATTCAATTAGTGTGAGTTTTAATTAGCATGAATGTCATGCAAAATTAAATGGGGGGTTACCTCATGTTGATGAGGGGGTTACCACCATGAAGAGGGGGTTACCACCATGAAGAGGGGCCGCCACCTCCTCTCCTATAAAAGGAGTCTTCTTCTCCCTCTTCTCACACTTCTTGATCCCTCCCTTCCTCCCATAGTTGCTGCTCCACCGTCGACATTGCTTAGCGAAGCTCTGCCGAAATTATAGTTCAATTTCATACACTTAGTTGAAGTGGTGTTGGAGTGTCCGGCGGATCCCTTCTTCCGCTGCCCCGCTGGACCGAGGGCGTGGAGGAGACGACGACAAACCGTACGTGTGACCAAGTACGGAGGTGCCGTCGGATGTGGCGCCTTGTACATGATCGTAAGATCGTCAAGTGAACGACTACGTCGACTACGTGCGTCTTCGTTGAGTCTTCATCGGCAACGTTTGTGCGGGAACGTAATCCCCGCTTCCGGTCTTTGAGGGTTAGTTCTCCGTTGCTACCATCTCGTAGAGTTTTCTTGGCTAGTTTTGTGTTCATGCGTAGGAATTTTTTTGTTTTCTATGCTACGAACCTATCACATACTACTATTGCTTTCCACTCGATACGCTCATACCTTTGTTTACAACAAACCGGTGAGATTGACAACCTCATCATAAGTTGGGAGCAAAGTATTTGGTTGTGTTGTGTGCAGGTTCCACGTTGCTGCTTGCAAAGCAAAGCCTGGACGAGGCGCCTTATAAATTATCCGGAGCTGTCGCGAAGCTAGCAGGCATCACCTTCTGGAGTTTGGCTTTTTCCTGGATTCGATAAACCTTGGTTTCTTACTGAGGAAAAAACTTGCTGTTGTGCTCATCATACCTTCCTCTTGGGGTTCCCAACTGGACGGTGACTTACATCATCAACACCGTGCCGCATCAAGAATTTTTCTGGCGCCGTTGCCAGGGAGAAAGCAGATTTTTGCAAGGGGAGTTTCGCACGCACATCCTTTACTTTGTTTTAGTTTTGCTTTACTTTATTTTTGCTTGCATCATTTTATCAAAAATACAAAAAAATTAGTTCCTACTATAGTTGTGATTTTTGTTGGTCTATTATTGTCTTGCTTTATCATGCTTTCTATCAATGGTTGATTTCTTTGAAACTAGATCTTTTTGGCAAGGTCGGTTCACGGAAGAACAACAAAATTATTATAAGGAACACCGCTTGTCACAAAAGGGAAACACTTATGGGAACAAATTAATACATTGTATATCATTGCTAGAAATATGTGCTCTACTTATAATGTTACTTATTGCTTTGATAAATCTTGTTGCTGTAGGAGGTATAAACACCTCCCTTTTCAATGTGAGTATAATGATGATGTTACCATATCTTCTTATATTAATGGAAATTATGACTTTTATAATGTGGAACAAATTGAAGAATTTATTGCTTGGAAGGGTGCATTTGAACTTGCTTATTTGCTTGAAAATACTGATGATGCACCTTATAAATATGAGGTTTATGATATACTTAAATTTTGCTTTGATAATTACAAGGAAGAGAATGGCTATATTCTTAAATATCTTAAAAGATGCTCTCCAACGGAAGAGACTAATGCCTTGAAGGAGCCTATGGAAGAAGAAATTGCTGAAACTGGAAGCTCATTGGATGAAAAAGTGGAGGAGAGTGATTATCAAGAGGAGGAAGAATGGAACCCATGTCTACCTCCCAATAAGAGTAACTCTTTAACTAATACCTTATTTGATAGCCCTCCATGCTTAACAAAGGAGGATGAGTGTGATATTTATATTGTTGAGTTTGTTCATGATGCTACTGAAAATTATTAAGAGAGAGGAAAATATGGTTGTTGGAATTCTCATGTTACTAAAACACCTCTCTTTACATTGGAAGTTCCGAAGTTGCTCTTGTTTTATCTACCCATACTTGTTACTATGTGCTTCTTTGATTTATTTTCTTACAAGATTCCTATGCATAGGAAGTGGGTTAGACTTAAATGTGTTTTATATTTTCTCCATGATGCTCTCTTTTGCTTCAATTCATATTTCTTATGTGAGCATCTTCTCAAATTACTGAGCCTAGCTCAAAGGCGTTAAAGAAAAACACTCTTGGGAGATAACCCATTATTTTCCTTTCAGTTCTTTTTCTTTTATTTGAGTCTTGGAAGTTATTACTACTGTAATAACCACTCCTTATCATTTTTATTTCGTTGTTGTGCCAAGAGAAACCTCTAATTTGAGTGAGGTAAGATTTGGGGATGTTGCTGTCCCGAAACAGATTTCGGTGCTGCACCGTAAAAATTCGTGAAAATTCTCTGTATATCTTTTTAACCTGCGATTTCTTGTGAATATGCCCCAGGTTATATCCAAACTTTCATTAGTTATAAACTTTTTGATTTGAGCAACAGAAAACCCTCGAAAAAATCTATCTTTGTCAGCTGTTCTGTTTTGACAGATTTCTGCCACTATATGTGTTTGCCTCTTTATCGCTTTCTTTTTGAGTTCTTTTGATCACGGAACTTTTGGAGAAGTTGCTACAGTAGTATATGCTTTATATGTGGTAGTTTTGAGTTAAAATCTGAAGCAAAAGGGGTTGATTCATTATTATGCTTACACTAATGTTGCTAATAGAATTGTGTTTAGTTTTGTATGAAGGAAGTTCTCAAGTGTAGGGATTGGAGAATGATGAGATGAGTTGAAGAATGGACAAAAGCTCAAGCTTGGGGATGCCCATGTTACCCCAAGAAATATCCAAGAAGTACAAGCGTCAAAGCTTGGGGATGCCCCCGAGGCACCCCTTCTTCATCGGCAAAAATCAGGTCACCTTTCAACATGCTATATTTTTATTGCTTCATGCATTATGCGTTTTTGTTGGAGCGCCAGTTTTTTTAGTTTTCAGTTTTGTTTAGTTTTGTTTGCTGCAATAAATGGTTGGACCCCAACAAATTTCCTTTGGAGAAGTTGCCTTGCTTTTCATTTGCCAAGAACACTCCATTTTTCACTCTTATCGTTCAACGAGTGTTCTCTTTTTCTAGAACTGCGTTTAGCTTTCGTTTTTTGCCTTGATTTTTGTTCAGATCTTATTATATCTTTATATCAAGGTGTATTTTGACCTCTGGTCCATGTTGTTTTTCATCAAAAGAGTTGTTTCAAAAAGGTTCGAATGGTGTTGGAAAAGAGAAAAAAAATTATGCAAAAAAGTTGTATAAAAAGGAGCTTGTTTAGACTGCGGCTTAGACTTTTTCATGTCGTGCTTGATATTGTTTTGATAGTATGCTTAGTGGTTTTGCTGTAGCATGACTTGTCTCAAATGACTAAGATTGCTTAATGAGCCTTTGAAAAAATCATGCGTTATTTTTATTATTTGGAAGCATTATTTTGGTTTTCTCCTTGATGCTTTATTTAGGTTGACTTAGCGCATACTTACACATGTTAGACTCATACAAAGTCACCATAAGCCTCTATGATCATTTAGTTTTTAACTTTTGATGCCATCTTATGCTTCTTTTAATGTTGCTTTGTCGCTATGCATGATTATGGCCGTTATTACTCTCTTAGTTAGTCGCTCCCAGTCTTTTGCTAGCCCTCATTTTGTACTGAGTATAAGCTCTACTTGTGCATCTAACTCCTAAAAACTAAGTTTGCCATTGTGTCCACTATAAATTCCTATGCATGGTATTTGCAAGCCATTCTAAGTAAATTTTCATGTGCTACCTTTGAAAAAACCTTCAAAATACATCTCGTTTTGTGACACTGTTTTCAGCTCATGGGGACGTAGTGGTCGGATTTGCTATCTTCCATATTGTTTATTCCAAAAAGAAAAAAAAGAAAAAAAGAAAAGAAAAAAAGGAACTCCTCCATGGTATGTGAATGTTGGTGGGCACCCGATGGAATCGGTTAGCCATGGTTTGAGAAAGGAAAAAGGTGGGGAGAAGTGCCAAGCTTTATAAAAAAGCACAAAAGTGCCTATCTCTCTCAAAAACTTGCTTCATTTTTGTATGGAAGATAGTAAAAACCCCATTGCCAGTCGTTGACAAAAACAACCACCTCTCAAAACCCAATTTTTATCTCTCTGTTTTACAAATGAAAAGCTCTAGCACATGTTTAATCATTGTTTCCCTCTACGAAGGGCCTTTCTTTTACTTTTATGTTGAGTCACCACCTTCTACCTTTTTGCACCGTCTAAGAGAGCATAGTGGTCATTCTGAGTATAATGTGCATTGTCCCAAAGTTTTCATTGATTGATTCATGATGTTGGTTTCACTTGTTCTTAAATTATTTGTATCTAGTCGCCCTCTTAAACTTAGAAGGTGTCCTATGCATTTATGTTTTGCTCTCTCATGAAGGACAAGCTGAAAATCATTTGCTATGTTTTTCCTTATAATTTGAACACACGTTTGACTTTCATTATTTCATTTTCATGATCTTTCGTTTGTGTTCTTTTTCATGTTATAACATGGTTGCTAAGTTTCTTCTATCAAGATTATATCTTTCATACCCATGTTTTAAGTTCTTTTGATCCCAGCACTCAATGCTTTACATAGATGATCAAGATTGTGTAGGTGCATGTCACCTCAAAAATTATTTCTTTTGTTATCACTTACCTACTCGAGGACGAGCAGGAGTTAAGCTTGTGGATGCTGATACGTCTCAAACGTATCTATAATTTTTGTTGCTCCATGCTTGTTTTTACACCATTTGCTTAGTGTTTCGTTACACTTCGTGGCGTTTTTATGCATTTTCTGGAACTAACCTATTAACAAGATGCCACAGTGCCAGTTCCCTATTTTCTGCTGTTTTTGTGTTTCAAAAAAGTTACACAGGAAATATTCTCGAAATTGGACAAAACAAAAGCCAAACGTCCAGATATTAAACGAAGCTTCCAGAACACCGAAGAGGAGACGGAGCCGAGCCAGGGGCCAGTCTCACCATGAGGGGGCGCGGCCCAGCCCCTGGCCGCGCCCCCTATGGGTGAGACCCCCCTGGTCCACCTCTGACGCTGACCCTTCGCCTATAAAGACCCCCCGACGGGAAAAACCTAAGAACCCGATCAATTTTCCAGAAACACATCGCGATCCACCGCCGTCGTCGACCCGAGATCGGGAGGGTCCAGAAGCTCTTCCCGGCACCCTGCCGGAGAGGGGAACCGCCACCAGAGGTCTTCTTCATCACCATGCTTGCCTCCGGCGCGATGAGTGAGTAGTCTACCTTGGACTATGGGTCCATAGCAGTAGCTAGATGGTTGTCTTCTCTACCATATGCTTCATGTTTAGATCTCGTGAGCTGCCTTAAATGATCGAGATCACCGTTATGTAATTCTACATGTTGTGTTTGTTGGGATCCGATGAATATTGGTGTTATGTTGAGTTGATGTGCTGAATCATATATTTTATGTTATCTTTATGTTGTTTATGATCTTGCGTGCTCTCCGTTGTTAGTAGCTATCTTGGCCAAGTAGATACTAGTGACTCCAAGAGGGGGTATTTATGCTCGATAGTTGGGTTCATGCCTCTATTTAATCTGGGGGAGTGACAGAAACCTCTAAGGTTGTAGATATGATGTTGCCACTAGGGAGAAAACAACATTCTTATATCCAAGGGCATATGCTTTGTTTACATTACACACTTTGCTTAATGCAGTTATCTGTTATTCGCAACTTAATACTCATGGAGTGTTCGGACGATATCCCCGTGAGTGGATTATTAGTCATAGATGCAGTTGGATGGCGGTCTATGTATTTTGTTATAATGCCCAGAGTAAATCTCATAGTGATCATCGCGACATATGCACGTTATCTTTATTCTATCAATTGCCCAACTATAATTTGTTTACCTAGCATGTGCTATTTATCTTATGGAGAGACACCACTAGTGAACTGTGGACCCCGGTCCAATTTCCTTTATATTGCTATCACCTGTTTTCTTTACTCGCATTGTTTACTTTCTCGCATACTACTATTGCTTTCCACTTGATACGCTCATACCTTTGTTTACAGCAAATCGGTGAGATTGACAACCTCATCGTAAGTTGGGAGCAAAGTATTTAGTTGTGTTGTGTGCAGGTTCCACGTTGCTGCTTGCAAAGCAAAGCCTGGACGAGGCGCCTTATAAATTATCCGGAGCTGTCGCGAAGCTAGCAGGCATCACCTTCTGGAGTTTGGCTTTTTCCTGGATTCGATAAACCTTGGTTTCTTACTGAGGGAAAAACTTGCTGATGTGCTCATCATACCTTCCTCTTGGGGTTCTCAACTGGACGGTGACTTACATCATCAACACCGTGCCGCATCACACGCCACCCTCATGTGTCGTTGCCGCTGGCGCCAAAGCATTGTACTCCCTCCGATCCATAATACTCTTCGTCAATATAGATGTATCTAGACATATTTTAGTGATAGATACATCCACATTTATGAAGAGTATTATGGGTCGGAGGGAGTATTTTTTTTTCCGAAATCATAACCACACCAGACCGAGGTACCATGGCCAACACGTCGTCAACAAACCAAGCCTCCAGGATGCCGCTTCGGGAGCCTCCAAACACCGATGACCCCAAGGCCCCCCACCGTCCACTCTTGCCACCCACGCCAGCCAAAGAGACGAACCACCACCACCACAACGTCGCTCGCCAAAGAGCCGACCACGTGGTCCACCTCCAGGGCCACCACCTCGACATCTTGGCTCGAACCAAAACTAATAGACACCACTACAGCAAGGCCATTGGCAAGATCATGATGTGTCGGCGACTGCGAGGGCGACGTGCAAGATGGACACGGCACCTCCGCACCATCCACATTCTGCACTAGCACGCGGTGGAGGCTAGACCTAGGCCAACCTAGCCAAATCTAGGCCACCAAGGGCTGACCGTAGGGTCCAGATCAGGCCCGAATCTGGCATGCGCCGCCCTTGCCACGCGCGTCGTCATGAGCCGTCGGTGCCACCCCTACCGTCACCTCCAACCTCGCATGCCACCACTACCACTGGCCGAGCCATGTCGTCAGGATCTAGGTTGAGCCTGCACCGCCCACAGCCGAAAATCGCAGCCGCCGCCTCCCCATGGACACGCGAAGCCACGCCACCGCGCCCTCTCCTAGTGCGCCGCCCTCGCCGGCCATATCGGCCTGTGCCAGTCGTGATCAATGTGAGCGGGAGAGGCGATGTCGTTTGGCGGGCGAGGAGAGGAAGGATGAGAAGGGAGGGGGCCTGGGCGGCTAGCGGCTAGGGTTCCATCCCCGTCGCCCACGGGGGCGACGAGGTTCCTTTAGCTTGTGCTCCGCCAGGAATGCGACCATGTCATTAAAATATTGAAGTTGAAAATATGCCACTACAACTTTATCATACATTAATTTTTTCATTAGTAGCGAGCCATATAGAAGCACTATCTTTTGGTATTTGTTCTTTCAGGGAGTTTCCTAGTATTTGTTAAAATATTATACAGAAATGTACATACCAAAATGTCTCAGGAAAGAAACTAAACGTGCAGTGCCAGAAAATCACCCAGGCTCCATAGAGCCCTCTTTTTGAATTTGTTTGAAATCGACATTTAAACCTTTAAAAAAAAATTAAAAATATGTGTATGTAGTTAACTGCGTACACTACTTCCTTGCAAATTTTTAATATGAAATATGTTGGATTGTAGTTTTAGCAAAAAAGACAAATTCAACAAAATTTGGAACATATTCCTAGATCTAGAATTTTGTTTCCAGATCTAGAATTTTGTTATGTTTACTAAGGACAAAATACAACGTATTTTTCAATAAAAATTTACACAGGTAGAATAAATCAGGGAGTATACTCTGGTTGTTTAAAACAAATTTAAAGTTTAAATTTTGAATTTTCGAAGTTTGGAAAAACGAGCTCCATAGATCTCGTCCTCCAAATCGACCCTCTCCGCGCAGTGCCCCCTATCCGAGCCGCCCCGGTCCTCCTGTGCAGCCGCCGTCGGAGAGATGGATGCGCCGGCGACGCATCAACTCCTCCCCGCAGCCGTCCGTACCCCATTCCCAGCTATCCCATCCGTCCGTATCCAGCGCCGGCCGGCATCCTTGCGGATCCCTGACTGCTAAGGTCGGCGGAGGGAGGGGATGGCCGGGAGTGGGCAGCGTGAAGGTGTCGTCGTCGCCGTTTGACCTGCCGGTGGAGGGGTAGGACTAGGCGCACAGCGAGGCTATGCAGCACCTGGCGGCTGCAGCAGAGGAGTTCGCCCGCCGGCTCTGCCAGTCTGCCTACCATTATTGTACCTAGGCAACGGCCCTGGCAGCACGACGACGCTACGCCCCGTCGGTGAGTTCCACAAGCATATACTGTACACAACATCAGGCTCCTATTGCCATTAGTTTGTCACTGCCCATCCCTGCTTTGTCATTTAGTGATCAATCTCACAGACTCGCCATGAAAATGCTTCCCAAATTTGGGCACAGGGGTAGTACAGTACTACTGAATATACATTGAAATACATTATACATATACTCCCTCCGACCGATATTACTCTTCGCTAATACGGATGTATCTATCACTAAAATATGTCTAGATACGTCTATATAACAAAGAGTATTATTGGTCGGAGGGAGTCCTATTGCATATGTATAGGTATGAGAAAGTTGCAGCGGCGGCGTAATTCCAACTTGGTTTTTTGTAGCGGCATTTCTCCAACCAGTGAAAAATTGTAGTGGTATGAATCCAATTAAAGCCAGGACCAACAATGACTTATACATATGAGATTACCAGTTCACCATACAGAATTATTCCCCACACACAAACCACGAGAACCACTAGGCTGCACACAGGCATAGAGACAGACCGCAAAGGACATACCAACAAGGTAAGCAAACAGGGCCAGCTGCAGAACTAAATCCACACCAGGACTGATATAGATCACCACTACAAAGCCAATTAAGCGCGACACAAATTTAGGGGTCTGCCCTGGATGTCTCGGCTTCCGAACTTGTTTCAGCATAATGCCTTGCGTTATGTGTGGTCCTAATGACTTCCTCACCACGTCTCATCTTAATATGGGCATCCCTTACCCTGCGAATCGTGGCGGCTGCGTCTGTCATGCACATCCTCTCTGTCGGACTATGCTCGCAGCATGATAGCGCGACCTTCAAGATGGAGAATATGGCATCGCTTACATGTCCCATTGAGCTTCTTCCGTCCCACAAATTGCTCGCCGTGCCTTCTTCGATGGATAGCAGGACCGGATCAACGATCTGCATCAGCATCCCAGGTATTGCATTCTTCTCCACATGCTTTTGCAAGGTCAGCCCGTCTCTGAACATGTTGTGAGTAGGCGCCATCCCTGTGAACAGCTCGAGGATGACGACTCCGAAGCTGTATACGTCTCCACGCAAAGAAACCTGACCATCTTGTCCATATTCTATGTTTCAAAGAGAGAAAACTGTGAGTTCGCATGCGGAAATAATTGTTGTGGAGTATGGAATGTTAGAAATAAAACAAGCTACGTACCTGGAGCGACGTACCCAATTGTTCCTCTGATTCCAACCGAGCTCTTTGAGTTCACCAGTTGCTCCGTGGCTGGTTCAGGAACAATCTTTGCGAGGCCAAAGTCCCCAACGTGAGCAACGAAATCCTCGTCAAGAAGAATGTTGCCTGGCTTCAGGTCACAGTGAATCACCGGTGGTTCACAGCCGTTGTGCAAATAATCTACAGCATCGGCGATATCAACCGCGATGTTTAGTCTCTGCATCAATGTCATGCCTCCTTGGAGCTGACGCGATGCATGCACGTCCATGTGTAACCACCTGTCCAGGCTCCCATTAGGCATGAACTGCAACACGATGGCTTTGAAGTCATCTTGGTTCGAGTCAGAGCTTGAACAACAAGTTATGAGACTGACCAGATTCCGATGGCGGATCTTACTAAGTGCCTCGCACTCTGCTAGGAAGCTTTTAGAAGAGCCAGCTTGTTGAAGATCAAAGACCTTTACAGCCACTAGGGCCATTTTTTCTTTTAGCAGCAGACGGCACTTGTACACTGACCCATACCTTCCTGCACCGATTAAATTGTCCAATGCAAAGCCACTTGTGCCGTGGACCAATTCAGCATAACTAACTCTAGGATAATGGACATCCATCAATTGAAATCCATCTACCACTTGTTGACTGGTGGTAAAGCGAGCTTTTGATTTTTTTATCATTGTGAAGAAAAGAAGAATCAAACTCACACACAGAATTATGCCAGCAATAATCGGGGTAACTACTGTAGTAATGAAATGGTGTTTCCTCAAGCCGCGTCCCATGGATTCTGCTGGGCAGGGGGGCAAATGTAACTCCGAGATACCACCGCAAAGCCCCAAATTACCACCAAATAGAAAGCCAGATGAATTACCGAACACGCCCCGTGATGGAACTTTGCCATCTAGATGGTTGAATGATAGGTCTAGCCGGTATAATGATGTCATGTTCTCCAAGATTTCAGGGATATGACCAGACAGGTTGTTGCGTCCAAGATATAACTCTTCAACACCACCCATTAGCCCCAACTCTTGAGGAATCACACCAGAGAGTGTGTTCTTTGTAAGATTTAGCAACACTAGGCCTCGCATTTTGCTGATAGATTGGGGAATGCTACTATTAAAGGAGTTATGGTCCAACCTGAGTTCTGTCAAGCTTTGGCAGTTGCTGAGTTCATTGGGTAAGGGCCCTGATAAGTTGTTTCTTGATACATATAAGCGTCCAAGCTTTGTCAAGCCGCTAACTTCTTGTGGAAGAGAACCAACAAAGTAATTGCCAGACAAATCTAGCACTAGTGTCAGGGATGATAGGTTAAAGATCTCCTTAGGCAATGGACCTGTGAATCTATTGTATGAGAAGTATGCTGTACTTATCTCTTGGAGGCTCCCTAGGCTTGCTGGAAGAGCCCCCTCAAACTTGTTGCTGGTCACGGTAAGAATTATCAGCCGTGTCAAGTTCCCCAGGGAAGATGGCAATAGCCCTGTCAATAGATTATCATATAAATACAAAGCTTGTAGCATATTTAGCCTCCCGAGGCTGTCGGGCAAGGCACCAGTAAACTGATTACTGGCAAGGACCAATCGATTTAGTCCAACAAGATTGCTTATCCCAGATGGTATCTTTCCAGAAATCTGATTATATCCAACAGCTAGTACTTGGAGTTGTGCTGATAGGTTGGCAACAGAGCTTGGCAGCACGCCACCTAAATTGTTGAAGTTGAGGTGAAGTGCACCAAGGCGTGTGCAGTTTGCCAAGAACGTCATGAACTCCCAGTCTTGAGTAGTAGTTGCCGTTAGATGATTCATTTCTAGACTGAGGTAATCCGGGCAGAGCATTCCAATCTCTCGAGGCAACTTACCGGTGAAATTGTTGATTGCCATGTCCAGGGTATACATCTCAGTTGCATTTACAAGAGAGGCTGGAAGGCTTCCTGTAAAGTGGTTCTCGCCGAATAATAGGTGCTCGAGATGTGGGAGACGATCCCCCAAGTTTGAGGGAAGTTTACCATGCAACTCATTCTCCGCCACGTTAAAGATGGTCAGAGAGGAAAGGTTAAAGAAAGCTGCAGGGATGATGCCTGAGAGGTGGTTTTCACCCAGTTGAATCATGGTGAGACTAGTGATCCTGCCAAGGCCCTCAGGGATGGTACCTTGGAGTTGGTTTGAGGCAAAATCGAGAACCAGCAGTGCTGAAAGGTTGGTAAGTGATGGCGGGATGGTTCCGGTGAGGTTGTTATTCCATAGGCTTATGACCTTGAGACTTGACAAACCTCCGAGCCAAGGGGAAATTTCTCCAGTGAACTGGTTTGATCGAAGGTAGATCTTTTCAAGACTGGTGCAATTCTTCAAGCTAGTGTGTATATTACCATGAAGCGAGTTGTCGGACAAGTCAAGATAACGTAAACGAGATAGACGACAAACTGATGAAGGTATTTCACCATGCAAATTGTTCTCGCTGAGGTCTAGAGTTTTCAAGAACGTGAGGTTCCCGATGGAAGGTGTGATTGTGCCATCAAGGCCCTCTGAAGTGAGGTTAAGCACTATGACCCTGTGCTTATGCTTAATGCTGCAACCCACACCTGGCCACTGGCAGAATTGAGTAGTGCTGTTCCATGCATCTAGGGCACCACCCGGCTGGTTGCTTATGTTTGCCTTGAATGCCAACAAGGCATCCACATCAGTCCAATTGCTGATTGTTCTCGCTGATGCTGACTGGAGTAGTACATACGGCAAAAGTAGCAACAGAAGAACAGGGAGCATCGATGCCACTGCGAAGCAGAGAAGAACGAGTAAGCTTTATATCATTCCAAACTCGAAATCAGTGAACATATTATATGCTTATTATTCTGCCAAAGGTTCACTAGTGTACTAAGGAGAAGATATCCTATTTAGGACGACATCTACTCTGAATCTATAAGGTTCTGCTGATTAAAATTTCGGATTGTTTGGTTGGAACAAAATGAAACTTGGTTGTTTAATTGTACATTTTGATCTAAATTAGGCGCCTGTCTGAAGTTGTCAGAACTATTATTTTAATCGCATCTTTTGAATGCCAGTTTGTCTTCTGATCTATTTTATGGCAACCTCTTCTGCTTTTTTGTAATACATTTTCTAACTCCTTTTTCGCTACCTTCTTCCAGTGTGTTTTTCCTCAATTTTATCTTTTTGGATACCCAACTCTATTCTCTGGGCATTGTCATTTCTGTGAGGATCTAACACATAGTTACGTTAGGTCTAAGATGTATATGTTTCTTAATAGAGTCCAGCCTTGTACTTTTACGTGCCATTTTTTATTATAAATAATAAATAATTATATGAGATTTAACTTTATAGTTATTTTGTTTGAACTATAATGCCATTTTTCCAGATCTATCAGCTACGACCTGTGTTGAAAAATTGCAATGATTGTAGTTTTTTGTAGTTATGCACACGCCACAAGATCCAAAATACTGCTATGCCAAAATTCACTACAAGATTGCATATGCGTTAACCCAAAAGGAGTTTGGAAGAGGAACTTGGCGAGGTTACCTTTTTTTAATCCCTGCTGCTGTATGAAGAAAAGATTGCCTTCCAGACAGTCATTTCGCCGCTTGCCTGATATGCTGCTCCTACATTAATTCCCGTAAGAAGGCGGAGGTAAGAACAGTTACATACACACGGCAGGAGTAGCAGCAATAGAAGAAGAAAAACACACAAGGTTTAAGAAGTAGAGAGCCAAACAGTTAACCAGAACTCAGCAGCCAGTACGTTCAGCATATATATATATATTTAGGTGGCTATTGAGTGCCAAAGTTTCACTTAGAGCAGATATAGCATGTCGAGATATATATGGATTAAATACCTTATTGTTCTTTTCTATTGTAGATTGACTGCGAAGAAAAGTTCCCTCTCCTGCCTTCACCTCTTTGCCTGATATCCAACTTGTGCTTGAGTGAAGGCCTTTAGTAAGCGAGGTCGTCAAGACTTGGGCTCCAATAATTCGCCGGGTCAAGAAGGGCAAGCTAGGTGCCAGTCCAGAGGAGGCGTCATGTGCTGTGGGACTGTTGGTTAGCACTTAGCAGTGAGTGGCGTCTCATCAGCAAGGTACAAGCTTAGAAAAGACTAGGAAAGATGGTGGAAAATAATGGTGGTGGTCGTCACTGGTCGAACGGCAAGACCAGGACGCGGGAGTCAACTCGTCAACTAGGTCTTCTTGTCCACTGTACTACTACTGCGGCACTTGTTGTGTCTACTAATTACGAGATTCCCGCGTGCCAAATCAAATAGGAGTTGAATCCTTGTGAAGGCGCTAACAAACATGTATTCTCGCGTTGTCTAACAGGAGTTTGAGATGATTTGAAGACGTTTAAGAGTTTCTGGTTAACACTGTATCTCGATCGCGTTGTCTAACAGGAGCTTTATGGGGCGCCAACGTGCAGAGTGTTATCTACATAGGGGTAAGAACCCATGCATGGAAATGCTTTTGAAATTTCTGTTTATGCTTGCAAATGTATGTGCATAAATGTTGCTCAAAGAATGGATTTAGTCGATGTCCTTTTAGAATAGAGCACATTAAGAACAATATTTTGGACATGTTTCAGCATTTTGATGATACTAGTTGGCAAGAATTTACATCATGCGTTTGCATGGGCTGGTATATCATTTATTTATTTACTTATTATATATTATATATATTTTTAAATTACTGCATGATGTAAATTCTTGACAACAACATTGAAATATCATGTTGGACTGTTTTATATTTCGTCAAAGTTGAGTTGACAATGAATTATCTGCTCAAAACTCATTTGTGATATCGAGCAATTCAAAATGTTTATACACAGGTTGATAGTTCTGAACTTCTAGGGTCTGAGATATTGCAGGCTAGGGTAAGTAATTCAGTTTCTTTTTATGTGTGCATGTGTCAGCGGCTCAGCGCGCACCTACGTCTTGTGCGCAGCCGCGCCTGCACATCCGTGTGTGTATGAGGAAAGAGAAGATGGGTGTACTTATTTTGTCGAAACTACAAAATTTGGAAGTTCCAAATTTTAGCAATGACTCTATTGCTTCTGCACCTATTTCTGATGAATTTAACTTTTCTATATACTGGTGTTTTGAAGTATGTAAAATCTCGGGGTTTCACGACCTCACCACCAAACTTGGAAGAGTACGTGCTTTGTTTAGCCATGGGAGCGTTCAGATCAATTGATCGAAGTTGAGACGCCGGTTTATCCAGATTTAGGCCCCCTTGTGCAGATAATCCCTACTTCTGACTTGCTGTGCATTATATGCAGATATACAAAGGAATTACAATGTGTGGAACTCGAAGAGATTGAAGATGTCTCAACGAGGTTTATAGGTGGACGGACCAGAGGATGAATCCTAGATCGGCTTTGCCTAATAGAAGATGGAGTCCTTGGTAATGGAGGCGGCTCTGAATTCAAGGCTTTGGAATTACTATCAAGTCCGGCCGTGTGGGTTTTGGAGAAGGAAAAGGGATAGATCTGTGTCCGCTCCGGCCCCGACTCCTACTCCGGCGAAAACTCAACTAGCTGGACGCAGCTTACATATACAAAAGTACCACCTCACGAGTCACGATCGACCGCTCACATTGCCCCTACGCAGCACAGGAAGAGATGGAAGAAGAGATGGAGGCCACGGTGCTCCCGGACGACGTCGTCCGCGAGATCCTCCTGCGCGTGCCCGCCGTCGAGGTCGCCGCCCTGTTCCGATGCGCCGTGACGTGCAAGCAGTGGCGCGCCATCGTGGCCGACCCCTCCTTCCTCCGGCATCACTGGCCAGAGAACATGTGCCATCCGTCCTCACTTCTCGGCTTCTTCGACCGATATCATATTGGCAACCAGAGGATGCCCTTTTTCTTCCCGATATCGCCAGTGCTCGGCCCTCGGCGCCGGCCCCTCGACTCCTTCGTCTCTGGCGCACCACCGCCGGGCGGCGTCTTCAACGGAGCGGTGCCGCTCGCCGCGCGGGGCATCCTCCTCCTTGTGCGCCTCGCCGCCGATCGCCTGGCCGGCGATTCTCTCCGCCTTGCTGTATGCGACATACTCACCGGAACTTGCGACGTGCTCCCTCCGCTCAAGTGCAGCTTTTCTCGGTATGGATTCGCCATTCTGACCCGTGAAGACTGTTGCTCCTTGGATGGGCGGCAAGAACGGACGCCGTCGACGGGTTACTCGACCTTCTTCAAGGTGCTAGCCATGGTCAATGGCAGCGATGATTGGACTTATAAGCTCTACACCTTCCTCTCCTTGGAGCCTAACTGGAGCGAACCGATAAAGTGCTTCGATCAAGTCTGGCAACGCGATGTTTTCGCTCTCCAGATTATGCTCGGGACGACGAACAGGGCCGTTGTATGCTGTGGCATGGCATACTGGCTTGGTTCGTACTCGACGGATCAATGGAGCTCGCCACGTTACTTCACCTTGGGTGTCAACGTCAAGAGCGGCCAAATTTCCAAAGATGCGCTCTCGCTCCCGGCGAACCAGCTCGGCGGAATCAGTTACTTTGGAGGACTGAAGCTGAGCGTCGCCGTCGACGGAAAGCTCTCGCTGTTCCAATTGCAAAAGGACCGACTAAACATGTGACTGGAGTAGTACATACGGCAAAAGTAGCAACAGAAGAACAGGGAACATCGATGCCACTGCGAAGCAGAGAAGAACGAGTAAGCTTTATATCATTCCAAACTCGAAATCAGTGAGCATATTATATGCTTGATATTCTGCCAAAGGTTCACTAGTTTACTAAGGAGAACTGGAGAAGATATCCTATTTAGCACGAATCTATAAGGTTCTGCTGTTTAAAATTTCTGATTGTTTGGTTGGAACGAAATGAAACTTGGTTGTTTAATTGTACATTTTAATCTAATTTTGTTATGTTTACTAAGGACAAAATACAACGTATTTTTCAATAAAAATTTACACAGGTAGAATAAATCAGGGAGTATACCCTGTGAACAGCTCGAGGATGACGACTCCGAAGCTGTATACGTCTCCACGCAAAGAAACCTGACCATCTTGTCCATATTCTATGTTTCAAAGAGAGAAAACTGTGAGTTCGCATGCGGAAATAATTGTTGTGGAGTATGGAATGTTAGAAATAAAACAAGCTACGTACCTGGAGCGACGTACCCAATTGTTCCTCTGATTCCAACCGAGCTCTTTGAGTTCACCAGTTGCTCCGTGGCTGGTTCAGGAACAATCTTTGCGAGGCCAAAGTCCCCAACGTGAGCAACGAAATCCTCGTCAAGAAGAATGTTGCCTGGCTTCAGGTCACAGTGAATCACCGGTGGTTCACAGCCGTTGTGCAAATAATCTACAGCATCGGCGATATCAACCGCGATGTTTAGTCTCTGCATCAATGTCATGCCTCCTTGGAGCTGACGCGATGCATGCACGTCCATGTGTAACCACCTGTCCAGGCTCCCATTAGGCATGAACTGCAACACGATGGCTTTGAAGTCATCTTGGTTCGAGTCAGAGCTTGAACAACAAGTTATGAGACTGACCAGATTCCGATGGCGGATCTTACTAAGTGCCTCGCACTCCGCTAGGAAGCTTTTAGAAGAGCCAGCTTGTTGAAGATCAAAGACCTTTACAGCCACTAGGGCCATTTTTTCTTTTAGCAGCAGACGGCACTTGTACACTGACCCATACCTTCCTGCACCGATTAAATCGTCCAATGCAAAGCCACTTGTGCCGTAGACCAATTCAGCATAACTAACTCGAGGATAATGGACATCCATCAATTGAAATCCATCTACCACTTGTTGACTGGTGGTAAAGCGAGCTTTTGATTTTTTTTATCATTGTGAAGAAAAGAAGAATCAAACTCACACTAAGTTTTAACGAAGCGGTAAGGATTCATCACAGCCGTCCATCTCCTTAGTGGGAGGATGCCTCCTTCATCCAATCAACATTTCCTTCATTCAAGCCGTGACGTCTTGACTCAACATTTCCTTCATTCAAGCAGAATTGAGTAGTGCTGTTCCATGCATCTAGGGCACCACCCGGCTGGTTGCTTATGCTTGCCTTGAATGCCAACAAGGCATCCACATCAGTCCAATTGCTGATTGTTCTCGCTGATGCTGACTGGAGTAGTACATACGGCAAAAGTAGCAACAGAAGAACAGGGAACATCGATGCCACTGCGAAGCAGAGAAGAACGAGTAAGCTTTATATCATTCCAAACTTGAAATCAGTGAACATGGTTAGGGAAGTGGATGTATACCCCAGCCACCCAGGTTCAAATCTCCATGGATGCAGATTTGGGTTGTTATTATTTAAAAAACACTGTAGGGGCTTCCCCTACCGTATTCCCTTAAAAAAACTCGAAATCAGTGAACATATTATATGCTTGTTATTCTGCCAAGGGTTCACTAGTTTACTAAGGAGAAGGTATCCTATTTAGGACGACATCTACTCTTAATCTATAAGGTTCTGCTGTTTTATATTTCTGATTGTTTGGTTGGAATGAAATGAAACTTGGTTGTTTAACTGTACATTTTAATCTGATTAGGCGCCTATCTGAAGTTGTCAGAACTATTATTTTAATCGCATCTTTTGAATGCCAGTTTGTCTTCTGATCTATTTTATGGCCACCGGCGGATGATCGGCAGCATCTCTGTTGCTCGGACGGCTACAATTCGCTCGACGGCACTTGTTAAAATTTCCAAGAATTCATGAAATGATTCTGTTAATCATAAGAAATCACACAGGTACTCTTCAATTTCTTGGAAGAGTGCCTACGTGATTTTGGCAGATCGGCCAGCCCTCTGTATCTAGACTCCACGAATGTTGGGTCATCTTATCACCACTACACTATGGTAGTTACTTGCCGACGGATGAATCAGTCGGCATAGGACACCCTTTGCCGACAGTGTAGCTAGCACCTACAATGATTAATGCAAACATCCATAATCCTCTGATAGGATCGCACGTGAAGTGATTTTTTTACTTTTCCTCAAGGATATAGCATTTGCTGTCCTAGACACCATGCCATATTATACGTTCAATCCTGCCATGGCGCATCCATGCCTCGACTAATTCCACAGACTGCCTTGGCACAATGTGTTCTGCAATCTCAGGCACAGCTGACAAACCAGCAAAAACCTGCAAGAAATTCGATCGTGACTGCTATTGAAGTTAGGATCAAACCATATCGCAAACCACGTAGAGCAGAAAATTGATGACTTCAGATTGAACATGAAAATGGTACCTAATAACCAGCCTGAAAAAATTATTGCAGTATTGCCATCAAAGTCAGAAAACTTTCATCAGCTCGAGCTTCAGGGAGGATTTCCTTTTTTTTAGGGGAAAGTACGGATTTTATTCAACATTGGCAAACACTGATAGAAATTCTGGTGGTTCAGCTAACCACACACGACGACCTTTGTTCAGCTATAGAATTGGTAGCTACTAGCTAGATGAGCATCGACATTAGTATCCCTACTTTCATCCTGGAAATCAGAACATCGCTTCTCTCTCTCAACTAGGACAGAGCTATATCGGCATAAGTTCTTCGACTGCAGCATGTTAATCATCATTGTGCCCAACTAATTCCAGTGGTCGTACACCACCTCTGCGCATGAGCCTGAAGAAGAGCCTTGATTTTCCTTTGCAAGTGCAGGCCCATGATGCGAGGTCGTAGGCCTAGGTAATAAATGGGCTTACAAAGTAAACTGTAATCTGCAGGCTCCCTCCCATGGGCCACGCGGTACGAAGAAGGAGTCAATTTCCCTCCCAAAAGAAATGAAAACGAACCTGATCTTATAGTATCAGTCAAGAGACTAGGTCGCTGGTCTACAGACTTCATTAACTTGATTGAAAGGGTCAGCATGCATGTCGGCGGTTCCCACCGTCGCGTTTGGAGACTTTGACTTGTCGGCAAAGTGCGACTTGCTCCTTGGTTTCTTTTCATTTCAGGAGGTAGAGTTAGAGCGGTGATAGTGCAGGGCGGAGGATGCGATATTTTAGATAGTTCAAAAACAAAGTTTAGTGGATTCAGAAAAATCCAGCCAAAAAAATTGTATGGAGTATCCTCCACTTTTTTCATCCTGGATCGAGGGTTATTCTTGTCTGACTTTTGCGGCGGTGGTCATGCCGTGTCGAGTCGGTCGTCGCCGACTCGCCGTCCGTCCGGCCGAATCCATCAGGCTGCCTGGCCATGACCGCCGCTCAAGTTTGCGTATTTCTTCTAACGAATGAACTAGTAGGAAAAGAAAGCAAAAAAAAGGGAAAAGATATATTCCATTCCAGAACGACAACGGAGAAAGGAGACGGACGACATTGCCATATGCATGAGATTGTAGCAGCAGTACCGCACGTACGTACTAGGTAACATAACGTGCGTGCACGTTCATATCACATAGGTATTCGATTCTGGTTCCACGGTCGCAAATGTGTGGCAGAACGGCATCAAAGAAAAAGAAAGGCAGAGGAGGCTGCTATGGCGGCGTCGTTCGTTGTCCTGATGGCTTCTCACTTGCTTTCCATTTCCGATCTCCCGCTCGGTCGTGGGCATATAGACGCCGCGTGGATTCGATCACATGCCCTTCGAAAATTCAGAGAGCAATGCTCCGACAATACACGCAACCGTACCGGATATATAGGAAAAGAACTGGTTAACAGCATGTCTAACGGAGCCCGTATAGCTCCGGCACTCTTATAATCTCGGCCGTTTTACAGGCTATGGGCCGCGTGTGCGAGCTATCAGAGCCCGTAAATGGCCTGGCTTGTATAAAAATTTCACGGGCACCCGCACTCGGCCCGGCGAGAACGGTACAAGTACCGACTCGAGCGGCGGAGACGGGTCGAACCCGTATTCCCTTCGCCGCAAACCCTAGCCGCCGCCGCCACCCTCTGCTTAGCTCTGGCGAGCAATTAGCGCACGAGCCGGCGACAGATCGATGGCGACGAGGAGCGGCGGCTCGAGCGTCGGCGACGGCCGTGCTGGTGGGGGAGGAGGGGGAAGCGGGGGGTGGCCGCCGCGCACCCAGCGGCGACGACGAGGAGGAGCGGCGCCGCATCCGCTCCATCGCGGCGAAGAAGCGCGCTAGCCGGCGGTGGACGAACTGGGGGAGGACCCCACCACCCTCGCTCGCCCCCGACGCCGTCGGCGCGCGCACGGTACCGGCGCGCACGCGCGAGCCGGCGGTCCACCTTTTCCCTCCACCGGCGAGCTGGGACGTCGGGGAGGCCTCCTCGTCGGCATCGGCGCCGCGGCCCATCGTCGGCCGGCGCCACGACGACCTCGAGGAAGAGGAGGAGCTCGCGCGGGCCTTAGTGGAGTTCGCGGCGACGGCCGCGGCTAAGAAGCGGCGGGAGGAGGAGGAGGCCGCCGCAGCCGTCGCCGCCGTCGAGCTGTTCAAGCAACAGGAGGAGATCGAGGCGCACGCCTGGGCGTAGGGAGACGGCAAGGTGGCCACCGGCGAGGGCGACGCGGAGGCCGAGGTAATCCTCGTCGACTCGGACTAGATCGTCGTCGGCGGCGAGGACGACAGCGACGATGAGCTTGCCATTTTGGCCATCTGTGAGGACGCGGCGTCCTCCGGCGAGCTCCGCCTCTAACTATGCATCTAGTTTGTTGTCATTTTTAGCTAATTTTGTTGTACAAAATCTAGTTTGCTACTATCTGTTCTCGCGCGAATGAAATTTTACGGCAAATTTCGAATTTCCTGTTTTACGGTTTGCACTTGCGGGTTTTGATCGCCGCCGGTGCTAACGAGCATGCAAATCGCGAGTACAGAAGCCTGTACTCGCGATATACAGGTCGCATGAGTACAGACTCTGTTAGTCATGCTCTAAGTACTTACCACTCACTTTGCGAAATGTGAAATGTGCGCCACTGAATCTAAGATCACGATAAGGGTTATCCAGTAAGAACAAGATTCTTGAATCTTTTGATATACCATTTTACTTACTACAGGAAATTGTCTGTGTAGGTACATATGTGCCGGTTCCATTTGTATTGGCCAAGTTTTGACGTAGGTTGCTCCATCGCCCGTTTATTACTCTCAGATTTTCCAAAATCCATATGTCTTCAACATATTTGAAATTAAACTCTGAATCTTATTAGTCTAACAATACTTGAAGATAAGATGCATAACTTTGAGTATGTGACCAATGTGCAGAACTCGGCATACTCTGATCTATTAAAGTTGTTGCAAGTCAACGGGAAAACCATCGATAACCATGGTACATAGAACAAACCGCAATGGGAAAGGATCTACAGCTAAGTCTCAAAACTTCCATGGGGATGCAACCGATCTACGAAATTTGTGCATCCTATACACGAATTGCAAGTGGAATATTTCAGTTATAAGTGATGTTGTAACTAGATTTTTTAAATCACAAGTGTGTGCTATAACTATAAAAAAAGGTTCACTCCGTATAAAATTAAAGTTATTCATCACGCTATGGATGGCATCATTTGAATGAGATTTAAGCTAATTCTCTGAGAATTAGCCACACCCAGGAAAAATATAGAGGAAAAGGCAAAAGGGGAATACAAATGCCCTAGGCCCTATGGCAAGGACGGGCGCCAAATGCCATGCATGAGACGGCAACCGCACCGCACGGCCGTATATGCATCTCATTCCATTCCATGGCCGCAATCGCAGAACGGCTGAAAAGAAAAGGAAGAGCAGACGAGACGAGGTCAAGAGCAGGCTGACATGATACATTGATACTTGACTTCCTGGGTGGTGTCGGCATCCAATCCTCTCTCGCCGTCAGAACCCTGCTGCCACCATGTTTTCACACACGAGAAATCTTTAAAAAGGGAAAGCAAAATGTGATCGGCGTTGGCAAGAGGAACGGACGCCGGCCATTGCCAATTCTCTCGACGCAGCATCTGCATGAGATCGACCTCCAAGAAACAACATAGTCGCAGAAATGCACCGAGGCGAAGCATCAGACCGGATTCGCATCTCATGGATTGATCGTCCCATCGGTCGTTCGCGCAAGAGACGGTCATGATACAAATCTATAAAGTGCTCCTTATCTTTGAGCGCTTTGTGGTTGATTGGGATGATGCACTTTTATGGGACCTACCTGCAAGTAAGTTTGCGATTGGCTAGTTGGTCCATTAAACTCTGTTTTCACATATAAAGAGAAAAAATGTAAATACTAGTCATGTCTACCTCACCGGATGTGATATCAAGAAAATCTTTTTTAAAACAATGTTATCCGATCGATATGGTTGCGCAATAGCTCCTACTTTCTCATTCACTTATGTTTTGTACAAAGATTGATATATACATTAATTTCTTGGGATATGTATAATAAATGTTTACCTAAATATTATTTCTATTAGCTTACTTGTGCATTTGCATAATTCATCGGTGTGGGTCTAACTGAAAAGAAGTGGAATAGTGGGTGGGTGAGTGTCTGCCAATGAACGACACGTTGCGCCCACATGCATTAACACACCGATCATACGTCGTCTATAAAATGTGTTGGCCCCACTATACTGTAGCCACGGCCAAAACTCAATGAGCCAGAAACGAAAATGTGTATGTGCTAACAAAAGAACAGTCGTGTCACAAAAATTGAACCTTATATGGGAGCACGACGAGGCAGAGCGCCCTAGGCCCATTTAGTGATAAAGAAATTTCATGCGCATGGCGACGGTTGACCAATCACCGGACTTTCCTCACGCTTGTGTGAGACTAAGGATGACAATTTTATCCATGGATACAGGTACCTGCATGGGCAGGGGGTATGAGCACACTTTTAGATCCATGGGTAGTACCCTACCCGTTAAGTCATTGGTAGGACAGTGTATAGCCTTCTAACCGTGGATATACCCATACCCTACCCGTTTATACTGATATATGGATTTAGGGTAGTCTAGTATTGACAACGGTCAATGAAGATGGATGCCCCACGCCCCAACTACTCATCGTCTCCCCCAAGTTAAGGTGGTCGAATTATTAATTCCTAGCTACCACAATGTGCTAACGACTATTGATGAATGTAAAATAGTGAATATATTGCGTATATTTGACCTACCCGACGGGTACCCGTACCATCATGCACCAATCTGGTATAGAATTTTGTACCCATCGACTATATGGGTATGAGTATGATATTGCTCTACCCTAGCCATACCCTACCCATTACCTTAGGTGTATCATAAGCAGTATTATGCATGCCAGGTTGGCAAAAATTGATGTGACACAATACTTAATGAGGAGAGAGAGATGAGAATGGTATCATAATAAGATATTAT
Organism: Dactylis glomerata; assembly: GCA_007115705.1. Lineage (NCBI taxonomy): Eukaryota > Viridiplantae > Streptophyta > Magnoliopsida > Poales > Poaceae > Dactylis > Dactylis glomerata. The sequence goes on from QXEO01002091.1 coordinate 211,703, forward strand.
ATCATAACACATAAACTAGATGGTTTAAGAATAAATGAATCACATACACATGTTTATATTTATATTCTACAAAATATAGTAATATATCATGATACTATAATACTACTAGATAATATACTATGCATTATAGATGTGCTATCAAAAATTAGTACCATATATATATGATACTAGTATATGATACCCTCCATTATGGCCAACCAAAAGGCGGTCGGTCTTTCTCCACTTCTTTTTTTTTGGGAGTTGCCATTTTTTTTAGAGAAAATGGAAAATCCATGAGAAACTCATATTTGCAACTAGTTGCATATACACCTCAATTTGCATGTCCCACTTCTATATATCAAAAAAAAATGTGAAATAAATCATGAGCATAGATTATATTATACCTTATGCATCTACAAAGTTTCAAAAAAAACATGATAATTTCTGGCCTGTACAAAATAAAATAAATGATGTGTGAATTTCATGCGACACTATTCACTTATCTCTTCTCTTTTTCGCCCTAACAGCTATTTTATGTTGTAGTGTTATATTTTGAGATGAACTATTTTAGGTGCACAACAAACAGTATAACATACATCTATAAATTATTTAATATTCTTTTGACACTTGAAAGTGTGACATGCAACAGTAGGATACAGCCCTAACTAGTTGCCTAATATATGCTCTTGGCATGGAAATATCTCGACGCCGTACCAGCTGTTTCTCGTGATTTTCTTGCAAACAAAGTGAAATTTGCATGCTTCCAATATATGGGTGTCCGGATTAACCGATCGGTGAATTAAACAAAGGACGTACGTGCTGGCCACTTATTAGTGCGGACGCAGCTGCCTAATCCAAAGGTGCACTTTTCGCCCTCGGATGATGGGAACAAGACATACGAAGCATGCCAGGTGTCGACAAAGAGCAGATGCATGCACTCACCATCAAATTAAGCTAGATTATGTGATTTAATTAGCATCTGTTTCTTGTTCTAGCTATCCAAACATCCTAAACTAAACAACAAGAACACGATTCCACATGATATGATCGTTCAATATACAGTTGGATGAAGGCCACCGTGTGATTCTAATGAAAAATCATAAAATCAACACATGATAGAATCAAGAAGGAATCGATTAAAGTTGTCGAGATCGGATAATCACTAAGTCGGATAAGTTATTTTTACTAGCATCGTGATCTTCTAGTTGGATGGTGCCTAAAAGTTGATCATTTCTAAATTGTGAAATGCATGCCGTCGATTTAAGGAGGAAGAATAAGATTGTAGAATCTTATGATACCTTGAGCAACATGGAAAAATTCTCGGTACCAACGGTCGGGCTTTTAATTTAAAAATTTATGTTATGGTTCTTTTTAATTTCAGAGTAGTAGAATTGGTAGGCAAAATTAGAATTTCATTGAAAAATTCTAAAGTAAAGTAATGTTATTTTTCTCTAAATATAAAGTTAATCCCTTTGTAATTACATGGCAATCCTTTGTATGCATGCTTTCACCTAGATAGGCTAGGATAGTTAGGTTGTATTCTACCAAATTATCCGTTGGCCCAAATTTGGACCTATGAGCTTGTGCATTTATTACTTTCTTCATTTTTCGAAGGGTCGGCTAGGATAGTTAGGTTGTATTCTACCAAATTATTTGTTGGCCTAAACTATTATTTCTTCCACATATACACTAAATACTTCCCTCCTCCACGATTGGAGGTTACCAGAGGTTGCTTTGAAAGGAAAAACTTAGGCTTTTAGGGGCATTTGATTCTCACAAATTTTTTGTTACTCAAGCCGATATTCTCGCTTCCATTTCGTCAACCCTTATTTCGTGGAATCGTCTCAAGAATCACTTTCTCAATGTACTCTTAAATTGTGTACAACTTTTGTGGGTTGTTGAAATAGTCATACTTTAGATGTTAAATATTCCGATGCTCGCGACAACCTTCAATGAAGTGGGAAAAAACACTTGCTGTTTGTTGTGCACCACTACTATGCTTTCAATGAGTATAAATAATATTAAAAAAAGAAAAAGAGAGAAAACAGAAGGAGGCAGGGACACAATAAAAGCGGCAGGAGAAGAGGAGAAAACCAGGGAGACAGACAAATCCCAAAACTTTAGAGAAAGAGAAGAGGAAGTCGACGAAGGGCGTGGAAGGTGCCTGACGACGGCCATGTGGAAGCCATGGGCGCGCGCCGCGTGAGCGTGACACCTGCTGCCCTCCGCCCCGCCACGCCTCGCCTCTCGCCCATGCCGCCGCAATGCGCCTCAAAACCCCACCTTTGCCCTCCCCTCCCCGATCTTTGATCCGGCTCCGTCGTCACGCGGCGGCCTCCTCCTCCTCCTCCTGATCCGGCCCGACCAGCCATGGCGGAGGCGCCGCCCGCGCCGCCGAAGCTGCTCTACATTGCCGTCGCCGACGGCGGCGGCCGGCGGGCGTTCCGGTACACGCGCCCCGTGCTGCAGAGCACCCTCCAGCTCATGGGCTGCAAGGCTCGCCACGCCTTCAAGGTGACTCCACCCCCTCTTTCTTTCTTTCTCCCCCTCTTGCTGCCGCTATTGCTGTCTCCGATCTTGATCCCGACAATAGAGGCCTCCAATTAAAGTTCTCATCCGATCCGACAGGCTCAAGCCTGAGGATGAAACTCCCGCTGCTTTTCTGTCTTAATAGAACTGTTACTAGCTCAGTTGTTGTGTGGATAATGCTCTGAATTGCTTGCCATTCGTTGAAACACGCGTACAGTTACAAGTCTAGCATAGTTTTTTCCCCGAGGATTTATGTCTAGCATAGTTTTCAGCGGTAGTGTGGTTTACGAGGGTCGATTTTGACATGGGAAGCTTGAAAATGAGCATATCCTGTTCGTGGATCGATCCAAAGTCCTCCTGGTCGTTTCACCCCTTTGGATTAGATCAGAAGATCTCTCGCCGTGGACGTTCTTTGCGAGGAGGGAGTGGAGCTGATTCGGCGTATCTCCGATGCCCAGCACACACTATTCCTTTCCAAGTTATTGCTCTTGTTGCAAGCTGAATTTGTCCTTTTGGTGATACTTTGTTATGGGTCATTATCAACGTGTGCCGTCATGCAACCGTTGCCTCTTTGCTGTAGCCGGTGTGAATCACTGTTCCTTTCTGTGCCCTATAATGTTCTAGTGACAGAGACAGCACCATGTTCTAAAGATGTGGACATCTATGCTTTCCCTTGCATGATCTTTTTGTTTGGGAACTGTAGTTTGATGGGCTAGCATATCTTCGAATTGACTTGAGCTGGTATCTGGTTCTCTCTTGATGCGCGTTGTTTTGACTCTCTCATTTGGTCATGGCTGTTTGACATATTCTCCTTTTTCACTGACGGTCCATTTAGATGTCTTGTAAGAGTAACTGTTGATGCATACTGTTATGTAGGCTACGCAAAGTTTATCTTTTTCCCTTTATACGTGGAGTTAATAAATTTTATTTCATACCTTGTTGGCACCATCAGATTAGCAAGAGAGTATTTCACATGATGAAGAGTGAATTCTTGGATGCATCCAAGTCTGAAAATGCCCCTAACCTTGGCATTGTTGAAGATCATGAGATGCTGAACCCAGAAGGTCCAGACACAAGTAGTAGCAGTGTGCCATTCGAATTGTACAAGACCCAGACAACGATTCTGGTTTCAAGAGAGAAGTTTCTGAATGTTGCATGCGATGCGCTCTCTTCATATAAGTATGTTGGACCAAACCAGAAGGCTGACTTGCTTCTTGCTTGCAGGTAGCTTTACCCTGTCTCTACCTCTCTGCACCCATATTCTAAATTAGAAGCCATACAACAAACACATTTCTTCACCTATTACGTAATTTACCTCTTCTACTCAATAGAACATGCTTAAAGTGCTTTGTTGTAAGTCAAATGATTTCCTTGGAAAAGGCCATATTATTCTTTAGACCATTGGAGCATAATGCATCAGTTTACCACATCATTCCATCACAGCCACAGATTAGCTACCTCGGTGAATTGAGTAATAGTTCATTTTCTAAACTGTGTTTTGTCTGTTTGTTCTGCTCAGAATTAAGGAGAGAAAGGAATCTGTGACAGTACTGTTATGTGGGACAAGCGGATGCGGCAAGTCTACGCTATCATCTTTGTTGGTATGCTTATTATCTGACATAAGAGTCTCGTCCATTTCTGGACGAGTGATGTACTACATATTATATCAACTACCCAGTTAGTTTTTTAAATCTAGAAGCATTTAATGACAAGTTTCTGCAGAACGCATACCAGTTTAAACTGTTCAATTCTTTCTAGCTTCTAAAAGATTGCATCATAAATATATACATATGAAAAATGCTGACTCTTGCTGAATGTTTAATGCAATCTATTTGTTTCTACCAGGGTAGTAGATTGGGCATCACGACAGTAGTTTCCACTGATTCAATACGCCATATGATGAGAAGCTTTGCAGATGAAAAGCAAAATCCTCTTCTGTATGCATCAACCTACCATGCAGGCGAATACTTGGACCCTATTGCAGTTTCTAAGTCAAAGGCAAAACGCCAGGCGAAGAAGCTTGCAATGGTTTCTCATCCTAACACCAATGAAGGGAAAGATGACACTTCAGATGTTAAATCTCATCATGGAGCCTCAGAATTACCTCCTAGAACTGAGTTGATTGGCAGCAAGCAAATGGCAATAGAAGGTTTCAAGGCGCAAAGTGAGATGGTTATTGACAGTCTGGACAGATTAATTACATCCTGGGAAGAGCAGAAACAGTCTGTTATTGTTGAAGGTGTTCATTTAAGCCTCAATTTTGTGGTGCGTATTAGTCAAGAAACTACACGAATCTTCTATTACAGCATTCTTCGATCTTCCATCATTTATTTTTTATATTCTTTCACTCCAAAGAACTAACTAAGGTATTTTTCAACATCCATAGATGGGGCTAATGAAGAAACATCCTTCCATAATACCATTTATGGTATATATTACAAACGAGGAGAAACACATGGAACGATTTGCTGTACGTGCAAAGTACATGACATTGGACCCAGCAAAGAACAGATATATCAAGTACATTCGGAATATCAGGGCTATCCAGGAATACCTTTGCCACCGAGCAGACAAGCATCTGGTTCCCAAGATTAACAATACTAATGTTGACCAGAGTGTGGCGGCCATACATGCCACAGTTTTCAGCTGTCTTCGCAGGCGAGAAGCAGGGGAGCAGTTGTATGATCTCAACACAAACACTGTTTCTGTAGTGGATGAGGAATACAGAAACCAGCGTGCAGCTAACTCCTTGGGTTCCAAGGGCATGTTCCAGTTCATTCAAAGAAAGGGGTCTTCGAGGAATCTAATGGCTCTCCTTAAGCCTGATGGTTCAGTCACTAAGGCTTGGCATGTAGATTCAAGTGACAGTAATGGTGATGGTATTAGAAGCAGTGATAGATCAGTCAGAAATCCTATGGTTAACCCATCACAAATTGGGAAGGCAGAGTCAGTTAATCTCCAATTCGGTTCTTTCGGGATCAGCGCTTGGCTGAGTGATACAGGTGGCACCAGCCATGCTGGAAGTGTAGATGACCTGAAGGTTGATGGAATCGAGACGGGCAGTAGATACGTCTCCTCATGCTGCAGTTCACCAAAGATGTCAGATTGCGCTTCTAAAGAGGTGTTGTGCATCAACATTACGATCCTTTTTTATTAATATGGCAGTAGTGTGTTCTAATTTTATACTAGATTTCCTATGCTATACATTCCAAACTAACAAACGCTATCTGGCATTTTCAGCACATGGAGGATTATTCAGTCTATGGTAGTGAAGAAGATGCTGATGACCCGCCTGATGCTGAAACTGACGAAGATCTAACTGATGAAGAAAGAGATGTTAACGAGGTAGTGGCTATGTTATCCAGCAACTTACATAGTGAGATTTATTTCTATCGTGGTTACAAATGCTTCATTGCAGTTGGTTCCTAGAACTACCGCAAGTATATTGTGCCATACATTTCAAAGTTTGTGCATCAGTTATCCGAGCAGTATATCTAGATGCTAAATGTTTTCTGCATCAACCAATTCCTTCAGATCGAAGCAGGCTCCGTCGATGAGCACTCCACCAAGTCGGACGAGGAATACGACGACCTAGCCATGCAGGACGTGATGGAGAACGGTGACTGCTCTGATGATGACTGCTCTGACAATGACGAGCAAGCCGGTGGGTCCGGCACCAGGAGCTCACTAGCTCTGGATGAGAGCATCCTCGGAGCAGCTGGTGGTGGTGATGATGCCCCAGTGGAGGGCAGGTACCGCCACAACCTGGACCTCTTCTTCAATATATCCAAGGAAGTAGCCGCCAAGGAGATGCCGTGCGCTTAACGCTGCCGATCCCGACCAACCCATGGGAAAAAAAGCTGGTGGACACTGCCATGGTGCATTGTGCACCGGCAGTGGTTGTGCTCATCGGCACATTCTCCGGTGGTGCTTCCAGTTGGAGTCTGCACCGGTTGTTGTACCCATATGGGCTTATGTTGGTTGTTTATACTGTTAGCGATGCTTGTCTAATCTTATATATGGTAGGAATCTGGGGCTTGCCCTTTAATGAAACTGGAATAATGAAAGTTGAAAAATGCATTTGTAGTTGTGCAAGAATCTCTCGGCATATCCAAAGTATGCACTGTGTGGACAAATACTCCCCCAGTTTTGAAATATGAGTCAAGTTTAAACTGATCAAATTATTTTAGTATTGTGTCGAAGGATTGCTACTCTGATCTGTATGCAGAATCATCTTATAGTTGCGATTTTGCAGAACATCAAATACATCTTACTACATCCCAACTACTCCATGGAGCGTCGTTTATGTGAGCGATCTCGTTAATATTAGTACTCCCTCTAGTCCATATTACTTGTTGCAGATTTTATGTGAGCGATCTCGTTAATATTAGTACTCCCTCTAGTCCATATTACTTGTTGCAGATTTTGTACAAAATTATAGTAGTACTAAATGAATCAGCGACAACTAGAACGGAGGTAGTATGTTTTAGTAAGAATACAACGATATAGATTTTTGACACTCTTAAGGAAACAGAATGAGCCTCAGGACGAGCAAACTGGGAGACAACTGTTAATTAAGTTTAGGGTAAGGGTCAGTGCAACACATCAAGCTGATCCATCTCTCTTTTTTTAAAGAATGATTCGTCTCTTTTGGACATAAAAAAACTCCTAACTTTGGGAAATTGACATCCAATAATGTCCTGTGATGAAACTGAGAATGCAAAGAATAAAATTCCATAAAAAAAACGCATAACTTATTGGAAATTGTATGCATCTTTATGAAAAGAAATGTATTACAAGACAACTCAAAGCATAAAATCAGTACGGCAGATAGATAAAAAAACGACGAATAGCACATGAAAAATAGGAAAAACATTGCTACATTTAGAGCTGCATGCAGGCACTAGATAGACAAACTATGCATTTGATTTCTGCAGAAACGTCAGTAAACCTTTACAGAGATGGAAACCTTATACAGTGATGAAACCCAAGGCAAAAGGATCTACAGTTGTCCTTGCTTCACATCATCTATCCTCCTAAACAGCCAGCTAATTGCTTCGCCTTTCTTCTTTTATATATATCTTAATAGAAGAGCGAAAAAACGGTTTACAAATATACAACTTCTCTCCTTTAGGATAAGCAAAATCTCTTTTCGTTTTTATTCCCAGAGGCCCCCTCCTTTATTTACATCAAAGGCTTCCCGAGCTTTAACTTTCTCCGATGACGGCACTGGACAAGACTACTGGTAAGGCTAGCCTCGCTATCTGTCTGTACAGGTGTTATTTTGTCAAGCTAACCATTCATCAATCTCTGCTAGACTGCTGTGATGAAACCCCGATGCGCCTTTCTGAAATTCAAACACAAAAACTGAAGTGATAAGCAAACGCATCTGTAACCAGGAAACATAAAGAAGGATGAGTTGCAGCAATGAGGATGCCTAGGGGCTTGGAATTCGTACCTCCAGCTGCAATTAGCTTCTCAACACGGGCAACTATATGTTTTCCATAGGTGTATCTCTTCAGTGCATTTAGGTGGACCTTGATACGCGAAAGAATCAGCTCACGGTTATGGTCATCGCAAGTCTCCAAAACCTTTTGCACCACATAGTTAGCAAACTGGTCTTTCATCATTGCCTGGAAAACACAAGTTACACGTCAGAAGACTTCAAGAATGTCCAAAAGTCAAGTTTATTAACAGGCATATAGTATCTAGACTTAGCATCTTATAACAATAGACGAGGAGAACAGTTTCATGCATATAGATGCGTAACAAAAACTCCAGTTCCTTAAGGCATATACTCCCTCATCCATAAAAAGTGTCAAATCATTTAGTACAACTTAGTACAAAGTTGTACTAAATCACCGACACTTATTATGGATCGGAGGGAGTACAAAACTATAAATAGATTGTACCGATGATGATTGAATAATTCAGCAGCCATAATACTATGAGAGCTAAATACATAATTCATGTAGTCAACATATACCATTTATTTTCCTACATAAGGAGCATGTTCTGCAACAAAGAACCTAGCTTAAGACAGCTGGTTAAAAACAGACCTGTAATGGTTCGTTCTCATCGGTAGTGCCAAGCATCTCATCAATTAGAATCTGGCGCTCCTCACGAGAACCAAAAGAAAGACACTTCTCAACAACGTTGGAAGCGAACTTCTGTTGGCTCATCTTCACGATCTGTCCGGCAAGTTGCCTAATTATAGAAGTGCGTTCTTCTTGTTTTCCGTGTTGCAAGACATGCTATAAAATAAGAAACATAAGCTCTGTGCATAAGTGGAGTGCAAGACATTTCATGCAGAAGGTGATGGCAGGATATACATTTACATGAGAAAATGATACAGAAAGAAAAGGTCCATTTCAAGTATCATTGGAAATGATAAAAGAACTACACGTCTACACCAAACATATAAAAAAAGTCTAGTGAAAGTGAACCGAAAGTTGAGTAAAACAGTAATAACATATAAGATAACTAAAAATTAATTCCAACGAGAAATAAACCACGAGAAATTGCATTTTAAATGATGAGAGAGTAACAGCCAACTTGAGAGAAGATGAATCCAACAACATAACACATCTCCCCCATTATTATAATATGAGCAAGTGAAATTGATGTTTAAAAAAAAAATTAAACAAACAAATGAATATGCACCAACCTGGATAACATAGTTACCATACTGATCTTGTGTCAAAGGAACAACAGATTGCATGATCTCTTCCATCATGGCGCTTTGGGTGCTTTCATCATCACAGTGCTCCAAAACTCGCTGGCAGTATCCAATTAAAAGTACAAATTTAGCAAATTTATAAATGGATTAAAGCCATTAAAACCAGATATGGGTTGGTATAGCACCTGAATAACGCGACAACCATATGGATGGGTGGAAAGGTCAACCACATGCCCGTAAAAAGCCGAAATAATAAACTGTATCCTTTCTTGAGGGATGCATTCTATGCACTTCTGGATTACATGGTTTCCATTCTGATCACGGACACATTTCATGATAGTTCCGTCAAGCTCCAAAGCCATTTGAGTTTGTTGTTCCACCTCAACAACTTCTAATGCCTACAGCACAATAGGAAGCTTCTAAGACTCCAGAGAGGTATGTGATTGATAAATCAATAGCTAGTATGTAAACTGATTATGATTAGGAGGGGAATATTTAGTCTGCAGCCATACATACCTTCTGAATTACCCGGCAGCCATACATTTGAAGACTCAGCGTTAATACATAACCCTTGAGTAGGCTTGCCAATTGCTTCTGTTGTGCTTCAGTCCCGTATTCAAAGAACTGCCAAGATCAAGTAATCAAGTTGAGACTTGATAAGTCTTTATAATACATTCAGAAAACGTTAATAAATAATGAAATCTAATTTTCTCAATAATGATGCATAAGATGGCTGCCCACCTTCTGTATAACATAATTTCCAAAAACATCAGTCATCAAGGTTCGTGCTTGGGGAAGGATTTCTGGAAAAATCATGTTCTTCTCTTCAGTAGAAGCTGTTTCAAGTTTCTGCTGTATAAACCGACTTCCGTACTGGTCAGAGCTGCAGCGGAAGAATCATGTTAGAATCCCATGTAAACACAGCAAATCTACTCTATTCAAATGCAGGAAGTAATACCTGAACTCGACTACATGACTAACAATATCTACCAGCTCAAAAGATCGGGTCTTATTGGTCTTGAATTCTTCCAGCAGAGAAGAGCCATAACCATTATCTATTAGACCATTCTCTGAACTCCATGATCCCATAGTTCCTCCAGTGGTGCTCCTCCCCATGGATGGAATACGTGTTATCCTATCTCCTTGCCTGACATGGCCCTGGGGAGATGAGATATAAGGGCTAGATGTTGGACTTGCTAAATATGCCATTTCCATGCCATATGCTGGTTCACTGCCATAAAGTGTCGGGCTAAGACCACCAGACTTCCCCAAGTATGGCATTCCGTACTGCAGCTTCTGCTGAGCAAGTAACGATGCAAGATAAGCCTTCTGATATCCAGCAGTATCCAGATGGCCTGAACCAGAAAAGTTACTTCCTCGGAAAGGACTCATGCTTGCAGCTGCGCCAAGGGGAGAGTTGGGGTTTGCCTGCAAGTAAGACGCATACACTGGGTCCATTGGTTGGCCCTGAAAACCAGTGCCACCTTGATTTGAAAGAAAGTTGACATATTCACCATCTGGACAGTAAAACACAAGTCAGGAAAGAAGAGAAAAACCAAGATAGAGGGAGACCAGGGCCTGAGAGGGCGGAGGGAGAAAGAGTACCTGTATTCAAGTGATTGTTCAGCATGGATGAACCAGAACTTCGTGAATTAGCCCTTGCATGTTGTCCAGATACATCAATGTTTGGACTATTACCATTCAGGTTCTGGTAGAGATACACAGATCCAGTCGGGCTCAGTGCAGATCCTTTCTTGTTAGCATTACCATGCGGTGATTGTGTAGGAAAGTTGCTCTTTGCATTACTTAAGTTGCTGCTACCATTTGGAAAGACTGCATACTCCAGGGCATTTATCGGCTCTTCATCGGCACTGTGAACTAACTTCTGCTGTGAAAACTGTCTATGCTCCTTTGGAGCATTAAAGAGCACATCTCTTTGATCACTAAAGTTCTGGTAAATATGATTTTGCACATCAGTTTCTAAGTTGGTCGTCCTGCTCCCTGAGAGGTTTAAATTGGACATAGCAGATAGTGCTGCTGCAGTGTCCGAACCATCATAATTATGAGAAGCAACACCTGCGCCTTCAACCTTTCTATCAGCTTTTCCCATCCTAACTCCAACCGGAGGAAGGCAAGGACTTGGAGCCCTCTGAATCAACTGAGGATCAGGAGTGGTGCTTCTTGAGATCGAGGAGCCAACTGCAGAAGCAAATGTATTGGACATTGAAGAACCCAAACTCTGGACCCTGACAAGACCGGGTGAAGCTGCTCCAGATCGAAAGCCATTCATAGATTCCGGCCTACTCGGCAGTTGAGCTCTTGATGAATCAGAGGATCTAATTGGATTTGGGCTCTCAAAAGCATTCCGGCTATTAGAACGTGAAAGATTAATTGTATTTGGGCTCTCGAAAGCATTCCGGCTATTAGAGCGTGAAAGATTGATTGGATTTGGGCTCTCAAAAGCATTCCGGCTATTAGAGCGTGAAAGATTGATTGGATTTGGGCTCTCAAAAGCATTCCGGCTATTAGAGCGTGAAAGATGACCAGCTTTAGAACCAGGATGGCTCATATTTTCCTGTCATGGAAACAATTCTAAGTGAGAAAACAAACAAACAAAGATGAACCTACATGCTACAACACTAATAAGTGTCATGCATTAAAAGTGGCATATCAGCATATAAGTGGAAAGTTTCACATTGTATTACTATTATGTACAAAAGTACAATCACCCTTCCATGCAATAAATTAAGGTATGAACATATCTCTGCTGAGTACAAGTGTTGACTTGTGAGCAATCCAGAAAAACACAAAAATCCATCATCAATAGCTAAAACTACACAGGCAATTTAGTTCTGTTCATATAAAGCATCTACTTCTGCTGAAGGTGAAACATATATAGATCATAGCAAAAAAGCAAAAGCAATGAGGAGATATTTCAACCTGCAGGGCATCCGCAAAGCTCTTGCGACGGGAGCTAAGGCCATTGACATCGGACAACCCCATAAGCCCATCAGCGCCTTGCGCAAGCCAGTCCGATGATTGCTGGCGTGCGAACCCATTCCTTTCTCTCCTATCGTTCATCAGAAACTCTGTTCCATTGCCTTCACGCGCTCCTGGCTGCACCGAGAACAGAGAGCTCCCACCGGGGGCTTCTGAGGGCCTCCTCCTCCTATCGCCGATCCCTCCGGAAGCAGCCTGGAATCTCTGCGCCGCACGCCAATCCTCCTTCGACACCATGGGCACCGGCAGCCTCGGGTTGAGGTGCTCGTTGTTGTAGTAGTACTGCAGGTACGCCGGGTGGGACAGTATCTCCTCCTCCGAGAGCATGTCGCCGCCGGCGTCGAGGGCGTCGAGATGGGCCGGGGGGGCGGCGGCAGAGAAGAGCGCGGCGCGGGCGCCCTGCACGGTGGGCGGAGCGCTGCCGCTGCGGTACATGCTGAGCTCCTCGGCGGAGGCGCTACCGTGGTGGTTCTGGTCCATGAGCACCGCCTGCAGGTCGGGCTCGAGGTCCTCGAAGGTGGGGCCGGCCGCGCCGGCCGGAGACGGAGCCATCGCCTTGCCTTGCCCTGCTTGCCGCGATCAAAATCCACGCGAGAACCTGAAAACCAACACCATCAGGACGATGACAACCGAATTTCGCAACCAGATTAAGGAGAAACACGAAGAAGCCTTTTTGAGAAAAAACTCGACGAACAGAAAGATCAAGCACGGGATAGGAAACACGTCAAATCCAAGCACAAAAATCCCATCGATTTCTCTCCGCTGACAGAAAAAGAAACCCCAGGAAGATCGTCAGACCTCCAGAGGCGGACCTGCCGAGGGTTCAAGCAACTGAGCCCCTAATTCCCCGCGGAAAAGAACAGATAAGTAAACCCACTGATGGCTACTCGCAGCGAACAAATCGGCAACAGAACCATCCGGATTTTTCCCCACTGATGAGAGGGGCAGAAAGAAAGACCGCGTCTCCGGATTAGATTGCTCAGACCCGATCAGAACTAAACCCTGGGAGCAATCCAAGCAAGTTAGGGTTCGTCACCTCCGACGGAAGGAAAGGAATCAATCCGAGCCCGGATCTCCGGTCCACGCCACGCCAGGCCGCGCCGGCGCAGCAGAGCGGCCGGACGGAGGGAGGAAGGCGGCTGCGGGGGATGGGGGAGGAGAATTCGTGGAGGGTTCGGCGACGGGCGGAGGGGGAAAGGTGGGAGCTTTGTGCTTTGTTGTTTTGTTGGTCGATCTCTTCTCTTCTCTAGTTGTGGACCGAACCATCCTTTGCGGATGGATTTGGTGCAGCTTACTCATATGCTTAATGCTATCTGCACTTTTTCTGTTAGTTACTATTGTTTGGAAAATTCTGATTTTACTTGTTTTATTTATGTGTGCTATATATATCTGTTTATTTTCTATGAGATTATTGTTATTTTTGGGTAAGGAATAACGTGGTAGGCAAGAAAAAAATAGTCTTGGCTGAAAAGTTCAAAACTTTTTGTTAGTATAAGAGATCATGTTATGGGAGGCACCTCTCAGGTGAGTAGATGATCCTATTGCGGAAAAATATTTTTAAAATGGTTAGAACAATTTTTTTAAAAAAATTGCATGTGTTTGTGTCTTTGACATGTTATAAAGCATTATGTGAAAGAAAAAACATATGTAGCGTCCTAGGCGAAAAGGACAAATAAATTCATCATGATTTTTTTTTGATTCCGACTTTATTCTTCAGAGTGATCAGATATAGCATTACAAAATTTTCTGGCCCTCTTTGGATCGTGCGTTGATAAATGCATGAACAAAGAAAGCACAGAAAAATGATAGGAATACAAGTGTGAGGAAACAAAAGATTATAGACACATAAAATTGGTAGGAACAATCATTTGGATGGAACAGGTGAAAAAAAACATAGAAGTGTCTCGAAATTACGTGAATAAGTCTATAAAAGAGGTTCGAGGAGACATGGCCACGTTGGAAGTCTTGTGCAATTAGGGTGTAAAATATGTAGGAATCTCCTTGGTGCTATTCTTTCGATTTAAAGAGCTTCTTATTAAGTGGACCCTGGATTTAGGGATTTTTAGTCTTTGGCTTCAATCAATTTGGTGGTTAGTTGCAAATAAAAGAGAGGGTCACAACATTTTTCCAAGTGCTTCACTTTAAAAGCATGTGTCTGAGTCAATGTATTCTATTTGAAATGGTGAACATAATGATGGGACTAATTTATTTTTAGGGTTCCAAGAAAAGGCGAAGAAGCCGGGCGAAATGGTCTATTAAAAACGAGATTTTTTATTAAGTCTATTTGCATATAGTTAGTTTCAGTATTTATAACAACTTTTAGAACCTCGTGCAAATTAAAAATATGAAGAATCAGAATTTTGATTAAATGTCGAACATTACACGAATCAGAATTGTAGAGTCTCTAGAAAGATGTGCTTGGATGCTACACAGAGAAAAAAAACATAAAATTTGAGATGTTAGTTATACTTGGGTGGAGGAAGAAGAGAGAGCAAGGAGAGAAAGTGCAGCCCAATCTGATGGAATTCTATGGAAATAAAAGACATGGATAGAACCAAAAAGACATTATTTAGATTTCCTTGGTTAAAATACCATGGATGGTGTTTGGGTAAGAGAGGCCAATGCAAGGAGCCATCAGGAAAGAGCGCACAAGAGGCGGATACCGAAAGCAACGTGTGATTTTTTTGTTCCCCACCATGGACCCACCTCTGGCCGCTTGCTAGGACCGCGGCCACCACCCGATGAAAACCCGCACGAATCTAACAGCATGGCCGTAACAAACTTCTCTTCAGATATCCAATGTTCGAAACAGAAACTTCGTGTGCCTCTTATCCTGAATTTCTGTTGGTCTGCGGCTGACAGGTGGGCTCCATCACCTGTCTCTATCGCTGCGCGGTGGGCCCAAGAGGGAGAAAGAAACACCAAGTTGTTGACTGCATGACCAGTTGTCGAGTCAAACCAGCAGGCAACTCTCATTTTGTTTTTGATAATAAATTGGAGGTGTAAAGTAAAAAAGATAGTGCGGTCATGTTGAAATTTCCAGACACAAGAAAGTGCTGAAGCCGCAATCATATTTTAAAAACATTGGGCAGAGAAAAATGAAGTAGTTTATATTGTTTGTGGTTGGAAAAATATAGCAAAGCATGCATGCAAAGCAAGGACTGATTGAGCTCAGCAAAGGGAGCAAGCTGCCACAACTTGCAAATTAAATACTCCTACTCCATGATGAGCACAAACTAGTGTTGTGATCTAAGTCAAGAGAGGAGCATACTCGTCTATGCTAATCTTGAAGAAACCAGGATTTCTTTTTAAAAAAAGGCTCACATCTCTTGTAATCTTATAGTTGTATATTTGTACTCAAGTGAATCAACAACTGAGCAGAGCAGTGAATTAATTAAAACCAAAGCACCCAACAAGTATTCAGACTAATTTCTGGCAGGTCACCAACTCAATATTTTATTTATCTAATGACTAATGTAATGATCCTTTAATCTCAGAAAACTCAGAATAATAGATAGTACAACAAAGGGCAGCGTTTCCCTGCAGCCATCAATTCCTATATTCCTCGAAATTCTGACGAGAACTCGAATTGAAGCCCCCTTTCTTCGAGAACCCTTGGTGTTCATGCATGATGACTATAGAAGACTAGACATATAACTCAGTCTCCGAGTAGTAGTTGATAACTTGATGCTGCCTTTATCTCATTTTCTCCATTTTACTGTGCTGAGAAGCCCGTCTTGTTGGGAAAACCATCATTGCACCAAAACACGCATTGGATCATTCCTCCTGCTCAATCATCTTCCGAACATCGTCAATTACCAGCCAAGTTTTGTGCCCGCCAATCACCTCACCCTGCTTCTGGGAGTCAGACCACGTCTTTACAGGACAAGAAACAACCACCTCAGGATATACAATGGTAGGATGGAGACCATAAAGAAAGAAACAAGCACAACTTGTACCTGTATAGACGGCATCTTCTGCTCGAGTTCCGCATAACAGATCACGTACATTGGACAAGATAATGCATTAGTGCTTAGATTAGTATATACATAGTTGGGATCCCAATATATATTTAATTGCTACAGGACAAGAAAACAATGAAGCCAAATACATGGAGGGGGGATAATCGATATGGTTCTCAGTTACCAAAGCAAAAAGATAAGGGCATAGGGCTAAGAAACACTTAGATACAAGTTGCAGAAAGCCGGCAACTGATAGCAAAGCATCAAGGGGCGTTAGAGGAAACCGCTTCCTCCAAAATAAGGAAAGAAGAACAAGAAAGGGGCTCGAGGACTTCTAAACAATAATAAGATGAAAATACAAACGTCTTGGATTTTCTTCTAACAAGAAAGCTCATCTAGGCATCAATGAGAGGTTGTCACATCGCTAGCCATTAACAAGAGATAAGAGCTGAAGAACCAATTCGATGCACAGCAAGACTTACTGTTACTCCTGCACGACTCACGAGCTTTTGAGGAACAGCATTGACATCGACGCTGTAAAACAGAATTCTGCATAGCAAGTTCCAACAGAGACCATCAGTTTGTCAATAACAGTTCCAGCAGTGCGGTACTTGTCAACATGGGAAACACTCACTGACCTCGGATAGTATTCTGCTGCCAATTTCTCCAGCTTAGGCTTCAGATATATACATTTTCTGCACCAGCTCGCTGTCCTACATGAGGATAATACAAAAACAAAAATCAAGACTGGAAGGCACTCTCCGAGGATTTTGACAGTTACTACTATGGCAGACAGACTATTTCAAATTCTGGCAATCCTTTGCATCAGGTATAACGGTTAATAATAGTATTGAAGTTCCCTTTTGAAGGAGTATATGTAAGGTGAACACTCCAACACCCGCTACATTGACACTTTTGTTAAAAGGTAAAGATAATACAGGTAAAGCATCCTATTGATCAGTGACACAATTTATTTTGGAGAATGAGACTTCAAATCCACATCCGCAACCACCAAAATACTATTAAACACTGCATAATGGAATGTGCAGGTGGGTGGGGTGCCGCGTACTTTGTTTTTAAGCGGAATGAGACTTCCAAATCTACACCCACAACTACCAAAATACTGTGCTCTACCACGGCTACAATCAAATTTGAGTTTTTAGGCAGAAGGCATGGCTGGAAATGCCAAATACAGAAACAAGCTAAGTACATAGAAAAGGACCAAAATGATAACAGCCTATCTAAGACACAGCTAGGAAATCGCCAAGGATATGTGAAGACCTATCTAGGAAGCATATCACTTAATCGAACACGCAGAGGCACTCAGGAATTTTTTGAAGCTTGGGCGCTTCGCAAGGCAACCAAAAAATTTCTTAGACAAATATAAGCACAGATAGAGCAAAAATATATATTTTTTTAACTTCGTGAACTTTTTTTAAACCTTGTGAATAATCATTTTGAACCGAGCAGACCTTTTTTCTTTTCACATGAACATTTTTTAAAAACTTATTATATATTTTTCAGAACACACCCCGTGAGGTGTACAGAAGAAAGGCTAAAATAGCCGGTACAACGCCAAAATGGCTAACACGATACATACAACCCACAACAACCAAACAACGAGGACTCTTCTTGCAACGTCTCCCGCCACGAATGGTGGGGAGGCGATCCAACGAGCTACCGAACCGTGTAATGACCGAAGGAGGAGTCCCCGGAAGACGGACTCTGCCTCTAGGATGGCACAACCAACGCACATGAAATTGTAAATGGTGTCTAATTCCAGCAAATAGTCTGGTTGTGGTTAACTGATGTTTTTCATTTCTCTGTCTAATTTTCAGATTAACTAGTGTGTAGTATTTGTTTAATTTCATCTCTATGTGAAACGAAGGAAAAAAATGAAACTAAGGAGGCCAAACACAAATAGGAGCTTCGCCGATCGATCTGAGGCTGAGGTGCTGCCTTGTGCCCCTTCGTTAGTGGACCATGGCTGATGGATTGCTTCGTGCTTTGTTATTCCTTATGGGCTAATGGGGTGCGTGCTTGCTACCGATACTTCTCAAAGAAAAAATAACATGGCAACAAGCGCTGTTTGCCCATTAGCCATCGCCAGTTCGCTGCTAGAGAACATCTTGCACCTGAGGCGCACGCAGTCGAAGCCTGGGCAAGTGCCCGGGCAGCAGGGACGCTGCATCCACCCTCGCGAACACGGTTAACACCTTACAGGTAACTGAATGTGAATCTGATGGCCTGACACAGAAAGGTTTGTCCGACGCCAGGTGAACTCCGAGCTACCAAGAGCCCTAAATGTGATGAACATATGAACCCTGTTTCACCTTGGACTAGGATACAAGGTTTTTACTGCCATAAGTAAGGGCACAGATTGCATGCATTACTCAAGAAGCTGACGCTGCACGATTCACGCTAACCATTTCGTCCTATATCAACCCTATGTCATAGTCACAACAGTGTTGAATCCTAGCTAAAGATTCACAGAAAACAATAGTCTTTTTTTTTGTTAAGATATAAGAAAACCAGAGGAAACCGTAGATAGTTACCAGAGCAGGACGATGGGGGCGCCGCGCTGCTGGGCCGCCGCGAGGGCCCGGTCCAGCTGCTCGTCGCTGCAGATCGGCTCCAGCTCCACCCACGCCGGCCCCTCCTCCTCCTCCTTCCCCACACCCAACCCCGCCCTCCCCTCGGCGGCGGCGGCCGCCGCCGGACCCGTCCCGTGAAGTCCCGGAGGCAGCGAGATCGAGACCCGCCGAGCGGGCGTTCTGGGGAGGAAGGCGATGCGAGGAGGAGGAGGCGGAGGCCGGGCTCTGGGGAGGATACTGCGGGACGGCGACGCCGCCGCTTCCCCGCCGGCCGCCACTGCGTAGGCGGAGGTGGTGGCCATCGAGACACGTCGGGTCTGTCTCGAGCTCTCAAGGTTGGGTCCTCTAGTCCCAACTCACAGAGCCAAAGTCAAACCGGTAGTCCTACTCCTCACTCCCACTTCCCACCGCCACGCGCCGCGCCGCCATGGGCTCCAGGGAAGCGAAGTAGCATGGCGGTGGCGCCGCGGACCGCGCTTCCAACTCTCCGCCGGGGCAGGAAAGCGGCAGCTTTCGCGTCCCGGGAGCTGCTAGGCACGCTCGCCTCGTCGGTTCGGCTGGAGGAGGAGGATGCCCGGCAGGCGTTCGACGGAATCACCAACCGGGATGGCGAGCCGAGCACCAGCTCCAGCCGCGTCGTCCTCCACTACGCGCGGCGTGGGATGGGGCGGGAGGCGCTGGACCATTTCCTCGCCGCGCGCCGCCGCGGCAGAGCTGACGGCACCATGCTGTCCTGCGCTCTCAAGGTGTGCGGCTCGACGATGATGCCGGGCTCCCGGCTCGTCGGAGAGCAGCTGCATTGCCTGTGCGTCAGGTGCGGGCTCGACCGGGGCGAGGTCGGCGTCGGCACGGCGCTCGTCGACATGTACATGAAGCGCGGCGGCATCGAGGACGGGAGGCTGGTGTTCGAGCAGATGCCCGAGAGGAACGTCGTCACGTGGACGTCGCTGCTTACGGGCTACGTCCAGGGCGGGGCGAATTCGGACGCCGTGGCACTCTTCTTCAGGATGCGTGCCGAGGCGGTACGGCCTAACCCATTCACGTTCGCGGCCATCCTCTCTGCGGTGGCGAGCCAGGGCGCGCCCGGTGTTGGGCGGTGCGTGCACGCTCAGTCGGTGAAGTTCGGATGCTGCTCGACCGTGGTGTGCAACTCTCTGATGAACATGTATTTGAAATGTGGACTGGTTGAGGAGGCCAAGGCTGTGTTCTGCGGGATGGAGACCAGGGACATGGTGTCGTGGAACACGTTGATGGCAGGCCTTGTGTTGAATGGGCGTGAGCTGGAAGCCCTGCGGCTGTTCCATGGCTCGCGAGCAAGTGTGGCGAAGCTGTCGCAATCAACCTACTCTACGGTGATCAAGTTGTGTGCAAACCTCAAACAGCTTGCCCTTGCACGGCAGCTCCACAGCTGCGTGCTAAAACATGGGTTCTGTTCAGATGGAAATGTTATGACAGCCGTTATGGATGCCTACAGCAAATCTGGTCAACTGGACGATGCTTTCAACATATTCGTGTTGATGCCAGGGTCTCAGAATGTCGTCTCGTGGACTGCTATGATAGGTGGGTGCATTCAGAACGGTGATATTCCTCTTGCTGCTGCTCTCTTTAGCAGAATGAGACAAGACAATGTTCAGCCAAATGAGTTCACCTACTCAACAATGCTCACAACATCAGTGCCCATCTTGCCTTCCCAAATTCATGCCCAGATAATCAAATCCAACTACCAGCATGCGCCATCTGTTGGAACTGCACTTCTTGCCTCGTACTCAAAGCTTGGCAGCACTGAAGAAGCTCTCTCCATATTTAAAATGATTGAACAGAAGGATGTTGTTGCATGGTCTGCGATGTTGTCTTGCTATTCCCAAGCTGGTGACTGCGATGGTGCCACAAATTTATTTATCAAGATGTCCATGCAAGGCATGAAGCCAAATGAGTTCACTATATCTAGTGTTATCGATGCGTGTGCTAGCCCGACTGCTGGGGTTGATCAGGGTAGGCAGTTCCATGCTGTTTCGATCAAGTACAGATATCAAGATGCTATCTGGGTGGGCAGTGCACTTGTCAGCATGTATGCAAGAAAAGGGAGTATTGACAGTGCTCGAAGTGTCTTTGAGAGGCTGACAGATAGAGACTTGGTGTCATGGAACTCGATGATATTAGGGTATGCGCAGCACGGTTACAGCAAGGAGGCCCTCGATACATTTCAGCAGATGGAAGCTGCAGGCATCGAGATGGATGGTGTCACATTCCTTGCTGTTATCATAGGATGCGCTCATGCTGGCCTCGTAAAAGAAGGCCAGCAATACTTTGATTCGATGGTCAGAGATCACAAGATCTGTCCCACCATGGAGCATTATGGATGCATGGTGGATCTCTATAGCCGTGCAGGCAAGCTGGATGAAACAATGAAATTTATAGGGGGCATGCCATTCCCAGCAGGGGCAATGTTATGGCGCACATTGCTGGGTGCTTGCAGAGTTCACAAGAATGTTGAGCTTGGGACGCTTGCTGCAGAGAAGCTGCTATTGCTTGAGCCACATGATTCAGCTGCATATGTGCTTCTCTCCAACATCTACGCGGCCGCAGGGAAGTGGAAAGAGAGGGACGAAGTGAGGAAGTTCATGGATTCAAAAAAGGTGAAGAAAGAAACTGGATGCAGCTGGATTCAGATCAAGAACAGAGTCCACTCCTTTATAGCCTCTGACAGATCGCACCCTCTGACTGACCAGATATATGCAAAGCTCAAGTCAATGACAGCCAGGTTGAAGCGAGAAGGTTATTGTCCTAACACTAGCTTTGTGCTTCATGACATGGAACAAGAGCAGAAGGAAGCCATGTTGTTTATGCACAGTGAGCGGCTAGCTCTTGCCTTTGGCCTGATAGCTACACCACCAGGGACACCCCTTCAGATTGTCAAAAACCTACGGGTGTGCGGGGACTGCCATACAGTAATGAAGATGGTGTCGGCTGTTGAGGACAGGGAGGTCATCATGCGGGACTGCAGCAGGTTCCACCACTTCAAATCTGGGGTCTGCTCCTGTGGTGATTTCTGGTGAATTCAATTCAGAACAAGCTGATTCTGGCTACAGTAGACTTGCAATGTCATCCTCGAACGAAACTGCTGGCAAGCTGGCTCTGAAATAAATGGGTATGGGCTGTCCGAAGATTATGTCAGCTACAAGCTTACAAGTAGTGGCTTTGTTCCTTGTTTGCAGGCACTGATATTGGTATTCAAAGCTCAACGCAGATCATATGAAATATGGATATTACACTGACGGAGGTATTATCTAGCTATGTGATCCTTAGTTAGATGTAGTAGACTGTACAAGCTAAAGCTATTCATAATAGTTTAGATCAATGAAAACATAAGAAGGAAGCTAAGAGAATGCATATGTTTCTTTATTGAATTAATTACTGCGATCCACAACTAAAGCTAAATACTTATTTAGAAGGCATTTCTAAATCAGGCTTTGGGCCTCTAAACTATCCAGCTTACACTGAGCTATTGTTTACCTAAATGGAAGAACGCACACATATTTTTCATATTTTTCCTACCTTACATTTGACCCTTCTCTTAAGGTGAATGCAGTGGCTGAGGTAATATATGATTTTGTTGATCCTGGAGCATACCAGATTTTAGCTCTGTTATGGACTCGTCATAAACTCTCCAGGTGAGTAAAATAGATCATGTTGTTTGTTTTCTCGTGGTTAACATTATTATGGACACCAACTTATATATCCAATAATTTCTTCTGGAAGCCCTAGCAGCAGGCTGTAGCAGGTTTTCGTAACACGCTAGCAGTTTGGCCATCTTTTGGATTGGTGCCGACTGCTAGCATCTGTGTGTGGCCATGGATTTGGATCTGCTCGATGGATCTGCTCCATCGGTCGACCGATGGACCGATGCTCCATCGGTCGACCGACGGCTAGCGTGGGCCAGATGTGATCGCGTAAATGTCGTTGAGCAGTAATAGGATATGTGTAGTTTAGGACTAGGTGGAACTAATAATTCTGAATACAGTAGTACTCGATCCACTGCATAGACATCTTTTCGTCACGTCCAAGCACTATTGCTGCATTTGACCGAGGGAGCACGCTGGCATTGCTTGATATAGTAGGTTGTTAAGTACACACATTAGCGTCTTTTCCTGAGTATATTATCGATAATTATTGCGAGGTCAGCGGCTTGGCCCGGCAAGCCTGCGACGCTACTTTGAGCAACTGGCCGATATATACTGGGCTCGACTACACTTAGCAAGCCACGTTACGTCCAATGAAGGGATGATGCAGTAGTGGCAATATATAGATTTCCAACTCGATCAAGTTGACATGTTGGGGTGCACCACGTACCAAGTTAGCCAGACATAGATTCCAGCTCGACCCGCCTATAAGTTCCCTGGGGATCGTGCATGCAAACGCATCTCCATCTCCACCGTACCACAGAGCAACACAGACACTTAGCAGGTGTTCCTGATGGCGAGACTGGGAGGCGTCCTGCTTCCCTTGGCCATGGTGGCGATCCTCCTGCTGGCCGCCACCGCCGCCGCCGACTCGGATAAGCCCGACAAGGGCAAGTCGCCTCCTGAGAAGAAGCCACCCAAGGATGACGATCCAGACAAGGGCAAGTCACCTCCTGAGAAGAAGCCACCCAAGGATGACGATCCTCATTCTCCGCCAGAACATGGACACACGCCGGAGACGCCTCCTCCCTCACCACCGAAGACGCCTCCTCCCTCGCCACCACCGAAGACGCCCCCTCCTCCACCACCACAGACACCATATACGCCCCCTCCCCCACCAACAAAGACGCCTCCACCTCCCCCGCCAACCCAGACTCCCCCTCCCCCGCCACCGCAGACACCCCCTCCCCCTCCCCCGCCACCGCAGACACCCCCTCCCCCTCCCCCGCCAGCACAGACGCCTCCCCCGCCAACGCAGACGCCTCCTCCCCCGCCACCACAGACACCCCCTCCGCCTCCCCCTCCAACACAAACGCCCCCTCCCCCGCCAATGCAGACGCCCCCTCCCCCACCACCACAAGCGCCGGAGACACCCCCTCCTCCGCCAACTCAGACGCCCCCTCCCCCGCCAATGCAGACGCCCCCTCCGCCTCCCCCACCAACACAGACACCCCCTCCCCCGCCAACACAGACACCCCCACCACCACCACCACAAGCACCGGAGACACCCCCTCCCCCACCAACGCAGACGCCCCCTCCCCCGCCACCACAACCGCCAATGAAAGTCAAGTGTCAAGCAAAACGTAAGGTGAACCCCTACTGCTCCAACAAGATGATGGACTGCCCAGACGAATGCTCTCAATCCTGCTTTGCCGACTGCAAAGCATGCAAACCAGTATGCGGTGAGCACGAGATCCAGGTCGCACGTGACTTTCCAGGTTTGATCTTTTTCACCGCTTGTCTAACAATTAGTACGATTCATCCATGCAGTGTGTAGCGTGCCGGGGGCATGCGGCGATCCACGTTTCATCGGCGGTGATGGCAACGCGTTCTACTTCCACGGCCGCAAGGATGCCGACTTCTGCGTCCTATCGGACCGCGACCTCCACATCAACGCACACTTCATTGGCAAGCGGGGCTCAGACATGTCCCGAGACTTCACCTGGATCCAGGCCATCGCTGTTCTCTTCGATGGTCATAGCCTCTATGTCGGTGCTGAGAAGACCGCCAAGTGGGAGGACACCATCGACCGTCTCGAGCTCACCCTAGATGGCGAGCCGGTGCACCTATCCGAGGACCAGATGGATGCCACATGGACGTCTCGCCTCGTGCCGGCACTGTCCGTGACCCGCACAAAGGCGGCGAATGGCGTCTTGGTTGTGCTTGATGGCCGATTCAGCGTCAGGGCGAACGCGGTGCCGATCACAGAGGAGGACTCCAAGGTGCACAACTATGGCAAGACGGTGGACGACAGCCTCGCTCACCTCGAGCTGGCATTCAAGTTCGACGCGCTCACCGAAGACGTGCACGGTGTGGTTGGGCAGACATACCGGTCGGACTACGTGAACCGGTTCGACGTGAAGGCATCAATGCCGACCATGGGAGGGAAGGACAACTTCGCCACATCCAGCCTGTTGGCGGCGGACTGTGCCGTGTCGCGCTTCGGAGTCAGCCGCAGCAACGTTGATGCTGCCGTGATGTCCGAGCTCGCTGGTGTCACCTGCGCCAGTGGCATGGGCGGCCAGGGGGTGGTGTGCAAGAAGTGAAATCGCCTAATTATTTCGTGTCTAGTACTGGCCATGCATGTCTAAGAATACATGCATTTGGTTGCCAAGTACACAGTAATAATCTCGATGTTTGTTGACGTAATTACGGTGCTTGAACCCTTGAATTATTGTGTGATGTTTTGTTGCACCAAGATAAATATATGTGATACTTGTCGAACATTTTCTTATCCTTTAGAAGTTGCACTCGTAAAAAGTGAAATAGCAAAACATTTTAACATAACTAAAAATGTCTGAATTGTAATTGTTGACCCTCCGAAATCTATACTTCCTCCATTCCTAAAGATCAAAGTGCATCTGTAGTCCTGAAAGTATTGTATTGGGTCAACTTAGTTCTGATTCTTTAAATATGGACATTTTAGTCTTGAAAGTACCATAATTGAGTCATTTTTAGTCCTAACCAGCCTAGCATCTAGCTGACTCGTGCATATAGCTGACCACATACACGTCTGAGATTTCTAAACATATGAATTGCAGTTTTTGAATTTCGGCCCTTTATAAGCTTCATAGCACCATGAACAGTGTCAAAAATCCATTGTGTCGACTGTTATCAAACAGTTCTAAAGAAACTGAGGTTGTACACAAATTACGGAATGAAAATAGCTGCATGACACAATCACAAGACTATCTCCTGTGATGTACAATATTGTTCGTACCATTTCACTATGTCACTGTCTTACCTAAAGACTGAAAGTTCAGGTTGCAATGATGTAGCTATGCTACTTCTCTGTGTTCATACTTGCACTTTGCATTATAGGACCTTTGATGAGGCGGGGATTAACTCCCCACGGGCCTCGGTGAAGAAAAAAGATAGGACCTTTGAAGTTGTAGTTCCCCTCATAGTTCTGTATGGGCATGCCTGTATCAGTTAATCTGCATTCACTTAGTTTTTCTCTCTCTGTTAATCATCAATGTTGCCACTGCTTCCACAAGTTAATTAACTGATTTTGTGTCCACTCTCCTTTCCTTTATAGACACGCTTGCATTTTTAGTTATCTGTTGGCTTGCATTACCCAATATTCCATTTTCTGGTTCGTGGCTGGTGCCATAATCATTTTGGTTGTTATATTCAGAAATAAGTAGCCTGGGGTGGACACCCAGGGTGATTAATTACCATCTGCGGCAATTGACAACTATTGATTGTCATCCCTACCACTAGCAAAAGATTGAAGCTCAACAGCTAAAGTGAAACAAATACATGTTGTCCATTCACAAATAATAGATAGATGTTATAGTTGTACGAAAATAACAGATTACAAAGTGAGTGTGACCTATGCTAACAAGCAAATGAAACAACGCATTATCATTCTGAGGCTTCGCATGTATCCTTTTGTGACGACGCCATAGCCGCCAAGATGCATCACTGTAGGTGGTGTCAGAATTAGCATAACGAAGAGTATCATAAAAAACTTCTTCCACATTCCCATTCCCATTACCTCACATGTTCGATGTCAAATTTAATCACAAATATTCTGGTTACATTTACAATTGAATACACAAACAATTCCCAAACTTAAGCTACTGTACAAGCACCTGTAAGTTTGAACATACACCGAAGTTGGAAGGGGGGCTAAATTTTACATGATGCTACAAGATTGCAGAAAATGTCTTGAGTCCTTCACGTCTGCCTGTGTGTCAACAAGCCAACAACTGATCGATTTGGTAACCAAATAATTTGCACATCGAGATGTTGTGTTTGTCAAGCAATGCTGTTCTTCGTCCTGATCAGTTGTTCGTGTTCTGGAACTCGGTGCCATCTTTGAGATGTCCTGTCGCCGTTGGGCAAAGCCAGCAGAAGACATTTGTACCCATGATCTGTCCAGACAAATCAAATGTTCAGATAACTGGAGCACCATGGTAAATAAAATTGAACTGTTACATGCTAACTTTTCAGCACCAAATTCGAAGGCTTAGAAACTGAAGTTCCAATGATCGTAAAAAGTGAATTTATGATGTTATGCAGGTTTTTTTGTGTGTTGTGTGTAGCACTACCATTTGAATATTCTTCCTTGTGCCTTGATCAAAGCGGTGACGGTAGTTCTGTCCACTCTTCTTTGCAAGCCACTTTGCTCTAACTGCCTCTCGATACTGATGTCAAGGCAGTAGTAAGAATAATCAAACAAGGTATACAGAAACCAGATGATTATGAGGGGAATGCACCCCTGAAATTCGAAACAGTAACTTACCTCTATAGTTGTCATGTTATGGCACATGAGATAGATGTGCCAGCATAATAGAGAACCTATGGTCAAGCACAATGAGAATAAGACGACTCCAGCTAAGATCTGCATTTTTGTGAGAGCACTAGATCATTGCTTGCTTCTTATGGTATGAAGCAAGGAAATTAAAAGGAACAAATTAAAAAAAAGTAAAATAAAGAATAACTGCCTGACATGTTTGCCGCAATGTTACAGCCCAGTTAATGAACCATACACATTTATCCTATGCATAACAACTCTGTCATCTGAATAATAATTTACTATGACAAGCATATTTATACCAGAGGCACAACCATGTTCTTTAATTTCAATAATAATGCTCTTGCTAGACCAGAATAGAGCAGTAGAACCCACAAGTTTTCGTTAGTATATACTATGAGTTCAAAAAGCCAGGAAGCTCTTCCACAAGTTCAGATTCTTTCCTTTTGTCCTGCATGAAAATTGGCAGAGCCCTTCTGTTTGGTTTCCGTGATCGATGATCAGTCAATGTTGAGTTTAAATACATGAAAACTCACAACTTGCAAGAATTATGAAAGAAAAAGATCCACTCTCAGCTAAGTATTTTACACTCATTTCCACTGGACCCTGGCAGGTCAAAATACATTTACAAGCGACGGTGGTTCCAATCCCTGTTGGTACCCTAATTGACCCTTGGGTTTGTCTGGTGATAATCATAGGAATATAACAGGACAGAAATGTCCTTTGACCTTCATGACAAAAAAAGGGAAAAGGTACTTCCTCCAATCCATAAAAAGTGTTGCTGGTTTAGTGCAACTTTCTAATAAGTTGTACTAAATCATCCAACACTTAATATGGATCGGAGGGAGTATAATTATTTATTTAAGCATAGCAGTTCCATATCTTGGAGATAATTGAAAAATAATGCCGGCGGAAATAACATGGAAAATCAAGATCGACAAGGGGTCGATATTAATAATATTGTAGGATGGTCTCAAATGAAATTACTAATATGGTACATATGTAGCAGGAAGAGATGGTCGACTGTATAGTGAGTCACTTACATGGATTATCTTTACATAAAGAATACCAAAGTCATGCTCTGTTTGTAGAATATCACACACAAATATCACCTGCAATATATTTTTGATGCAGTCGTGAGAAATGCTCAGTGAAAATACGCCCATATTATTTCAATGCAGTAACTTACCGACGAATAAAGAGACCCTATGGTCGCATTGAGGACACAGATGATGAAGGGTTTGTAGTTTGCATAGCCCACGCAGTTGTTAATCCAGACGCAGTGATGATCCTGACATTGAACCCATTACGCCCAGTTTTAGCATAGCTTCGTTTCTCAACTAGCTAGCAGAATCTCTATGACATTGATATCGACGCTTACCATTTTCAGAACACACCTCTTGCAGACCTTGCAATGGTGGGTTCGAGCAGGCTTGTACATGCAACACTTGTCACAATACCTTGATTTGAGTCCCTGTCACGACCAAATGAGGTATATCAGGGAGATTTCACATGCTCAGTTTGCGTGATCCTAAAATTTACAGCTGTGGTCACAACCACTAGAAGCTACCCACTGCTCAAGGAGGAGATGGAATCAAGAGGAAAGCATAATGGATTCACAGATAGTTCAGCGTGATCAGTCGACAGACAGTTGATCTAAGGTGATATAGACTATGTGTAAGACTGAAGTAGATGCTGCAATTGGACCAAGCACCTAAATTTCCAAGGAAAATCGAAAAAAAATGAGCGCCCAAGAGAAAGACGAGACTCGAGAGATCTGGGACCTGTACGTACCTGCGGGTCCTCGGCGTCGGGGGAGAAGGCGGCGGGCACGGAGCCTGGATCCTTGGCCGCCGCGCAGAGGAAGGAGAAGAAGCAGGCGGCGACGACGAGGGAGAAGGCGGCCGCGTGGGCGGCGCCGGCCGTCGTGCCGAGGCCGAGCCAGTGGTTCAGGAAGACGAAGACCGTGGAGTAGTACACCAGCGCCATCACGGACACCGCCGCCACGAGAGCGGGCGAGGACGCGGCCGCCGCCACCGCCGCCGCGGCGCCCCTCCTGCGCGCCATCTCCGGCGAGGTCGCGCGCTGGCGAGCTTCGGCTAGCTAGGCCTCTCTTCGACGAGAACTCCAGTGGGCCTGCCGGGTGGCCTAGTTGAAGCCGTGCATTCGAGTGAATGGTTGATAAAAGGCCCAACTTCTGTCATATGGGCTTTACGGTAGCCAATGTCAGGGATAGGAGAGATAGAAAATAAGTGTAGGTGATTTAGTAAAAACTTTATACTAGAAGTATATCAAATCATAACCTAACATAAATCATTCCAAATTATTAAGAGGGCAAAAGTGGATCGCGGCGTCGATGGGGAAGCCGAAAGATAACATTGATGTGGCAGTAGCGAAATCAGTGGCGGATGGCGTCGTGGGAGCGTTGTGCCGATTAACGGAGGGTGTTACCTAGGGGGCTACGGCAATGGTCTATGCCAAAATTACCCACCCAGTGACTTTGGAGGCGTTGGCTTGCCGAGAAGCAATAGATGTGGCTGATGATCTTATGCTTGGGTCAATCCATGTGGCTTCAGAATGCCTTGAAGTAGTTAAGAGCTTGGCAGAGAAGAATATGGGCTTCTTTGGGAGCGTTTTGGGCAATACAACCTTTAACTATGAGAGGAAGGGATCGAATGCTCAAGCTCACTGGTTGGCAAGGTTTGCTTCTTCCATGTCGGTGGGTAGATATATGTGGCTCTTAGAACCACCTGGAGGTTTAAAAATTCATGTAATCATCAATTTTGTTGAATAAAGTTGTATGAATTCTAAAAAATCAATCAAAATTATGCTACAAAATAAACTAAAATAATATTCTCCTAACGAAAATAATAAAATTAAGTGCTTTTATATCCCGTTAACATATTTCAATAGCCGCAAACTTTTCTGAGTCCTCACTTATCATTGTGATCGCATACTGGTGAAAAACTTATACTACACTATTATCCAGAGAGCTCTATTGGTGGTAATGGTACATATGTATCTAGAAGTCATGTTTGCTGCATAGATTCGCTTATTTTGGAGAAAAGCTATGATATTTAATTTAGGACAGAGGGAGTACATTATAAGTGTCAGTATATATGTATAATTAAAACCGTAGTCTGGATCATAGTAAACTACAACATGTCAGAATGACTAGGAAAGGAATAGGTTCGAGGGACTTTCAATGGAGTTTTTATATAATTTAAGTTTTTAGCTTTAGTAAATAAATCTATGAATATTGTTTTAATAAAAGAGATGAGGCCACAAAATTTATATGATATGATTTCTCATATACCTAAATCTTATGGGATTCCTGGCAAGAAGATTGGATCTCAAAGATAAATTATTTTGTGCATGCGTGGACCTTTTCTCCCATTAAATTCCTTCAAAATTACCGTGGATGATCTAAATGAATTTTTTTTAATAGTTTGTACTTTGTTTTAGACAGGATTGAACAGTTCCTAAACATTAACCTTGAAATTTTAGTGTTCTTACATTGTATAGAACCATAGGTCCCATCATAGAGAAGACAACAATGTCTCACCTAAAAATGTAGGTACACACAAAAAATGCTAAAGAAATAATAAAGATGTCTCGCATACCACTCATGGTGTTTTAGTATTCTAGTTTTTCATCTCACTTTCAGAAAACAACAAAGTCTCACCTAAAAATATAGGTACAGATAAACCAACAAAATAAACATAATAAATGATGGAGCATGAGTACGACTTGTTTTCCTTTCCAGATCACGTTATTATGTTTAATCAAGTTTCAAATAATTGTTGTCACAATTTTGTGATGTGATGTTTTTTCAAAAGGGCTAATTCACGTGGTGGAATTAGCTAAGATATCGAAACCTATTAGGGAAGCTATTTGTATGTCGTGTATTAGTACTACAACAGAAAAACTATGCATACTACAGATGAGCCGTTAGGTGTTAACTCACATGTCCATACAAATAGCTTCCCTAATAGGTGCCACACGTATGTAATCACTAGAAAATATGGGTTGGATTGTTAAAAAAGGATTAATCAAGTCATTTTTAATTTAAGCATACAATATATTTGTACATGATGTTCATCACGGATGAATTTCAAATCTAGCATGTCGTGCTTTGGTCTAGCGTGTCGTGCTTTGGCAAAAATATGTCAATACAAAACATCAAAGCTACCACTAGCTAGTAGCTAGCTAGCTATATGCTAAGACAAAATAGGAGAGAGCTATTTGAAGCTATATATGGCGGTCACCGGTGCATAGCGGAAAATTGGACCATTGTTGAGAGAATGGAGGGTGTGTGTAGGAGGGGGTGGTCCAAAATCGACACTCGTGTTGTTGTATTGGCCTCTGCAAAATAAAATCACCTTTTGTTTTTAGGAACAGAAGGAGTATAACACGACCATATCTAGTCTCTAGATATTCAAAAGCTTCCTTTGAAATATCACATGTTTTAGTGACATGTGGACCCTTGGAGTGCCGTTAAGAAATTAGTGAAAAGAACTTCGAAAGAGCAAAAATCTATAAAACCACCCACATATTGTACTCTCTCTCCCGATGCATATGGCGCCTTTGTTTTGCGTGTTTTAACTTTGACCAATAATACTTGTGTCATTTGTTTAAAAAAAATCTATACCTGGAAACTCTATTTGAATACAAATTCAATAGTAATAACCATTGTGACTTATAATACATGTTTCTTTGGTCAAATTAATAGTTAAACTTGAACCTTAAAAAACCATGTGCGCTACCTAAATGGTGACGGAGAGCGTGCAACATACACAACATGACATTGTACCGCATTTTAATAATTATTATTAGTACGACGAGCAACCTAATGATCACAAACTACCATTTAATCATATGGAACTACCTGCAACGAAAATGAAAGGTGAGTGAGCATCCAGGACATTAACAATAGTTTTCCACAGCCTACACCAAATCGAGCACCGCACCTCCTCCTCAAAATAAAAATCCAGTACCGCCAGATCCCATCCATATAATTATTCAACAATAATTCATCCGTGGTACTACCATGTACCATGCCATTGCTGCCTTTGTCCCTACGGGTAACAACGCTAGCACCATTGTTGTTGAGATTAATTGACGTTGATCGATCACTAGCTTATTTATGTGTTAAGGAGAGAGTGACATACACACAGGAGTACAATCAGCCGGGAAACTCAGATTTGTAACTAGTTGCACCCGCCACTCATATTGCATGTTTCACTTATATATATTAAAAAATATAAGATAAATTATGAATATAGATTATGTTGTATCTTGTGCACCTGCAAATTTTCATCCAAAATATGATGATTTTTAGCCTGTAGAAAAAAAATGATATGTAAATAGCACAAGATACAATTCATTAATGAGCTGCCAAGATGAAAGGGAGTGAGAGAGAACGAAAGCAGTGCTGACTGGGATGTGGGGCCGGGAGAGCAGAATTGAATAATACCTTTGGCTCGTGAAAGTCTTGAGTGGGCAGGGCAGGCAGGGGGTGGTGGAGCGTGTGGGGCCCACCTGCATTGGACTCAATGGGGTCGGTACTAGGTTGTTGCCCACATCAGGGGCACCCGGGCCCACCGCCACCTCAACACGACGCATCATTCATCTCAGGCCGTTCACATCGCTGCCCCTTCCCTCCTCCCAAATGGTTTTTCTTCCTCTGGTTAAGTTTCAACCCCTCGCTCTAATTCTAATGCATCTAAAAAGTCTTAAGAATTTAGAAATTAACAGCTTCGTAGTTTCTAAAAAATCAGCCGGTCTAAATGGCAGTCTAGCAATAGAAATTTGTGTTGCACGAGTGTGACAAAGGTACTAAGAATTGATGCACTGTAATAAAAGATGGTTGAGTGTGGGGAGCTACCCTCATTTTCCATAATAAAAAAATATGTATAAGATTAAAAAATGTCGACTAAATTTGTTGACGCATTGATTACTAGACTAGCTCCATAATGTTTAACTAAACGGGCTGTGCATCATAGATTTGTGGTGCGCATCATAGATTCGTGGTGCGCGAGAAAACCACTTGTTTGTTATGTCCTAGGTATTGACCACATCATTGAACAAGTTTGTACAAATAAAACCACAAAGGACACTTGTAGCTACCGACAAAAATAGTAGCTAACTAGGTGATCGACTGCTAGCAGCCAATGCCCCACTTGGCAAGCATCCCACAAATTACGATGTTGATTGTACGTGATTTTGTTCAACTCATGTCAGTCTATGTGACGACACTTCTCTTCCCACGGTTATTGTTCTCAGTGTTTTTTGTACGATTAGATCTAAAGTTCACATAAAACTCTGTAGGAACACGTTCCACATGTTATTGTCGTCTGACATCTAGTACGATTAGATCTAGAAACTTCAACATTTTTCACAAAATCTCGCACAGGAGTTAATACCTACCACAATAGCCTTAAGTTTTCATCTTAGTTATATAACCACCGGTGGTAGTACAACCTCCTAGTTTTTACCCTTTTTGCGAGGTAGCTAGAGGTGTAGACGTGCAGTGCAATCATGTGTACCCTTTTTCCTCGTACTGTCCTTTGTTTCATTGAAATAAACAACTATTTGATGATAGTGCTGATTGGGGTGGGCGTTGGAACCAAGGATTAGCTAGCTTTTGTTTACTTTTAGGGCTCAACTCCATAGAATCCAGGGCACATTAAACCTCGGCAACTTTTAAGGTTTGCTTCCTTATCTTCTCTCTCATGCACCATTGACAAATGAACATGTTGTCTTTGATGTAAAAAAACATGTTGTTTTTGGCACCATTAATCAAACGCATATGGCTTATACTTGGCACTTTGGACAGTATTTTAAGTTTCGCAGCTCCTATTTGGTTGCAACAAATTATTATTTTTACTAGGAGCTAGCTTGCTTTATTCTTTTCTTAATTTCCTATTGTGCCAACTAACTAAAGCTAAGCTAAGTAATTAACTTTCTTATTGATTGTCTATGTGATGTGTCCAGTCATTTGACTACACTTAGAGCAAGAATCAATATATATTATAGAATACAAACTAAGCTACCTTTCAGGTGGAGCTCACCCTTCCCTCTATGAAGGATAACATAATTTAGTACGATAGATTAGGTGCAAAATTGCTAGCTATTCATTCATACATAAAGTTACAAGTACACCTTAATATGTATATTGCTAGGATTGGTCGCATAATCTCTGGATTGTACCACCACCACCTTAGGCGTTCTATAATTTCTCAATGTTGATAGGTCTTTAGTCTTTTTCTTTTTTTGCTACTTCTAGACTTTTGCGGCTATATGCATCTTAGTTATGCAGAGGCGGGGTGCAATGCTTAAAGCTTTTAGGTAATAAAGCGCCTTCTATTGAAAAAAAATATAGCTAGGAGTATGCAATGCAATGAATTAGCTACTCCTGTTTCCAAATTAATGCCACGAGAAAACATGACATGTTCATGTCGGACTATTGAATTGATGCTCTAGCCAACTATGCCAAAAGTCCGAACTATGGA
The DNA here is from genome assembly GCA_007115705.1 of Dactylis glomerata. Classification (NCBI taxonomy): domain Eukaryota; kingdom Viridiplantae; phylum Streptophyta; class Magnoliopsida; order Poales; family Poaceae; genus Dactylis; species Dactylis glomerata. Next base: position 246,402 of record QXEO01002091.1, read on the forward strand.
AAAGGCTAGGCTTTATATATAACACTCCCCCTCACATCTAGGCTGGACAAACATGAAGACACTAGACATGTGACAAAAGGGAGGCAGGATGCAACTATTTTTAGATTAAATAGTGCATTGGCCGGGGCTTGAACTTAAAACCTCCTGGCTTTGATACCATATTGAATTGATGCTCTAGCCACCTATGCTAAAAGTCTGTACTGATGGAAAGGGCTAGGCTATATTTAACACGGATACACGATTTCCATGTAAACATTTCGATGCTCACATATCTATAAAATCATCTTTTACAACAAGCGACAGAATGAAGAAACTTTGACCATATCCGAGATATCAATTCCTTAAAACAAATAAAATACAATATATCATATCCTTCATAGCCTTACGACCATCATAACTCATCAGATAGCAAAGTAATAACAGTTCAAAATAATGTATTTCAATAATCTGACCTATAGGATCAAATTTTCAGTTCAGCAAAGGACGTTGATCCAAGAAAATATGGAAAGTACTACACGGTATATATTAAAGCAAATGCGTGCCAACAACTAGATATTTGACAAAAAAAACACTCCCCAATTAATCAGGGCCGAGTGGTGTTGTTTTAACAACACAGAACTTTATATATTTTTAAAGTAAAGTGTTTATTATACCGCATGCTTAGTCACCTTTAGGATGATAGTTATCCTTGAGCACACCAAAAATCATATATAGTACATATACTAGACGACACAATTAGTTAATTGTGTATACTTTAATTTTTTTTTAATTCTTGCTTCCCTTTCTTACACTGAAACGGGCATGCATGTCTTTCTTTTTCAGTGCAATGCTTCTATGCTTACTTTGGACTTTCCCTAAAGCTAGCGTAACATCTACTATTGGGTACTGGTTCTATATATTAACTTGTTCATAGTTAATAATTCCTTAATAACCAGTTCATACCTACCTGAGATGGCGTCGAGGAATCTTTGGGGAAAGGTGGCAGACCAGATGCTCGATTTATAATCTTCGTCGTGGGTGCGAACAATAAAGTAATCAGTCCGCTTATGATCGATCCCTGCAGCAAATCAAAATCATATTCGGTCCGTACAGCTCTTTTGCATAACCTAGCTTTTAACGTCTAATGTTGTGTCATCGAGAGCACCATCTTTTGATGTCATCCATGTGTCTGTGCACTTATCTGCCAAATCAGCTAATGGAATCCACTGAGCATAATCTACATTCGCATTATGTCTAGAACTCTATAGCTAGCCTTAACCGGTTATGTGACCTTTTTTAGTTTTACTTTAGTACTAGTAAAGAACATGATCATCATTTGGCTTGTTAAACCCTTGCAAGAAAAGTTACCTCCTCCAACTCATATTAATTAGCGCAGTCATATACTATACTGATTGCGCCAATTAATTTGGACATGAGGAATACTACCATTTCCTATATAGCTGTTTTAATATAGTTGTATGATTGTACCATGTATAAAAGAGATTATCTCTATAAAGTATTTACTACCTCTATTCCAAGGAATAAGACGTTCTTGTTTTGCATGTTTTTTTACCAATATTATAAATATATATATATATATAAAAGTTGGTATAAAATTAGCATCATTGAAAAGTATGTTTCAATACAAATCCAATGATACTAATTTTACACAATATAAACAAGATTTAGTTCCTCTATTTACTCGATTAAAATTTGCTTTGAAATACGCGTGCGCCGTATTCCTTGAAACAGAGAGGTAGTATTAGCGAGTATTTTGATGACCTGCGTTATTCTATACTACTACTAACATGGTTCTGCTAAAAAAACTAACATGGTAATTAAGAAGATAAGTTGACTTAAGGAGTGTGAAGATGTCGGCATGAACCACGGCTAGCGTAGCGTGCCCAACACAGAGCCACGCATGCATGGGCATTAATTAGCCTTAAGCATCCTGCTTACTTTACTAATTAATCACCACTCCATAATGTGAAAGCCAGTTGTGCCATGTACTTAGAGATTCGAGCACCAATCGATCCACTCGGACTGGTGACCATGGGGCAGACAAGAGATTGCTTTAGGAAAATACTCTACCAACCAGGACGCAGAAAATTTAGCATCATTTAGTATACATATACATGTTCGTTTGGATGTAGCGCCATAACTCTAGGTAAGACGCATAAGCAGTCCTATGAGTGCTTTGTTTTTGTTCGGTGTTGTCAATGGTGCTCTTCAAGTGATACTAGGTCTCAAACTCCGGCGATGAAAACTCCACATGAGATACATATAGTAAGTGTACTTAAGGCTAATTAATGAAGAGAGAGACAAATAGAGTACTCCCTCTATACCGGTTTATTAGACATTTTGAGATAAACTTTAACCATTAGATTTATTAATAAAATATCAGGTATATGTCACAAAAATTATACTATTGGAAAATTAGTTTGAATATAAATCAAATGGTATAATTTTTATAGCATATATCTCATATTTTCTTAATCAAATTTATGGTCAAAGTTTTTCTCAAAGCACACATTTGCCTAATAAACCAGTACGGAGGGACTAACATAAAATGAGTCTACAATATAATAAATGATGCTCTCTAAGTTAACACATGTATGACACTATTCACTATAGAGGTAGACATAGACTAGTAACATAAGCATGTTACTAGTCTAAGTTACTCCCCACTATGACTAGCATCAGACCTCGTTGGTTGCACACTGACAGCGGCAGTATTTATGTGACATTTGTTTATTAAAGACAATGCTAGCTAAGAGATCGTTCCAACTTGGTCTCCGAGAGGAAAACCCATGATATGGCCTTAATTAGTGGTTACGGCGATGTTGACACTCAAATGTCCTTCCCTACAAAAGGAGGCACTTTGGGAAAACATTTCTCGCAGTACAGGTGAGCGGTTGATGTAGTTGTTTTGTGTTAAATGACATTTTTATTAAAGGATAATATAGTAATATCAAGGACATATCAGAATCACCCAGCTCGAGCAACAACTCAATATCATGAGCATATTGACACATCGAGGATGCACATCACTGATTAATTGTGGAGCAACAACGACAATAATAACTACGCTAGACAACACATGGTTGCGAGAAAGGTACTCCAAAAGAAACGCCTACGGGAAAGGCTCGTCGCTGAATCCTGATAGAGAGATAGGATCATGGGTTTTCACAGAATAGGTCTTCGAAAACTCCATCACCACCTTGAACATGGTGACCATGCCTAAGCACTGCCATTGCCAGGTGCTTAGACCAAGGGTTTTCAGCCAAGAGCTTAAAACTCGTATTGTGATGCCCCAACCACTTTCCAATCTATCATTATTGTTCATCTACTTGACATTGTCACCCTCCATCCAAATGCTGGTACGCCTTTTGCATAGAACATCATAGTCTGAAGAATCAACTACCGAACCAGTTCTTTGTGTACACAGAAACGCCTAGGCCCAAGAGGCACCATCAATGGCATACACATACATCACACTCATGGTCCTAATGTAACATTGCCAACATAACTAATAACCATGTCCACATGGGCATGCTCACAAGCGTCAACGATCACTATTGACGGATCTGAAGGTGACGTACCTTTTTTGACATCCTTGACATCCATTGTTCAACCGCTTATCCCTCCCTTAACAACCACAAAATGCCATTAATATTCCTTAGGTGCTCTTGACTACCACATCCGCACATTGGGAGGCATATAGTACCTCATAGACTCTTTTAATTAGCAGATCAAACCTACACACAACGAGATGCGGCGGACTGAGACCTACACACGTCGCGCTTTGGCCGCTTGCTCGAGTCATCGTTGTCACCATGGCTGATGAGACCACCGCTTTTGGCACTCACCACCACTGTTGTGTGTCACATGGGCAGCCAAAAATCACACATCACAAGATCAGGGAAACCCCATGATCCAGCGCACAACAACTCCCCACATCTGAAGACAATCCAACAGAGGAGACATCGCCACCCCCACGATAAGTGGACACCGTCCCGATCATCATGCCTAGTGTGCATGTTGTCTTGCCCCAGCCACTTCAGCCGAATGCTGGCGCCAATAAAACCCCATGTTGTCATTTTGTGCTTGATCGGCATCACCGCCGCCGCGACGAGGGCTGGCGTGAGCCAGTGAGGAGGACAACAATTGATGAAGATTTGGCAGTGCTAGAATTTGTTTCCCAATGTTGCCCTAGGATCGAGAGACACGGGAGGTGCCTCCTTATACCCGTTCATCTTTGTTACATGTCGTCGATGGCTTCAACATGATAGTGTTGGTATGTCATTTGTTTTTCTTTGTTCTAATAATTAGCTGCGTGCATCTTTAGTTTCTCAAATAGCTCTTGACATTGTGGTCCTGCAAAATTCCAATGTACTTGGTGCCATTTTGATACTAACATGCATGTTGCTCATTATATACTAAGGAGTACCAATAACACATCAGGAGTAACCTGAAATTACTAAAAACAACTTTTTTTTGTTTTAACTTGTCTAGGTGATGTCGGTATGACGGTGCCCTTTGAGTACTAGGTCTCAAATACCATAAGTGACCTTTGACCCTCACTGGTTGTAGCTGGGCAATACGTGCCATTTCGATATTGAATACATTGCATTGTGCAAAGTTGGTCTCTGAGGAAAAAAAACCATGATTTGGCTAGTTTGATACGGAGATGTTGGCGCTCGAATATCCTTTCCTTTTGAAGAAGACCCTTTTGGCAAGTATTTCTCTCTGCATAGGTGGGCGGTTGACGTTGTTGTTTGCAATTTGCATGCCATTGATAGCTTCTCATAGCATTTGTGGGCCATGTCGGTTCTTTTCTTGCTATAATAAGTTGGTTTTGTGTATCCTTGATTTTTTTACTAGCTCTTAACATTGTGTTTTTCAATAAGCTTGTTATATTTGGTACCATTTCTAGATTGATATGTTACTTACTCCCTCCGTCCCAAAATGTAAGGCGTCTAAGCTTTAACCAAAAGTCAACATCTTCCAAGTTTGACCAAGTTTATACAAAAAAATATGAATATCTACAATAATAAGTGAACATTTTGAGAAACTATACTTTCTGGTGAATCTATTGATATTGATTTTGTATTGTGAATGTTTATATTTTTACATATAAATTTAGTCAAACTTAAAATATGTTGACTTTATCTAAAGCTTAGGTGCCTGACGGAGGGAGTATTATAGGAACAAACATTAGGACTAATCTAAAATTCCTAGAAACAACACCTTTTGGTTTCAACTTGACCGAGTTTCCTAAGAACCACACGATGGAAATTATGCATGTGTGCCTTACCGGTGGAGTAACCATGTTTATGTTAGATGCAACAGCGGTACACTAATTTTGTAACAGCCGTATAAATGTATACTCTACCATATATGCAGTTTTATGGAGAATCTATCATAGCAGCTAGCTAGGACCCTCTAGGAATGAAGGGAAATGGGTAAAAATTAAGTTTGTGGTGAGTGAGGGGAAATGGCAATAATTTGGTGTAGTGTTGTTTCAGGGCAGATCGAACCATGGGGAGGGAGAGAATTCGGGTGTGTGTAGAGAGGCATGTTCTTCAGTCAGGGGGACCGTGCATGGTGGCCATGACAGCAAGCAGTACAGTGCCACCGAACAAACAGCTCAGGCTGCTCTCTGCATGCATCTCTGCAGCCACCAATGGCCTGCTGCCTCGCCACTGCTGTTGCAACCTGTACTCTGCCTTTCTCTTTTCTCTTCATCTAGCCTTTTTCAGAAAAGAAAAATAATATATCTCTACATCAGTTTAGTACTACTTTTTTTGATCGAAAATAAGTGTTGAAGATTTTATACTAACTTAGCATAAAGTTTGTACTAAGTCATCAACATTTATTTCGGACCGCAGGAAGTACTATATATTAACTAAAATACAGAGCCCATGCAAGATGAGAATTTCTCAAAAATCCCGATACATAGATAAAGTAAATGGTATATACAATTCATTTAACAAGCAATTTGTGAAACAAATTCTAGCTGGATATTTCTTGGGGGGCACTCTTGGCCACACGCACGCACATCCATGTCACACGCCATCGCCATCACGTCAGTGAGGAAATGCACCTTAACTTTAGACACGGACTGACCCGGTGCTTGTGCCGGTCACTATCTTGTGAGTTGTGATGACTGGCATTGCAAAACTTCTCTTTATTGATACTTGCACGCACAAGAAAGCCCACCCTAGAAATTTTGCACTCCCTATACTTGAACATGCCCCTGTCCCCCTCCGCCCTTTCTGATTAATGAGGTATATGGCCAATTTGAACTTTTAGGTAGCATAATTTGTGTCAGTTATACCATGGATAAGCTTATATTCTTGTGTTCAAATGATGATGGGCAAGTTTAAAATACAAAAGGTCTTATTGTATTGTATAACAGAAAGATCGTTAGTTGGTGTTAATTAGACTGAAATTAAAAATTCGCCGGTTCAAAGGCATGTTTAGTCATACCAAACTAGCTATTTTTCATAATAATTAGCTGCTAAAATATAGGGTATGAAAATGACCAGCAGTCCGAACTAGCGACAATCATGCATACGATGAATTATATTTCGTACTATGATATGTTTGTTTAAGAATTGTCTACAGAAAATAGAGTAGGAAGGGAACCACACAATAATATTATGACTAAATTTCCGCGTCCAGCATTTTGTAATAAAATGTGACATAATACATTAATCGCAAAATATATATGGTGTAGAGGTTGCACAAATGGTCGACTGCAAAGTTCGGGTTTTTGTGTGTTGGTCTAGCTTGTCTTGACACTATTAAAGCCGTGTATTTAAATTCTGGAGAAGTCCGTGTACATTTCTCATAATTTTCTGGTAACAATTTTAGGCTTACGTCAAGAGGTTGCAATGGTCAAATGCGCAAAAACATTGAAATAGGAAATAAGAGATGAATACTGCCTTGATTTATTTATTTTAATTAAAAATACTAGGAGAAAGTCTTACAATGATCAAAACCTGAAACAACCAAATAATGTGTCAAAGCACCACGAACTAACACAACAATCGAGGGACAAACGGGGCCTTATGCCTCGTCCACTGCTATCATCGGCTCCCTGGATAAATCGAGAGATAGCGCCTTATTTGCAAGCACAGGAAGTCACCATCGTCATCTTTCGCCAAACCAATTCCAGGGTGTAGATTGAAGCGATGACCTTGCCAGGCCTGCTGTCGACACCACCGCGACGGCAGACGGCGTCTCCACCCTAAGCGTGCCCACCATCATGTGACCTATACAGAGGCTCTATCGCACCAAGGCACTGAGACTCGTCGTCGATGATGCGCTAGAAGAAGCACCGCTCCACCTTTAGACCACTCCAATCCAAATGAGCTTCAAAATTAAACGCTACCGTTAAGGGAGAGAATGATACAGAAAGTGTCACCAACATCTGATCCGGAAGCCCAGATCAAGGATCCCATAGAGAATCCGAAGAAGAAAAGTTGCAGCTACAAAACAATGCCTTTACTAGGAAACGACTCCAAGATGGGCCGCCATCTTTTACCTAGATTTTCACACGTAGATGCGCACGTCCAGGCCTGACACTGACTGTACCACGATGCAGCCGCCGCCGCATGCCCACCAACGCCGTTGCCGATCTGGGACCAAATTGCAATCCACCAAATCACCGACCACTAGCACACGCCGGAGAGCCGTGCAATTGTGGCGCATGATGCACACCATGTTCAGGCCCCGGGGTTACGTCCCACGCCGCCAAACCCATGCAGGAGATGAGACCCCCCCCTCCCGCCACCGGCATCGAGAAGGCTTCGCTAGGCCATGCCCTTTCTTGTGGCGGGGGGCGGGGGGAGTGATGGGGAGGGCCCACTGCAGCGGGGCTAGGGTTCCCGCAGTCGCCTCAGGGGAGAGTGAGTAATCTTTGTCGAATGTGCAACTTGGGTTGCGTGTGTTCATCTAGCTTGATCGTGCTCACTTAAAAGTCATTATTGTTATGATTATATAATGACTAATAATTAAGGAAGAAGAGTGGAGAGTGCGTGGGTGGCCCTGTCATGTGCCCGGCCTGGCCTGTGAAAACGAAATGTAGAAGTGGACCTCTCCAAGGCTGCGTCGTTGGTCTCGGCTCAACCAGCAACTGCCCCCATCCTCCTCCTCTTCTCCATTTATTTTCACACCTCTCTCTCTCTCTCTCTCTCTCTCTCTCTCTCTCTCTCTCTCTCTCTCTCTCTCTCTCTCTCCATTAGCCAGGCTTTCATCTCCATGGAGCTTCAGAGTACACACCTAGCTACTAGCTAGTTACAAAGGTATTGTAAGGTTAATTAATTCTCTGCTGCTCTTGGTCTCTCGCCATCTATATATGTCTAGTGCTCTACACAAGATCCAGCCATGCCAGCGCCACCACTACCCCCCTCTCTATCTAGGGTTTTTGCCTCCCCCTCTCCCATGTTCTACCTTAGCCTAGGGCCTTTTCCTTATGTATAGCTAGCAGCTACCTCCCTTGGTTCCTATGAAGGTGGCCGGCCATGCCAACCAATCGATCTTAACCTAGCCACCCACCTCTTTCTCCTTGATCTACTCCATTAATCGATCCACCCCCACGTGTAGAGAATTTCCCCATCCCGCCCCTCTTCCTTCCTATCCCGGCTGGTGTTCTTCTTCGGCTCCGGTGCCGGTGTCTCGCAGATGGTGGATAGACAACAGGCAAGATCGATCCGGCCGGCTGGCCGGCTTGATTTTTGTTTTTGTTTAATTAGGAGGCCATGGCTTGCGTTCTTAATTAATTGCTTTCCATATATACATATTCCTCTCTCCTCATCTTGATCCATCGTTCGCCTGCGCGTACATAGATGTGGAATCCATCCCCATCTTCTTCTTGTGAATTCTTCTTCTATACCATGGCTGTATGAGGATCAGTCGGCCGTTTCAGGTGCAGCACCACCAAGATTCACATCGGATTCGTATCTCGCGTAAATGAGATGAGAATCTTGATGATGCTGCATCAGCAACCGCTCGACTCAACGTCAACCGGCTGGCTCGCAGAGAATCAATCGTTCGGCTGCGGCAGCAGGTGCATAAGGTACGCTGAGCTCCCATAGATCTCTTAATTCCTTTTTTTTATTTTGTTCTTCCCGCGGCCAAAATTTTCCTTACTAACTCATTTGCAAATGTTGGTAAATTTTGACCCCAACAAAACCAAGTGCATCAGCCAATAAATGATGTAATTCTCTCTTGGCTGTTTGGTTATTTCTCCCAGTAGTAAGCACGAAGTTTATTAGTTCTCGAGAGTGGCACTAGTAGTACTAAGTATACATAAATTTCTGTTTATTTTGTGTGTATGTTCCTCTTACCTATATCTCTGATGCGTTACACTTGGGATCTCCTTCTTCAGCTGGTAGGCACACATACAAATTTGGTGGAGGTGATTCGATGGCATCTTTATTTATGTTCATGATTTGACTAAGGGCTGCATGCATATGACGTGATTTTATGATATTTACAAGTAGTTAGTAGTGTGTCATTTTGTTTGGAAGATTCCTCTGTGACAAATAAGCTCCCTCAGTCTATTGGCAACATGTGCACACTTGTAACATGGACGCTAGCTACCTTTGAAGCTTGTGACAAGTAAGCACTCTGCACTTTTGTTTCTTCTATATACCGCCGCTCGACTAATTATTTTGCTTTTGAGATACATACATTGGACTACCTAACAAGAAAGTAATGCATGTAAATTTATTCTTAATTAATGAGTCAGTATTTGGGTTTGTAGAGAGGGGGACAGCATACATATGAACACAAAGCTTTGAGTTAAGCATTGTTAAACCTCTGTCCATAGTTAATTAGCCGGCTGATATTTCTCTTAATATATCGGTCGCATTGATTTTTCCTAAGAGCCTCTCTGGTGGACGCCGACGTACATTAATTTATGCATACATATTCGATCCCCCTAATCAGTTCGAGGCGGTGTGTGCCACTCTAGCAGTACAGCCTCAATCATCTATATTTTCTCAAGTTATATATATGTACACCACACAAGCATGTACACCTTGCATTCTAGCTATTTCTTTGCTAAAAGGGGGCCGGCCGGGGACATGTCCAAGGAAGGCACACACATGCACTTTGAGCTCTATATGGCCAGCGGCTTGAGAATATGCCTGCTGTTTCAATATTCTCCTCTGGTGGTACTACCTGTATCTCATCTTGTGCATTTCAAAATCTTTCTCTGTCAGTGTGATATGTAGGATGCTGTCATGTACTTGCTCGTTTAAGAAAACACCATGTAGGTACTAGTCGATCAAGATATGTACTTATGGCAATTAAATTAACTGATCAACAATGTATCTGATCTCTGTCTATCGTTGATCCTTGGATACCGGCAGTTCATGTTAACGACAGTAAATAAATACATATTTTTCTCTAATGCGATCGATTGACGGAACGAACTTTTGATCTTTTGACACCGATTTGTAGTGTATATGTTGTGAACAAACGATGACCACAAAAGTGCAATCCAGAATCGATGGATCGAATGGAAGCGCATGATGCATGCATCAAGAACTACAGTTGGCCCTGCTGGCCGGCTGCTCTGCAAAAAATCTCACACCATGGATCGCTGGATTGTTCAATTAAGTGGACCATTGTGCATGCAGGGGAGGAGGAGCAGAGGTAGCTAGGCCGGGGCCGGCCGGGTAATACGTAGTACATTGCTATTATTGTGCCCGACGAAGGGGACCAATGTGGTGCAGTGCAGATGCAGGAGAGGCCGGGCGGTACAACTGTGTCTCATCAGTCATCAAAGGTGAAGTTTTTCATCTGATCTGATGATCACTTTACTACTACTTGTTGTTCTTACTTTGCTATATTGTGGCTGCAGGATCAAGGCTGCAACCGGCCAAGTGGCCAACTACATGCAGGTCAGTGCACCTAGACTTTGTGCTTGATTGCATCTCCATCTCAGTTTTGAAAACCTTCGATATTGATCCCAGATTAATTAGATGCATATATCTGCTTAAGATGCAAGAAAAATGTGGATGGATGCTTGCTAACTAGCTATCTACAACTGTGTAATTTTGGGGCAGTTGCTTAATAATATTGCACTGTCCTTATTTCTGAAAAGGGGCAGCCCTGCCTCTGCATATACGATCATCATTTATTGATTATTAAAAACTATCTTATACAAGTATTACAAATCATAGATTGCAATAGTTGACACATGAATAAGCCATCTAAAGATACAACATAACATGGAATGCCTTTGCTTCAGAATGTCAAACAGCGATCAAACCGCTAGCCATATCGGATGTATATATCACTTGCTATCAATGGCAAATGGTTGTACAGAAAATCCATGGTCTGGTGCTCCTCAACCAGCTGGAGATAGGACGGCGTACAGATTCAGTGGGTAGCCAAATGCATAACCTGCAAGAATAAGGAAAAACTTCATTTAAAAAAATGCATTCATTCCTGACATACCATAGAGCCTATAGTAAAGCACAAACATCAACTCTGATGTTGGCTTTCTCTTTCTTTATAACCCCATTTAGTCCATTTTGCACTGTCTACATGCATGTATAACTTGATTAATCCATCTTTTCTCATCTAAAAAGTACTACCCATGTAGGCTGAGTAGGCTGGTCTGTATTGTAGTTTTTTCTTTCAGTGACTGTCTTATTATTTGTAAGTTAAGCCAACTAGCCAAGTAGAAGGATAACCAATGAACAATTCGGTCTAGCTTGGCTTGTATATGTGCTGAATAAACCTGAAATATATACTACTCCCACCCATATTATTTATGGCTGGTATGGATATATCTAGACTCTAAAATATGTCTAGATACATCCATATTAACGACAAGTAATATATAGATTGGAAGGAGTATTGAATTTCATGTAGTATATGGTACGGCATAAATTGTGAGCTTACCACGGTTTAGTAATTTCAGTGCCGGTAGCATGAGTGAGTATGCAGCGTCCAAGTGACTGAAATTGACCCTTTTCTGAAACTTCAACACAAAATGAACTGGATTTGTAAAAATTCCACGATCTGACCCTTTTGTACGGCGCCCAACCCCAGGGCGCCATAGTTACATTGCATGGAGCCGCAGGTTAGGGCGCCATGGTCGCATGACGCCGTGACTTTGTTGTAATTTTTGGCGCCATGCAAGACCATGGCGTCGTACCCCATGGCGTCATACAATGTAACCATGACGTCGTACCCCATAGCGTCATGCAATGTAACTATGACGCCGTACCTCATAGCGCCATATAGAAAAGGTCAGATTGTGAAATTTTTATATATCTGATTTATTTTGCATTAAAGTTTCCGAAAAGGGTCAATTATAGATATTTTGACGCACGTTCCTGCAACTGCAAACTCATGTTGCCAGTACCACTCCTGCATGCTCTCCTCCAGACATCGGACATGGACTAGCAGCAGCGATAGCTACCAGCCTACCACCACTCCAACAGTACTGCACGCTGGCTGCTGCACTAGCTTCTGTCTGACGAAAACAAACTTCAGATCCATCGAGATGTTCACATACATCGTTCATCGATCTCTAGGCATATATTATTGCACTGCACATATATACACACAAACATGTGCATATAGGCCATCATCAGCTACATGCTGCCATATAGTCGGCATCTCTGTCTTCAGATGAGCTAGAGCTCAACAGAGGAGTTGACAATTTAGAGTGATCAAACGCAAGGGGATCAATCGATCGAGGCATTCATGTCTAGCTGGACGATTAACACAGAAATAGAGAGCTAGCTAGGCTTGCTGGGATGCATTGCCATTAACAGTTAGCTATAGTGGTCACGGACTAGCTAGAAAGCACGTACGTACGTACGTTGATTTGAAGGTACATCCTAGACGCGATTGATGTGTCGATCGGACGGTCGATCGACATGGCAAGTTTTTTTTTTTAAGGTAAAAAACAACTATATTAAGCTAGCAAGCCGCCTCATTAAAAACCTTCCAGTCCCCTTAGGTACCCTGGTAAGAAAAAGAGTGCGTCTGAAACTTGCTGCTTTTATCATAGTACGGTTACATCGTTTAGGAGTTTACAGATAATAAAGTCAGGAGGTTCGTCGACCCAATTACTAGAACTCTTACACATAAAGCTATCCCTAGCAAGATCATGAGCAACTTCATTAGCTTCACGTGGGCAGTACTGAAAAGATACTGAGTTGAGTAGCGAAGCTAGATCAACACAGTCCGCAAGAATGGCCGCAGATTCCCCCCACCAAGCTTCAGTTCCATTACAAGCATCAACTGTTTCGGATGAATCGGATTCCATGATCACGTTTGTGCATCCCAGGCGATTTGCGAGAGAAAGCTCCTCTCTCATCGCCATAACCTCCGCCACTGTCGGGGAGAGAACATGAGGAAGAAAAATAGTAGAGGCTGCAATGAATTCTCCCTTATAGTCTCGAACCACTGCTCCAATCGATCCAGCATGTGAGTCACTGTGAAAAGAGCCATCCACATTAATCTTCAAGCTTCTAGGGTCAGGTTTGCACCATCGTTGTCGAACCACCCCACCTTTTGAGTTAACCTTCGCTGCGTTTGCAACGATTGAAAAGATCGACATTTTGCACTTAGAGAGGGGAGGAACCGATTCATCATGAGTGCGCTGGCGCCTAATCCACCATAGATACCAACAAGCAACGCCAATGGTCTCCTTCACTCCGATATCAAATCCAGGGAGCGCCTTAGCCTGGTCTCTTAAAAGAAACTCCAGGATAGCCGAGCCCGACAGGTCAATGTTTATAGCTTCATCGATAACATCCAGAATACCCAATTCTCTCCATAAGTCTCTAGCCGTTGCGCACTGAAAGAGCAGATGGCGCACATCCTCTGGGCCAAGGTGACAAACAGGGCATTCTCCACTTGTTCCAATATGGCGATTGACAAGAATTGATCGGAGAGGGACGATACCGTGGAGAGCACGCCAAACGAAGATCTTGCATTTGCTTGGGATTTTAAGCTTCCAGAGAACCTTCCACACTAGATTTGTCGCTGAGCTTCCAGGGAGGGCAAGCTGGCCAGCCCTACTCCCAAAGGCATGTTTCCATTGAAGATGGTAACCAGAGCGGATAGAATATTTCCCATTCTTATTGTAATGCCAAGCAATAAAATCATCAAAACCTTGATTATTTAACGGAATCTCCAATATACGCTGAACATCAACAGGTAGAAAGAGATTTTCAAGAAGTTCGACGTCCCAAGTACCTGTGATCGGACTGATTAGATCAGAAACTTTCGAATAAACTGAATTCCCACGTGGAGAAATAACCATTCTATTCCAGCTAGATGGAATCCAAGGGTCAATATAGTTATTTACGTGAGGCGAATGCGAATTGGTCCCGTTGCATGCATATGTATCCGTACGTGTGATGGATCGCTTGTCTGCGTATGACTGATCTGTGGCACTGCAGCATGCATGCAACGGGTGGTCACCACCACCGTACGGACCATCGTCACTCCAGCTGCTCATCTGCTTAAACTCTTTCTCAGTCTTTGTTGCGTGCTTAATTTACACAAACACCAGCATGTACGGATCCACACTCACACAATGCCTGCTCAGAAAAGGTTGGAGTCATGGTGTTTGGAGGTCAATGAAGCTGTAGAACTCCTGAAATGAACTAAAAGAGGAATATTATCTTAGATATTAATATCGCGAAGATAACAATTACACCTAGCCTCTGCAACAAAGTAGTTCCCTAATAGCATTATGATGCACACAACTAAAAAAATAAGAAAATTATAGAAAAGTAAAATCCCGCTATAATGATCTATTCCTTGTAGCAGTAGTACAAACACCATCAAGACAACACGGGAAGTCCAGCTTCTCCAATAGAGACAGCTCCAAGAAGGAAACCGTGCACAAGCGCCGGCGGTACCCGATCATAGATCATAGGTTTTCACCCTGTAGAAAGTTCTCGCTCACAAACAATGCCTTCAACAAGGCCATTGCTAGGCACAACCTGGCCAAACCTTGGATTTTTACCCTGCAAGGTAGGACTTTTAGCTTCTCTTGTGTTGACGCCCCCACTTGTTGAAGCCGCTCAACCATCATTGTTAGTCATCAAAAGCTCGGCTTCCATGTTATTCTCCACCTCTTACTTCACCATGGACCAAAATATGTGTCCGATGATGGCAATAAATGATAGAGCTTCGCCACGCTCCCTCTGAAACCAAACCAAACTGTCAGAAAAACATGGGTGCGCATGAACGAATACTATCTAATCCAACAATCTCCAGGCTTGTCGCCTAGGGGAGTTCGTCGGCAGAGCCTTCTAGAATGCAATACTCTAACCGGCTCAATGATGTCAGGCATCAAGCAGATCTTCGTCGTGGCACAAGAGAAACCCTAGGACCGTCACCTTATTCACGGTCTCGAACGAGACTGGATTGTGGGATCCAGACTACCGCTGCCTAGTCGACCACCGACATTGCCATGGTGCCTAACGACTGGTGATGTAGGCTAGACCGCACTGAAGCTGAGGATATGCAAACCGCACGGGCCAAGATGGTCCGAGCGGGCTCAGAGCTCCTGGCCGCCGCAGCAGGGATGTCTTCCTGCCGCTGCGTAGCTAAACCCACAGGCCCGCCCCGGCCCGAAGACCATGAGACCCGGAGATCTACTCCACAGTAGCAGGCGCAGCACCACCGGGAGGAAGCCACCCCCTCCAACATCGCCAGAGCGCCGCCCTTGCTGCGAGATCCCGCGGCACCGTGCCACCGAACCCGTGAAGCATCACACCGCCACCGTTGTCACCACCCGGGCTTAGCCTGACGTGACCCTCGGCAGTGGCGGGGGAGGGAGAGGAGGATGGGAAGGGGGTCGAGTTGCGGTGCTGCATGGTCACCTCCCGTGTCGCCTAACCTAGGCGACACGGTGCCCTTTTTTTCCAATACACGGGGGCTAGAGAAGAAATAGAAACAAAGATGATTTCATCCATGTTAATGAGACACACATGCGTCAAGCACATGATTTGATCCCGCTAGGGTAGAAACAACCCACTAGTCACCAAAGCAATGTGTGCTTAACTTGCTTTCTCTTAATTATAACAGCGTGAAATATGTTCATAACACACATTGTTTAAGATTTAACCCATTTTAATTATACATGTGCCTTTTCATAATTTTTAGAATGCATCTTCAGGAGTACAGAAACTCATACTCCCAAGTTATCTAGAGAAGGTTTAAGTTCAATAGATCTTTATATAATATGCCAAAGCAATAAGGCCATGTACAATGGTGTAATGGCACTCTTCTTACAGATATGTTATCTAGGGAGTTTTTTCGATTTAAAGGAGAGAGAAATCATAAGAACAAGTGTGTCTCATCTTTGAGAAGGGATTACTGGCAATATCATGAGGTGTCTTCATTGCAACACACATTTTGTTAGCAACTAATGTGCAATAAGAAGTAAAATTGAGAACGTGAAAACAAAAGTTTTACATCAATGCCTTCGCCAGGTAACCATGGGCGCCTAGCAAGGATCTTCATCGAGGAGTGCAAACACAAGGAATTAACAACGACGGGTAACTCATGATGTGTGCCTTTTAAGAGGTGTGAAGTTAAAGGTGGAAACATAATACACTAAGAACAGGAACGTGTATCAAGTCTAGATCAACATCCAGTTTGACAAAAATCATGGCATGCATCTCATCAAATTTGATTCATGTTTACCTTTTAATTTTAATTAATGTGGTAATTAAGTTATAGGAAAAATATCAAGAGATAAATCATCATACAACAAGCTAACTATTGTTGTATTTTGAAGATGACATGGATGCCACATGATAATTAAGTCACTAATTGAGATGCCCTAAGTCCATGATTCCCGCTATAATAAGAAAATAGATAATTTAAATTTAGTAGGAAACATGTGAAAGAAAGACAAGTTGTACCCCTAGTCTTCACAAGACAAGAAGATATCACCCTAGTCTTCACAAAAAGAATGCAACCTTGTCTATATTATGTCTATATATATCTTCAGACGGAGCGAAAACCCTACTCATCACTTGAAAAAGATTGATATCCAAGAATTTTAGATGCCTAATAGGGATTTCTTGATTTGCAAGATTTCTAAAACATATTAAGAGCAAAAACATAAGATTGGAATACCATGTATCTTAAATCTTGTAGGATTTGTCTTGAATCATATAGGCTTATTAGAAAATTACAAGAATTTAATAAGAGAAGAGATTTGAGTGGATAGAAAATTTTCTACAAAATACATATACTGATGGAAAAACTCAGAGGATGGAAATCCTCAAAAACATTCATCACATATATTTGTAGGCATACTAGAATTAATGTGAGGAGATGGCTTCAGAAGACAATCTAGTACACACCGTCGGTTACCAAAAAAGAAGACGTGCAAAAAATTTCAAATTCAAATGATGTAAAGTTTGACCAAGTTTATAGAAATCAGTATCGTTAGACCCATCATGATCTATATATTTTTATACTATATCAATTTAGTATGGTAGATATTGATGTTTTTCTAGTAACTTGGGGCAACTGCCATTTATCTTTAGATAAGATTCTTATTTCTTTTTCTTTTTTTTGAACCAAGGAAGAATATAACAAAGGATATTGCATTTAGCCGCGATAATTCTAAAAGCTATAACATGCTATAGCCGGGCTATAGCGAAACTATGCCATTTAGCAGTTTTACTAAATAAGGAATAAAAATGAAAATTTGAGAAGCATATATATGTTTAGACCGACGTGGGTTCATGACATTTTTTAAGAGGAAGCGTGTGGGTAAAGATTTACCCATTTAATTATTAAGAAGAGAGTTCATGACATGACAACCAGAAAAAAAGAACGCAAAATACAAAGAGGCATACTCTAGGCAAATCCTATACTCCGCCCGTAGGCGCGCATTAGCAGGCTCCGCCCGCGAGCGGAGGGATATGGGCCACGGCCTGTTAGCGCAGGGTCCTTCTGTTTTTCATTTTCTTATTTGTTTTCGCTATTTCTGCAGGTTTTCTTTTTTCCCTAGTTCAATTGTTCAACTATTTTTTTGGTTTCTTGTTTTCCAAACAATTTCGAATTTGAACAATTTTAAAAATATATATAATTTTTTATTTGAATACATTTCAATTTTGAACAAAATTTGGATATTGAAAGAATTGAGTTTTGAACAAATTTTGGATTTGAACAAATTTCATATTTGAACATATTCGAATTTTTGGATTTGAACAAATTTTTATTTGAACAAATTTTAGATTTGAACAAGTTTTAGATTTGAACAAGTTTTAGATTTAACAAATTTCAGATTTGAACAAGTTTTAGATTTAAACAAAATTCAGATTTGAACAACTTTTTTTATTTGATTTTTTTGGATTTGAACAAATTCAAAATTTTAACATTTTCTGAATTTAAACAAATTTCTAATTTGAACAGTTTTCCAAGATCTGATTTTATTTTCTAAAATAATACAGGAAAAGAAAGAAAGAAAAATCAAAATAGACACTATACCTATTTACCTGGGCCGGCCCAACACGGAAGCCCTCATGGGTGGAGCTTCGCTCGCTCCGCTAATGAGCGGAGCATAGGAGCCCCCCATACTCTACCGGCATGGTTTTATCCGATTGCTTAGCACCCGCAATGACCCAACGACTTTGCCTCTTTTTGTATTTGAGCAAGGAAAACTAGAGGCATAGCGCACTTTCTCTCAAAACGCAGGAGGTTCTTTCGTTCCAAGAGAAGAGCAAAGCAAGAGAGATCAAAACTCCCTAGACTCGTTGAACATCATTAGCTACACTCTTCTATTCGGCCACTATATTGTTGAGTTTTTAGGGTGTGGATGCCCGATCAGTCTCTAACGAAACCCTAAAAGCGGATGGTGAACCGACAATGTAATGCACAACATTGCCCTCTTCTCCAAACAGTCAACTTTTTTTTTGAGAAACAAATTGCAGGTGCAGTCGCTCACAAACATATGCATACACTAACCCCTATAATCGCACGCATGCATATCCTATAGTATAATGATCTATGAGCTGACGAGTCTTTAGATTGACAAAGTCACCACATATGTGAACGAAAACATCGCCTCCAGTAAAAAAAGTTCTGCTAATATCAATGCCCTCTATCCAACCACATGTTGGTTCTCAAACGATGGGTCGGAGCATGCATAATACATATGTGTATGCACCATCAGGCAATAGCTTGTACTCCCTCCGACCACTAATACATGTCTCTAACATGATGATATTAGTGGTCGAAGGGGGTACAAGCTATTGCGTGATGGTGCATACACATATGCATCATGCATGCACTGACCCACCGTTTGAGAATCAACATGTGGTTGGATGTATCTAGATTTTAAAATCTAGATACATTATGTTAGAGACAGGTATTAATGGTCGAAGGGAGTAACAAAATTAACACATAGGGTTGTACTATGTATTGGAAACGAGAGCCTTTATTGATTAGATAGCCGTAGCACGGTGTATTGTCGAGCGTGTGTACGCTCACGTGTACAGTGACATAGATCTGCATACGGTTTCCCGCGTATATTTTGGTTACTGCTCCAATCCGATCTCCGCCTGCGGACCACTCTAGTCGCTCGATCTGCTGGTCTACCGTAACTAGATAAGGGTGTACGTATGTACGTACTCCCTCCGTTTAGAAATATAAGATGTTTTAGCTTTGTGAAGCTAATGTATCTAGACATCTTTTAGTGTATAGATTCGAGTGAACCTATATACTAAAAGATGTCTAGATACATTCAATTCACAAAACTAAAACATACATACGTACGTACGTCACTGTTGATGATTGAAGACCGCGCGTGTCCTTGTCTCCTAGGTCGTACGCGTACAATCCATGGCTCGGTTGCCTATTGGAAAAAGACCAGACATGTGATGCGATGTATCTTGTCAATGTCAGTTCTCACCTAGCAGCTCGGTTAAAACATAGGTGCATGGTCGACTCTTTCGGTGCAGAAAAGGATACCGAACTCGAGTGCATGTCATGGCAAAAAGGTAACCTATTTTTGAAAAATCTTACTGGAAACTGGAAGAGGTCGGCCCTAAAGCATGTCTTGTCCAGCCCAATAAACCTACAAGCCCAACGTTGAAAGAGTGGCCCAAGACTGGCGCGAGCTCATGTCACGGCCGTGAACAGTAACCACTACCCTCTAGAGCATGTCGCATTCATAACTTTGGTGTGTTTATAGACAAGAATCAAGAAAAAAACATCACGTATCGTTCCCAAGCTCACAAGCATTACTTCTTCCGATCGGATATAAGTGTTGGCGAAAATTAGAAAAATTAGCTATAGGACACCGTTATTTTTTTTAATCATTTGCCAAAACACACTATCGATTATGTTTTTGCTAAAACACACCGTATTGCCAAAAACGAGAAGTAAGGCACATTTTCTATAAAACCGGTCATCTCAAACAAAAGTGTAAACGGGTCATCACGAGTCGTACCAAAACTCACAAGTACAGCAAACTGAAACCACTCGATCAGTCCCTGGCTCCCTGCCCAAATTAGTTACAAAATTAAGAATCTCGTGGACCTTCCTTTCCCATGATCATTTGCGATTCTAAACAGCCTAGTCGAACCCACGTTGGAGCAAAGAGTAGCAGTAGGTGCGAAAAAGCGGTCTTTTGCCCCGTCCGCCGCAGCCTTCTTCTGGCCGGTGGCCTCTCGCTCGCGTCCATGTTCGTCGCAGAGGCAGGCAAGCTTTGGTGCAGCTGCAACTGCAGTCTTCCTCCTTTCCCTCTCTTGTTTTCTTCTTCTTTTGCAGCCGCAGCGCGCAGGGCAAACGACCGGCAATGGCAGCCTGCTTTCCTCACTGTCCCGATTCCACCACTCCAGTTGGAGTATCCGCTCGAGCTGCGCAGCATCCTCCTCTGTCACGAGACCTGAGCTGAGTTGATGGAGCACACAAACACGACCTTCAGCTTGCAGATGGGCAGCGCACAGAATCTCTCTTCCTTTCCCTCTTCTGCCCGATTCTCATCTTCCACCCCACCACTGCGTCTTTTAGGATTCAGTCCAGCTACAGTAGTTGTTTTGATGAAGAACTTATGATGCAATGGCGCCATGAAACTGTACAGATTGCCAATCATCTGCACCTTAGTGCCGAGGAGGATATTATCTTATGGAAATTAGAACCTGCACGGATTTGCACTGTCTGCTCCATTAATGACACATCCTGTTTATCCTGCTCTGAACATGAAAACTGCAGTCGTATATTCTTGACTGTGTGCTTTCAGATGTTTTGTGGTCAGAGATATCTAGAATGACTGGGGCGTCTATATCCCCCGTCTCTTATGAAAATATGATCATGGTGGAACGGCGCGCGCCAGGTTAAGCAAGCAACGGTACATCCAAGTGTGGAGCACTGAAGAATTTTTTTGTCTTGAGTACTAAACACTCGCAGTGCCATCCACGACAAAAACTGTAGAACAGCTACGACGGCGCAGGCTTCTGGTGGTGGTACATCTGCATTCTGCAGAGACAGTGAAGGCAGCATCGCTCTTTGGTTTCCTCTTCTGCTCATTTTCCAGTCCAAGGCCACACCAGAAACGTAAAAAACGACAAAAATGACCTTTTTCGCGAAGTTTAGCACAAAATAAACCGGGTTTGAAAAAATTTCACGATCTAGCCCTTTTTCACGGCGCCCGCCCCCACGGCGCCCGCCCCCACGGCGCCGTGGTTCTGCTGCACGGCGCCCTAACCCTCGGCGCCGTGGTATTTTCCAGCGTGGCCGCTCGGGCCCGCAACTTGTATGTATGGCGCCATTGCCTGGGGCGCCATGCCCGCAAGGGTTAAATCGAGCCCTCCCCTGCATCGCACCCGTCCTTAGCCAACCGCCGCCGCCGCTCCTTGCTCTCAGCGCCACCGCCGCCGCCGCCGCTCCTCCTTGCTCACCGCCGCCGCCGCCCTCCATCTCTCGCCGCTCCTTGCTCTCTGCGCCGCCCCTCTCCCCCGCATCTCCTTCCGCTCCGCCGGCGAGGCGACCGCCCTCCCCCGCGTCTCCTCCCGCGAGGCCAGCGCCCTCCCGCGAGGCCGACGAGGTCGGGTGAGGGCTCGGGCGGCTCGGTCCTCTCTTCTCCCCAGGAATCGGCCCTCCCCACCGTCCCTGTCTCTTCTCCCCTGCGGTGCTGCCACCGGCCAGGTAAGGCCTCTTCTCTTTCTTTCTTTCTTTCTTTTTCTTTGATAAAATTGTTCTTACATTGGCCCCATATTAGATAAATATAGTTATAATTAGCCTTGTAGTAGTATTTGTGGGTAAGAATTAGTATGATTTATGATTATTTAGATATATATGTATGAGAGTATGCAACTCGGAGTTCACATGCATTGTTTTCCAACGAGTATGATGTGAGAAGCCAACATTATACCTTCCAATCAATTCAACTTCATCATTCTCGTCCATCCAATTCAACTCTCTTCGGACATTTTCCACCAATTCGGCAAAGCTAGGACTAGTGGGAAAAACGACCACTACCTCCTCCGGGTCACCATATTCGGCGTCTCCCTTCTCAAAAGCGGCATAGTCCACATGATGAACATTCACAATTCTCGCCATCTAGAACATATATGAACCAAAATTTATCACAACAATATTATTATTACCTAAATAATTTTATCACAACAATATTATTATTACCAAAATTTATCACAACAATAAAGCTATGAGAAATTTTATAACCCTAACCCTAGCTCTAAACCCAACCCTAACCCCAACCATAACCCTTACCCTAACCCCAACCATAACCCTAACCCTAACCCCAACCATAACCCTAACCCTAACAAAACCCTAACCCTAGCTTACACATCTACAACAATAGCAACCACCTATGGTCAATAGAACAACATAACACATAATTATTTCTTCCTACTCCTATTTCTAGGGTTACAAGAAATATGAAGCAAAACAACCAAAAATCTCAAGAATTTAATTGGACAAATACGACGGTAGCCATGGAGAATACCTTGAGGAATGGAGGGAGGTCGAAATCCACGGAGAAATCCCTCCGATTCGGTGGGATTTGAGAGGAAGGAGAGTAGGAGGAGAGAGAGACAAAGGAGGGGCAGCTCGGGCTCAATGAGTAAGAAGTGGGGTGGTGAAGGAGACTGCCTGCGGGTGGCCCAGCTACTTATAATTTCAATACCATGGCGCCATGGTCTAGGGCGCCATGCTTCAGAACCACGGCGCCGTGAGCAATGGCGCCATACATAACAAATGCGGGCCCGTCGAGCCACGCTGGAAAATATCACGGCGCCGAGGGGTAGGGCGCCGTGCAATATAACCACGGCGCCGTGGGGGCGGGCGCCGTGAAAATGGGTCAGATCGTGAAATTTTTTCAAACCCGGTTTATTTTGTGTTGAACTTCGCGAAAAAGGCCATTTTTGTCGTTTTTTACACCAGAAACCAGCACCGTAGCACCATAGAGAAGCAACTTTTGACTGGTCCAATACACACCCTGCCTGTGTCCATGCTCTCAGAAAATATACAGTCCTACACAGGCAACACATGTTATCCTTCTTCTTTTCCCAAAAATAAATTTGAAAGAAACATTCTGGTGCTTCATCTGCAACACAGGTGGTACTAGAGCTGCAGCAGCTCTCTCTTTTTTCCTTTTCTGTCTGATTCCGTTTTCCAATCCACAGACGGCCACAGGAAGCAGCAGCGAAAGCATCGCCGCTTTCTCTGGCACAAAACCAACACTCCCTCTCCACTCTCTGCTGCGCGAACTCGAGTGGAGTGGTACCTACGACTGGGCTCAGCTCAGCACATGATGCTCCTTCCGTTTTGTCACAGCTGCTGGTCGATCAAAGCACTCTCCTCTCCCTGCAACAAGCAACACGCAACGCGCACACATCTGGACACCAAAATCATGGAGATACTATGCATGAACTGATGAACCCATATATATGGAGCTACGGAGTTATGAACACGATCCTACAAACAACACATGAAAACATGACCAGGACATACATGAATGTCTGTCATTTCGAGCCAGCGACAGAGCAATTTATACATGGAGAACTGACAGATTCAGTTTCTGTCAAAATCCTCCAAACCCCAGCAACCCAAAAAACCCACAGTGATCTACAGCCGTTCCAGCCAAAACAAGCAAATCTCTGCATTTGTACCAATCTGAAATTCCTATCTATCCAATTCTTAAATCTCGTGCTAATATTAAAAAAATAAGAAACTCCGACAGATGCTCAAGACATACATATGCCTTGTTGCCAGTTCATGGAGATCTAAGAATTTCATCAGCTTCAGTTGTAAAAACCATCAAGGACCAGAGGACAATCCATCACAACAACTTCAGAATAGCCACTGTCAGAATCTAGCTTCTCCCAAAAACTTGGTAAGGCAGTTCTCCCTCCCCAACCAAAAACCATTACAGCAGCTAGTAAACTCCAGTAGCAAACCATGATACTAGATAGCACCAGGACCGCCCAGGTGTCTCAAGAACCTGCATGAAGTTTCTCCCCCAAAAAATTAAGTTTGTCCCAGCAAGAACGCTCTCATTGCTGCGTCTGCCCGATCTATCTATCCCAGTTGCTCCCCAATTCCCTATCTATCTAATCTGTATGTCCGAGTTGTCAGTCATCCGACCGCCGCCGGTCACTCACATGACGGCGCAGGCGTTGGGGTTCTCGTCGCTCAGGAGGAACTGCGTGGCCTGCAGCGCCTGGCTGTCGTAGTACGCCGTCTTCCACAGCGCCAGCTCCGCCGCAATCGCCTTCTCCGACGCCTCCTTGCCCTTCCCGTCCTTGCAGTCGCCCTGCTGCTTGCCGTCCTTGTTGCCGCCCTCTCCTCCCTGCTTGTTGTCCTTGTCCTTGTCCTTATCCTTCCCGGGCGGCACGACGTCGACGGGGCGCTTCAGCTTCTTGCGGAGCTTCTCCGGCAGGGCCTTGGCGTCCATGGTGCCGATGACGGTCACCTGGTTCTTGGGAAAGTCCATGCGCACCTGCTCCACGCCTGCAATATTCATGTACACACAAGTAGAAACAAACAATCACGGACGGTAAAGTTTTGATGTGAATGCACAGGGATGTAGAATTTGATCGAACACCTGGCATGCATGCAGGTTGGGGCGACTAGGTGTACCTTTGATCTTGAAGAGCTTGCAGCAGATGCGGTGCATGCAGCCGTCGCAGTGCAGGCCGACGGAGCCGATCTTGAGCACCACCGTCACGATCACCGGCTGCGCGTCAGATCAAACAATCGAGCAGAGCATTCTCATCAGCGACCCCGCATACGCATTACTGCTACTACAAGCTAGAAATTTACTGCTACTGAAATCAATCAAGCTATGAATGCGCGTCAGATCAAGCAATCGAGCATCAATCTCATCAGTGACTCAGCATACTGCAACAAACTATCGAGCAGATGAACATGCGTGTAAATCCGAACAATCGAGCAGATGAAACTCATCAAGCAATTCAGACATTCCAAATTGGAAAACTACTGCCAGTGGAACGAATCAACAGATGAACGCGTGTCGAGATGGAAGTAGATGGGACGGACAACAACGTACCACAGCCGGCTTCTTGTTGTCCTTGCCGCCCTTCCCCTTGCCCGCATTGCCGCCGCCGCCGCACTTGTCGTCCTGGTCCTTGCCGTCCTTGTCGTGCTCCTTCCCCTCCTCGTCCTTCTTCTCCGGCTTGGCCTCGCCGTCGGCGCACTTCTGGCCGCCGCCGCTGCCACCGCCGCCTCCCTTGTCCTTGTTGTTGTTGCCGACGAGCTCGACGGTCTTCCTGGTCTTCCTGGCGACGCGGTCCCGCAGCTTCTTGGCGTCGAAGCGGCCGACCACCGTCATGGATCCCTTGTCCACCTCCAGCGCCACGCCCTCCACGCCTGCACGCGAGACGCGCGTCCACGGTACCGATCGTCAGAAGCACAAAAGAGACGGCGCGCGAAGGACGCCCGCGGGAGGGAGAGGGAGAGGGAGGGAGAGAGGGGCGTGCGCGTGCGGTGTGTACCTGCGTAGCGGTGGACGGAGGCGCGGATGCGGCGCGCGCAGCCGTGGCAGTGCATGTCGACCTTGAGCACCGCGGTGACCACGGGCAGCTGCGGCGGCGCCTTCTTCTCCTTGCCCTTGTCGTCCTTGCCGCCGCCGCCGCTCTTCTCCTTGTCGTCCTTGGCGCCGCCGCCGCACTTGTCCTTTTCCTTGTCTTCCCGCACCTTTTCCTTGTCCTTTTCGTCGGCGCAGTCTTCGCCCTTCTCCGCGTCGGCGCAGGCCTTGTCGTCGCGCTCCTCCGCCGCGTGCTCCTGCTGCTGCTGGCCCCCGCCTCCGCCGCCGCCGCCTCCCCCGCCGCCGCCGCCGCTCTTCTTCTTCTTCTTCTGCAGATGAGATGACACGGAAAAGGAGAAGCCGATTGTTAGAGGAAGGGAGGAACAAGGGGGCACGAGGCGAGACGGTGGTTGTTGCGTGCCGCGCCGGCGCGGAGAGTAGTTACCTTGCCCATGGCCGCCGCGGTCGCGCGCGAGTCTCCTCCGAGTTCTCTGGCCTTCCTCCCGGTTCGGCGGCTGTGTGTGCGGCGGTATGGGAGGGACGGCGGCGCGCTGGGGTTTTACAGTAGTGGAGAAGCAGAGCAGAGGCGACGCGCGGCGAGGTATATGTGGAGCAGAGCAGAGCACCGCGTGTCTCTGGAGGTGGGCCCACCGAATCGGGCAGGGCTCCTCCTGGCGGGCTACTGCTGTGAGTCAAATACAGCTTTACTTACTTTCTCTTAATCATTCGCATAAAACTTAGTTAAATTAACTATAACCATGGCATGATGTTTCTAATTGCGAATGCTAGTGCTGGCAAGAGTTGCTAGCACATGGATACATCCATTTCTTCTGCGAGCAGTGCTAGTTTATGGTCTCTACTAGCCTCCCTACACATTTCAATTTCAGCTGTAAGTATGATGTATATAGGCTGATGCTCTAAGGGAAAGATCATTGCAAGGAACTTGCAAAATTATCAATGTACACCAGACTTGAATGTAGCCAAAAGGGACAAGTGGATGCTCCAGTTTAACACATTCAATGAATTATAAAGGAATCGCATAAAAGTTTGATAAACAAAAGGAGTTTGATCTGATAAACAATGAATTCATAGTTCAACACTTCAAACGCTCATACCTAGTTAAATGCATATGAATAATCTAAGATCAAATAGTGCATTTCTATTCTGCTTATCTAGCTATCTGACTTGGCCAATATCTTTTAGCATCACTATTCCACCATTGGCAGCACCCTTTAAACAAAACATTTTCCAAGGAATAGTTTGAGAAACAAAAGTTTAGTAGTAATATAGCTATGTAATAGATTTATTCAGCTATGGATGATTTAGTTCAGTAGGAATTCTTCAATCTTTCTTCTGAACAAATGTACCAATAATATTTCGCTATGGATAAATATGTTCACAAGTGCAGTTTAGAAATTATTGCAGTCATCTTTCCATGTTTTATAAGTGGAAACTATAGTTTTTACAGAAATATTCATGTGCATTCTCTGAAGCAGTTTGACATAAGGAACTATTTCACAGAGAAACTGATTCAGCATGTCAGACTATATTATTGAATTTGGAACTGAAAATGACATTTGAAAATGTAATATGAAACCCCAAGGGTGTGGTGTTCTCGATTTGAACATGCCTCAAGACATGGATGCTCAGGAAGAAGCTGCTCAAGAAATGGCTGCTCAGGAAGGTGGTGTTCTCGATTTGAACATGCCTCAAGACATGGATGCTCATGAAGAAGCGGCTCAAGAAATGGATGCTTAGAAAGGTGGTGTTCTCGATTCACACATGATCCTTCAAGAAATGGATGCTCAGGAATAAGCTGCTCAAGAAATGGATGCTTAGGAAGCTGGTGTTCTCGATTTGAACATGATCCCTCAAGAAATGGATGCTCGGGAAGAAGCTACTCAAGAAATGGATGCTCATGAAGCTGGTGTTCTCGATTTGAACATGATCCCTCAAGAAATGGATGCTCATGAAGCTGGTGTTCTCGTTTTGAACATGATCCCTCAAGAAATGGATGCTCAGGAATAAGCTACTCAAGATATGGATCAAGAAGGTGTTGGTCATCCAAAACCAGAACAGATGAATGAGCAAATATTTGGTATCTATTTTTCTCTGGAAGTGATCAATAGTAGAGATGGAGGGATACAATCACATGACAAGGTGCACACTGCATTCCTGTTGAATACAAGTGTCCAAACTATTGAGAGAATTTGGGAAACAATCCAGGCCCAGATTTGATGAGGGGAACAAGTTGACGTTTCAAATAAGAAGAAGGCCAATGTTGGTCAAAAAAAGGACTTGGATCTAGCGAGGGTAGCCAGAATACCACTCAACAAAAGGAAGACCATTCGAGATCTAGCAAGATCATTGGGTGTGAGCCATTCAAGACATAGTAGCAGCTTAAAACATTCAATGACAGAAGCAAACAAGCTTAAGAGACTGGAGTTTTGCATCTCGATTCTCGACAAAGACTCGTTGACAACTCCTCATCCTCTCTTCAAGAAATTGCACAATATCGTCCACATCGATGAAAAATGATTCTACATGACCAAGGAAAACAACAAATATTATCTACTCCCCAAAGAACCTCGACCACTGTGCTCAATGCAAAATAAGAACAACATTGGTAAAGTGGTGTTCTTGACTGCTGTGGTGAATCCAAGATATAATGAAGAAGGGAGAGGCCACATTTGATGGAAAGATTGGTACTTGGGATTTTGTCGAAGAGACACCCGCTAAAAAATAGCAAACACACAAATAAAGGGCCGCTTGAACTAAAATTGGTGAGTGTTACACGTGATGTTGATACGTCTCTAACGTATCTATAATTTTTGATGCTCCATGCTTGTTTTTACACCATTTGCTTAGTGTTTCGTTACACTTCGTGGCACTTTTATGCATTTTCCAGAACTAACCTATTAACAAGTGGCCATAGTGCCAGTTCCCTGTTTTCTGCTATTTTTTGTGTTTCAGAAAAGTTATACAGGAAATATTCTCGGAATTGGACGAAACAAAAGCCGAACGTCCAGAAATTCACCGAAGCATCTAGATAACCGAAGAGGAGATGGAGTGGGGCCACGAGGGCCCCACACAACAAGGCGGCGCGGCCTGGCCCCTGGCCGCGCCCCCTATGTGTGACGGCGCCTCGGCCCACTCCTGACGATGCCCCTTCGCCTATAAAGACCACCCGACGGACAAAACCTAAATACCCGATCACTTTTCTAGAACACATCGCGATCTGCCGCCGTCGTTGACCCAAAGATCGGGAGGGTCCATAAGCTCTTCACGGCACCCTGCCGGAGAGGGGAACCGCCACCGGAGGTCTTCTTCATCGCCATGCTTGCCTCTAGCGTGATGAGTGAGTAGTCTACCTTAGACTATGGGTCCATAGCAGTAGCTAGATGGTTGTCTTCTCCACCATGTGCTTCATGTTTAGATCTTGTGAGCCGCCTTACATGATCGAGATCACCGTTATGTAATTCTACATGTTGTGTTTGTTGGGATCCGATGAATATTAGTGTTATGATTGAGTTGATGTACTGAATATTATCTTATGTTATCTCTATGTTGCTTATGATCTTGCATGCTCTCCGTTGTTAGTAGCTATCTTGGCCAAGTAGTTGCTAGTGACTCCAAGAGGGGGTATTTATGCTCGATACTCTATTTAATCTAGAGGAGTGATAGAAACCTCTAAGGTTGTAGATATGCTGTTGCTACTAGGGGGAAAACAACATTCATATGCTCGAGGGCATATGCTTTGTTTACATTACACACTTTGCTTAATGCAATTATCTGTTGTTCGCAACTTAATACTTGTGGAGTTCTCGGATTGATTCGCCACAAGTAGATTATTATTCATAGATGCAGTTAGATGGCGGTCTATGTATCTTGTTGTAATGCCCAGAGTAAATCTCATAGTGATCCTCTCATCATATGCATGTTGTCTTTATTCTATCAATTGCCCAACTGTAATTTGTTTACCCAGCATATGTTATTTTATCTTATGGAGAGACACCACTAGTGAACTGTGGACCCCGGTCCTATTTTCTTTATGTTGCTATCACCTGTTTACTTTACTCGCACTGTTTACTTTACTCGCATAATACTATTGCTTTCCACTCGATACGCTCATACCCTTTGTTTCAAGCAAACCGGTGAGATTGACAACCTCATCGTTAGTTGGGAACAAAGTATTTGGTTGTGTTGTGTGTAGGTTCCACGTTGCTACTGGTTGAAGACGCGCTATCAAGTAATCGTTAACGGCGCCCTTGTTAGAGCATCACGCAGCTAGTGGGCATCACATTCAGTCGTATTTCGTCCTCCTACTGGATTGATAACCTTGGTTTCTTACTAAGGGAAAAACTTGCTGCTATATTCATCACACCTTGCTCTTGGGGTTTCCAACTGGCCGGTCATTTACTTCATTAATTACACGCCAACAAGTTCTCTGGCACTATTCATCACCGCGCCATCAGATGTCATGAGGGACTTCCTTTGCAAGAAAATAATTCTAGAAATCCAAGAATGGTGGCCCAACAAGGATGTTGGAAGAACAATCTTTATACAACAATATAACGCAAAACCTCATGTTCTCCCTCATGATGAAGGTTTTCGATGGGTAGTAGACTAGATAGATTTGGACATTGTGTTAATTTAACAACCTCCAAATAGTCTGGACATGAACGTCCTTGACTTGTTCTTCTTCAGGTCACTACCATTTTGAACGGGGGTTAATTTGATGCAAAGACGCAGAATGGTGACCCATGTTGTGGCTTAATGGTAGGGCTTCCCATCAGCGCTCAACATGGCATTGAGCTCTAATTCTAACATAACTTTACTTGTTAGTCTGGAACAATAAAATATTTTACACTAGCATTTTATACTTATGCTATATTACCATATTATACACTTAATGATTATGATTTAGATTTCTACTATTGCATAGATAACAATGTAACACAATTTCTAAACATTAGTTCTTTATTTTACAATTATAATGTATATAATTTAAAGTTTGATTATGCTAAATTCGAAATTTATGACAAAATAAAAGTTCTCCTTGAACTTTTTTTTTCATATTTGCATCAGTTCTTGGTATATAGTGTGTATGTATGCACATCGTCCTATATATTTTAACATTCAAAAATAGTTTGATAGAGATTTGTTACATGTACAATTAAACAATTATCTAAGCTAAGCTCCTGGTTTATGTTGACATAGAAAATACCTTGATAGAGATTTCTAACGCGTACAACCAAACAATAATCTTAATCTTGTATTTGGTTTATGCTAATATTTAAGAATACATTGATAGGCATTGTTTAACGTGTAGAATCAAATAAATATCTTAGTTGTGTTTCTGGTTTGTACTAATATAATAAGAAGAATACCTTGATTGACATTTTTAGCGCGGAAAGTGTCTCTGGCACATGGGCACAAGTGCTCTCCATTAAAAAAATATTAAAAAATATATTTAAAACTTGTACCTTTTGGTCTCCAATTTTTTTGGAAAGAAATACATAGCTAGATATACACATCCTAAATGTATGCCCAAAATTGCATTTACACAACAAAGACAAATTTCTATCAAAACATACATACTTTTTAATTATTATAGACCGTTAGAATTTTATTATTTTTCTATAGCTCAAAAAACAATTTTATCACCAAAACTTTGCACGGATACGAGGCCTATGTACACATATTCCCGAGATTTGTATGGATATTCTTGAAATTAAAAAATCACTTTTTTTAGTAAAAATGGAGGGAGCACTGTTGACCATGTGCATCTTATCCCCACTCTTTTTAACACTTAGAACTGAATCTTAGTTGATTAGGCAAAGATGGCGCTTAGAGAGGGTGAAAGTGAATAGGCAACAACAAACTTTAAGCAATTTTGTTGATTTGAGGAAATCTGCGGATTAAAGGAGTGAACCTAAAACAACACAGTGAACAATCCTATATGATGCAGTACAACAAACAAGATACCCGATACAATTAGTAAAAGCAAGGATAGATACAACTATAAGTAGAATGAGCGATGACACGGTGATTATTCATCTCTTTGGGGGCGAGTCTAGTCTCCATTAAAGAGGCCGTGGCAAACAAAACCCACATGATCCCTTATCGGATCTAGCCTTATTCTCCCTTGAGCTCTCCAAACAAAGTCAGAGCCATTGAGCCGGCCACGCAAAGCGAGAGCCCTTCCACTATCGGGGTATGAAGGTGATCTTCACACCTTTACAAACTTCCTCGGGCGATTCCAAATGCTAGAAGCTTCCGGCCAACCCTTAACCGCCTAGGGTTCCCCAACAAACCCATGAAGAACAAGATTTCAATGAACTCAAGGGGGCGGATTCAACTTTGGTTGTTAGAAGTGTAGATCTAGGTCTCCTCTTTCAATTGCCTGAAACTCAAAGATATGTGAATTTGGGTGGGCAAATTAAGAAGTATGAAGCTTTTTATGTGCAACAATGGATGAGGAAAGTCAATGGTCATGGTGTCTTCTTGCAGAAGAAGAAACACCTTATATATGAGGGGCCAAAGATAAGACCATTGAGAACTCTTGCGGTCGAAGGACAAGGGCATGCAAAAGAATAGGGAAAACAAGGTACGGGTAAACCTAAATTGAAATGGGATGACAAAGATAGTTCAATCTATACGGAGTAGGTTAACTGTCATTCACAAAGAGTTCAAGAAGAATCTGTTTGGGAACGTGGTAGAGAACACACACACAAAATCGTCCTACAAACAAAGCCCAAAATCACTATGAACACGTTTTGTGGCGCTTGGTACGTCTGGCTAGGTGATCGATCAATAACGAAGGAGGGAGGGTTGATCAGCCGTGGGATTTGTGTATGTACAACCGAGCCATGGCTGGCTCTGCTGGGTGATGCTGCAGCACTGGCGAGGTAGTACAAATGAAGCGAGAAGGTGGGAGAAGAAAAGCAGAAGGCGCAGAAGAGCAGGTACGCCGTTCGGCGGCTCCGGTCCAGAGCCGCACCGTGCATTTGGGTTCTTTTGTCACAGTGCGGCAGCAGAGGCAGAGCCGATGGGCGGGTTTGGCATGGCATGGATGCACATTTTGCAGCGAATGCAAATATGCAAGAGGATTTTTACGGTACCAGGTACTCCGAAATCAGGCGCCGGAGTACCAGCTAAATCAAGCCGTCCATAATGGAGGGCACGTCCGTCTTTTCAACCCAGGCTCCAGAAAGGGTGTTTTGGACTTTTTACCCATCCCACGATAGATCAGCCACCAACACCGTCTCCTCCCTTTCCGGCGGCTCGCCGCCGCAGGGAAACCACGTCCCGCCCGCCGTCGGGGGTGCATGCCGCCACGGCCGACCACACAAGCTCCTAGATTAGCTCGTCCATCTCCTCCTCCATCCATTAATCTTGCACCATCTCCCTTTTCCTACACCTCGCCGCCACAGAGAACCCACGTCCACCCCGAGCCGTCTCCCTATTGCTGGCGATCGACCGCGCACCTGCGCCGTGATTTTCGAGCGTCCGAAGGGATCCCCTTCCCCAACGCGCGAGTCCTCGCCCTGTCACTCGTGTCTGGATCGAGGGTCTCAGCGAGGAAGGTCGCCCCTGCAGGGGAAGCCCGCTCTGGGTGCCGGCGGCCGCAGAGGTCGTTGCCGACGTCGACCAACGAGTCGCCACCACAACGCCACAGAGAACCGTCCCCCACTTCAGCACCTCCGTCGGAGCTCCTCCTTCGTGGGTCTGGATGCCACGGCCGTCGGCGCCGGCTCCTCCTCCATTTGCCTCGACGCCGCCAGCACGCGCTTCGTTAGGGTTCACCAGGGAAACGCCAAAAAATAACTAAGACAAAAAGACCATAGTACCCCTACTTGGAGCAGATAATATCAGTGAATCAGGAGGAATTACGGTTGTGCCCCTCGGGCCGAGGTACTCCACCAGTTTTCGCTGAGATTTCGAGTCGTACTCCGTGAGCTGCTCGTGGAGTACCAGAACATATGAGCCGTCGGATGACTCAAAATGAACGGCTCTTATTAATTTCGGGGTACTGTAAAAGTACTCAATATGCAATGCACGTCGTCGCCCGGTATCCTTGTCCGAGCTGGCCGAGACCGATCGATGTTTTCAGTTGCCAAAGCATGCATTCTTTTCCTGAATATCAAATATATCCAACGCCTCTCCACCATGTGCCTCTGCATGGCTATGGAATTCCTATTGTACAACACAGGGTTTTCTTCTCGCTTCTGTTAGGGACTGTGCTGAACAGAATGCAATTCTTTTATCCATGGCTACACACGTCTTTTGTGCGGTGATGTTGTCTTGGAGACTAGAGATCTTTTGTTCTTTCACTGTACAGTTGCCCAACCCTATTGAAAATATATCTGTCTATATATCTTACTAGGAAGTTGTGGCGCCTATAGTGGTTGTAGTATGCATGACATCTTTTGATAAGACACGAAGGGTAAGAGCATCTCCAGCAGCGTCCCACAAACAGCATCTGGCAAATACGCCGAACTGGTTCTTTGAGGGCGCATGCGCGTGCTGCCACTTTGGGGCAGGGGCGTCTCTGCCCAGTCGCAACCCACAAAGAGCTCCCCCAATTTACAAATTGGACCTTGAAAATACGGTTTTATTAACATTTTGTTCTATATTACAAATTTAACCAAAATTTTACTAGAACGGAACATATTGTCGTTGCCGCCGTTAGCCAGGGTACTTGATGGGCCAGCCTCGGGTGGAAACTGGTAGCGGATAATCTATATTATTTGTCATTGGTTGTGGTAATTAACGTCCGAATCCGAACAACATGAAAATGGATGTGGTAGGATTCATTTTTGCAAATAAAAATACAAATGTGATATTGCATTTT
Organism: Dactylis glomerata; assembly: GCA_007115705.1. Taxonomy (NCBI): domain Eukaryota; kingdom Viridiplantae; phylum Streptophyta; class Magnoliopsida; order Poales; family Poaceae; genus Dactylis; species Dactylis glomerata. Next base: position 281,270 of record QXEO01002091.1, read on the forward strand.
TAAGGATATATGGATATAAAATGGAAATATCTATATCTGAATAAAATTATGATAGCCTATCTTAATAATTCTACCCCAATATGGCATTTATCAACCAAAAAATAACAAAGTGGCCAAATGAGTATTTTTCTGTGATTGAATTTGAAACTATTGTGTATTATATCATTATACATGTGACTCACCATAAAATATGAGTCTATTATTTTATTATTCGTATCCGCTCCAAATTGAGAAAACATCCCATTAGTAAATGTATTCGAGTAACATCCGCTCCGCATTCGTATTCGACAATATCCATATTCACATTTGTTTCGAAAATGTGAAAACTGGTATCGGAAGGACACTATCCAATCCGTTTCCACCCCTAAGTCGTCATGGGCCGCTTTCTTCGCATTTGCACGCGCCCGCCATGCTGCCTTGTGTGCAATCGCACGCTCTTGCTGCGCCGCCCTTCCCTCGGCCATGTCCCAATGCAGAATTTGCCATCGGTGGGAGGCGGCGCCTCCTCGTGCCGGGCGAGGAACTCCTCGTTCAGGGCCACCCGCTCAGCTTTGTGGGCAGCGAGTTCCATGCACGTCTGCTGCGCATTGAGGTCGTTGATCTTATGCCGCAGCAAATAGGAGGTGGAGGAACATTCACGTGAGTATGATCAATCTTATGATGAAAATAGGATGGGCAGATTGCCATTTTATGCAAGGTATAACAAAGACGGGAAACTCGGCTCACTATTGGAATGAAATTATGTGGAAAGAAGCAATTCAACGAAGCAATAACTTGTTACGGTTTGGTTAAGAGAAAAGAGATCAAGTTTATTATGGATGAAGTTGACAGAGTTAGAGCAAAGTGCAATTGGACCAAATGTCCTGGGTCGTCTCGATGCAAGCAGAAAACTTGAAGATGCTGAGAAGAGTCACGCTGAGACACCCTGAATCTAAAGCAAGGTGAAATTGATCGTCTTTCAACCGAAAATGTGTCCTTGTTTGCACTGAACACCGAGCCCTCCGGCTATATCGCCATGATTTCCGGGGAGTTGTTCGCTGAATCATAGGAATCAAACCCCATGCAAAATGGTGACCCCCGTTGTCGTTGACTACAATGTTTATGTTATCGCTGGGAACAATGCTCGACATAGCACGGAGGCGCTTGCCCTATTATTATAATTAAACTTATTATTTTGAACCAACATTTTATACTAGACTTCCATACTTCCACAAAACTTATATTATTATCATATTCTTAATGAGTACAATTTAGATTACTTAGATTGCATAGTTAACTGCATAACACCATCTCTAAACATTAGTTCTTTGTTGTACGGTTACAATATATCTATTGCAAAGTTTGCTTATGCTGAATTTCAACTTATGTTGAAATAAATTTCTTCTTTGTCTATTTGTATACATTATATGGTGTATACATATGTGCATTGGTGTATATTTTTTAATATCAACATATACCTTCATCGAGATCTCTGACGCATACAACTGAACAAATATCCTAGTTGTGGCTCTATTTTGTTGGTAGGTAACTATACTAATATAAACTTCTATAGTATAAATTTAACTATTGGGGTTTGTCTTATAAGTTATAATCACTAAAGTTCACCACACATGCGTGCTCGGAACATGGTATTCTTGTAAGGAAACTCTACGCATAGTATTGGAAAAGTATACTATAATAATTATCGCTGAACAAAACAATTCCACAGATTCTACTTATCTGAATGTATCTTTTTCTGGGTATGATCATTTCAAATGAATGTTTAGTTTCATATGGTGTATACAAAAGCTCATCCGAGTTTTTCAAATAAAATTTTATGCAAGAAAGATTAAACATACGAATCTATAGCATAGATTTCATTACAAGAAAGAAAATGAAGAAGGTGAAGATAATTATCAATATAATGAAAGCCGTTAGCTCGTCCGGCCGGCTCCCCCCTGCGCATTTCAGTTCTTCCGTGACAGTGCGGCCACCGATGAGCGGGTTTGGCTTTGGACGCACCTTCTGCGGCGAACGCAATGCGCCTCGTCGCCCGGTATCCTTAACCGAGCTGGCCGTGACCGATCGATGCTCGTGCCAAATATCCACCACCTCCAGTCCACCACCATTTGGGTTCTTCACATGGTTAAACCGTCTTCAGTTGCCAAAGCATACACTTTTTTTCCTGCATGTCAAATATCGATCCAACACCTACACCGTGTGCCTTTGCACGCCTATGGAAATCATTCTATTGTTATTTCGGTGTCCTTTTGCCCAAAACTGCTGAAAATTTATCTGTCGAACAAAGTAAGTACCTATGGTTATTCGGGGAGATCATTAGTCAGCTTGATTGCATTTCGCAGCAAAAGTTAAAAAGTTGTCAACTAACCCTTCCGTATACAGCTAATTACTGTTGGATCCTAGTCCATTTTGATGAGCAGAACTGCCAACATTTTACATAGAGTTTGGCCAAACATCTAGAGATACATAGCTATCTCCAAAACTGGCCTTAGGTGTCTGAAATATTGAGCAGAAATAAAAATAATAATGGTCTGTTTTCAACCTAGTTAGATAGCACTAGTGGAAAACGGGCCTTTGGCCTGGACCCTTTAGTCCCGGCCTCCATCTGGGCCGGGACTAAAGGCCCGGCCACGTCGCCCCAAAATCGCCTAGCCGCCCAGGAGGCTTTGGTCCCGGCCCGTAAGGAGCCTTTAGTCCCGGTTTAAGATACAAACCGGGACTAAAGGGCTATGCGGTGTGCAGCCCGCATGTGCGCCTCCTTTAGTCCCGGTTTGTGTCTCAAACCGGGACTAAAGTCCTCTGCCTATATATATTGGCCACAGCCCCTCTCTCCCCTCTTCCTTGCATTTTTCTTGGATGGAAGAGTGTGGGTGTGTGCTAGCTCTCCATTTTTCTTGGATGCACTAGAGGTGTTTGTTGAAATGTGTGTTAGAGCGATGCCGCTTCAGTTCACCGAACACAACTACGATATGAGATGCCCGAGCCACGCTTAAACCTCTTCCTCTTTATTTCTACTTATTCTAAAAGGTTAGCAACTATATTTCCTCGTTTAGACCGTGTGGTACTAATTTTTAGGATCGTGATTGTATTTGATATACTGTCGTATAACGCAGATGAGCCATCCATGGATGTACGGTGATCGACGCACAGCCGCTTACAGAGAAGGCGTGCATTCTTTTCGAGATGCAGCCGATGCGAACAAGCATGGTGGTGGCTATATGTTTTGTCCATGTGTTGAATGTCGGAATGAGAAGGATTACACTTCCTCAAGAGTCATTCAGAGCCACCTGCTTCGGTCCGGTTTTATGTCGGGCTATAATGTATGGACCAAGCACGGAGAAAGAGGGGTTATGATGGAAGACGACGATGAAGAAGAAGAGAACGATGATGACAACTACCGATCTATGTTCCCTGAGTATGCTGATACCGCAATGGAAGACAATGAAGAAGAAGATCAGGGTGAAGAACGGGAACCAGATGAGCCCGCTGATGATCTTGGCCGGGTCATTTCTGATGCACGGCGAGGCTGCGACACAGAAAAGGAGAGGTTGCAGTTCGAGCAGATGTTACAGGACCACAACAAATTGTTGTACCCAACTTGTGAAGATGGCCAGAAGAAGCTGGGTAGCACACTGGAATTGCTGAAGTGGAAGGCAGAGACTGGTGTGACTGACTCGTCATTCGAAAAGTTGTTGGTACTGATGAAGAAGATGCTTCCAAGAAAGAACGAATTGCCCGCCAACACGTACGAAGCAAAGAAGCTTGTCTGCCCTCTAGGATTAGATGTGCAGAAGATACATGCATGCCCTAATGACTGCATCCTCTACCGCGGTGAGAAGTACGAGAATATGGATAAATGCCCGGTATGCACTGCATTGCGGTATAAGATAAGAAAAGATAACCCTGGTGATATTGAGGGCGAGCCACCCAGGAAGAGGGTTCCTGCCAAGGTGATGTGGTATGCTCATATAATACCACGGTTGAAACATCTGTTCAGAAATAAAGATCATGCGAAGTTGTTGCGATGGCACATGGAAGATCGTATGAAAGACGATAAGTTGAGGCACCCCGCTGATGGTCGGCAGTGGAGAAAAATCGAGAGAGAGTTCCCGAGATTTGCAGGTGATGCAAGGAACTTATGGTTTGGTCTGAGTACAAATGGCATGAATCCTTTTGGGGAGCAGAGTTGCAGTCACAGCACCTGGCCCGTTACTCTATGTATCTACAACCTTCCTCCTTGGTTGTGCATGAAGCGGAAGTTCATTATGATGCCAGTGCTTATCCAAGGTCCAAAGCAACCCGGCAACGACATTGATGTGTATCTAAGGCCATTAGTTGATGAACTTTTACAGCTGTGGGCCGAACCAGGTGTACGTGTGTGGGACGAGCACAAACAAGAGGAATTTGACCTTCGAGCGTTGCTTTTCGTAACCATCAATGATTGGCCTGCTCTTAGTAACATTTCAGGACAGTCAAACAAGGGATACAATGCATGCACGCACTGTTTGGATCAGACAGAAAGTATATATCTGGACAAATGTAGGAAGAATGTGTACCCGTACAATCGTCGTTTTCTTTCGCCCAAGCATCCCTTAAAGAAAAAAGGCAAGCATTTCAATGGCAAGGCAGAACCCCGGGGGAAGCCTGTCACCCGTACTGGTGCTGAAGTATTTGATATGGTCAAAGATTTAAAAGTAATCTTTGGAAAGGGTCCTGGCAGCCAACCTGTTCCTAACGGCCCTGATAAGCGCGCACCCATGTGGAAGAAAAAATCTATATTTTGGGAGCTACCCTATTGGGAAGTCCATGAGGTCCGCTCCGCAATCGACGTGATGCACCTGACGAAGAATCTCTGCGTGAATATTCTAGGCTTCTTGGGCTTGTATGGGAAGTCAAAAGATACACCGGAAGCACGGGAGGACCAGGAACGTCATAAAGGAAGAGATGGCATGCATCCAGGGCAGTTTCAAGGGCGTGCCAGCTACGCTCTTACCAAGGAAGAGAAGGAAATCTTCTTTGAAGTCCTTTTCAGTATCAAGGTCCCGACTGGCTTCTCGTCGAATATAAAGGGAATCGTAAATATGAAAGACAAAAAATTCCAAAACCTAAAGTCTCATGACTGCCACGTGCTTATGACGCAATTGCTTCCGGTTGCATTGAGGGGAATTCTACCAGAAAATGTTCGCCTGGCAATTGTGAAGGTATGTGCATTCCTCAATGCAATTTCTCAAAAGGTAATCGATCGAGAAAGTCTATCAGGGTTACAGATTGATGTGGTCCAATGTCTGGTCAGCTTCGAGTTATTGTTCCCGCCATCCTTCTTCCATATAATGACACACCTCCTAGTTCACCTAGTCGAAGAGATTAGAATTCTCGGTCCTATGTTTCTACACAATATGTTCCCCTTCGAGAGGTTCATGGGAGTCTTAAAGAAATATGTTCGTAACCGTGCTAGGCCAGAAGGAAGCATCTCCAAGGGCTATGGAACAGAGGAGGTCATTGAGTTTTGTGTGTACTTTCTTCCTGACCTTAAGCCGATTGGTGTTCCTGAATCTCGGTATGAGGGTAGGCTGACAGGAAAAGGCACACTAGGAAGGAAAGCAAAAGTATGTATGGACGGACATTCTTTCTCTCAAGCACACTACACAGTTCTACACAATTCCACCGTGGTGGTTCCGTATATCGTGAGACACAAGAATATTCTACGCTCCGAAAACCCGGGGAAGGCTGACTCTTGGATTAAAGGGGAACACGAGAAGACTTTTGGCAGTTGGTTGCAGACACATCTCATGAATGACGACACCGTTGGAGATCAGCTGTACTGTTTGGCCAGGCCACCATCTTCGACTATATGTACTTTCCAAGGGTACGAGATAAATGAGAATACATTTTACACGGTTGCCCAAGATAAAAAGAGCACCAACCAAAATAGTGGTGTCCGCTTTCATGCAACAGTCGAGAATGGGCACTGTTTGGAAACATATTACGGGTACATAGAGGAGATATGGGAACTTGACTATGGACCTACTTTTAAGATCCCTTTGTTTCGGTGCAAATGGGTGAAGCTGACAGGAGGCGGGGTAGTTGTATACCAAAAGTATGGCATGACAACAGTGGATCTCAACAATCTTGCGTACATGGATGAACCATTCGTCCTAGCCAACGATGTCGCTAAGGTTTTCTATGTGAAGGACATGTCTACAAAAATGAGAAAAAGAAATCAGCAAAAGAAGACATCGTCCGATGAGCCAAAGCGCCACATAGTTCTTTCAGGGAAAAGAAACATCGTGGGAGTAGATGACAAGACAGACATGTCAGTAGATTATAATAAGTTTCATGAAATTCCGCCGTTCAAAGTGAAAACTGACCCAAGCATCCAACTGAATGACGAAGATTCTCCATGGCTACGACCCAGAAGAAAACAGAAATAATAGATAGGAATGTTGGTGCAATAATGTAATAATGTATTAAACCTTTTATGTAATGCATGTATGGAATGTACTAAACCTTGGAACAAGACAAAAGTAGAAGCGGCTCCGCCATCTCCCGTGGCGGAGCTTCTCGAATATGCAAAAAGAATATTAATAAACATAGTTTTTAATTGAAATTGGCAAAATAGTTAATAGTTAGGATAGTTAAAATAATTAATTTTGAAAATAGAAAAAAGTTTTGAATTATTTATTCAATTTCAAACACTTTACATTTTCATAATTTTGTCAAATTCTCAAATATGCAAAAAGAATATTAATAAACATTGTTTTTAATTGAAAATGGCAAAATAGTTAATAGTTAGGATAGTTAAAATAATTAATTATGAAAATAGAAAAAAGTTTTGAATTATTTATTCAATTTCAAACACTTTTCATTTTCATAGTTTTGTCAAATTCTCAAATATGCAAAAAGAATATTAATAAACATAGTTTTTAATTGAAAATGGCAAAATAGTTAATAGTTAGGATAGTTAAAATAATTAATTTTGAAAATAGAATTTTTTTTTTGAATTATTTATTCAATTTCAAACACTTTTCATTTTCATAGTTTTGTCAAATTCTCAAGTATGCAAAAAGAATATTAATAAACATAGTTTTTAATTGAAAATGGCAAAATAGTTAATAGTTAGGATAGTTAAAATAATTAATTTTTAAAATAGAAAATAGTTTTGAATTATTTATTCAATTTCAAACACTTTTCATTTCTATAGTTTTGTCAAATTCTCAAATTTGCAAACAGATAACTATTTATAAAACAAAAAAAACAAAAAACGGAAAATAGGCTTTAGTCCCGGCCCGGGCCACAGACCGGGACTAAAGGCCCTTGTGCTGGAAACCCCCCCCCCCCCCCCCCCGAGGCCTTTAGTCCCGGGCGGTGGCTCAAACCGGGACTAAAGGCCCCCCTTTAGTCCCGGCTTGAACCACCGCCCGGGACTAAAGGTCCGGGGGTATAAAAGGTGACACTTCGTCCCCGCCGGTTCGGACTTGGCAGTTTCGCGCGCGAGGAGTTCACCGACGACGCCGTCAGGCTGCCCGAGCTCGCCGCCGCCGCGCCCAGCCGCCGCGCTAGCCACCGCGCCCGAGGTCGCCGCCGCGCCCAGCCGCCGCGCTAGCCACCGCGCCCAAGCTCGCCACCGCGCCCGCCGCCAGCCGCACCCGCCGCATTACCAGCCGCCGCGCCGCCATTCCCGCCGCCGTCCCAGCCGCCGCGCCGCCGTGCCCGCCGCCGTACGTGCCCGCCGCCGTGCCATCTGCAAGGTTTTTTTTAAAAAAAAAATTGTTAATTACTTAGTGTTAGGGTTAGAGATTATTTGTTAATTTGTTAATTTAATTAGTGTTAGGGTTAGATATTAGGGTTAGAATTATTAGGGTTAGATATTAGGGTTAGATATTAGAGTTAGATATTAGGGTTAGAATTAGTTAGTGTTAGGGTTAGATATTAGGGTTAGAATTATTTAGTTAGAATTTATTTGCAAATAGAAATAGAATTATTTAGTTAGATTTATTTAGTTAGAATTTATTTAGTTAGAATTTATTTGCAAATAGAAATAGAATTATTTAGTTAGAATTTATTTGCAAATAGAAATAGAATTATTTAGTTAGAATTTATTTGCAAATAGAAATAGAATTATTTAGTTAGATTTATTTAGTTAGAATTATTTAGTTAGAATTTATTTGCAAATAGAAATAGAATTATTTAGTTAGAATTATTTAGTTAGAATTTATTTGCAAATAGAAATAGAATTATTTAGTTGGAATTTATTGGCAAATAGAAATAGAATTATTTAGTTAAAATTATTTAGTTAGAATTATTTAGTTAGAATTTATTTGCAAATAGAAATAGAATTATTTAGTTAGAATTTATTTAGTTAGAATTATTTGCAAATAGAAATAGAATTATTTAGTTAGAATTTATTTGCAAATAGAAATAGAATTATTTAGTTAGAATTTATTTGCAAATAGAAATAGAATCATTTAGTTAGAATTTATTTGCAAATACAAATAGAATTCTTTAGTTAGAATTTATTTGCAAATAGAAATAGAATTATTTAGTTAGAATTTATTTAGTTAGAATTATTTGCAAATAGAAATAGAATTATTTAGTTAGAATTTATTTGCAAATAGAAATAGAATTATTTAGTTAGAATTTATTTAGTTAGAATTATTTAGTTAATCAAATATCCGTATTTTGCAGAAACTATGGATCCACATAGCAGGAACCTCGAAGAGGAAGAACTTCTCGAAGATATAATCAAAGACGCCCCCGACGTTGAACCAGCTGAATCTCCGTCGTCATATCTAAACCCCTCCAAAGATGGAATGGAGGTCGACCGACACGAAGATGAAGCCGATGGGGCAGGAGATAGCTCCAATGACGGAGAAGGTGATAGCTCCACTGATGGAGAAGCCGGTGGAGAAATAATAAAGTCCGGCGAGGTATACATATGAAGTTCGACAATCACTTGTAATATGTGAAAAATATTGGAGATAGCTCTATATTTTATACATATACATTCATTTGACGAATGTTTCTCCCTCTTAGGCCTCCACATCGAGCAAAGCTACGAAACGAGGCCCGACTAAAAAGTTGGATGCACGGACGCATTACACCTTTGAGGTGATATTGCCTACGGGCGAACCCAAGCTTCCTAAGAATGCTGCTGACACATTTAAGAAGCAATGCGGAGTTCTCATTAGGGATCACGTCCCGATCAGCGTTCGGGAGTGGAACAAGCGCAAAGGGGCAGCCGATAGTGACTATGTCGCCGAAAGGTACAAAGATAATCTTTGGAATGATCTCATGTCACATTTCAACCTGCCAGAATGTGAGAATGAAGACGCCGCAAAAAAACTGAGGGCCAAAGTCAAGCAGTGGACTCTAAAGAAGATGGCCGAACTGTTCCGTAGCTGGAAGAAGAAGCTATGGAAAAACTATCAGAAGACAAAAAAAAGTGCCAGTATTCGAGGGGTATCTAGCCAAACAGGCGAATCACTGGAAGGCATTTCAGGAGTACAAGGAGTCAGAAGATGCCAAGGCATTATCAGAAAAGAACAAGAAAAATGCCGACAAGAAGAAATATCACCACACGCTGGGGCCAGGGGGCTATGAGACTGCCATCCCAAAGTGGGATAAGAAAGAGCAAGATATGCTAGCTAAAGGCATCATACCTGAACCCATTCGTGATGAGTGGGAATTGAGAGCAAGAAATTGGTTCCTTGCGCATGGTGGTTCGTACGACAAAGAAACAGGGGACCTCATCTGCAGTGACGGTCTTAGGATACCCAGGGATAATTGGAAAAAGACAGTGAAACAAATTAAAGAGGGAAAAAGACAGTTCACTCCAGATAGAGAGAAAGATTTGCTCACACTGGTCCTCGGCAATGAAGAACATGGAGGACGAACGCGAGGCTTCGGTCCTTCTTACCCATGGTGGCTTGGGTTTGCCAGAGACCAAGACACTTACAGAAGCCGAGCGAGAGCAAAGAAGCGACAGCAGGATGAGGAGAATGACAAGTTCAACCAGTTGCTTGCCAGGCTTAACGAGCAACAGAAGCAGATTGACGAGCTTAGAGGAGTAGCGCGCCAGGAAGATCCTGCACTCGATATTACCGGCGCCCCATCTAAGCGGAAAAGCAGCGTGGCTGAATCTAAGGCCCCGCCCGATGATGCACGAAGAATGATAGAGGGCGGTCCCGGCTACCCCGTGGATGGAATCAAGGAGTCAACATCATGTGAACTTGATACGTCTCCAACGTATCTATAATTTTTGATGCTCCATGCTTGTTTTTACACCATTTGCCTATTGTTTCGTTTCACTTAGTGGCACTTTTATGCATTTTCCGGAACTAACCTATTAACAAGTGCCACAGTGCCAGCTTCCTGTTTTCTGCTGTTTTTGTGTTTCAGAAGTGATACACAGGAAATATTCTCGGAATTGGACGAAATAAGTTCCTGAAGTCTTATTTTACCCGGAAGCTTCCAGAGATCTGAAGAGAAGTAGGAGGGGGGCCACCAGGGCCCCACACACAGGGGTGGCGCGGCCAGGCCCCTGGCCGCGCGGGCCCCGTGTGAGGGCGCCTGGCCCCTCCTCTGACATCGACCCTTCGCCTATAAAGACCCCTCGACGGAAAAAACCGAAGTACCCGATCAGTTTTCCAGAACACATCGCGATCCGCCGCCACCGTCGACCCGAAGATCGGGAGGGTCCAGAAGCTCTTCCCGGCACCCTGCCGGAGAGGGGAATCGCCACCGGAGGTCTTCTTCATCGCCATGCTTGCCTTCAGAGCGATGAGTGAGTAGTCTACCTTGGACTATGGGTCCATAGCAGTAGCTAGATGGTTGTCTTCTCCACCATGTGCTTCATGTTTAGATCTCATGAGCTGCCCTACATGATTGAGATCACCGTTATGTAATTCTACATGTTTGGTTTGTTGGGATCCGATGAATATTGGTGTTTATGATTAAGTTGCTGTACTGAATTATATCTTTTGTTATCTCTATGTTGTTTATGATCTTGCATGCTCTCCGTTGTTAGTAGCTATCTTGGCCGAGTAGTTGCTAGTGACTCCAAGAGGGGGTATTTATGCTCGATAGTGGGTTCATGCCTCTATTTCACCTGGGGGAGTGACAGAAACCTCTAAGGTGGTAGATGTGCTGTTGCTACTAGGGAGAAAACAACATTCATATGCTCAAGGGCATATGCTTTGTTTACATTACACACTTTGCTTAATGCAATTATCTGTTGTTCGCAACTTAATACTACTGGGGTGTTCGGATTGATATCCCCGGGAGTGGATTATTAGTCATAGATGCAGTTGGATGGCGGTCTATGTATTTTTTTGTAATGCCCAGAGTAAATCTCATAGTGATCTTCTTGACATATCACGTTATCTTTATTCTATCAATTGCCCAACTGTAATTTGTTTACCCAGCATGTGTTATTTTATCTATGGAGAGACACCACTAGTGAACTGTGGACCCCGGTCCTATTTCCATCATATTGCTATCACCTGTTTACTTTACTCGTACTGTTTACTTTACTCGTATACTATATTGTTTTCCACTCGATACACTCATAACCTTTGTTTCAAGCAAACCGGTGAGATTGACAACCTCATCGTAAGTTGGGAGCAAAGTATTTGGTTGTGTGTGTGCAGGTTCCGCATCACCTTCAGTCGTCGCCGTCTCTCCTCTCCTCATCGATAAACCTTGGTTTCTTAACTGAGGGAAAATTAGCTGCTATACTCACCATACCTTCCTCTTGGGGTTCCCAACGGGCTGGTTTTCCACCACGCACAAGGACCATCTGCTCCACGTCAACTACACGCCAGCAGCCTCCTTTTTCCAGCCATCAAGCTAATTTTCTGGCGCCGTTGCCGGGGAGGAAGAGAAGACATCTGCGAGGGGAGTTTTTCGCACACACATCCTTTACTTTGTTATTGTTTTGCTTTACTTTATTTACTTTACCTGCATCGTTTTTATATCAAAAACCCAAAAAAATTAGAATCCTTGGTAGTTGCTATTTCTTTACTTTTAGTTTATTATGTCTAGTTCAGTTGCTACTACTATGTCGCCCGAGGACATGATTTTTACTTTTAAGCAGAAAGATGAGGAAAGCTTTAAAGAAGCTTGGTCTAGAATTTACGATTGGCATGAAAAAACTGAACCTAAAATGACTTTGAGTTTGCTTCTTAGTAGCTTTTACTTTGGACTTTCTCTTCGTTATAGATATGCTTTGGATGCTACTGCAGAAGGAGATTTCCTTCATTGTGATGGAGATCAAGCCTTCAACATTATAAAAAAGTTGATCACAATTTATAGCATGCCAACCTATTTTGATTCCTCTCTTGTGTGCATTTTTAATAGACTTAATACTCTTGAGACTCGCACTGCTAGTTTGAATTCTTGCTACAATACTTTGCGCCAGCATTTTGATTATGTGCCAACAAATACTGAACCTTCGAGTTGGTATCCTACGATAAAAATCACCATTAATGGTGAAACTTTTCATGCTCGTTGTGATATTATGTCCGAATTTTGTCTCATGCCAAAGGATGTTTATGAATCTTTGAGCCTTTGGAAGCTTCCTGAGGGAGGAGAAAAAATTTCTCTTACTAACAATGCCACTATATTTCCCCTTGGAATAGCTGAAGGAGTCTTTACAAAAGTCCTAGGAAGAATGATATCTACTGATTATCTTGTTATTGAATGCGTAGGAAAAGGACAATTAACACTTGCAAGATCCATTCTGAAGCTCCTGGGCGCCGTCATCAATGTGGGAAAAGGAAATATAACATTTACCTCTCCACCTTGCAATAACCATGTCTTTCCTAGAGTCAAGAGCAAAGGTAAGAAAGGGAGACGTAAGGCACATGCTGATCCTAGTGCTTCATCACTTGATATTACTTGATTCGCAATTTTCTGCGCCTAGCTCAAAGGCGTTAAAGAAAAGCACTCTTGGAAGATAACCCAATGTTTTCTTTTCAGTACTTTTTCTTTTATTTGAGTCTTGGAAGTCATTACTACTGTAATGACCGCTCCTTATCTTGTTTATTTCGTTTTTGTGCCAAGAGAAGCCTCTAATTTGAGTGAGGTAAAGATTTGGGGATGTTGCTGTCCTGAAACTGTTTTCGGTGCTGCACCGTAAAAATTCGTGAAAATTCTCTGTTTATCTTTTGGACCTGCGATTTCTTGTGCATATTCCCCAGGTTATATCCAAACTTTTGTTAGTTTAACACTTTTTGATTTGAGCAACAGAAAATCCCTAAAAAATTCGACCTTTGTCAGCTGTTCAGTTTTGACAGATTTCTGCCAATATTTGTGTTTGCCACTTTATCGCTTTCTTTTGAGTTCTTTTGATCACGGAACTTTTGGGGAGGTTGCTACAGTAGTATTTGCTATATATGTGGTGGTTTTTAGTTGAAACCTGAAGCAAATAGAGGGTTGATTATATGTTATGCTTGCACTAATGTTGCTAATAGAATTGTGTTTAGTTTTGTATGAAGGAAGTTTTCAAGTGTAGGGATTGGAGAATGATGAGATGAGTTGAAGAATGGACAAAAGCTCAAGCTTGGGGATGCCCATGCATCACCCCAAGAAATATCCAAGAAGTACAAGCGCCAAAGCTTGGGGATGCCCCCGAGGCACCCCTTCTTCATCGGCAAAAATCAGGTCACCTTTCAAAACACTATATTTTTATTGCTTCATGCACTATGTGTTTTTCTTGGAGCGTCAGTTGTTTTAGTTTTCTTAGTTGGTTTAGTTTGTTTGTTTGCTGCAATAAATGGTTGGACCCCAACAAATTTCGTTTGGAGAAGTTGCCTTGTTTTCATTTGCCAAGAACACTCCGTTTTTCATTCTTACAATTTCACCGAGTGTTCTTCTTTTTCTGTTACTGCTTTTGGTTTTCGTTTTCGCCTTGATTTGCGTTCAGACCTTGACATATCTTTTCATCAAGGTGTATTTTTGCCTCTGATCTTTATTGGTTTTCATCAAAAGAGGTGTTTATAAAAATTTCAAATGGTGTTGGAAAAGAGAAAAAGCTTTGTGCAAAATAGTGGTACAAGAAGGAGCTTGTGTAGACTGCGGCTTAGGCTTTTTCATGTCATGCTTGATGTCTTTTTGATAGTATGCTTAGTGGTTTTGCTGTAGCATGACTTGTCTCAAATAACTGAGATTGCTTAATGAGCCTTTGAAAAAATCATGCGTTGTTTTTATTGTATGGAAGCATTTATTTTGGTTTTCTCCTTGATGCTTTATTTGGGTTGACTTGGCGCATGCTCACACATGTTAGACTCTTACAAAGTCGCCAATAGCCTCTATGATCATTTAGTTTTTGACTTTTGATGCCATCTTATGCTTCTTTTAATGTCGCTTTGTCGCTTTGCATGATTATGACCATTATTGCTCTCTTAGTTGGTCGCTCCCAGTCTTTTGCTAGCCCTCGCCTTGTACTGAGTATGAGCTCTACTCGTGCATCGAACTCCTAAAAGCCAAAGTTTTCCAAAGTGTCCACCATACATACCTACTAGCAATTTGCTATTCCAAGTAAATTTGACTTGCTTTTATTTTCTCTTCAAATTAAACTCTTACCAGTGTTATGCGAAATTCGGTCAGTAAAGCTCTCACGAACCGGAAGGCACACTTTACTTTTTCCTGTTCTTAAAAATTTGACATTGTGGTCTCTTATGTTGAGTTGTTATGCTTGCAAGTTGTAAGTTGGATTCTAGCCCATCCATGCTGTCATGGGGCAAGCTTTCAACATTGCACATCTTAATTGAGTTGATATCGTGATCTTTTGTTTATGGATGCCCGCGGTGTGAAATGAATTGGGAATCTTGTGGGGATCATGGAGTTTGTATATGTGTTAGGGAAACGCCGGGCCGCCAATCTAAGCCATGCATAATTCATGGTGGAAATTTGCAGCATACCCATGGTGAACATACGACGACGCATCTCACAATAAAAAGCTAAACAAAAGGCAAATAAAAGAGATGTCGAGGTGTTCATTGTCTGCTTGTCCTGTCATTTTGGTGTGGGCTTGTTCCATGTCATCGGGCACGGAGGTACCCCATTGGCGGTTCTCAATGATATGCATATACTTACAATGACAAGAGCCTTGCTTGGGACTCTAAGTAAAGTAGCATGAGGTTTGGGTACTCGTATTCACGGGGCACGAGGTTTTCAACTTATGATTTGTCAAGCATATGCATCATAATTGTTCTCGCATTAACTTTAACCATTCAAGATGCTTATGATGGGGGCAATGAGAGCTCAAAGCCAGTAAGTACCATAATTTTTGAAGGTTATAAAACTTGCAATCACTGCTTCCCTCTGCGAAGGGCCTTTCTTTTACTTTTATGTTGAGTCGCCACCTTCTTTCTTTATGCACCATTAAGAGAGCATAGTTGTCATTCTTAGTGTGATATGCATTGTCCCAAAGTTCATTGATTGATTCATGATGATTGGTTTCACTTGTTCTTAAATTATTTGTATCTAGTCGCCCTCTTAAACTTGAAGGTGTCTTATGCATTTATGTTTTGCTCTCTTTGAAGGACAAGCTGAAAACCACTTGTATGTTTTTCCTTATGATTTGAACACACGTTTGACTTTCATTGTTTCATTATCATGATCTTTTGTTTGTGTTCATTTTCATGTTTACAACATGGTTGCTAAGTTTCTTATTGTCATGATTATATCTTCATGCCCATGTTTTAAGTTCTTATGATCCCAGCTCACCAATGCTTACATATATGATCAAGATTGTGTAGGTGCATGTCACCTCAAAAATTATTCTTTTGTTATCACTTACCTACTCGAGGACGAGCAGGGGTTAAGCTTGGGGATGCTTGATACGTCTCCAACGTATCTATAATTTTTGATGCTCCATGCTTGTTTTTACACCATTTGCCTATTGTTTCGTTACACTTAGTGGCACTTTTATGCATTTTCCGGAACTAACCTATTAACAAGTGCCACAGTGCCAGTTTCCTGTTTTCTGCTGTTTTTGTGTTTCAGAAGTGATACACAGGAAATATTCTCGGAATTGGACGAAACAAGTTCCTGAAGTCTTATTTTACCCGGAAGCTTCCAGAGATCCAAAGAGAAGTAGGAGGGGGGCCACCAGGGCCCCACACACAGGGGCGGCGCGGCCAGGCCCCTGGCCACGCGGGCCCCGTGTGAGGGCGCCTGGCCCCTCCTCTGACATCGACCCTTCGCCTATAAAGACCCCCCGATGAAAAAACCTAAGTACCCGATCAGTTTTCCAGAACACATCGCGATCCGCCGCCACCGTCGACCCGAAGATCGGGAGGGTCCAGAAGCTCTTCCCGGCACCCTGCCGGAGATGGGAATCGCCACCGGAGGTCTTCTTCATCGCCATGCTTGCCTCCGGAGCGATGAGTGAGTAGTCTAACTTGGACTATGGGTCCATAGCAGTAGCTAGATGGTTGTCTTCTCCACCATGTGCTTCATGTTTAGATCTCATGAGCTGCCCTACATGATTGAGATCACCGTTATGTAATTCTACATGTTTGGTTTGTTGGGATCCGATGAATATTGGTGTTTATGATTAAGTTGCTGTACTGAATTATATCTTTTGTTATCTCTATGTTGTTTATGATCTTGCATGCTCTCCGTTGTTAGTAGCTATCTTGGCCGAGTAGTTGCTAGTGACTCCAAGAGGGGGTATTTATGCTCGATAGTGGGTTCATGCCTCTATTTCACCTGGGGGAGTGACAGAAACCTCTAAGGTGGTAGATGTGCTGTTGCTACTAGGGAGAAAACAACATTCATATGCTCAAGGGCATATGCTTTGTTTACATTACACACTTTGCTTAATGCAATTATCTGTTGTTCGCAACTTAATACTACTAGGGTGTTCGGATTAATATCCCCGGGAGTGAATTATTAGTCATAGATGCAGTTGGATGGCGGTCTATGTATTTTGTTGTAATGCCCAGAGTAAATCTCATAGTGATCTTCTTGACATATCACGTTATCTTTATTCTATCAATTGCCCAACTGTAATTTGTTTACCCAGCATGTGTTATTTTATCTATGGAGAGACACCACTAGTGAACTATGGACCCCGGTCCTATTTCCATCATATTGCTATCACCTGTTTACTTTACTCGTACTGTTTACTTTACTCGCATACTATATTGTTTTCCACTCGATACACTCATAACCTTTGTTTCAAGCAAACCGGTGAGATTGACAACCTCATCGTAAGTTGGGAGCAAAGTATTTGGTTGTGTGTGTGCAGGTTCCGCATCACCTTCAGTCGTCGCCGTCTCTCCTCTCCTGATCGATAAACCTTGGTTTCTTAACTGAGGGAAAATTAGCTGCTATACTCATCATACCTTCCTCTTGGGGTTCCCAACGGGCTGGTTTTCCACCACGCACAAGGACCGTCTGCTCCACATCAACTACACGCCAGCAGCCTCCTTTTCCAGCCATCAGAACTCCATCAGAGATTCAAGAACATATCCATGAAGGTGGCCGTCGGACAAGCTTTACCTTCTGGCCCTGATGTACGCTGGCATGGCCGTGAGATTCCAGCTGGCTTTGCTAAAGTCGGGGTGGATGAAATCGTGTTGGGGTTTCATGATATGGAGCTCAACATAGCTGGACCCGAAGATGAGAGGACACTCGGAGAAGTACTGGGTGGAGTCATCCTATGGGACAAGAACTACATCAAGCTTCCACGCTCGGCCCCAAGGACAAGACCGCCTCCGAGTCATCGCAGGTCACCTACACCTCCATCACCTCCAAGCCCTCCACATGACGACGGCCACCACAACACGAGTCCATCTCGATCACCGCCGCCGGACTTGGGTCGGCCGTCTCCGCCGCCGCCCGCTAAGGATACTAAGCGGAAGCGTGCCAGCAAGAACGCTCCGTCGATGAGTTCTAAGCGACGGAGCTCCCCAAAGCGCAAACTGTCGCCCCTCCCAAAGGTACCTCATGCTAATCTTCCTATCAGACCTTATGATCGTACCGACGAGGAAAACGCCAGGATAGCAAAGAAACATTATGATGCGCAGATGAAAAAGAAGGAACCCGAGCCCCGCCCGGAATACACCGAGAAGCAAATAGCATATGCAAAATACTTCACGACCCTTCCATCACAGTATGACTTACACCATAAGCCTGACGACTATACACGCACATTGCAGAAGGAAGGGAAAAAGAGCAGATCACGTGCAAGTGCAAGTGGGAGCAAATCAAGTTCAACTACAAGCAAAAAAAGATCAGACGTTCCTCAGCTTGGACAACAGGCCAAACAGTCGATCCCACCCCTCAGGGTGTTACCCGAGAATGTTCCCTCTCTGGTGCAGGGGCAAGATTTGGAATTAGCAAAGAAGTGGGCGGATGAATGGGGTATCCCAGTTGAAGACGTTCTGGCTTCCCAAGACGACAGGTTACCCAAGGCTGTGGTAGCTGGTACGTCTCCAACGTATCTATAATTTTTGATGCTCCATGCTTGTTTTTACACCATTTGCCTATTGTTTCGTTACACTTAGTGGCACTAACCTATTAACAAGTGCCACAGTGCCAGTTTCCTGTTTTCTGCTGTTTTTGTGTTTCAGAAGTGATACACAGGAAATATTCTCGGAATTGGACGAAACAAGTTCCTGAAGTCTTATTTTACCCGGAAGCTTCCAGAGATCCGAAGGAGAGTAGGAGGCGAGGCACCAGGGGCCCACACGCACAGGTGGCGCGGCCAGCCCCTGGCCCGCGCCACCACCGCGTGAGGCCACCTGGCCCCTCCTCTGACATCGACCCTTCGCCTATAAAGACCCCCCGATGGAAAAAACCTAAGTACCCGATCAGATTTCCAGAACACATCGCGATCCGCCGCCGCCGTCGACCCGAAGATCGGGAGGGTCCAGAAGCTCTTCCCGGCACCCTGCCGGAGAGGGGAATCGCCACCGGAGGTCTTCTTCATCGCCATGCTTGCCTCTGGAGCGATGAGTGAGTAGTCTACCTTGGACTATGGGTCCATAGCAGTAGCTAGATGGTTGTCTTCTCCACCATGTGCTTCGTGTTTAGATCTCATGAGCTGCCCTACATGATTGAGATCACCGTTATGTAATTCTACATGTTTGGTTTGTTGGGATCTGATGAATATTGGTGTTTATGATTAAGTTGCTATACTGAATTATATCTTTTGTTATCTCTATGTTGTTTATGATCTTGCATGCTCTCCGTTGTTAGTAGCTATCTTGGCCGAGTAGTTGCTAGTGACTCCAAGAGGGGATATTTATGCTCGATAGTGGGTTCATGCCTCTATTTCACCTGGGGGAGTGACAGAAACCTCTAAGGTGGTAGATGTGCTGTTGCTACTAGGGAGAAAACAACATTCATATGCTCAAGGGCATATGCTTTGTTTACATTACACACTTTGCTTAATGCAATTATCTGTTGTTCGCAACTTAATACTACTGGGGTGTTAGGATTGATATCCCCGGGAGTGGATTATTAGTCATAGATGCAGTTGGATGGCGGTCTATGTATTTTGTTGTAATGCCCAGAGTAAATCTCATAGTGATCTTCTTGACATATCACGTTTATCTTTATTCTATCAATTGCCCAACTGTAATTTGTTTACCCAGCATGTGTTATTTTATCTATGGAGAGACACCACTAGTGAACTGTGGACCCCGGTCCTATTTACATCATATTGCTATCACCTGTTCACTTTACTCGCACTGTTTACTTTACTCGCATACTATATTGTTTTCCACTCGATACGCTCATAATCTTTGTTTCAAGCAAACCGGTGAGATTGACAACCTCATCGCAAGTTGGGAACAAAGTACTTGGTTGTGTGTGTGCAGGTTCCGCATCACCTTCAGTCGGCATTGTCTCTCCTCTCCTGATCGATAAACCTTGGTATCTTAACTGAGGGAAAACTCGCTGCTGTACTCATCATACCTTCCTCTTGGGGTTCCCAACGGGCTGGTCATCCACCACGCACAAGGACTGTCTGCTCCCACGTTAACCACACTCCATCACACTCAGCAGTAGCCCCTAAGCCACAGTTTGTCATGGGAGCGCCTTTGGTCAGCAAAGATAAGTTTGATGATCTCCCAACAAATATGCGTTACTTGCATACATGGTACTTAAGTGAATCAAAGAATGGGAGAACGATGATCATGGCGCGTGTCCCACGGGAGTACTACGGCCGTCCCGAAGACATCCATATCAACTTTGATGAACTCTTCCAGATGTACAATGCCGACGCCCTCGACAAATCGCTTATGAGTTGCTATTGTCTGTAAGTTTTTCAATTCGTTGTCTACATATAACTTGTTCAGTTATTTCAATTCATTGTCTACATATAACTTGTTCCATTCTGACTTGTACTCTATTATGCAAAATGAAGATTCTGGAATGTAAAAGTAGGAACATCCTAAATATTGGGTTTATTGACCCAGATAAAATACATATAACGACGCTAACTGATAAACCCAAGGAGACGGAGGAAAACCTTCTAAGGTTTCTAACAGATCAAAATTTCTGTGACCACATACTGTTTCCATACAACTTCAGGTGAGGGTCTTACTCTGTTGTGTCCATTCACTTATAAGTGTAATTGATAAGTTACTGACACATATATATATATACATGTGTAGCTACCACTGGATTCTGTTGGACATTCAAATTGATAAGGGAAGAGTTGATGCCTTCGACCCATTATCGAGACCCTTGGAACAGTTCCAAAGCCTGCAGGACATGCTCCAAGGGTAATTTCAATCATTCTTGCGCTCTATCGGTCTCTTTCGATGATTTTCTGATATATCAATTAATGAAAAACTTAGCAAATCATTTTCCTTGTCGGGCAGGGTTTGGAAGCGGTTCAAGTGCGTGACTGACGGTATCCAGCATGAGAAGCTGACCTTTAGAGCGGCTCAGGTAAGTAGTAGTATGATATACTTCTATTTTCAATACATTTGTGATGCTAGATTATTATTTTGATTATATATATTCTATTCTCGTAAAGTGCGACCAGCAGCCACGGGGGATGCATCTATGTGGATACTCATATTCACACCTCTATTTTTACCCGTCATTCTTTGTTATCATGATTGATATTCATATTCATCTCCTCTTCTTATATAGTACACGGCCATGCGGGAGAAGTACCTACCAGAGCAACGCGCGATTGCTGTTGCAGAGGAGCTAGCGACCTTTCTGAGGACAGAAGCTATAGACAATAAAGGACGATTTAGTGTAGCTAGGGGCCATTACTGATGTTGGTCCATGTAATCGAATAGACGGGCTCTAGTCCCGATAATTCCGATCTCCATATAATTGTATATGTATGCTCGCTCGTAAGATAAGTTAATCTTATATATATGCATAAACATGTATATTTAGAATTATACGAAAACTAATTTCCGAACACCAAATAAGGCACCAAACGAGGCATCACGTTAATCCCCCGAACACCTAAACCCTAAAACCCTAAAACGCTAAAATAAACAAAATCTGCAGAAACTCTTTAGTCCCGGTCTGTTTTATGACCCGGGACTAAAGGGCCTGCCCCTGAGGGCTCTCCCAGGCGCCCACGTGGAGCTCCTTTGGTCCCGGCTTGTAACAGGGCCGGGACTAAAGGTTAGGCCTTTAGTCCCGCCTGTTTGGTCCCGGTTGGGGAACCGGGACTAAAGCCCCTTACGGGCCGGGACTGTAGGCCCTGTCCCCACTAGTGTAGCTTCGTTTCAACCCTTTTATTCCTTTCTCGCTCTACAAATCTCCTGTATGAATTTAAAATATCTATGAAAACCTAGAACAATATAGTACATTTAAGTTGTTTTTGTCAAAATAAAAGTATGCTTCAACTATAACACATGATGTATGCATTTAGCCGACCGGGCTGGTTTGGCCAAAGCATGCACGGAAAGTCCCAAGCGCCGTGATCAGGTATGTGTTGTTCATGTACAACAAAATAGTAAAATCGACCGGGAGCCCACATCCAACTTTGTTTAACTGTCGTCATCTGGCTTCTTTCTAGCCGCCCCTCTTACGTTGGACTGAGCTTCGCTCGTGGCCAGGGTGAAGCCGGTGCAACAAACGCAATGTGCATTTACTCTTCATGTACCCTATACCTGGTCTTGTGCTAACTCTAGGGACAGATGAAACCAATCATGTAGTATATGTAGATGTGGGGGGAGGGGAGCTTGAACAAAAACTAGGGGGGGGGGGGGGGGGGAGCAGGTTTTCCATGTATAATTTATGGTTATTTCTTACTCAAAATGATTTCTGCATTTTTAGGGTGAAAATGCACACTAAATTAAATTTGTACGTGGAAAAGAAGATTAGGCTTTTTTGGCGTTGCTAGGAAATTTGTCCACTCTGTCGCCTACTACTACTACTACACCGTTTTTTCAGTCGCCTGGAGAGAGATAAAGCATAAAAGAATTTGCATGCTGGGATTAGGACTCTAGGAGCTTAGCCAGACTATGCCCTAAAGGTTGTAGCCTGTGCAATCGTTAGTCATGAGCTCCGCCTAGAAATAGGAGGCTTGGTTCTGTTAAAGGCTGATGGACAAAGGCTCACGACTAGACAGAATAGGCCAGCTAGAAATTACCCAAATCTAATAGTAAACTTCCATAATTGCTGGGAGGGGCCATGGCCCAGGTTGGCCCAGCCAAAGCTCCGCCAGTGGGCCCAGCAAACCGATTGAGCTCCTCCAAGCAGGTTCATTGTCTCGCAGGACAATAGACTAGCGAGACACTAGAGAAGACATCATACTCATACAACTAATAGTTCTACACCTGATAGTTGCTAAATGAATCAGCGGAATTGAAGCCCTCACGGAATGGTGTTCCTTGTTCCTGCTAATTGGGTTTTACCCGTCATAGTTGGCCTTGCTGACAAAACTCAACATAACTATTAACTTTGATTCTGATATAATCATACTTCATACCAATAAATTTATTTTACACTATACTTTTATACCTCTGCTAAACTTATTATTATTATTATCATAATAATCTTAATGATCATGATTTTAGATTTGTTAGATAAACTGAAATATTAACCACATAACTCTATTTCTAAACATTGCTTCTTTGTTTTACACACTTATAATGTAACTAATGCAAAGTCTGATTGTGCTCAATTCAAATTGATGTTGATATAAAAGTTCTCATTGAACTAGTTTTCACATTTCCTTTAACTATATGGTATAGAATATGTGTGTATGCATGTTGGCCTATATATTTTAATATCCACAAAAACACCTTGATATAGATCTCTAAAGCGTCCAATCAAACAAATATCTTAGTTTTGTTTCTTCCTCATGTTAGATTACTACACTCATAGAAATTTCTGGATTATGAATTAAACTATTGGCAAACAAAAATAAGGCACACCAAGTTCAACAATAAATTGACAAAATGTGTGTTCTTAATGGAAACCGACTATGTATTCCTTGGATTCCAAGCGCACATTGTTGTAGCATAGCGGCTCTTCCCTCACAAAACTGAGTCAGAGTTTAATATCAAACACATGTATCTCAGGGCTCAACTCTCCTCATCCAACAATCCTGCAAGATTGAAAGTGTTGACTCAGCACCTTCCCCGACACAGTTATCCATGTCGGCTTTTATTTATCAGATCAGCGTGAGCCCGGTTACCAGGCGCGTGTCTCGGCGTATATAGCCGATAGCGCCCGCCTGGTCTGTTACAGTGTAACTCATCTCATATCCAAAGATCTATAATGAAGAGTACAATATGAGGATAATCATGTAGGATAGCTCGTATGGTGATAAACATGACAGGCATAGAGATATGATTACGCTATTGCAATAAACACGTAGTCCAGACTGACATGGTGGGTTGTACCATGATGGCCCTAGGAGCATCAAGGCTCTTCTGGTATCTGGCTTGGTATTGAAGTGTACATTTTTTAAGAAAAAATGATGTGCCAAAAATCTCCGATTTAATTGACCTCTCGAAGGTTCCTGGAAGTTCAGAATACAAAAAAAGTTTCATGTTTCATAGAGTTAGAGACCAAACTAATGAGATTCTGGAGAACTCTCGTAAGTCAATGAAAACAACGGTTGGATTTATAATATATTAAAAGTATGTGGGATATTATAACACAACAAAGTTCAAAATATATAGAAACTTTCTGACGTTTAAGTGTCACATGGTTTTCTTTCAAGAAAACTTTCTACATGGTATCGCATTAGTAAATATATATACTGTCATAATTCAAGACATGCATAATTAAAACTGGCGTAGATTCTAATTTTGTGCTCATATGATTTTATTTTCTGTATGCGAGTCTCAAATGTGTTTTGTTTCATATGGTGCATAGTAGTGCTCTTGCCGTACACGTAGATCATGTAGATCATTTTGACCTAGTACTATGTTTGTAGAAGTAATATGCCGGCTTACGGCTGCATGTGTTGGATCGATCATGGACAATGAAACGGTTTCATGCATCTCTCCTGCTGCATATTATAAGAAAATGCCTCTCGTCATTTCTGAATATTGTCTGGTGCACAAGAAAGCAGCAGCTTGTTGGGAAATAAGACTAACAAAATCACCAAGCAGAGAACGCTGCACTGGCACGTACATGTCTCCTGTCCTCTGTTGAGGTTTAGGGTGGGTTTGGCGTAGGTGGACCGTGGACGCGCATGCATGAAGTGGCCGAAACTGAGAGCGAGGCCGTCGGAGCTTGCTTGGTCAACGACGCGACGCGACGACTATCCATGCATGCAAATACACGTCCACCTTCATCCGCTGGCAACAATATGCATGGAAGAAGCAAAAAACGTACGGGCTGGTGGGATCCTCGCATGACCTCTTATAAACTGCTCCCTCCAATGGGAAAATGTGGCGGCGTTCACTTACATGTCAAGGGAGTAGCAATGTAGAACTAGATATATTATTTCCTTGCCTAATGCGATGCATGCACGAGACAAATGGATCTTTAAGATTTACAACAGAAATTGCTGAATTAACATAGTTTGGATGACCCAAAAAACAATAATAATTGTTGAATAGGAAGAACTCCATCCAGAAGCACAACGGAGTTGTAATATAGATAGGAAGTTCATTTGTAGGCTCTTTGAGAATATCCTCCCTTGTCACCTCGATGGGGAGCGATTCCGATCATCGAAACAGGCGGTATATGGTGGCCAGACTCCTTGCCCGCCGTCCACTACACGCTTCGGCTAACAGCTTAGCCGAGCGACCATCTTAGTAGTATCTGAGCATCTCACACGCTCTCTACAATAAAATCGCCACAAGATGACGTGGGGTCTTTACCGGATCATCGCCGGGCCTGAACCTGTATAGATCTTGCGTGCCTTGAGGTTGTTAACCCATCGAATCGTGATCACAAGCCCTTACACCTAAAAATCATCCTGTCGGGAATCAATAATTGACAACAAAATCAATATTTATGTAAATCGACACGATATCGAAGAAATCCCCCCAAAAAAGTTCTGAAGCCATAGATATCGATGCTCCATATCTTACCTCTAAAATAGAGTTGCTCAAATACAAGTCGTCGCCCAAGCTCGGAATGGCATTGGTCGCCGACGGGCCGCCCGAACGGCGGCAGGTCTCCTAGCGGCGGTACTCCAGTAAAACGCCAGAAACGGAGAGAAAGTGGGACGAGGGAGAAGATGAGTGAAGACTAATGCGGTACACGACACGGGTGGACTCCAAACACTATTTACCCACGCGGCTTGTGGGACCCATGGTGCCCTTAACGGCCCAACAAACGGCTAACCGAGTCGTACCTCTCCACTCGGACACATCATCACTAAGAGTGGGATCCTGGTGTCAGAAATCGTGTTAAGTCGGCTAAATTGACTAATCAGTGCACATTGGAACGAACCAACACAATATCGGTGGTTGCAATTGCGGACAAAAGTTATTATTTTTTAATATCAAATTATCAGTTGCTTTGTAATTCCTGGAATAAGATCTTGCGTCAGCTTATGGAAAGTACTAATCTAGGTTTTGAGCACACGAGTCGGAAAGATTGAATTTCGTTAACACCGGAGAAAAGGAAAGTCTACTAAACGGCTGTTCGTGTCCTGCGTGGCGATCATTATTTTTGTTTTGTTTTGGGGCAATCGGGTTGGTTTGAAATTTCTAGAATAGAGATCTTGTGCCAGTTTATGGATAGTCCGAAGCTAGGTTTTGAGGTCACCAGTAGGGAAAAGATAGGCTTTGAGCTACCGAGTAAGAAAGTTGAATTTCGTTAGCACCATAGGAAAGGAAAGTCTACAAAAGGGCTGTTCAAATCCTACGTGGTAACATTTTTTTTTTCAATGTGGAGCAACATGGTTTGTTTGGAAAGTTTACAAAACGGTCGTTCCAAAACTATGGAAAGTCCTAAGCTAGAAAAAGAAAGTTTAGAATACGGCCGTTCGTGTCCTATGTGGCAACGAATGTTTTTTTCCAATGTGGAGCAGCTGGCACGAAGGGGAAGCGTCGACTGTACAGATGCGTGGACGCGTGGTGGCCACGAAAGAAATGACCGACCTAAACCCGAACTTGCCAAATTGGAAGGAGGAATATGTGTTGGGTCCGGACTCGAAACGAAACCCGTCCAGGGTGATCTACGACTATAAAATTTGGGATCCCGTCACTTCCCTTCCCAAAACATAGACGGATCTGCCGACCAGACTGATCGAGAGGGATGAGAACTGACCTGGACCAGACCGATCGAGACTTGCAGGACCAGACCCGACCCACGATCCTGAGGTAAATCGTTCTCCATCTCTCTTGCTTAATCTCTCTCGTGCTCGCTCGCCCGTTTTTGCGTTAGCTCTTCTCCACTCCAAGCTTAATCTCTTGCTTTCGTTCTGTGATGCTCCCAAGCCTTTTCTCCATCTCTCTTGCCCTAGTTATCACGATGAAATTTGATTCATGGCTTTTTCCTGTCTTTTCAATGGTCGAGTGCAGGTTTCGTGGATTAGGAGAGTCAATAGAAGAGAGAGATCGCCACCACGCCAAAAAAGAGGGGTTTCTTTATCTTTATTCCTTGCTATTTCCTTAATTTTGCGTCATGAGTGACTACAGTGATATTAGTGGTCGATACTATAGATTTATTTCTATGATATTATCACTACTTTGGGTGCAATAAATGCATTTATAATAAAATTTTATACTTCCACTAAACTTATATTATTATCATATTATAGTCTTAATGAGTACAATTTATATTACTTGGATTTCATAATTCACCCCATAACACCGTTCTTAATATATATTAGTTTTTTGTTGTGCGGTTATAATATATAGTGTTATGCTAAATTTTAGCTTATGTTGGAATTAAAATTTCTTCTTGAGTTATTGTGTCTACACTATATGGTGTATAATATATGTATTGGTCTATACATTTTTTAAGATCCACATATACCTTGCTAGAGATCACTGAAACATACCATTGAACAAATAGTTGTGGTTTTGGTTTGTTGCCACGTAACTATATTATAGAAACTTTGATAGTATGAATTGAACTATTGGAATTTATCTTGCATGTTAGATTCACTAATAAACTGAAAACACGTGTGTGCTCCAAACATGGTATTCTTTTAAGAAACTCTACACATGGTCACTAGTAGAGAAAAGTTTACCCCCGGCGCATAAAAAATGCTTATCCCTGGCGAATTTGGGTTCGCCAGCAACCTACATGCCGGCGGTAATGTCTTATCCCTGGCGAATTTGCTCTATGCGCCGGTGATACAAAAGTTATCCCTGGCGAATTTGCTCTATGTGCCGGTGATACAAAAGTTATCCCTAGCGAATTTGCTTTGTGCGCCGGGGATAAAAGTTATCCCTGGCGAACTAGAAAGTGGTTCGCCGGGGATAAAAATTCAAAAAATCCAAAAATTTCAAAAAAATTCAGAAAAATATCAAAATAATTCTAAAAACAGAATTAATATTAAAAACTGTAAATATACACTTTTTTTTGACCATTTTATCACACCTAGAATCTTCTCAACTCACACCGAAATGACAACTTCCCGCTCGGTCACCCATCCTAAGATTGCTCTAGGCCTAGCACGCTTAACCTCTAGGCCTAGCACGCTTAACTTCTGCATTCTATTTGCATATGCTAGCCCCTACACCCATTATACCTTATTGATTCTATTACCCTTTCAATCCTTATAAGCCGTATGTGTGTGAGTGTAGAAGTGTGTGTATGTGGGTGTAGGAGTGTGTGTATGTGAGTATGTGAGTGTAGGAGTGTGTGTATGTGCTTGTGTGAGTATGTTAGTATGTGAGTATGTGAGTATGTGTGTGTGTGTGCGTGTGTGAGTATGTGAGTATGTGAGTGTGCGTGTGTATGTGAGTATGTCAGTATGTGTGTGTGTGAGTATGTGAGTATGTGAGTGTGTGCGTGTGTAAGTATGTGAGTATGTGTGTGTGTGCATGTGTGAGTATGTGAGTATGTGTGTGTGTGCATGTGTGAGTATGTGAGTGTGAGTATGCGAGTATATGTGTGTGCAAAAATCCAAAAATCTCATAAAAATCTCAAAAAATTCAAAAAATCTTAAAAAAATTCAAAAAATCTCAAAAACATTTAGAAATCTCAAAAATCTCAAAAAACCCATGTAAATAATAAAGAATACAAAAAATCTTAAAATTTGGTAAAATTTTAAAATTTCATGAAACTAAAAGTGCAAAAAATCCATTCCCTTTGGAATTTGAGAAATCTAAAAATTGTCGAAACGACCGTATGATGTTAAATTTGGATGTAACTTTTCGTTCTGATACTTTTTCGTATAAAAAACTTTTTAATCCGAGGTCGTATGCAAAAGTTATTGCGGTTTTACTATGGCATGACGTTTTTTTTTGCAAAATATATCAAAATTCTAGTTTTTAATTTTGTGTAATAACTAGAACATATAATATATGGAAATCTCAAAGTTTTTTATTTTTTTGATTTTTTTACCATTTTCTTTTAATTTTTTGCAAAACTAGAAGGCGATCCAAGGGGGGGGGGGGGGGCTGTGGCTGGAAATGAAGGGCCTTATCCCCGGCGCATTTGGCATGTGCACCGGCGGTAAGATCCCTTATCCCCGGCGCATATGGGTTTATTCGCCGGCGGTAATGTTTTGATTATTATCCCCGGCGCATAAGCCTATGTGCGCCAGTGGTAAGCCCCCTTATCCCCAGCGTATCCCTAATCTATTCGCCGGGGATAACAATGTACAGGGGCCGGCCCATCCGGGGTGGGACCGCCCGGACTTATCCCTGGCGCATTTTGTTTTGATGCGCCGGCGGTGATTCTCACACCGCCGGCGCATAGAAGAGATATTCGCCAGGGATAATTTTTACCACCGGCGCATACGGCTGTGTTCGCCGGGGGTATTTTTACCACCGGCGCATAAAATACTAATGCGCCGGCGATAAGGAGGCTGGCTATAAGCAATTCTCTACTAGTGGGTATTGGTACAATATACTATAATAACAACGATGAAGAAGATAAATTTCCATTCTATCTTTCTAAAAGTACCATTTTATCGTGTATGCTCGTTTCAATAATTTTTTTGGTTTCATATGGTGTATACAAATCTCATGTCAGTTCTTTAAATAATATTTCATTCAAAAACATAAACATAATAATCTATAGCATACATTTCATTAGCAGAAGAGAAATACACAAGGTGAAGATAATCTGAAGATAGTTGGATGATGATGATGTATTTGCTATCAAACAAATTAAACTACAAGAAGTTGAAAGGGGAAAATGGAAGACGAAAAATTGTTAGAATTGCATATGCAGCTCTTTGACAAAGTTAAAGTGGTGGTGGACGAAGAGTCACGTGAAGATGTGAAATCTTATGATCAAGAAGACAGTGATGAAAGGTTGTAACTTTGTTCGTCTCATGTTATATTAGTACTCATTCCATTCTTTAATATGAAATGACCTAGAGCATCTCTAGCTGTCTCCCATAGTCTCCCCAAATGCCATTTGGGGGCGCCGGAGACAAAATCATCCACAGCCAGCCCCCTTATAGCCTAACATTGGGCTGGCACTCCCCAAATTTCATCTTGCATCCCCTATACAAACCCAGCCATGCGGGCCGTGGGTGCCAACAAAAACTTTACATGCAGACAGGCCTATTGTTAGCCTAACAAACACATCTTTCCTGTCTCTTCTCTCCCACGACGCCCGCCTTTCCGCATATCTCTACTCTCCCACTCGAGATGGCAAGGCTGGTGTGGGCCAAGCGGCAGCCGGCATCGAGCGCGTGGCGGCCAGGACTTGGCCCGCTTTTGGCTGGTATCGAGAAATCAGTGGTGATGATTAAGACGGGTCATAATGCAAAGTATCATATACTAGTATCATGCATATAATACTAGTTTATTATACCACTCCTATAATACATAGTATCATCTGGTAGTATCATAATCACATCATATTTAATATTTTGTAGAATCTCAATGCAAATATGTGTACATGATGTATTTGTTATCAGATTTTTTTATTTTGCATGTCAATGTATGATACATTATCATATTATGATACTACTCTCACTTCTCTCTTCATTAATTGCTGCACCACCTCAAATTTTTACCTCCGTGGCACACATAATACTACCTATGATACTTCTATTGTGGCTAGCCTAAGCTGTGGCCACTAACTCGTAGTCCGGGGCTAGCATGGTGGGCCACTCCATGGTGGCCCTAGGAGCGTTGAGGCTAACCTTGTCTCTCTAGCTTGGTCTTGAAGTCTTATTTATTTGAAAATTTTAATGTGTTAAAAATCTCCAATTTAATTGACTTCTCAAGGTTCTTAGAAGTCCAAAATACTAAAAAAAAATTCCTATTGCTAGAGTTAGAGACCAAACTAGTGAGATTGCAGAAGAAATCTCGTAAGTGAATAAAAAACAATGGTTTGATATGTATTTGGTTTATATGGTTCATATTAGTGCTCTTGCCGCGTAGATACGATAGACATGTAGATCTGCGTACTGCGTACTATGCCATTATAACATGTCGATCGCCAATGGTGTGACTGGAATCACATTAGTGATTTCGTTGCCGTGCATTTCTCCCACATATAGCATTGTTCGTCCCAACTAGCATGGTGGCCCTCGCAATGTGAGGGCAATATCTGAATATGTCAAAATATGCGTATCAGGCGTCTTGAAACTTATGAAACTGCTCTTTCCCTAAATATATGGCGTATAAATTTATTCAAAAGTCAATGATTTCTAAGTTTAATCAAAGATATTAAAGATGCATAATAAAAAACCAATATCTAGAGATCCACTATAAGATATTTTCACCATGTAATTAGTCAATATTTTTGTTTATATTCCCTTCTTTATATTTTGTGGAACTTAGAAAACAATGAATCATTTTATTAAGTATAAGCCATATATTTGGGGTCGGAAAGAGTACCATGGGATGATGCTGAGTTTAACACCGGAAAGGTGTTGTCGTTAGTTTCTTCCGGCATCGAGGCTACCCAGCCAGCAACAGATAGATGAACAAAAATTATAAATCCTCGAAGCTGCTTGCTGCTATCACTTTTAGTTTTCTTAAGATGCATAATAATAAAAAATATCTAGAGATCCACTATAAGATATATTCACTATGTAGTTATTTAGGATTGTTTGTTTTCATATTCCTTTCTATATATTTGGTGAAACTTAGAAAACAATGAATCATTTTATTAAGTATATGCCATATATTTGGGGTAAAAAGGGTACCATGGGATGATGCCGAGTTTTAATACCAGAAAAGTGTTGTCGTTAGTTTCTCCCGACATCGAAGCTACCCAGCCAGCAATAGACCGATGAGCACAAATTATAAAACCTCTAAGCTGTTTGCTCAAGCACTTTCAGTTTTCTTAGGAAAATATGTAGGCTAAAATTTCTCAGCTAGCACGTAACCTCATCTAGAAATTTGATTGGTTGGAGTTTAACCATGCAATATTTTTCTTCATAACTAACGTCGAGTTTGAAATTGGCAAGCTGTTATCGTTAATTTCTCCTAGATCGATGAACACAAAAGCTGAAACCTAGGCTTGCTGCTACCACTTTTTTGATTTCTTGAGAAAATATGTAGGTTGGAATTTTTCAGCTAGCACATAACCTCATTTAGAAATTTGATTGCTTTAGGTATAACGATGCACTACAGCTTCAGAATTAACTTTAGAATTACAGTCAATTAAAGAACTTCAAGACTCCTAGTGACACACGTCACTCTCTATTTCTACCTCCATGTCGTGGACACTTTTTTTATGTGTGACCTGCAAGTGTTGGACTCTTGGAACTAACTTTTTTTTTGTTTTTATGGTACACAGTTTCCTTTAATATTTAATAGTATATTTAACGTAAGACGTATCAAACTGGACTGCATAATTATATAACTTTTAATCTCTTGTTAAATAGCCACAAATTTTAGATCTAATTATTAAGATTAATTTAGAGGATTTGGATCAATGTGGTGGCTCTATTTTAGAACCTCTGTATTGTGCTTTTAGTATATAGTAGAAGATAATTATGTACGTAATAGTTTCCAACAATTGAGTGTCTAGTTAGCTTTGAGATTTTTTTTCTCCCAGAATGTATTGTGAGTCTTTTTTAGAGAACAACGTATTAGGAGTTAAAGGAACACACGTTACACAATTTCTTTGGCTTCAGGATTATTTTATCCCAAAACGTCTTAGGAGTTGGAGGAATACACAATTATTGTTTTTTTCCAGGAACGTTTTGGTCGGATTGGCTACACACGTGGGGCCTTTTTTCTTTGTTGACACGTAAAAGGGTGTCAAACTCAGATTTTGACAATAATGTTACGCAATCTCTAGCTCAATCCTAACCGTAAATTTTAGATCTGATAGCTACAATAATTTTGATGATGTGGATTAATGTGGTGTCTCTATTTTAGACTTCCGTATTGTGCTTTTAGTATATAGTAGATGCTTTATTATGATCTACTACTACAGATCAGCTTGTTGAGAAATGTGCCTGGTTACGGCCGCATGTGTTGGATCGAGGACAATGAAACGGTTTCATACATCTCTGCTGCTGCATATTATAAGAAAATGCCTCGGCATTTCTGAGTATTGTCTGGTGCATAAAAAGGCAGCAGATCAGTTTTTTTATTGTTGAGATAAACGATGTATATATTAAACTAGCAAGCCGCCTCAGCTTTCACTATTTCCACATTGAAAGCACTTTCCCCATTTTATTATTCACGCGGACCTATTCAAACGTACCGTGGTCGTTTAGGTCAACCCGCTGGAGAAGCCCTCAGCTTTCACTATTTCCACAAGCGGACCATACGGATACCACCACTCGTACGTGTCGTGAGTGTGTGTGTTAATTCGATCGCAGATATATATGAGGTGCAATCAATCGGTGCGCTGGCCGTGATGCAGTGCGGAGCGGGACGTCCGGTGGACACAAGTACGTTGCGGTGAAACGCGGTGCGCGCGCGTTGTACGACACGTACGTATGATCATTAACGTCGGATGGAGGGTTGATTTTTTGGTCCTCCTGCAGTTTTAAGATGAGTGGGTTTGGCGTAGGTGGACGCGCATGCATGAAGTGGCCGAAACTGAGAGCGAGGCCGGAGCTTGCTTGGTCAACGACGCCACATACCTTGCCACCGGAGTTAAAAAAGTTTAACTCTTCAAAAAAGTTGGAAGTATACTCTTTTGTGGATGGAGGAACCAGACCCAACCCACGAGCCTGAGGTAAACCGTTCTCCATCTCTCTTTGCTTAATCCCTCGTGCTCGATCGCCCGTTTTTGCGTTAGCTCTTATCCACTCCAAGCTTAATCTCTTGCTTTGGTTCTGTCATACTCCCAAGCCTTTTCTCCATCTCTTTTGCCCTTTCTTCATTATGAAATTTGATTCATCGCTTTTTCTTCTCTTTTCAATGCTTCCGTGGATTAGGAGAGTCGGTAGATGAGAGATCGCCACACCAAAAAAAAAGAGGGGGTTTCTTTATTCCTTGCTATTTCTTCTTTAATTTTGCATCACCATGAGTGATTACATTGACATCAAGGGGTCGATACTATAGATTTGTGTTCTATGATATTATCACGGCTGAGGTGCTAGGCTCACACCACCATCTTGCACCTTTGCTATTTTTTCTATTAATAACACTATTATCCACCTTGACCTTGAATTGTCCCAGCTCAATTATATATACCTATACTAATAGAAAATTCTCTTTGAGTATTCCTAGCTCAATTATATTGTATACTAAAATTTTGTACTTGTACTTAAGTTATCATTTCCACATTATAGCTTTAGTGAGTATAATTTGTGATTACTTAAATTGTATAATTTACCACATAATACTACTTTCGGACATCATTTCTCTGTTGCAGTGTTGTACAATTTTAATGGACATAATGCAAAGTTTGCTTGTGCTAATTTAAATTTATGTTGTAATTAAAGTTTTCCTCAAACTATCTTTCACATTTACAGAAATGTGTATATATGTGCGTTGCATGTTGTAGCATCTACAGATACCATGACATAGATCTTTAAATTGTACAATCAAACAAATATTTTTGTTGTGGTTCTAGTTTATTGTTAGGGGCCTATACTTATAGAAATTTCTAGAGTACATACTGAACCATATACAAATATTGTCAAGTTAAATTATGTAGTAAGTTGACAACATGTGCATGTTTTGCACATGGTATTGGATTTGTATATACCGTAATAGTCAACAAATGTAAAAGTACCTTATGTATGCTTGTTTTAACAACACGGATTTGCTACCATGAAAAATAGCCACACATGGTAGTATGTTAAAACGAGCGATAGCCTCTTTCCCACTGGACACCCCGACAGCCCGTTTCTGTGTAATATAGGATAAGAATGATTCATGCATGATATCTTTTATCTGAAGCAACCCCGAATTGTGCAGAACGAATGAGAATCCTCTTGCCTTGCTCCGATTGAAATCCCTCCCCCCTTCCGACACCCCACACGTCGCTGCGGCCTGTCATATGCATGCCTAATACAAATAAAACATATTCTTATACTCCCTCCGACCTATATTACTGGTCGCTAATATTGTGTCTCTAGTTAAATTTAGTGTCTATATAGAACTATTTCATCAACAAATAGTATGAATCGGAGGGAGTAGTGAAGTTCGGCTGTAGCGCAATGGGGGAGGAACTGGGTACTTGCTTCGCTATTTCCGTCTTGTTTCCAGCAAACAACAATTTATTTTTTGAAACCACTCTAACTCGAGTCTCATGATCACTTGGTAGGGTCTTTTTCTTTTTTTTTGCTTTTTTTGTTTTGTTGTTGTGTGTATTCTTTATATTTTAACTAGTTTTTGACATTATATATTGATATATATTTCCTTTATAAAAAAATCAGCTGGTAGTAGTACGAGGTGGACGAAGACGGCCACGACTACGCCGCGTCGTAGCCCCCCGCTGCCGAGACGGGGACGGCCGGGAGGCGACCTGAATTCTTGATCAATAGCCGTGACCGCGGCACGCCGGCACCGGAGTAGCCCAACTGAAGGCAGGCCCCTAACGTGTGGATACATGCAGCAGGTGGGCCTACATCTGCCGGGCGCTGCGCACTGTGTGCACCCAGTCCGGTCCTGGTTCCCTTGCTCCCTCCAACTCCTCCGTTGCCTGTACTGTCGCCTCGCGCGTTTGTCTCCACAGTCCTCATCACCATTTTAAGGGGATAGATTGAGCCACGCACTAAAAGATGTTTAGATATATTCACTTCACACAGCTAAAAAATCTTATATTTTCAAACAGAGGAAGTAGCCAGCATTGTCTTATCGTAGGACATTCCTCAAAAACAAAATAAACACTGCTCTAGCACAACAGTTTGGACAAGACGATCAAGTAAACCAAGTACTGCTTGAACATAATACAGCTGCATATGCACATATATATACTAGTAGAAATATTGCAGCTCGTCAGGCATAGAGCCGGCATATTTAACTAACTGAGTACAAATTAACAGAACCGAACATAGTTATTACAAAAGAGGGCCAAATTATAATATATTTTTAGACTAACAGGGATCGCTCCCCGGTTCCATTAATCATAACAAAAGCATAGCGTTTGACAAACTCACACACACCACGCCCAGACTAAGCAGTTCAAAGGCAAACCCAACAGAAAAACACCAAACGTTCGGCGCATCCCATTGAGATGCGTCCATCGACGAAACCATCTCAGAGGAAACAAACACACACTTAATCCTTTATTACAGCCAAGGTCTACTCAAAAACTTCCCAGGAACTACTAACACTCTGAAGCTTTGCTCTTTCGTTTTTGGAGTGGTCGATGTAAGACATCAACCCATCACCACGTGCACTGCTTCATCATCAGGGTGGCTCTGTAGGTACGCCATCGAAGCACGCCCGCCGTGATGTGATCCGGCAGCTCAAGAACTCCAGGAAGTGATCCAACCAAAGGATTTACAGATCAATCCGACTTCAGTTCTAGCGTCCGCTTGTGTTTTTGGGTCAACAGCTCTGCAAACTGATCCACCTTCGACCACACTTTGTCCTTAAAGGGGATCTTCCAATTTCTCAGATACGATAGTGCCAGATGCCACACTTGTTTCATATTTAACCAAGTTTTTCTGTTAAACACAATACTATTCCTATTATTCCAACTTTGGTGGATGGACATAGTATGTTCAGATGCATACCTGAATTTTTTTGTCCATTTTTTTTAATTTTTTTGAAATGTATTTTCATAATAGGTGCATTTGCTCCTATGAGCCAAAACACCATGTTCTTAGAACATGTTTAGTGAGAATTATCTTTTGTTGCTTATCATCACTAGCTGAACTGAGCATGATAAGCTGTTAGTCATCTGGTACCTTTTGCCATGAATGTAATGACATGCTACCTGAACAGAATGGTACTTGAACTACGTTTAATTTGTTTAACATATATTTGGTTCAACTATTTTCTGTAATGTCAGTGTACTTTATTTCTTTGTTGGACTTTTGGCTGCAATCCAAACAGTTGACATTAGCTTTTGCCAAACATTTGTGGCAACAAACCAAACTTCTGTCATGGTTTTTTTGCCAAACTTTGGTCACAAACCAAACGGTGCATTTTGCCACAAAGTATGGCCTGCCACAAGTATGGCTACTATCAAATTTTGGCTTGGCAATTTATGTCCGGAAACCAAACAGGCCCTAAGAGGTGCATGCTTCTCTACATTATAGATGCCCCTTAATTAAAGCTAAGAAAATGCATGGTTCTCTAATAACATTATAATTCGATGGAAATACAATGGAGGTCGTCCGATCGAGTGGTACGAGCTGTTTCCATAGGCTTACGATACATAGTATTTTTACCTTTTCGAAACCGACCCGGAGACAAAGCAGAAGTGTATGCACTACCGGAGAACAGTGCTTTGCCGTGCGTGGAGACCGCACGGCAAAGGGTCCAAAACGCACGGCAACGTCTTTGCCGTGCGTCGACGCACGGCAACGCGCGCACGTCAATGTACTGCGCGGCAACGGATTCTTTGCCGTGCGTTTCGTCAAGACCGCTCGGCAACGCCTTTGCCGTGCTTCGAAATCTTTGCCGTGCATCTTACATCGTTGCCGTGCGTGAGAACTTTGCCGTGTGTCTTACACCGTTGCCGTGCGCGAAAACGTTGCCGTGCGTTTTTCCCTTTACCGTGCGTGGCTTCTTTGCCGTGCGTTTTGCGCGTTGCCGTGCCACAATTCTTTGCCGTGCGGCGAAGCTTTGCCGTGCGTGGCGTCATTGCCGTGCGTCGAACTGACCTTTGCCGTGCGTCGTCGAGAAGCACGCACGGCAAAGACCGTGCCGGCACGCTCCCTTCCCAGCCCCAGCACACACAGGTGGCCGCCACGTGGCCTCTTTGCCGTGTGTATGCACACGGCAAAGAGGCCCCAGTTTTTCAGTTTTTTTCTATTTTCTTTTAATCCCTGCATTTCAAAATTGCAAATACATATATATCCATATATATAACCTCAAACTCATCCAATATATGCATATAACACACAAATACATCATACATAGCAAATCGATGCATATATGCATGCATATAACATACAAATACATCATACATAGCATTCGATGCATACATGCATGCATATAACATATAAATACATCATACATAGAAATTCGATGCATACATGCATGCATATAATACATAAACATATCAAATAGATGCATACATGCATGCATATAACATTGCTTGGTCCTTCTCCGTACTTAGAGTCGATACAAGTCTACGTCCATATTACAAGTGCATAATGTCGTCAACCTTGCTCTTCTCCATTGCTTGTTCCTTCTCCTACATTTTCAACAAGTATTAGCATTCTTAACAAGTGATGAGCATATAGGCTACATATTTGCATATTGACATAGAATTGAACATGGTGGCATGTAATGACTAAAAATTTGCATATTGACATGGAATTGAACATGGTGGCATGTAATGGCTAAAAATTTGCATATTGACATAGAATTGAATGTGGTAGCATGTATTGGCTAAAAATTTGCATATTGACATGAAATTGAACACGGTGGCATGTAATGGCTAAAAATTTGCATATTGACATAGAATTGAACGTGGTAGCATGTATTGGCTAAAAATTTGCATATTGACATGGAATTGAACATGGCGGCATGTAATGGCTAAAAATTTGCATATTGATATAGAATTGAACATGATGGCATGTAATGGCTCAAAATTTGCATATTGAACATGATGGCATGGAATGGCTAAATTGGGCACTAGTGTCATGGCATTCTACAACCTAGAAGCTTGTTGGGCACAAGTGAAGGGGAACTCACCTGGAAATGGAAACTGCGTCAGGTTGGATGATGTTGGGATTGTTGACGGTGTGAGGTGTCGTCGGGCTCTGCTCGGGCGGTGGCGGTGGCTGGATGAGCGGCATGTTCATCTGTTGTTGCTGCATTTGATGTGTGGATTAGACCTAAGACAAGAGAAAATAAGATGGAGATATTAAGTTAACCACTTACCCACGAGAAGGCGAAAGGAGTAGGAAAACTCCCCGGTGGAGAACCTAGAACGGACTGGTTCATAATCCAGTTCATCATCTGCTGTTGCTGGGCCAACTGCTGGGCCATCTGCTGCGTCGCCTGCAGCTGCTGACTAAGCTGCTGCTCCAGAATCGCCTGCCGCTGCTGGGCCTCCTCTTCCCGCTGCCGGGCCTGCTCTTGCATCTCCACCTACGTTGTGTTGTCGCGAAGTCATTAACATTGCAATGGAAAGCATGTAAAGAAGTGTAGAGGAACCGAGAAAGAACATACCCGTAACCGCTCGACCGCTAGATCCGAAGCCCGTGGACGTGTCTCTACCTGAGGCTGGTCGCTCGTACGCCCACGACGGACCTGGCGAACACCTGGAATGATCCTTGGGTCGATGACCCCGTCACCAATCCATAGGCGTCCATGCTTCATGCCTTCTCCCGCAAGCACCGCAACCTCAACGTCAAAGTCCTCGGTCTCTGGCTGGGAGCTCTCGCCGTGTATCTGCTTGAACTTCGAGACATACGCGTTACACTGGGTCTCGGCTTGCTCATTGATCCACATGGACCCCGTATCAGGATGCGGCGTCTTCCTGGTCTTCATCTTTCGAATGAAGGCAAATTTGTTTGGCGTCACTCCTGTCTTTGTTTCCTGCAAAAGAGAACATGCAATTAAGTGAAGTGGGAAACTCTTGTGGAGTTAACAATGTATAACGTGAAACCAAAGAATGAAGGAACCATTTGCTCACCTCTTCCTGGAGGTGAAGGGCGAGGGGGATGCTGCCTAGGATATGTGATCCACCTCGCATCTCTGCCCGCGACAGCTTGCCCTTCTCGTGCTTCTGGAGATACTGGGGGCATGTCCACTGCTACTTGTTGATGGCGCCAGAAAAGAGGCTGCTGGCGTGGAGCAGTAAGTCCTTGTGCGTGGTGAATAACCAGCCCGTTGGGAACCCCAAGAGGAAGGTATGATGAGTATAGCAGCTAGTTTTCCCTCAGTTAAGATACCAAGGTTTATCGATCAGGAGAGGAGAGACGGCGACGACTGAAGGTGATGCGGAACCTACACACACACAACCAAGTACTTTGTTCCCAACTTGCGATGAGGTTGTCAATCTCACCGGTTTGCTTGAAACAAAGATTATGAGCGTATCGAGTGGAAAGCAATATAGTATGCGAGTAAAGTAAACAGTGCGAGTAAAGTAAACAGGTGATAGCAATATGATGTAAATAGGACCAGGGTCCACAGTTCACTAGTGGTGTCTCTCCATAGATAAAATAGCACATGCTGGGTAAACAAATTACAGTTGGGCAATTGATAGAATAAAGATAACGTGATATGTCAAGAAGATCACTATGAGATTTACTCTGGGCATTACAACAAAATACATAGACCGCCATCCAACTGCATCTATGACTAATAATCCACTCCCGGGGATATCAATCCGAACACCCCAGTAGTATTAAGTTGCGAACAACAGATAATTGCATTAAGCAAAGTGTGTAATGTAAACAAAGCATATGCCCTTGAGCATATGAATGTTGTTTTCTCCCTAGTAGCAACAGCACATCTACCACCTTAGAGGTTTCTGTCACTCCCCCAGGTGAAATAGAGGCATGAACCCACTATCGAGCATAAATACCCCCTCTTGGAGTCACTAGCAACTACTCGGCCAAGATAGTTACTAACAACGGAGAGCATGCAAGATCATAAACAACATAGAGATAACAAAAGATAATATTCAGTACAGCAACTTAATCATAAACACCAATATTCATCGGATCCCAACAAACCAAACATGTAGAATTACATAACGGTGATCTCAATCATGTAGGGCAGCTCATGAGATCTAAACATGAAGCACATGGTGGAGAAGACAACCATCTAGCTACTGCTATGGACCCATAGTCCAAGGTAGACTACTCACTCATCGCTCCGGAGGCAAGCATGGCGATGAAGAAGACCTCCGGTGGCGATTCCCCTCTCTGGCAGGGTGCCGGGAAGAGCTTCTGGACCCTCCCGATCTTCGGGTCGACGGCGGCGGCGGATCGCGATGTGTTCTGGAAATCTGATCGGGTACTTTGGTTTTTTCCGTCGGGGGGTCTTTATAGGCGAAGGGTCGATGTCAGAGGAGGGGCCAGGCTCCCTCACACGGGGCCCACGCGGCCAGGGGCCTGGCCGCGCCGCCCCTGTGTGTGGGGCCCTGGTGGCCCCCCTCCTACTTCTCTTCGGATCTTTGGAAGCTTCCGGGTAAAATAAGACTTCAGAAACTTGTTTCGTCCAATTCTGAGAATATTTCCTATGTATCACTTCTGAAACACAAAAACAGCAGAAAACAGGAAACTGGCACTGTGGCAACTTGTTAATAGGTAGGTCTGGAAAATGCATAAAAGTGCCA
This sequence comes from Dactylis glomerata, assembly GCA_007115705.1. Classification (NCBI taxonomy): domain Eukaryota; kingdom Viridiplantae; phylum Streptophyta; class Magnoliopsida; order Poales; family Poaceae; genus Dactylis; species Dactylis glomerata. Next base: position 322,649 of record QXEO01002091.1, read on the forward strand.
CTAAGTGTAACGAAACAATAGGCAAATGGTGTAAAAACAAGCATGGAGCATCAAAAATTATAGATACGTTGGAGACGTATCAAGCATCCCCAAGCTTAACTCCTGCTCGTCCTCGAGTAGGTAAGTGATAACAAAAGAATAATTTTTGAGGTGACATGCACCTACACAATCTTGATCATATATGTAAGCATTTGTGAGCTGGGATCATAAGAACTTAAAACATGGGCATGAAGATATAATCATTACAATAAGAACTTAGCAACCATGTTGTAAACATGTAAATGAACACAAACAAAAGATCATGATAATAAAACAATGAAAGTCAAACGTGTGTTCAAATCATAAGGAAAAACATACAAGTGGTTTTCAGCTTGTCCTTCAAAGAGAGCAAAACATAAATGCATAGGACACCTCAAAGTTTAAGAGGGCGACTAGATACAAATAATTTAAGAACAAGTGAAACCAATCATCATGAATCAATCAATGAACTTTGGGACAATGCATATCACACTAAGAATGACAACTATGCTCTCTTAATGGTGCATAAAGAAAGAAGGTGGTGACTCAACATAAAAGTAAAAGAAAGGCCCTTCGCAGAGGGAAGCAGTGATTGCAAGTTTTATAACCTTCAAAAATTATGGTACTTACCGGCTTTGAGCTCTCATTGCCCCCATCATAAGCATCTTGAATGGTTAAAGTTAATGCGAGAACAATTATGATGCATATGCTTGACAAATCATAAGTTGAAAACCTCGTGCCCCGTGAATACGAGTACCTAAACCTGATGCTACTTTACTTAGAGTCCCAAGCAAGGCTCTTGTCATTGTAAGTATATGCATATCATTGAGAACCGCCAATGGGGTACCTCCGTGCCCGATGACATGGAACAAGCCCACACCAAAATGACAGGTCAAGCAGACAATGAACACCTCGACATCTCTTTTATATGCCTTTTGTTTAGCTTTTTATTGTGAGATGCGTCGTCGAATGTTCACCATGGGTATGCTGCAAATTTCCACCATGAATTATGCATGGCTTAGATTGGCGGCCCGGCGTTTCTCTAACACATATACAAACTCCATGATCCCTACAAGATTCCCAATTCATTTCACACCGCGGGCATGCATAAATAAAAGATCACGATATCAACTCAAATAAGAAGTGCAATGTTGAAAGCTTGCCCATGACAGCATGGATGGGCTAGAATCCAACTTACAACTTGCAAGCATAACAACTCAACATAAGAGACCACAATGTCAAATTTTTAAGAACAGGAAAAAGTAAAGTGTGCCTTCCGGTTCGTGAGAGCTTTACTGACCGAATTTCGCATAACACTGGTAAGAGTTTAATTTGAAGAGAAAATAAAAGCAAGTAAAATTTACTTGGAATAGCAAATTGCTAGTCGGTGTGTATGGTGGACACTTTGGAAACTTTGGATTTTAGGAGTTGGATGCACGAGTAGAGCTCATACTCAGTACAAGGCGAGGGCTAGCAAAAGACTGGGAGCGACCAACTAAGAGAGCAATAATGGCCATAATCATGCAAAGCGACAAAGCGACATTAAAAGAAGCATACGATGGCATCAAAAGTCAAAAACTAAATGATCATGAAGGCTATTGGCGACTTTGTAAGAGTCTAACATGTGTGAGCATGCGCCAAGTCAACCCAAATAAAGCATCAAGGAGAAAACCAAAATAATGCTTCCATACAATAAAAACAACGCATGATTTTTTCAAAGGCTCATTAAGCAATCTCAGTTATTTGAGACAAGTCATGCTACAGCAAAACCACTAAGCATACTATCAAAAAGACATCAAGCATGACATGAAAAAGCCTAAGCCACAGTCTACACAAGCTCCTTCTTGTACCACTATTTTGCACAAAGCTTTTTCTCTTTTCCAACACCATTTGAAATTTTTATAAACACCTCTTTTGATGAAAACCAATAAAGATCAGGCAAAAATACACCTTGATGAAAAGATATGACAAGATCTTAACGCAAATCAAGGCAAAAATGAAAACCAAAAGCAGTAGCAGAAAAAGAAGAACACTCAATTTTTAATAAGAGTGAAAACTAGATCGTTCTTTGCAAATGAAAACGAGTACATCTCCTCCAAAAGAAATTTGCTGGGGTCCAACCATTTATTGCAGCAAACAAACAAACTAAACTAACTAAGAAAACTAAAACAACTGACGCTCCAAGAAAAACATATAGTGCATGAAGCAATAAAAATATAGTGTCTTGAAAGGTGACCTGATTTTTGCCGATGAAGAAGGGGTGCCTCGGGGGCATCCCCAAGCTTTGACGCTTGTACTTCTTGGATATTTCTTGGGGTGATGCATGGGCATCCCCAAGCTTGAGCTTTTGTCCATTCTTCAACTCATCTCATCATTCTCCAATCCCTACACTTGAAAACTTCCTTCATACAAAACTAAACACAATTCTATTAGCAACATTAGTGCAAGCGTAACATATAATCAATCCTCTATTTGCTTCAGGTTTCAACTCAAAACCACCAAATATATAGCAAATACTACTGTAGCAACCTCCCAAAAAGTTCCGTGATCAAAAGAACTCAAAAGAAAGCGATAAAGTGGCAAACACAAATATTGGCAGAAATCTGTCAAAACTGAACAGCTGACAAAGGTCGAATTTTTGAGGGATTTTCTGTTGCTCAAATCAAAAAGTGTTCAACTAACAAAAGTTTGGATATAACCTGGGGCATATGCACAAGAAATCGCAGGTCCAAAAGATAAACAGAGAATTGTCACGAATTTTTACGGTGCAGCACCGAAAACAGTTTCAGGACAGCAACATCCCCAAATCTTTACCTCACTCGAATTAGAGGCTTCTCTTGGCACAAAAACGAAATAAACAAGATAAGGAGCGGTCATTACAGTAGTAATGAATTCCAAGACTCAAATAAAAGAAAAAGTACTGAAAAGAAAACATTGGGTTATCTCCCAAGAGTGCTTTTCTTTAACGCCTTTGAGCTAGGCGCAGAAAATTGCGAATCAAGTAATATCAAGAGATGATGTGCTAGTTACCTCAGTAGGCTCTTTGAAGGTTCCCGAAGATGATTCAACCTGCAAGTCACCCTTAGTGGAACTAAGAGTCTTACCAACCTTAAGAACATGTTGAGATTTAAGCGCAGAAACCTTGGGAACATACATAAATTTTTGCTCTTTTCCAACAAACACTTTCTCCTTCTTAAATTTAAGAGAAGAGAAGATTAAGCTAAGAGTTTCCATAGACTCCTCTAGTTTACCAATCCTTAAGTTTTGATTGTCATGAGTAGTGCTAGCCTCTAAAATGGTAATTCTCTTACCGATGTTTTCTATTAATTCACTAACGCGGCTAGCATTTTCTAGGATACTTGGCAAACTTTTCTCTAAAGAGCTGAGCTTTTCTACCACCTCCTCCAAGGTGGTCTCGGTTTTAACAACATGAATAGGTGGTATTCCCACTAAACTTTCAATTATAGTGCATGCTTCTCCAGCGGGAGTACCCAGAAAATTACCTCCTGTAAGAGTATCAAGAACATACCTATTCCAACTGGATATACCAACATAAAAATTTCTAAGGAGGATCGTGGTAGAGTGCTTTTTGGTACACCTATGATGAGCATTGTTAATACGGTACCAAGCATCTTTTAGACTCTCTCCCCCTTGTTGCTTAAAACTATGGACTTCTACTTCAGGATTACTCATTTTAACAAAACTAAAAGCAGATAAGTAAAAACAACTATCAAGGATTCTAATTTTTTTGGGTTTTTGATATAAAACGATGCAAGTAAAATAAATAAAGTAAAGCAAAACAATAACAAAGTAAAGGATGTGTGTGCGAAAAACTCCCCTCGCAGAAGTCTTCTCTTCCTCCCCGGCAACGGCGCCAGAAAATGAGCTGCTACTTGTTGATGGCGCCAGAAAAGAGGCTGCTGGCGTGGAGCAGTAAGTCCTTGTGCGTGGTGAATAACCAGCCTGTTGGGAACCCCAAGAGGAAGGTATGATGAGTATAGCAGCTAGTTTTCCCTCAGTTAAGATACCAAGGTTTATCGATCAGGAGAGGAGAGACGGCGACGACTGAAGGTGATGCAGAACCTGCACACACACAACCAAGTACTTTGTTCCCAACTTGCGATGAGGTTGTCAATCTCACCGGTTTGCTTGAAACAAAGATTATGAGCGTATCGAGTGGAAAGCAATATAGTATGCGAGTAAAGTAAACAGTGCGAGTAAAGTAAACAGGTGATAGCAATATGATGTAAATAGGACCAGGGTCCACAGTTCACTAGTGGTGTCTGTCCATAGATAAAATAGCACATGCTGGGTAAACAAATTACAGTTGGGCAATTGATAGAATAAAGATAACGTGATATGTCAAGAAGATCACTATGAGATTTACTCTGGGCATTACAACAAAATACATAGACCGCCATCCAACTGCATCTATGACTAATAATCCACTCCCGGGGATATCAATCCGAACACCCCAGTAGTATTAAGTTGCGAACAACAGATAATTGCATTAAGCAAAGTGTGTAATGTAAACAAAGCATATGCCCTTGAGCATATGAATGTTGTTTTCTCCCTAGTAGCAACAGCACATCTACCACCTTAGAGGTTTCTGTCACTCCCCCAGGTGAAATAGAGGCATGAACCCACTATCGAGCATAAATACCCCCTCTTGGAGTCACTAGCAACTACTCGGCCAAGATAGCTACTAACAACGGAGAGCATGCAAGATCATAGACAACATAGAGATAACAAAAGATAATATTCAGTACAGCAACTTAATCATAAACACCAATATTCATCGGATCCCAACAAACCAAACATGTAGAATTACATAACGGTCATCTCAATCATGTAGGGCAGCTCATGAGATCTAAACATGAAGCACATGGTGGAAAAGACAACCATCTAGCTACTGCTATGGACCCATAGTCCAAGGTAGACTACTCACTCATCGCTCCGGAGGCAAGCATGGCGATGAAGAAGACCTCTGGTGGCGATTCCCCTCTCCGGCAGGGTGCCGGGAAGAGCTTCTGGACCCTCCCGATCTTCAGGTCGACGGCGGCGGCGGATCGCGATGTGTTCTGGAAATCTGATCGGGTACTTAGGTTTTTTCCGTCGGGGGGTCTTTATAGGCGAAGGGTCGATGTCAGAGGAGGGTCCAGGCTCCCTCACACGGGGCCCACGTGGCCAGGGGCCTGGCCGCGCCGCCCCTATGTGTGGGGCCCTGGTGGCCCCCCTCCTACTTCTCTTCGGATCTCTGGAAGCTTCCGGGTAAAATAAGACTTCAGGAACTTGTTTCGTCCAATTTCGAGAATATTTCCTGTGTATCACTTCTGAAACACAAAAACAGCAGAAAACTGGAAACTGGCACTGTGGCAACTTGTTAATAGGTTAGTTCCGGAAAATGCATAAAAGTGCCACTAAGTGTAACGAAACAATAGGCAAATGGTGTAAAAATAAGCATGGAGCATCAAAAATTATAGATACGTTGGAGACGTATCATCCACCACATGACCATCGCCAGAAAGCACGCTTCGTCGTTGCCGACGTACTGAGGAGGGTTCTACATACATAAGATAGACCCACGCATTATTACAACATTAACTATATGGTGATAAAAAAAATCAAAAACACATAAATGCAAATACCTGTCGGTACTACCACGGCTGCATGTGCGTCACCCGAGCATCGTCCTTAGACAGCCAAATTTTGCGGTCGGCGTGCCAGTTGCGAACGCACTGAACACGTGCCTCGTAGTGCATCCCAGTCACCCTACTCGTAGCCAGCGTGTGTAAGGTACGATCGCACGCACGTTCCTCACCCTCAGCCCTCTTGAAGTATTGCTACAACCATGCACATAGATAAAACAAGGGGCATTAGTGCAACTATTGTCAACTAAGGAGTGTTTGAATGCTAAAAAGTCAGAAGTCACATACCCAGAACCTGTGTACAACCACCTCCTGCATGTTCTCGTACTTGCCATGAGGATCTGGCGCGTAGCTGTAGTGCCGCCAAGTCCAAGCTACGTCGCGGCAACCACTAGGGAGATTGACAAGCCCGGGGAAATACTTCCTAAGTAGGCCTCCAAGGATGTTGGCGTAGCCACATGCCGGCTTCCTCGTCGGGTCGGCAAACTTGAACGACCTGCACAATGAAAGGGCAAAATCAGTATGTATGTCATAAAAATTTCGATAATGATAAAATTGCGATAACGAAATGTCAAAAGTAGCATGTACCTCCTTCCAGCGGGCACTAGAACAACATCGCTGCTGGACCACGTTTTTAGCTTCGGGAGCTGCGTTTTCCCACGCTGATACGGCTTCCTGTCACGTGGCTGTAGCCTCTCCTCACGTGCAACGTACCCCTCATCCTCCGGCGGTTCCCAAACTAGGTTTGGGTCAGGCTCAAATGGTAAGCCCCCCAACCCCTCATCCTCCGAGAGGTCCTCCTCGTCCTCCCCACCACCGTCCTCCTCATCCTCCCCACCACCGTGCTCCTCGTCCTCCCCACCACCGTGCTCCTCATCCTCCTCCTCTGCTACGGGAGGGCTAGGAGGAGGGGGGTTAGCTTCCCGCGTCGCATTCTTCCTACGTGCTCCACGACGCTCGGGAGGGGGGCTAGGAGGTGCCCGCCTCAAAGAACTCGAAGGCCTCACAGCGTCAGCCAAGTCCTGGAGCTTCTTTACAAAACCGCCCTTTTTTTGGCATGTTTCAATCACCTGCAAACACAATGAAGAGAGTGGTTTATTAGTACGCAATATAAAAGGATGAATATTACTGAAAGAAAAATAGATTATAAGTAGATGAATATTACTGAAAGCATGGAGGACAAGATACATTAGTAAAAGCAACAAATAGCATATAGAGTTCTCACAAACATAGCACGGAGTTCATACAAATAAACTAGCTCGAAAATCACTATTACACAGAGTTATTACAAATAGTCTAGCCTCACAATTACTACTACATAGATCAGTAGCCATCAGGCTCGACATCCATAATTGGACCACATGTTTCATCATCGCCATCAGGCTCAGCGAACCAATAATCATCAATGAAACCTGTAGGTGGTCCATTTGCACCGAGGTCAAGGCCTGCTTTGAATGCCTCGAGCAAACTCAAGTCTTCGGGGGCACAAACATCCTCAGCTTCATCTTCTGCATTGTCTTCCTCCATGCCCGCATCTTCTTGTTCATCATCTACGACCATGTCATCAACAGCTGGCAAGCCGATAGTGAAATGACCGGGGAGCCCTTCTTCCTGATAAAAGTTGACATTCGATGTTGAGGGGTCTACACGGCGGTAATCGTCCTTGTTTGGCGGGGGCGGCCTATTGCGTGAAGGTACCATCAACACAACATCCCATCCCTGTAGACGTTTTGCCGGGTTTTTGCACGCGTACGGGAGATAGAATACTTGAAAGGCCCGGGTAGCCAAAATATACACATCCTCTCCCTTATAAACAGAGCTTCTTTCAACCTCGACCAACCCAATTTCAGGATCCCGTCTCACCCGACGTGGGTCGAACCAATGGCATTTGAATACGACGGGATTTAGCCCTTTGTCAAACCCGTAATTCAGCTCGTATATACCCTCGACTCTTCCATAGTAATGGAGTCCATCATCACCTTGACATACCACCCCGCTATTTATTGTCTTCGCGTTGGGCCGGCTTATTGTGTATTTATGGGTCTGAAAGCGATACCCGTTCACGTCATAAGAGTTGAACGTGTAGACGGAATGGTTAAAGCCCCTAGCAATTTTTCTTAGCTCTGGCTTCATCTCTTTGTCAGTTCTTGCCTACAAGTTTAGCACGAGAAGTTTAGAACGAGAAATGCCCGATAAATGTCGGCGGCGCAAGGAAATTAGGATAGAATAGTACCAAAGCATAGAACCAGCTACTGAAACCGAAACCGCCGCCCTTATCAAAAATATGCTTGGATTCTTCCGGGGTAGGCTCCCTGTGGGTATACCTCCAATGGATATCCGTGAATTGTCTATACCGATGAAAAGAGGAAGAGTTAGCAACAAACATACGAGTGCATGTTCAAGGCCGTGCATGTTTGCGAATAACTAAATGGTTAGCATTTACTTGATGTACGGCTTCACTTCCACCATGGTGTTCAAGACATACGAGTGGATCAAGGCCCGCTCATGTTGGTTCGTTTGGTACGGCTTCGTGCCACTTGACTTGCCACCAAGCCCTATGAAGATGCTAAGCTTGGGTACATCTTCATTGCTGGCGGCATTGTAACGGAGGACCGGGTTGTGCTTTGTGGGAAAGTTGGGATCATAGTGCTTAGTGGTGAAGTTTGCCACCTCCACGTTAAGGACTGCCGCGGATATGGATGCTTCGATCTTGCATTTATTGCCTGTCATTTGACGAAGCTTTTGTGTTTCCCTCTCGGGCGGATACTGCCAACGGGCCCAATTCAGCCCACCCTTTAAACATTCGGCCGCGAGGTGCAAGATCATATGTTGCATCAGATTAAAGAACCCTGGAGGAAAGATATTCTCTAGATCGCAAAGCAAAACGGGTGCCTCTTTATCCAGCTTCTCAATCACTTTAGTGTCTAACTCCCTAGCACAAATCTGGCGGAAGAAAAAGCTCAACCTCGACAGCACTCGCCAAGTCTGCTCAGGGACAAAGCCTCGAATCATCACCGGCATTATCCGCTCAAGCCATATGTGGTAGTCATGACTCTTGAGTCCTTGTACTCGCAACGTTTCCATGTTCACACCCCTCATCCAGTTGGCTGCGAACCCATCAGGGAAAAACAAAGAGTCCTTCATCCACATGAATACCTCTCTTCTTTGGGCCTTTGTAAGGCAGAACGGAGCTTGTCGCTTAGTCCAGGTTTTTTTAGCACCATGAGGTGGCTGCATGTTCAAATTTGACCTATCGCACCATTTCTCTTGATCAATTCGAGCCTTTATGTTATCCTTCGTCTTCTCAGTGTCCATCATGGTGCTCCAAATGGCATCGCTGATATTCTTCTCGGTGTGCATTGTATCAATGTTATGCAGGAGCTCGAGATCCTCAAAGTAAGGGAGCTTCCATAAGCACGGCTTGTGAGTCCATTGGTGTGTCTCCCCATATCCCAAGAAACCATTTCCATCAGGCCTAGGCTGAAGAGCATCTAACTCGGCCTTGATTTCCGTTCCGGACTTCATAATTGGCTTCGGGTCATGCACAACACGGCCTTTCTTGAAACTCTTTACATCACTCCTGTATTCATGACTCTGCTCAAGGAACTGTCGAGCTTCATCAAAACAGGAATACTTGCCTCCCTTGTCGAGCCAGAAGAAAGTCACAGCCTGCCTGCACTCTGGGCAAGGCCACTTCCCATGTGTACACCACCCGCAGAGCAAAGCACGTGCTGGCAGGTCATGCATGGACGTGTGGTACCAAACATACATATCGAAGTACTCCTTCTTTGATGCGTCATATGTTCGGATCCCGCGACCTTCCCAGCCACGAAGCAACTCATCCACCAGCGGTTCCAGGTACACATTCATGTTCTTACCCGGGTATTTCGGCCCTGGGATTATCATCGACACAAACATGTTCTCTGATCTCATGCAGACACCAGGGGGATGTTCAGGGGAATAACAAACACTGGCCAAAAACTGTATACTGCAGCCGACATGCCATATGGATTGAACCCATCGGTTGATATCGCAACTGCTACGCTCCTCGGGTCACCGGCTTTTAGCGTATATTTCGTGACAAAGTTCTTCCATGCACTACCATCCGACGGATGTATCATCTTGTCGGTGTATCTATTTCCTTCTACGGCCCACCTCATCTGCTGGGCAGTATCCTCGGTCATGAAGAGCCGCTGGATCCTCGGTAGAACTGGAAGATAGCGGAGGATATTCTTGGCAATCCTGGTCTGCCTCTTCTGACCATCATCATTGGGGTCAACCTCAAAGTACCTAGAGGATTTGCATTTGATGCAATAATTTGTGTCTGCATGCTCCCCTCTGAATAGCATGCATCCCTTTGGACAAGCGTGTATCTGCTGACATGACATCTTAAGGTCACTGAGCAATTTGGTCGAATAGTAGAAGTTTTTCGGCAAGAGGTGCCCTTTCGGCAGAATGCTGCCAATGACGACCAGAAGTTCATCAAACCCATCTCTGCACAAGTTCCTGTGGCACTTAAAGGCCATAAGGCGAGCGATGGCATCTAGTTGGGTAACCTCTGTATTTTCATGCAGGTGTTTCTGTGAAGCAAACAGAGCCTCATAATACTGCTTTGTGTTTTCCTCCGGCTCCTCAGTTGTCTCCGCATCCTGAGGTGTCTCCGCCTCTACATGAGGGCTTTCAGGCACATTACCATTAGCCAAGTTTTCTAAGCACCGATCAAACCCAGTATCATATTCTCCTCTGGGTTCAATCTGTCGCACCTCCTTCCTAGCACGTTTCTTTGCCTTTTCTCCATGGAAAGTCCAAGTCTTGTAGGACGATGTGAACCCAAACTTGAGCAGGTGAGTACTCATAGTTTCCTTGTCCTGTGACTTTCCGTTAGCGCACTTACTACAAGGGCACCAAACTGTTCTAGGTCTGCTAGGGATGTCAAACACCCTGTCGACAAACTGCTCGGTCTTTTGTCCCCATTCCTCAGTATAATCCCACTTACTGATTCTGCCATCGTACATCCAGTCACGATTATCCATCCTCTAATCAGCACCAAAACAAACGAAACATAGCATTTATATCAAATCAGAATTAAATGCATCCTATTTTTATTTTTTACGCATGCATCAACCTGAATCTCTACTAGGTGGGCTCCTAGCAGCCGCCAGATCCGTAGATTGAGTACGTTCTCCCTGCTCTACCCCGATCCGAGATAGAATTTCGGCAGCACCTCCCCGCTGTTCTCCCGATACACGTCTCAGCAAATAGCCGAGAGGGATGTGCATCCGGAGAACAACGAGGAGGTGATGTCGAAATCCTGTCTCGGAACGGAGTAGAACAAGGAAAACGTACTCAACTACGCATCCGCCGGCTGTCCCGATAAATGCCGTAAGAGTTACGGTTCATAATATGCGAGACCACTAATGCATATTTATCCGCGTAACTCTTACGGTCGGGAAGAGACGCCTAGGTAACGCGACATACTCGGTGATCTAGACACAAAAATAAAATCTAGGTACATGTGAGAGAAATAGTTATACCCTAGACGCGTGAGAGAGTCGTCGAAGAAGCTCCGCCCCCCGCGACGCCGCCCCGTCAAACACCCCAACGACGCCGCCCCGTCAAACACCCCCGCGACGATGCCCCCCCGTGTCCACCTCAAACCATCTCCAACATAGCGACAAAATCAATTAGTCATGCAAGTAAACACAAATTTTTAACAATAGTGGTATAAAAATATTATTCACCATAAAGAACTAAAGTGCAAAAAAAAAATTAACCTACACTAACAAACTAACCTACACTAACAAACTAACCTACACTAACTAACTAACCTACACTAACTAACTAATTATACTAATTAACCTAGCTACTAACTAACCTAGCTACTAACTAACCTATACTAACTAACTAACTAATTATACTAACTAACCTAGCTAGTAACTAAACCCTAGCCACTAAACCCTAAGTAACCTAGCTACTAACTAACCTAGCTACTAACTAACCTAGCCACTAATTAACCTAGCTAATTCTAACCTGCAGGGAGCTGGACGCGCTGCGCGCACGCGCGGGAGAGGCCGAGCTCGGGTGCGGGAGGGTGGCGGGCGGGGGCGAGCCGGGCGGGGGCTAGCCGGGCAGGGGCGAGGGTGGCCGGGTGGGCGCGGGGAGGTGGCGAGGCGGGCGCGAGCTGGTGGCGGGCGGGGGCGAGCTCGGGCGCGAGTGGCCGGGTGGGCGCGGGGAGGTGGCGGGCGGCGAGCTGGGCGCGGGGGTGGCGAGGGGACGTGGCAGGCGGCGAGAGGAGGCGCGGCGGCGGCGGAGGGCTGGCCGGCGGCGGCAGGGAGGCAGCCGGAGAGGAGGCGCGCGGGTGTGTGGTGAGAGGCGCGCGGGTGTGTGGTGAGAGAGGAAGAGGATAAGGGTGCACCGGCTAGAGCGTGCATGGGCAATAATGCAGCCCCTTTGCCGTGCGCACCAATATTTGCCGTGCGTCAAAGTTCTTTGCCGTGCGTTTACAAGCTTTGCCGTGTGCTGAAACACGGCAAAGAACCTTTGTCGTGCGCTTTGTCCTTTGCCATGCGTTGACACACGGCAAAGAATCATTGCCATGTGCTGACGCACGGCAAAGAGCCTGCGGCCGCGTCCTAAGATTGGCCACCACCGCCATGGCACCGCTAGCTCCACGTTGACGTCGAAGACGCCTCGGTGGCAGGAAAGGAGCCGGAAAATATTTCTAAGCAATGACGTACCGCCATGGCACCGCTGCCTGGACACAAGATAGGGTTTTTTTTGTGAAGCAGCTACCGAAACGCACTATTGAAAGCTATGAAAAACACCCCACATAAAACAGTAGACACCATGGGGATACACATATCAACTCTCGTTTTGTTGCGCAGCATTCGGAGGTGTTTTTTGAATTTTGCGCAAGTTTCTGCCGATTTCACTGGAACCGGGGTGGTTTTGCACTTTAGGGCAAAAAAGTAAACCTCCTGATTTTTTGTAAAAAGCATTTTTGAATCCGCAACATATCATTTCTTCACTAAACATCAGGGAAAAAAGTGGGACTCCGCACCGCTTGGCCGCGAGCGGGAGTTTTCGTGCGCCGTCATTTCATGCGGGTCCCAAATCGGGCTAGGGTTTCACCGTACATCTCACTTCAGAGGTAGCAACCCCCTCCAAAGCTATCATGTGGGCATAATATATGGAGATAGGTGTGGTAGAGCTATCTGAGAGGCGTGACCACCCCGTTGGCACACATGCGATAACACTTTAAAAAATCAGGGGGTAGACCACGACGTGCTAGGGTTTCTCTTTACATTGCGCTTCGGGGGCTATGCATGTCAAAACCTTTGCTTTACACATACATATGACCTAACCAAAGCCAAAGGAACACACTAGCCCACCGACGCGATGTCGTCCGGAATAATCTAGGGGGTAGACCACGCGGGTGCAGCGGGCTAGGGTTTCGCCGTACATCGCGCTTCGGGGGTAGCAACCCCCTCCAAAGCTATCATGTGGCCATAATATATGGAGATAGGTGTGGTAGAGCTATCTGAGAGGTGTGACCACCCCGTTGGCACACATGCGATAACACTTTAAAAAATCAGGGGGTAGACCGCGACGGGCTAGGGTTTCTCTGTACATCGCGCTTCGGGGGCTATGCATGTCAAAACCTTTGCTTTACACATACATATGACCTAACCAAAGCCAAAGGAACACACTAGCCCACCGACGCGATGTCGTCCGGAATAATCTAGGGGGGTAGACCGTGCGGGTGCAGCGGGCTAGGGTTTCGCCGTACATCGTGCTTCGGGGGTAGCAACCCCCTCCAAAGCTATCATGTGGCCATAATATATGGAGATAGGTGTGGCAGAGCTATCTTAGAGGTGTGACCACCCCGTTGGCACACATGCGATAACACTTTGAAAAATCGAGGGGGTAGACCGCGACAGGCTAGGGTTTCTCCGTAGACCGGGCTTCAAGGGCTATGCATGTCAAAACCTTTGCTTTACACATACATATGACCTAACCAAAGCCAAAGGAACACACTAGCGCACCGACGCGATGTCATTCGGAATAATCTAGGGGGGTAGACCGCGCGGGTGCAGCGGGCTAGGGTTTCGCCGTACATCGCGCTTCGGGGGTAGCAACCCCCTCCAAAGCTATCATGTGGCCATAATATATGGAGATAGGTGTGGTAGATCGCTATCAGTGGTACTACCCTGTTCACACACATGCGATAACACTTTGAAAAATCTAGGGGGTAGGCCACGAGCGGGAGTTTTTACGCGCCGTCATTTCATGTGGGTCCCGAATCGAGCGTAACTAATTCAAAAAAAAATCGAAAAATGGCAAAACCTTCGCGTGACGTCATTTTCTGTGATTTACATGCGGGAAAAAAATTCAAACCGAGAGAAAAATAGTTTACTAGAAAGTCCCTTCACAGAAATGACCTATCATGTTCGAGGTTGCGTGACTTCTAGGTTGAATGAGCTAGATTCGGCCATGAGCACGGCATAGTTTGTCGAAACGAGGCCAGATCAGACACGTGTGTGTCCCTTGGGATGTAAAGGAATGCCACAGAGGCCGATTTTCATTTCGTCCCACAAAAAGTGCTTTTTCCATTTTCAGAGTGCTGAAATAGGGTTTTTTTGTGAAGCGGCTACCGAAACGCGATATCGAAAGCTAGGAAAAACACCCGACATAAATAGTAGACACCCTGGGGATACACATATCAGCTCTCGTTTTGTTGCGCAGGCTTTGGAGGTATTTTTTAAATTTTGCGCAAGTTCCTGCCGATTTCGCTGGAACATGGTTGGTTTTGCACTTTAGTGCTAAAAATAAACCTCCTGATTTTTTGTAAAAATCATTTTTGGATCCGCAACATGTCATTTCTTCACTAAACGTCAGGGAAAAAAGGGGGACTCCGCACCACCTGGCCGCAAGCGGGAGTTTTCGTGCGCCATCATTTCATGCGGGTCCCAAATCGGGCGTAACTAATTCCAAAAAAATCGAAAAATGCAAAACCTTTGCGTGATGTCATTTTATGTGACCTACAAGCGGGAAAAAAATTCAAACCTAGAGAAAAATTGTTTACCAGAAAGTCCCTTCACATAAATGACCTATCATGTTCGAGGTTGCAGGACTTCTAGGTTGAATGAGCTAGATTCGGCCATGAGCATGGCATAGTTTGTCGGAACAAGGCCATATCGGACACGTGCGTGTCCCTTGGGATGTAAAGGAACGCCACAGAGACCGATTTTCATTTCGTCCCACAAAAAGTGCTTTTTCCATTTTCAGAGTGCCGAAATAGGGTTTTTTTGTGAAGCGGCTACCGAAACGCGATATCGAAAGCTGGGAAAAACACCCCACATAAATAGTAGACACCCTGGGGATACACATATCAGCTCTCGTTTTGTTGCGCAGCCTTTGGAGGCATTTTTTGAATTTCGCGCAAGTTCCTGCCGATTTCGCTGGAAGAGGGGTGGTTTTGCACTTTAGCGCTAAAAAGTAAACCTCCTGATTTTTTGTAAAAAACATTTTTAGATCCGCAATATGTCATTTCTTCACTAAACATCAGGGAAAAAAGGGGGACTCCGCACCGCCTGGCCGCGAGCGGGAGTTTTCGTGCGTCGTCATTTCATGCGGATCCCGAATCGGGCGTAACTAATTCAAAAAAATTGAAAAAATGCAAAACCTTCGCGCGACGTCATTTTATATGACCTACAAGCGGGAAAAAAATTCAAACCTAAAGAAAAATTGTTTACCATCGGCGCGATGCCGTTCGGGAAAATATAGGGGGGTAGACCGCGCGGGTGCAGCGGGCTAGGGTTCCACCGTACATCGCGCTTCGGGGGTAGCAAACCCCTCCAAAGCTATCATGTGGCCATAATATATGGTGATAGGTGTGGCAGAGCTATCTCAGAGGTGTGATCACCCCGTTGGCACACATGCGATAACACTTTGAAAAATTGAGGGGGGTAGACCGCGACGGGCTAGGGTTTCTCCATAGACCGGGCTGCGAGGGCTATGCATGTCAAAACCTTTGCTTTACACATACATATGACCTAACCAAAGCCAAAGTAACACACTAGCCCACCGATGCGATGTCGTCTGGAATAATCTCGGGGGGTAGACCGCGCGGGTGCAGCGGGCTAGGGTTTCACCGTACATCGCGCTTCGGGGGTAGCAAACCCCTCCAAAGCTATCATGTGGCCATAATATATGGAGATATGTGTGGCAGAGCTATCTCAGAGGTGTGACCACCCCGTTGGCACACATGCGATAACACTTCAAAAAATCGAGGGGGGTAGACCGCGACGGGCTAGGGTTTCTCCGTAGACCGGGCTGCGAGGGCTATGCATGTCAAACCCTTTGCTTTACACATACATATGACCTAACCAAAGCCAAAGGAACACACTAGCCCACCGATGCGATGTCGTCTGGAATAATCTCGGGGGGTAGACCGCGCGGGTGCAGCGGGCTAGGGTTTCACCGTACATCGCGCTTCGGGGGTAGCAAACCCCTCCAAAGCTATCATGTGGTCATAATATATGGAGATAGGTGTGGTAGAGCTATCTTAGAGGTGTGACCACCCCGTTGGCACACATGCGATAACACTTTGAAAAATCGAGGGGGGTAGACCGCGACGGGCTAGGGTTTCTCCGTAGACCGGGCTGCGAGGGCTATGCATGTCAAAACCTTTGCTTTACACATACATATGACCTAACCAAAGCCAAAGGAACACACTAGCCCACCGATGCGATGTTGTCTGGAATAATCTCGGGGGGTAGACCGCGCGGGTGCAGCGGGCTAGGGTTTCACCATACATCGCGCTTCGGGGGTAGCAAACCCCTCCAAAGCTATCATCTGGCCATAATATATGGATATAGGTGTGGCAGAGCTATCTCAGAGGTGTGACCACCCCGTTGGCACACATGCGATAACACTTTGAAAAATCGAGGGGGGTAGACCGCGACGGGCTAGGGTTTCTCCGTAGACCGGGCTGCGAGGGCTATGCATGTCAGAACCTTTGCTTTACACATACATATGACCTAACCAAAGCCAAAGGAACACACTAGCCCACCGATGCGATGTCGTCTGGAATAATCTCGGGGGGTAGACCGCGCGGGTGCAGCGGGCTAGGGTTTCACCGTACATCGCGCTTCGGGGGTAGCAAACCCCTCCAAAGCTATCATGTGGCCATAATATATGGAGATAGGTGTGGCAGAGCTATCTCAGAGGTGTGACCACCCCGTTGGCACACATGCGATAACACTTTGAAAAATCGAGGGGGGTAGACCGCGACGGGCTAGGGTTTCTCCGTAGACCGGGCTGCGAGGGCTATGCATGTCAAAACCTTTGCTTTACACATACATATGACCTAACCAAAGCAAAAGGAACACACTAGCCCACCGATGCGATGTCGTCTAGAATAATCTCGGGGGGTAGACCGCGCGGGTGCAGCGGGCTAGGGTTTCACCGTACATCGCACTTCGGGGGTAGCAAACCCCTCCAAAGCTATCATGTGGCCATAATATATGGAGATAGGTGTGGCAGAGCTATCTCAGAGGTGTGACCACCCCGTTGGCACACATGCGATAACACTGCGATAATTCCCCGAAGCGTGGTTTGCTCCGAAACCCTAATATACATGGAGGGGATGACGATGTAGGGTATGTTTGTATTGCAAAAACATGGATATATACACATTGTCTTAAGTATCACTAATAAATAGTCAACAAAATATAAAACTAATTAAAAAATAAACATAAGTATTAAAAAGAATAAAATGGAAATGGAGAAAAATGAAAAACCTATATTGCGCACGGCAAAGGAATGACCGCACGGCAAAGGGCTTCTTTGCCGTGCACGACATCAAGACGCACGGCAAAGCCTCCTTTGCCGTGCGCTTTGCTAGCACGCAAGGCATAGATTTTACGAGCACCATTCCTCAACGATGCATGGTAAAGACACCATGGCGATCTCTGACTCTCTCTCCTAGGGTTTAGGTGATCTCCATGGCGATCTCCATAGCCTAGGGTTTGAATCAATCTGTGAGTCGTTCCAGCGTGGGCGATCTCGATCTAGTGTCCTCCAAATCGCTGGACTTGCCCTAGACGACTCCCACCTATTCTCTGCGCGGATTCGGGGTGATCTCGGGGCTCTCTCTGATTGCCGCCCACCCTTGATCTCGCTGCGGGAAGGCGAGGGTTTGTTGATGACGGGCTCTTCCGGTTCGAGTGGCAGCGATAAGGCGATGGTGTTGGTCCCCGGTGCGGGGACTGGCGATACGATGGGGGGCACTTCTATGCCTCCTCCCCCGGAGGCGGCGGCGGCAACAGGACCCGATGAGGCTGTGTCGGAGATGATGGGACGGCTACGTCTAACCGCGGCGGAAACAGAAGCAGTGGTACTGGATGATGGGGTGGATGATGCTCCTGTTCACTCTCCATGGGCGCTCGTCGGAAAGGTACTTGCTCCGAATACTTTGCACATCAGTACAATCGCGGCAGCACTTCGGCCGGCGTGGGGCAATCCACGCGGCCTGCTTCTGAATCCGGCGGGAGAGAATCGTTTTGTGGCGGAATTTGCTGCAAAGGCTGATAAGGACCGTGTGTTAGATGGCCCGCCATGGGTTGTCGGGAAACACGCAGTGCTTCTGAAAGAGTTTAATATTGATTTGAAGCCGAAAGATATGGTCTTCAATGGTATGAAGGTTTGGGCTAGGATTATTAATCTACCCTTTGGGTATATGCACAAGAGATGGGGTGCAAAGATTGCCGGAAGTTTGGGCATTGCGGGGAGTATCCCGGTGGTGGATTGTGATGCTACAGGTAGATGCTGGGGCAGTTTTATGCGAGTCCGGGTTGAGGTTGATGTCGACAAACCGCTGCGGCGGGGAATCACAGTCTTCTCCCAACGTCGGAATGCAACTGAGTGGTATGACGTTCAATATGAGCATCTACCGCACTACTGTTTCTCGTGTGGGATAGTTGGTCACTCCTCTGTTGAATGTAAGAATCCAGGAGAACGAGATGTTGAGGGTAAGTTACCCTACTCTGCTGATAGATTGGTCGCCCCGGATGAGAGAAAGAAGAAACCTCAGGGCACAAACTCATCGAGCGGTTCTGTCTCGGCTGGACAGGGGAATACATCGTCACAGATTAATAGAGACAAACCTGCACAGCCAGTGGGCAAGAGTGCGGCGGCGCCTACTCAGTCTAAACAAGGTGAGCCAGAAGTTTCCTCGCCTGTTAAGAAAAAGCAGCCAAAACCCCGCACAAATACTGCAAAGACTAAAGTTCAGAACAAGGATTTTGCTTCAGGTGTTGGCGAGAGAGGGGTTTTATCTGGGCAGAAACGTAAGACACAGCAGTATCGTGTTAAAACCCCTGCCGGAGCTGAACCTACCCCAGGTAATCCGTTGGCACTGGTAATTCACCACAGTACCGGTGCTAAGGAGGGTCCTGTTGAAAGAGTTGAGGAGGAACTGAGTTCAGACTCTAACAAGAAACTAAGAAAGAGTGGTGATGGATCGGCGGATCAGGCGGGTACTGTGGATCAGACCCGCCAGACGCAATGTTAGCTCTATGCTGGAACTGTCGTGGTCTGGGGACGGACGCGACAGTGGGCGAGCTGAGATGGCTCGTCAAGACTCACCGTCCCTGCCTTCTCTTCTTGTCTGAGACGAAGATGAAGGACTCGAGAGTTCGTAGCTTTATGTGGTCCTTGGGCTATTCTGGCTGTCTTGCTGTCAGTAGTGAAGGTCAGAGTGGTGGCTTGGGTCTCTTCTGGATGTCTTCTCTGGGTGTGGACATCAAGGGGTTTAATAATCGATGCATTGATGCTCTAGTCACACCCGATGATGGACAAACATGGCGAATTACCTTCGTGTATGGAGAACCCAGACGTGATCAGAGACATGTTTTCTGGGATCTTCTTAGATCGATGCGTGCGTCTTGGAATGGCGCGTGGATTTGCTGCGGGGATTTTAACGAAGTGCTCAGCCAGGATGAGCATGTAGGCCCCCGTGATCGTACCGAGGGGCAGATCGCAGCATTTCGGGACTATCTTCAAGACTGTGGGTTCTCAGACCTAGGTTTTGAAGGACCTAAATTTACGTGGACAAACCGGCAGGATGCCGATCAACACGTCAAGGTCAGACTTGATAGAGCAGTGGCCAATGGTGATTTCATGCGTCGTTTTGAGGACTGCACTGTTGAGAATGTAATTACTACCTCGTCTGATCATTACGCTATTGCAATTTCCTTTGCTAAAAGGTCGGCGAGGGGCGCAACCCCGTCTGTGTCACATAGTTTTCGCTATGAAGCCATGTGGCGTAAGGCTCCAGACTATGTGGACACTATGGAAGCGGCTTGGTTGGCTGGTAGGGAAGGTTCTTTCTCCCTCCGATCAACCTGGAGCAACCTGGGCCGGTTGGCAACTACTCTGAAGGACTGGAGCCGGATGACTTTTGGGTCGGTCAGAAATCAGATTCGCCGGCTTGAACAGAAGCTGTTCTATCTCAGATGTCAACCGGTAAATGATGAGGTGCTAAAAGAAGAGCGGGAGGTGGAACTCAAACTCTGTGATCTCTTTGAGTGCGAGGAGATTATGGCCAGACAACGTTCACGAGTTGAGTGGCTGCGTGAAGGTGATCGTAACACCTCTTTCTTCCATGCAAGGGCATCAGCACGTAAAAGAACAAACAAAATTTCTTTGCTTACACGTGATGATGGCTCAAAATGTGAAGCACAAGCTGAGATCAAAGGTTTGGTTCATTCTTTTTATGAGAGCCTTTTTTCTTCTGAACCTTGTGCTTCTGTTGATACAGTATTGGATGCAATTCCTGCGAAGGTCACAGAGGAGATGAACTCTGACTTATGCAAGCCCTATACTGACGCGGAAATTGAAACGGCTTTGTTTCAAATGGGACCCACTAAAGCGCCGGGGCCTGATGGTTTCCCCGCACTTTTTTATCAAACTCACTGGGAATTTCTTAAAGATGAGATTTGTTCGGCAGTGAGGAGTTTTTTTATCTGGAGGTGATATTCCGGAGGGCCTTTGTGACTCAGTGGTTGTGCTGATTCCGAAAATTGCAAGACCGAAACATTTGAAAAATTTCAGGCCAATTAGCCTGTGCAATGTCCTCTACAAAATTGCCTCTAAAGTTCTAGCAAATAGGCTGAAAGTGATTCTTCCTCTGATTATATCTGAAAAACAAAGTGCCTTTGTTCCTGGTAGGTTGATCACGGATAATGCCTTGATTGCTTTTGAGTGCCTGCACACTATTCGCAACCAGAAGTCCAAGAGGCCGTTCTTCGCTCTCAAAATTGATATGATGAAGGCGTATGATCGGGTGGAATGGAACTATCTACATGGCTGTCTGTGCAAGCTTGGTTTTAATTCAAGTTGGATTCAATCGGTGATGAGGTGCGTGACTTGTGTACGATATGCTGTTCGTGTTAATGGCGAACTCACAGAACCGGTTATTCCATCAAGGGGTATTCGTCAGGGAGACCCCATCAGCCCTTACTTATTTCTTCTATGTACTGAAGGATTGTCTAGCATGCTGCAACAACGTGAGGACCGAGGTGAGCTCTATGGAATTCGCAATGGTCGACTTGGTCCTCCTATATCACATCTCTTGTTTGCAGATGATAGCATCTTCTTTGCTAGGAGTGTTAGGAAGAGTGTGATGGCTCTCAATGACACACTGCGGGTTTATTGTGAAGGTTCAGGTCAGAAGATAAATCTTGACAAATCCTCAGTATTTTTTGGTAACCATTGTACCGATCTTGTGAAGGATGAAGTGAAGAATTTGTTAGGTGTTGCTAGTGAGGTGCTGAATGATTTTTATTTGGGTATGCCCACCTCTGTGAGACAATCACCGACTGCCACCTTCAACTTCATTCTCGAGAGAATCTGGAGATGCATCAATGGCTGGTCGGATAGACCTTTATCAAGGGCAGGCAATGAGGCTTTGCTCAAAGCTGTTATCCAGGCTATCCCAGCTTTTATTATGAGTTGTTTTCAATTACCCTTAGCTACATGTGATAAAATGAGACAAGCAATTGCCAATCGGTGGTGGGGTATTGAAGACGGTAAAAAGAAAATGCACTGGAGGTCTTGGGAGTGGTTATCGACGCCGAAGGCTTTGGGAGGCATGGGTTTTCGTGATCTAGGCCTTTTCAATCAAGCTATGCTAGCGAAGCAAGGGTGGAGATTACTCACTGACCCCAATTCTTTATGTGCTCGTGTTCTGAAGGGACGGTATTACCCAACTTCAGACTTCTGGAATGCCACTAAGCCTCGGTCATCTTCATATACTTGGAGAAGTATCCTCTTTGGCCGAGAATTACTGGTTCAGGGCATCCAGTGGGGTATTGGAGATGGGCGATCTGTGAAGATTCTGAAGGATTCTTGGATCCCTCACATTGATCCTGTCACTATAATGCCCACTTCTCCTATACCAGATTCAGCTACGGTCCACTGTTTAATCGATGAGGAGACTGGATCTTGGAATGAGGAAAATGTGAATGGCTTCTTCCAACCTTCTGTGGCGAGGAGAATTCTTCAAGTTCCAATTTCTCGGCATGCAGGGGAGGACTTTGTGTGCTGGCCTCATACTAGACATGGCCTATTTACTGTTCGATCTGCATACATGCTAGCTCGTTCAAGTAAATTTGCTCATGCTCAGAGTAAGCATGGCCGTGGAATGGTGTCAAGCTGGACAGTAAATGACAAAGATTGGAAAGCTCTCTGGAAGATTAAAGCACCAGGGAAGATGATCATTCATCTATGGCGCTTCATACATGACTGTCTTCCAAGTGGCTTGCAACTGTGTAGACGACATATCCCAGCGGCTTGTGATTGCATTTTTTGTGGTCGGGATGAAAGTATTGAGCACTCGATGCTTTTCTGCCAGTTTGCTCGAGTTGTTTGGCGGGAAATCAAGCAGCTGTTTCCATGTTCGCTTCTCCGTAAGGATTTCTCCGCTACAAAATTTTGGTTGTTTGATTTCTTGGCTCGATCGAATGAGCTGCAGGCGACTGTGTTGGCTGTGACTTTCTGGCATATCTGGGAAGCACGGAATGAGGCAAGAAATTCTGAAACGAAACCTAACCCTAGTCGTACTGCAGGAAAGATCATTGCTTATGTGAACCTCATCCAGCAGCAGCAAGTTAAATTGTGCCTGAAGCAAAGGCGTGTGTCCCAGCCTGCTCCATCGTGGACACCGCCGCCGCCAGGTACTATTCTTCTGAACTCTGATGCTGCGCTATTTGAGGAGTCTAATTGCATGGGGGCAGGGGTGGTCATGCGTGATCACCATGGTACCTGCCTGGCAGCATGTCGGCAGCACATTGACGGACTGCAGACTCCGGAGTATGCCGAAGCTCTTGCTCTACGCAGGGCTGTCCATCTGGCTTTGGATCATGGAGTTACAAGTGCAATCTTTGCTTCAGATTGTCTTCCTTTGGTACAACGCTTGAACTCGACGAGTCTTGATCGTTCGTCGGTGGGCTTGGTGGTCTCTGGCATCAAGCATTTGGTGAAAGACTTTGCATCGGTTTCCTTTTGCCATGTGAAGCGTGTTTTAAATGAGGCGGCGCACCTCTTAGCTAGATCGTGTGAGAATGTAAACTCTAGTTGTGTTTTTAATTCTGCTCCGGAACTGATCCGTGGAACTCTTTGTATTGATGTGATTTAATCAATAAAGCGCCTTTTCCTGTCAAAAAAAAAGGCATAGATTTTACGCACGGCAAGGCTGGGCACCTTTGCCGTGCCACTTTTCTTTGCCGTGGGCTGGCTTCCCTTGTTGCCGTGCGTTGGATGTTTGCCATGCGTTTTGTGAGGTCTTTGCCGTGCGTTCTTCATTGCCGTGCGTTTTTCGTCGATTTTGCCGTGCCTTATTTCTTTGCCATGCGTGTTTGCACGACTACACGGCAAAGCTATCTTTGTCGTGCGGTAACGCATGGCATAGATAGGATGCACGGCAGCCCACCTTTTTCCGGTAGTGATGTGTGCCTCTGTCTGTCTAGTTGGTAGTATGATCGCGGACGAGGAGGAACTCTAAACCTAAACACGCACCACACCAGCGAATTTGACCATCTCTTTCTTTCTTCCGACTTCAACCAAGACAAGTTTGGATGAGAGCGAGGGAGGAAAGCACGGGCGTCCCGCGCCAGCATCGAAAGTGCGTCCTGCTCGTCGTCGAGGACCAGCAAGGCTACGAGTACCTCCTGTACAAGATCGACCTCAAGGATCTCTTCTACCCTGCTGTATTGGCCTCCGTCGCGGTCCCATGGGGTCATGCCACGGATGTGCGGCGCCTCCCCGATCCCATGGCACGGTTCAAGACGCTCGGCACCGCGCCCGAGCGCATCGACTTCACCCTCATCGGCGGCGGCTCCACCCTGATCGGCCTCAGCAACCTGCGCCGCACCATCTTGCACGACACCGCGTCCGGCATGTCCTCGGCGGGGCCGGAGCTGCGGCACAGCAAGCCCAGCGGCACCTTCGTCGTCCCGCTCGGCGGCTGCCTCCTCGTGCTCAGGACCCGCCCCGGCGTCGGCGGCGAGACGCCCTTTGCCGAGGTCCTCCCCGCCGGCGGCGGCGGATGGCGCGCCATCCCCGACCCTCCGCGC
Organism: Dactylis glomerata; assembly: GCA_007115705.1. Lineage (NCBI taxonomy): Eukaryota > Viridiplantae > Streptophyta > Magnoliopsida > Poales > Poaceae > Dactylis > Dactylis glomerata. Next base: position 346,953 of record QXEO01002091.1, read on the forward strand.
GACTTCCTCTCCCTCACGTGGTCCAGGCCGGGGTGCCAGGTCACGAGCTACGTCGCCGCCGGGGCGCGCGTCTGGCTCTCGGCAGAGGACAGGGCCACCTACTCGCTGGAGGGTACTGCTTGGCGCAAGGAGGGCGACTGGGAGCTGCCGTTCCGCGGCCGCGGCCTCTTTGTCCCGGAGCTCGGTGCTGGGCTCTGCTTCGGCCTGTGCGCTCTGACCGGCCGCCTATGCGCCTGGGACATGAAACAGTCGCCACCGGCCGTGCGGTACGCCTGGGACTACACCATGCCGCGCTGGCTGCCGGAAGTCAACCTCGACCTGTTCTCCGTGGCCATGTACCCGGAGGGCACCCTGGCGGCAAGTTCTGCATCGCCTGGACCCTCGCACTGAATCACCGTGCGAGCTGGACGATCATACGACGAGCCGTCCACGTGGTGGGCGTGAAGGTGAGCAAGACCTCGGGTGGTCGGCTCCGGATGGTACAGCACAAGGTCTGCATCTACGAACTGCCATCGCATGCTCGAATGGCCTACGCTCTCCATGCTCATCCGGATGCTCCCTGTCTCGAACAACCTTTGGAGGCAAACTACGGTCGCGGTCAACTTGTACCAAAGCCGATCTTTAGGGTGTGTTTGGTAGCCTGGGTGAGTTGAGAATAGCTATTCCAATTGAGCCAAGCTCACCTTAGCCTAGCTGAGCTAAGATTTTGTGGCGTGTTTGGTAGGTCGTCTCAGTTGAAATAGCTTAGATGCATATGTTGTTTGGTAGGTTGTATGTGAAAAGAGATCCAAAATTTGCAAAAAGACACCTCTGCATAAAAAAGAAACGCAATCCAATCCCTTCATACCAAATAAAAAAACAATCAGATCCTATATACGAAAATAAAAGCAATCAGGTCCTGTAAACAAAAATAAAAACGCCATCGGGTCCCTGCGTAAAAATAAAAACGCCATCGGGTCCCTGAGTAGAAAATAAAAACGCCATCGGGTCCCTGGTAGGCTCTTGTGCTAGCGGCCGGCGCTGGCGCCGGCGAGAGAGCACCCGGCCGTGGCGGCGCTGGTCGCTGGGCGTGGCGGCGCTGGTCGCTGGGCGCTCGGTCCTGGCCGTGGCGGCTCCGTCGCTGGGCGTGGCGGCTCCGTCCTGGGCTGCTCGATGGTGGTCGAGGACCCGGCCGTGGCAGCGCAGGTCGCTGGGCGGGGCAGCAGAGGTCCGGCGCGAGGGACGGGCGCACGCTGGTCTCGGGAGGAGGTGGCCGCCGTCGGGAGAAGCCGACGTCGGGAGGAGGTGGCCGCCGTCGGGAGTAGCCGGCGTCGGGAGGAAGGAGCGTCGGGAGGAGGGAGCGTCGGGAGGAGCCGGCATCGGGAGGAGGGAGCCCGGCTGCGCGAGGAGACTTGGCAGCTCGAGGAGGCTTGGCGGCGCGAGGATCCGCCGCCGGCGACGGTCTTGGCGGCGCGAGGAGCCCCCGCCGGCCACGGTCTTGGTGGCGCAAGGAGGGTAGCGAGCTGGGGGTGACGCTCTCTCGGTCGATAGAGAACGAGATGGGGGGGGGGGGAATGAGACCTGGGGCGTTCGACCCCTGTCGATCTCGGCCGGACGTCCGGGACGCGCGGGGTAATTTTCTGGGCGAGGTGAGCTCGGTCGAGATGAGAAGCTCGTTTTGAGCTTCACAACCCGGCAGGGCTGAGGGGGTATTTTCGTGCGAGGTGGGCAGGGCCGAGAGAACGAAACCGGGCTAACAAACACACAAAACTCGGCTGAGGTGGGATTTTCTCGGCTGGGCCGACCTACCACCAGAGCTGTTGGGTTGATGAAGCGAGACAATGAAGAACCGCCTAATAAGAAACTCAGGAAACACAACCCCAATGAATCGGATCTTTTGTCGGCACTATCTGATACGAAATGGCATCTTTAGCTCCAATCACCATGGTACTGAGTACTGACAATGATGAGGAATATCAAGATGGTTGCGCTAGATGACCATTAGATCTCGATGGGCTCATGTTTAGTTTGAGAATCGAGATCACAAGTTGAGGACAGAGGTGAGTTTGGATGTGGTGAAGAACACGAGTCGTTGATCAGCGTTTTGGCGGCGACAACACAGGGGAGCTTCATTCTTGGTGGTCCTTCTTTCGACATTAAGTCTAGATGTTTAGAGTCAAAATCTTAAGTCTAACCTTCATTGACTACCCGTAAGCGCCGCCATATTTTGCTTGTCGGGTGATGCGTTGCCGCCACCGCAGGCTCCGCAGCTAATCTAGATGTAGGATCCACAAGTGTAATGAATATGTATGAATTTTATGTTGATTAACATACTGTTCGAAAAAAAAACCTGCAAACTTGTTCCAGCAAACTTTTATTTTTATTTTAAACTAGCACCACAGCCCTCGCAAAACTGAAAATGTTAAGGGAACACGTGTAACATTTAATTTATAATTATATTGTGCAATTAAGGTTAATATATTTATATAGTCAACAAAACTTTAATGGCAAAGAAAAAGTGTAAAGCTACTTTGTCTTCTTTAATTTGTCGGCTAGTGATTACTTCAACATTTTAAATATCATATCAATTCATAGAACAAACTTTTATATGGCAAATTGTTCTATATGTCACATAGAGACATGGTTAAAGTTTTGGGCGGACTTAAAGCTAAAAAGATAATTTAATGTCTAGTTAACAATTAGGATGTCACCACTTGACATGTAGGTATTATTATCGATATCTCTTAATCATGGTTTACTTTAATTAAGAAGCAACGGATCACGGTATATATATGATTATAGTGATATATTTTTTCCTGCATATTATTGATAATATTCAATAGATCAATCTATGAAAGAAAGTGAAAAAAAATTCTTGTTGACATGTTTGCAAAACTGCTAAATAAGTATTTTTTCTGTTATCTTTTCCAAACCAATTTTCACTCAGTGTACAAAAATACTTGATGTCTGCATTATAATATGTCATATTCCGGATAACCTGAGTTGGCATGTCCTTATTTTCCCACCCTATAAGCACTTTGAGGTTTCTGCAAAGAATGACACCATCCCAGGCTACATCCCAACAATAATGTGATTGACTGCATTCTGTAGTTCTTTGACAATGAAATCGCGAGATGGAGAAGAACCCCAAGGATTTGATTTCAGTCTATGTTTTTTTAGGGTTCTTTTGTAAAACTCAAGGATTTGGCTGTATAATATGTTCTTTTGAGGATCATGGTGAGTTAAATGAAACTTCCGGGTCTGTCAACACCCCCTCCCTCGCTAAGCTAGTGTACGTGATTTTTTTTCATGAATGTATTCATTCATTTCTACAACCTAGCTTAGCGATTTTTTGAGAACAAAGTCGTTTTTCCTTGTTGGGTTGTCTGGATGGTCTTGACTATCTTTTTTTTTAGAGCAACCAAATATTTCATTAATTGAAAATCAAGTTACAAGAAGCAACATACAGTCCTGGCTATCTATCTAGATACCAGACGTTGTTTTCTAATAAACTGAGTCGGCTATTCCTATATTATATCTTTCACACAAAAGCGAGTCTTAATAGGGTGATTGTCACTGCTTATGGACCCGAACCTGGGTGATCTATCCATGGCGAGGATGAAGCTTGGATGAAACTAAGCAGAGGTCCAAACCGACTGATGTTGAAGAATCAGTGGATGAGTTGTGGTTAGGGGTGAAATGCCACTCGAACCCAGAGCTAGCTGGTTCTCCCCGAAATGCGTTGAGGCATAGCAGTTGACTGGACATCTAGGGGTAAAGCATTTAGTCGCTTGCTACGCCCTTCCTCGTCTTTGGGTGCCTAGGTATCCACCATAAGCCTTTCAGCTTTTGAACCTCTCCATTAACATTAAGGATCTACGCCTCGGGTGCTAATACTGAAACTAAACAATCCTCTCTCTTTTTTGGATCATAGAGAAGCCGTATGAAGCTAAGGTTTCATGTACGATTTTGAAATAGCAGTGGGAATTATGATATTATCATCGACTATGATTATCTAACAGGTTTAATCAATCGATTTGGAAAGGAAAACTACGGACGCATATCACATGTACAAAAGCTTCTAGATATAAATTATGTTAAATTCGGAACTACATGGTTATTCGATTAATAATCTTCTATAAAATAGTAGTCATAAATTTTAGATTTAACAATTAAAATAATTTGATGATCTGGTTTAACATGATGTCTCAATTTTAGACACCTATATCTTTTCAAGTATCTTGCTTATAGTAGAAGATATTTATTGGTTACTAAATTCATGTCATATCAAGCAAGAACCCTTCTATTTTTTAAATAGAGCATATATCCAAGTATCTAGTCTAGCTTGAAACATCTAATTAAAATATCTTATATTAGTGAACGGATGGAGTACGTATTTCCTTCCAAGTACATTTTTTTTCAAAAAGGGGTAGCTAATCTTCAGTGTCGATTGTTGCATACAGTATTCCCTTTATTTTATCGTTAAGAAAGTATTTCAGCTTATTACAATACACGATGCTTGCCCATTAAGCTTACAAATTTATGCATGACTTTTTCTCTTTTGTTAGTCTTTATCTTAATGAGGTGATTTTCATAGACGTTTTGCTAAAGAATGCACCGTCGTAGTGCACATGGACTCCTTTTATTAATTTTTTTCCTATCTTGCTTATAATAGAAGATTTGCAGTACCACATTCGAGATTTACTTTGTTTGGGTCCTTCTGGTACTTCAAAACACGTTTCGAGCTCCTCGTCCAAGATATGTGGTGTCTTTTTATTTGGGATCTGTTAGAGTTGCTCTTACCATTGCATTGTCATGATTGTTGTATGTTATGTTCTACTCGTAGGACATTCCTCCAAAATAAGAGAAAAATTTATTTTTGCCTCACTCGTTTTTACCCATTTTGCTTTCGCTCCATTTCCTCTATTGAGGGGCAAAAGCAAAATCAAAATAACAACAAAAATAGTTAAAAGCAAAACGAAATGTCACCCTTTTCATTTTGTTTTTGTCCCATATAGTGCAAATGCAAAAAACAAAAAACAAAATGTCAATTGGCAAAAGAAAAATAGACAATATCGGTGTGGCAAAAACAATTTTTTCCCCCAAAATAAACAGCTAGCACAACAGTTTGGACAAAGACGATCAAGTAAGCCAAGTACTCCTGCTTTTTGTTCAACAAAAAAAAAATCAAGTACTGCTTCAACTTAAAAGAGCTGCATATGCATATATATAGTAGTACAAATATTGCAGCTCGTCAGACACTGGAGGCTGGAGATGGCATATTTAACTGATCAAGTACGAATTAACAAAACGGAATTAGAGTTATTACAAAAGGGTGCTAAATTATAATCTTCAGTAGCCGCTAGTAGTAGGCAGAAGCATGTCATCGTGGTCGCCAGCAGACCAGCTTGACGCGGCCACCAGTCAGTACTCAGTACTCAGTAGCCGCGCCACGCCGGCGCGCTGGTGCCGTAGTAGCCCACGTTGCCGTGGCCGTGAACCGGGGTCGGCGCCGGAGGAGCGTACCCGTACCCTCCCCAAGCAGAGTCCGGGTAGTAGGCCGAGGAAGAGGAAGACTGCCACGGGCACGCCGCGCCGTAGCCCCCGGCGTTGTTGTTCCAGCCGCCGAACAGCTGCTGCTGTTGGTGGTGGTGGTTCGGCCACGGGGCGGCGCTCTGGACGCCGTACTGCTGACCGGCCGGAGCCGGCGCCGGCGCGTGCTGCAGCTGCAGCTGGGCGAGCAGCGCTGCGAGCGCGGCGGCGTCGGCAGCGTTGTCCTGCTTTTTGGCGGCCGGCTCCTTGGGCTTGGGCAGCAGGAGGTCGACCTTCTTGCCCGTGGCCTTGTGGAGGCGGCGCCGGAGCCGCTCGGGGTCGGCCGTGGCGCGCAGGCGCAGCTCGCCGCTGCTCTCGGCCGCCGATCTGTCCGCCGCCTCCACGCCCGGGTCCAGCGTGATGTTGCGCACCGCCGCGCGCACCTTGTCCGTGCAGCCGTGGCAGCGGCAGTGCATCGCCACCTTCAGCACGAACTCCCTCGCCACCACCGCCTCCTCCTCCCCACCTCCACCGGCATTGCCGCTCTTGTTCTTCCCCATGAACGACCGCTTCCTCTCTCACCGAACGACTTTGAGCTAGAGCTAATCAGGAAGCGAGCAGATGGATGGAAGTGGCTAATAAACGAGGAGCGCCGTGGTTGGCAAAACAGAGGACAAGCTGGGCCATCGTACGCTGGGCAAAACAGAATCGGCCCATTGACCGGACTCGAGTCGTGCCACGTGATCGATCGATCAGACAAGCTGGGCCATCGTACGCTGGGATCTGAATTCCAATCACATGTTACAATGAACTTTAACAACTTTCTCCTTCTGCTTAATGGCGATCCAACGCGTGGTTGACGCGCAGGACTTGGCTTGCTTTCCTTGCTAGTTCCTGCATCTCTCTACTTGCATCTTGTTAATTTGCTGCCACACAGAAGCCGGATCAAGTTCAGACAAACGTTGGATGAAATCATGAAATACTCATTATCTTGCACATGATCATGCAAAAGCCTCTCGAATTAACAATCAAGCAGAATAGAACATTCATATATCTTTGTTTGTTAAAAAAGGTTTGCCTCGGTCGCCTAATTAAGGGTTTTTATAACAGGATTAACAGGAAAGTATAAACATATCTCTAATATATCCTGGCCAGTTACAGGGGTGACGAAATGCCCCAAACCTCACCGAAGAAGACCAGAAAATGGTGATGAACTAGTATGAAGTGATAATGGAGTGCAGCATGTCTGGAGGGAACTACGGCAGGCAAAAGCATGAACTACTTTGCCACTTTTTTTCGAAATCAAGACGAAATGATATTCCTGGAGATCATAGACAATGGTTCTTCTTAAGTAGTGTCTAGTTTAAAAAAAAATACAAGTTCAGTTTAGTGAAGCCGGATGCACTTTTGTAGATAAGTGCAAGTTGTACTTTTTTCTAGACTGGTGTCGTTCTACCGTATGATCTTCCTATGTGGTTGTTTTTGTATGAAATCGGAGTCGTTGAAAGTGATGACGATAATGTTCGTGGGCAACCCGACGACCCTCGCAAGAATCGAGTCCATTCCTCCACAATTTTAATATGTTCCCATATGTGAATATTGTATGATCCTTCCATTTGACCAAATATGGCTCTGCTACATATCAGACATAAACCTTGTCGCGGGCTTGCATATCCATTGCCAACCTCGTAAGGGATCTCCAATGATAAAAGAAAAAATGCATGCATGGTCATAAAACTAAATAAAAAAATGTACAAAGCAATAGAACAATTACACACATACCAAATTTTGGGGATGAACAAAAAAATAATCAAATGATCACCATCTTTTGGGTAATGTATCACAACAAAGAACTATGGAACTTCAAAAAACTCCATGCATTCATCATCATCAAGCATGTTTAGCTCTTTGCATATAGCAAATTTTCACCGCCAGTGAAATAAATTTTGTCGAAATTTTGGTCGAATTTCTCAAAATTGAGGGTTTTTGGTGATCGGCGAGAAAATATAGCCTCGTCTGAAATTATCAATTAAATTTGAAACTACAACAATTCTAATGAGATACATCAATTATGTTGTATGAATTTTGTACTGCTGTAGTGGTGGATGGTATTGGTTGTCGTAGGCTAGGTCAGGAGCTCGACTATAGTCCAAGTTAATTTGCTAATTTAATTTAATCTACAGTCTTTGATGTGTTCAAAAAAAATCTACAGTCTTCGAATCTTATTGAAGTTCATTCCTACCAAAAATTAGTGATGACTTTGAAAATTGTCTGCTCGAAGGCCCCTCTGCCCCCCCCCCCCCCCCCCAAGGGTTGTCTGCTCGAATTGCAAAAGCCTTCCTAGATGATGATTAAAATAAAAGAAAAAAGTGGAAGTTATCATGATTCATTCCATTAGTGGCATAGCTTTGTACAAGTAGGGGCGCACTCCCCCTCCCCCAAGGGTTGTCTTAAGTACTTGAGATCAATAACAAATAGTCTTACAATGCCACCATCACGCAATGAGATCAAGATTAAAAATAGTATCTATGGCTATGGAGATGGTGATGGAGATGGTGGCCACTGAGCAATGGTTCCCCTCTCCACAAATGTGAATTTGGAATGGATATCAAATGTCTTTTTTCTACGTTCTCTCCTTGTTGGTGGCGGCTGTGTTGTGAAATATATATGGGTCCCTTCATGAAAGTTGCTCGATTTGACCTGACGAAGGCGGTGGCACAGGGTACGACTAGGTGCTACAGGCGAAATGCGCCCGTACCAATGTCCGTTAAACTCTCTCATGCTCCTCTTCGTGGCATCTTTGACTTGGGAAAATCAGCAAATCGAAATCTTTATTAGTTAGCCCTGCTTAGAAAGTGTCCATATCTGCAAGGAAAAAATAAAAGAAAGAATTTGCACAAGTTTTGCAATAATTAGTCATTAGTGGCAAGGTGAGAGAGATATTTTATCAAATACTTGACTTATATCAAATTTAAACATGGATAAAGATAATTGTTTTTCACAGGGAGGCCTAGGACCTCGGGATGCAGAGTTTGCGCGAGTGATGGAGCGAACCAGTTTTTGCGGCTCAACTGTTTGATCACCCGCCACGTTGTTGCCAACTTTCTCTGAAAATCCATGGCGCATGTTTAAGCTCAGTCGAACAAAGCCTAGTTGTTCGGGATGTATGTATGCCCACTACTACGAAAATAGCTATAGATAGCAGAGCTATCCGTAGCGTATTTAAAAGGTGGTGCGTGATGTCTACACATTCTTCTATTCTTGTAGACAATATTGGGCCTTCAAGTGCAGAGTTTTGTAGAACAGCAGCAAGTTTCCCTTAAGTGGATCACCCAAGGTTTATCAAACTTAGGGAGGAAGAGGTCAAAGGTATCCCTCTCAAGCAACCCTGCAATTAAGATACAAGAGGTCTATTGTATCCCCAACACACCCAATACACTTGTCAGGTGTATAGGTGCACTAGTTCGGCGAAGAGATAGTGAAATAGAAGTAATATGGATGATTATTAGTGATAATTGCAATCTGAAATAAAAATCGGTGCAAGCAAACATGTAGCAGAACTGATTGTAAACGGTGTTTCAATGCTTAGAAACAAGGCCTAGGAATCATACTTTCACTAGTGGACACTCTCAACAATGACAACATAATTGAATACATAAATATCTTTCTTCACTATGCTACCCCGAACTACTCTCTGGTTGGATAACGAACACTAATCATGCATAGGGCTATGAAAGCTCTCCTTAAAGTTTGCATTCCCCAATCTAGATTACCCCACACTGTCACCTTGAGTGTACTGGACGGTTCCAGACAAATACCATAATTTCATAGAGACATCCAACTCAAATAATAACTCATGATAAGTATTACTGTAAACTTTAGCCTAAGAGACACACATAATGCGCACACTTTCACCTTCACATCATGGGACAAGGTGTCTCCAGAGATTACATTAATAAAAGCACTTGAGTAGCATAATAGATGAAGAGTAACATCTACCAATTCCACTAGATTACAAAGCTCATGATCACATAAAGATCACACCATGATAGAGAGAGATAAACACATAGCTACCAGTAGAGCCCTTAGCCTCGGGGGAGAACTACTCCCTCCTCATCATGGGAGTCAGCAACGTCGATGGAGATGGCTCCGGGGGCAATTCCCCATCCCGGTAGGGTGCCGGAACAAAGACTTCTGTCCCCCGAAATTGGTCTTTGATGACGACGGTGCTGCGGAACTTTTCGTGGATTGATGCTGATCCTTTTAGGGTTTTCGGGTCGAAGGGAATTTATAGGCGAAAGAGCGATGTCTGAGGACGCCCAGGGGGCCCACACCACACGGTGGCGCGGCCAGAGGGGGGACGCGCCACCCTATGGTGTGGCCAGCCCCTGGCCCTCCCCCGTCTCTGCTTTGGGCACCGTCTTCGTGTCGGTAAAATAGGAACTTTAGCTTTTGTTTCGTCCAATTCCGAGAATATTTCCTGTATAACTTTTCTGAAATACAAAAACAGCAGAAAACAGGAACTGACACTGTGGCATCTTGTTAATAGGTTAGTTCCAGAAAATGCATAAAAATACCATGAAGTATAAACAAAACATAAAGCAATTGGTGTAAAACAAGCATGGAGCATCAAAAATTATAGATACGTTTGCAACGTATCAAGCATCCCCAAGCTTAACTCTTGCTCGTCCTCGAGTAAGTAAGTGATAACAAAAATAATATTTTTTAAGGTGACATGCAGCCAACACAATCTTGATCAAATCAATGTAAAACATTGCAAGCTAAGATCAAAGTACTCTAAACATGGGCATAATTTTTTTTTTCAACTAAGTACCCGAGACGCACGGACCAGGTTACCCGCAACGCATGGGCCAATGCGCTACGGGCAAGTAAATTACTGTAGCGCACTAGCCCATGCGCTATGAATAATTAATTACCAGTGGCGTGATACCCGGAGCGCACAGACCATACGCTACGGGTAACTAAAACTCGTGCGCTGGGGGTAGCCTTTTTCCTAGTAGTGCCCACTCAACTTTAGCCTAGCTAGAGCCGCTAGCAAGTTATGGCCATCCATGCATGCGTTGTTGGTGAAGCATTTCTTCGGCTCTGATGCTCGGCTGGTTCCCCTACAATGTATAACCACTCTATAATTGAGATACGCATGCCTTGGGGTAACCTTATCATGAACGCATCCTTGCCTAGATACTCGTGCGGCTCCCACCACTCCCACCTTGATGGGGTCGGCCAGGTCCTCTCCAGAAAGCGAAGTTCTCAGGCTACTTTTGACGAGAGGAGTTAGGTTACTTTCCTTCCTGGGTCACTCCTTTAATCTGAACATAAACACTGATCGCCTTCATGTGTTCTTATTTTGCATCGCCTTCCTAAGATCTGCACGCAAGAGGCCATTTTCGAGGGTGGGGTTTGCCATGGGAGTCGATGCAGACGCCTTTGCGATGACTATTTCCTTTAGCGTAGACGTCAGAGCGAGCCAAGAATGGGATGGTATTGGCTGTAAATTCACTTTTTAAATTGCCATTTAGTTAGAACTCCAAACACAGAATGATTAAGCAAGTATAGTTTTTTCCATAAACATGATTTAAGATTTTATATGGAACTTGAGGGTTTATTCCGAGTTGTTTTTAGGCCCAGGATGCCCTATTGATCCGTCCGATCAGCTCGTCGATTGGCTGCAGGAGGCGATCGACCGACATGATCATGACGTGATGTGTGCACACGAGAGCAGCAAAGCAGATGCAATGCAACGAAAAACAAACAAGCGTTCAAAGCCTGGTCACTTTCCTGGCTAGGCCTGGCTCCTTCTCCACGCTAGAGAGAGCAGAGAGCAGCCAAGCTAGAGGGGGTAGCGATCCTGACGGGACAAGTCACGTTGGAATAGACGCATGAAGAATTCAGCAAATGCAGACCGCAAAAGAGAAAAAAGCAGAGGTTGCCATATTTCCAAAAGGGTATTACCACTAGTACTACTAGTACTACAGAGAGTATTATCAATAGCAGTACATCACATCGCCATCCGATCGATACAGCAGACACTCATACCACTTGCCCATACTACTGTCTACTGGCTGTTTAACATTACGAACACACGTGACTACCTGAGGTAACTAGATTTTCCCTTTGTTGACAAAAAATGCCTTGGCAAAACAAGACATTTTGTGTTTGATCGAGATGCCAATGGGATCTTTTTGGAGAGAGAAAATTGCAGAAAACCACCACATTTGAGGTTAGGGTTTTAAAAAACTACCACTTTTGAGAAAAGTTTCAAAAAACCACCGGTCCATCCTCTAACTATTGCAAAAAACACTGATCGTGCAGTTTAACTACTGTGACGCTACTTTTGACAGGGATGGCCCACCCGCAGGCTGATGTGGCAAACAATTAATGGTTAAAGGACACATACAACATGTTGGTTATATATTCTGGGTATTTTTGCAAAATTCTATGGACCCACTTGTCAGATCTGGAATCTAGTCTTTTTTCTCTCTCTATGACAGTGGGCTCCACCTGTCATCCCTAACCTCCCTCTCCCAATCCCCACCATGGCCAGATCTCGGCGCCGCCCGCTCCGGCCACCGCCGCCCACCCCGTCGCAGCAAAGCTGGCATCGCCGGCCGCGCCCTGGCCGAGCTCGCCGCCGCCCGCCCCAGGCCGATGTCGCCGCGCCCGCACATGCCCGAGGTCGTCGGCGCTCGCACATGCCCGAGGTTGCCGGCACCCACACATGCCCAGGGTCGCCGCGCCCGGACCTGCCAGAACTCGCCAGCGCCCGCACCTGCCAGAACTCGTCGCGGCTGAGCTCGCCGGCGCCTGCGTCGCCCCGAGCCCACCGTGAGCCCGCCCCGAGATCTCGCCTGCGCCGCCATGCTTCGAGCTCACCTGCGGAGCTCGCTTGCGCCGCCCAGTTGCCCTCTACCCTCCCCGCGTGACCGGCCCAGTCGGAGCTGGCCGCTTCAGGCCTTGGCCGGAGCTGGCCAGGTCCTCGGTCAACGCCATGCCTGCAAAATAAATAAACAAATGAATAACAAATGGAAATAGTTATGAGGAGAAATTGAAAAAATAAAAATGGACTCGGGATTTGAAGAAAATAACATATAGAGGTGTTTTTCGCAAAATTACAATGAAGCATTAGGCCACGTCAGCCTTACAGTGGGCCCTTCTTGTCAGATACACTATTAAACGACATAAAATATACTATCAGTGTTTTTTATGACAGTTAGAGAATAGACCGGTGGTTTTTTTAAACTTTTCTCAAAAGTGGTGGTTTTTTGAAACCGTAACCCTAAATGTGGTGGTTTTTTGCAATTTCCTCTTTTGGAGAAGCAACCTTGCAAGCAAACATGCAATGGCGATCGATCTCACTGATGGCAAGCCAAACGTTGGAGAAGGTTGGGTCGATCGCCCTGCTGTCAAATCCTGTCTTGTGAATTTTTGGGAGTACGGATCTTTCTGGCGCCAGTCACCAAACCGTGCCCTTTCGTTTGGCCAAAACGTGTGGATTCAGACGGGTTCTGCGCGTGGTGTGTTGCGCTGTGTCCCCATGCAAATGGGTGGAAGAAACTTGATCCAGATTTCTGAGCACATGGAGGGAGCATTGAGCATGCATCAGAACTCAGAAGGAACTCCGCAACTCGTCGATCTGAGTACGGATAGGAAAAGACTCGGGTCCATTGACCCGACTCCAATCGCGCCGAGCCGAGTCGTCGATCACGTTACTGGGCTACCGCTGGGATTTGATCTGATCTTCAGGCCATGTTCCCAAGCATAACAACTTTCTTCATTTTAATGGCGATCCAACGCGTGGTTGACGCTCAGGACTTTGGTTTCTTCCCTTGCTACTTCCTGCAGCTCTCCACCGAAAGCTTAAAACGGAGGTCGAGGCACTCGTATCCTTTTTATTCCATATATCTTTCAATAATGTGTTTTAAAATTTTAAAAAGTCTGATAAATCGTAGAAACATCCAATGATATATACTCCCTCCGTTTTAAATACATAAGATGTTTTAAATTTATGAAGCAAATGTATCTACACATCTTTTAGTGTGTAGGTTCACTCAAATACACACACTAAAAGATGTCTATATACATTTACCTCACAAACCTAAAACATCTTATATTTTGAAACAGAGGGAGTAGTACAAACATGTAAAATCTCAATAAGCCATACTTTGTATTCCAAGATATACAAATTATAAAATATGACAAATTTTATAGTAAATAGTGGACATTTCAATTCTATATAATTTGTCACTTTTTTTATGTAGCCTTTGAGGAGGGTTAATTGAAGCCACTTGCACATTTATAAATAAGTGCAAGTTGTACTTTTCCCCACCATAATTATTTATGAGGTGTGTCGAAGAAACGTTTCTACATTATTCTTTTCACATTGCATGATACATTGTGACTATGGCTTCATTTTCAATAAAACTAGAGTGAGGGGTTTCACCCCTGTTTTTATTTTCAAAAACTTCGCGTGCATTAAGAAAGTGAATTCGCGCCCTTCCCTCAGGAATCTACAACAAGCAAGCAAAGTCAAATTCGGAGCTAGAGTTGGTGGATTGATGGCTTATGAGATACAAGAAGTTTGGAAGGATGCCACCTGAGGAGGTGGAGAATCGAGCCAGTTAATACCAGTGGCGAAGCTAGGCGGGGACGTATGGTATGGGGGTCTCTGTTTTCTTTCATGTAAGATCCTAGAAAAATATTTCTTCATTGATACTCGATTTGGTCACGTGCTCACGACCAAGGGACTCAACATGCTCGATTTGGTCACGTGTAGTCTCAAGATAAGGGGTCAACCTCCAAAGTACCATGTTCACATGATTGTCGATTATTCCGGATGGCAACTTATGTAAATCGAAATTGGTGAAGGACTGAATCTAGAATGACAAGTATCTCATGGCTCGCGAAATCCACAGGAAGTATGATCAAAGTCGGACTTCAATTTACTTTTTAGTTTCTAGTTCAAGATTTGGGTACAGAATTCAAATTAGAAATCATAAAATAAAGAACAAAGTCCGCTTTTCCTCCCTATATTTTTCATATGGTTCATGTTTGCCCCCCAAATTTTTCTTGGCTCACTAAACCCCCCTAAACTATCACTATTGGTCCATGTTACCCCCTTAATTTAAGATTTTACTCGGCCAAACAGTGGGCTTATGACCGTATCTTCACAAATCTGCAATTAGTCACATACAAACACATGACCATGACTAACATGAGCCAAATTTAATAGGTTATATTTGTTGTTTATGGGGGTTTATTGAGCCAAGTAAAAGTTTAGGGAAAAAATATGAGCCAAGTGAAAAGTTTAGGGGGCAAAAACAGACTTTGTCCTAAAATAAATAAGAAGTGAGATTTTGGCGGGATCGACTACGTTGTGAGTTATTTTTTGCACCGTAAACACATTTTACGTGGATCAGGAATTCCAATAGCTGGCGGCAACTAATAAGAAGTGAGTACAACTTTGTACAAAGTTACACTGACTCGTCTGACACTTATCTTGGATAGATATCGGATGAAATAGTAGTTTCCTATAGCATCTCGATCGGCATTGGTGTGTTGCAAAAATTCAGCGGATCTTTCATGGGATATTCAAAATAATTTGGTGCGCTGCCGCTGCGTGGGAGCAGCAAAGTAGGAGAAACAGAAGAAAGGAACACAGCGCCTTTCTGGTCTCCTGGACGCTGCTTGGCTGCTTCCTCCGCATGCATGCATGCCTCCCTCTGAACTGAACTGAACTGAACTGAACCTGACTGACGGTGGGCCTGCGTGCGCGCAGACGCACTATTCATGTGTGTGTTGGCTGTGTTCGCTGGCTGCAGCACGTACGGCCACTACCTCTCAAGAGATCTCTTTCTCTACCTGTGTAGTGAGCAGAGTGCAGAGTGCGGCATTGGGGTTTGGCATGCATGAGATGAGAGCTGCCGAGTACACAGACACACACTGATCAAGCCACTCCCCGATGCAGCTTACTAATTTGACTGTTCCACGAACAGATCGACCAGGGAACTGGATCCTCTAACGCGGAGAAGCGATGTCAGAGGAAAGTAAGAAGGAAAATCAGGATTACCTGATGTTGCTCCTCAACGTTACAGGGGAACGGGATCCTCTGACTTCACCGAGCCTAACTTTAGATCACTGACAAGTGAGTCACACATATAGTGGGTTCTACTTATCAGTGACCCAAAGTCAGAGAAAGTTAGGATACACAAAGTTAGAGAATCCGACTCCCGTTAGAGGAGCCCGTTCCCCAGACCAGTACACAGCTGGTGGTTTTTTAGTGTGATCATCTACCGATCGATGACATGCGTCAATGATCGAGATTAGTTAAACGTGAAGCAAGGAAAAGATGGTACTTTCTGAATCAGTGACATGTACTCGTACTATGCGTTCAGTAATCAGTATCACGTACTACGTGTAATTCGGCCTGCAAGCTGCAAGCGATGGACGTGAGTGATGTACGTGAAAGGGAGCAGACGGAGCGAAACAAGCAAGCGTCAAAGCCTGGCCACTTTCCATGCTAGGCTTGGCTCCTTCTGCCCTGCTATACAGCAGCTAGAGTAGAGTAGAGTGGGAGTGCTCTGTACGTTGTCTGAACTGACGGTAGGTCCATATGCATGCATGCAAGAGCCAAGAGGCAGGCAGTTTAGACCGATCGGCCCACAGCTGCCACCGCTCACTCCTTGCGCCGACCGCCGGCCGGCCGATCGTGCTACGTTCGCCGGTTGGTTCGTGCTATGATCGATCATGATCATCGGATCATATCATTGGAGCATCTCCACTCCCCTCCCTAAAGCACCCCAAACGCTATTTGGGGCGTTGTTGGCGTAGAAAATCTCGTCTAGTCACGTTTTTTAAGTGTTTTTTTCATCCGGCGTGACGCATGTTTTCATCCAGTGCACTCGATCTAAACTCTGTCCACGGGGGACGAGCGGGGGCGCCAGCTGGGCGCGTGACTCGCCGCGTGGCCCACTGTCAGCGGCATGACCGACGCTTCGTCGTCTCTCCTCGCCTCTCGCGCCGAATAACTGCACCTGCAGCAACTTTGTCCAGCGGCACAGCGAGCCGTCGCGTCGGAACACGGGCTGGCGTAAATGCCCGCCACGCGTGCACGCCCGCCGCTCGCCGCGCCTATAAAATCCTGTCCAGACGCTATTGCTGGCCATCCTCGCCGCACAGAGCCCGCATTATCCATCTCTCCTCCTTGTCTCCTTTATGCTGTAGCTCCCCCACGCCACCGAGATGCAACCCGGCCACGAGGCGAACAGCTTCGGCCGCTGGTACCTCCACGAGTGGGAGGCGCGCCTCCTGTACGAGGCCAGGTACATGGCGTCGCTGAAAGAGCATTTCCCGCCTAATTGATTTTGGCGTTTGTTAACAATACATTATCTATTAATGTGTGATTATGCTTTGCAGGATTTAATTATGTTCTTGCACAAGATATTGGGTTTCCTATATTATACTTGATATTTAATATTGCCCAAAGGAAATTATTGAGGAAATGGTGAAAATATGCTCTGGGAGAAGTTTCAAATGAAGTTGGGTCAGTTAGGCCGGCTTTAGCCGGTCCCCAGACCGGCTATAGCCGGACTGCCCGATTTCGGAAGGGGTCCTGCGCCTCTGGACTCAACCGGCTATTTGTCCGGCTATTTCCGGCTGGGCCGGATATTTCAGGCCGGCTATAGCCGGTGTGAGGCCGGCTTTAGCCGGTGTGGCCAGCTTTAGCCGGACTTAACTCCGGCTATAGCCGGACTTCCTGGCTGGCAACGGTCAGATATTTTGGGGGGGTATAAATACCCCCACCTTCTTCTCCAACCAGCAGCTCGTGAAAATAGAAGAAGACCACCATTGTTGAGCTCTCAAATCAACTAGATCTCCTCCCTCAACCCACCAAAGCTCTTGATCTTTGGAGAATCGAAGGAGAAGACCATCATCTACATCCTCACCGAAGCGATTTGATTTCCCCTCTCATTTGCTTGAGGGCCCTTGTGTCTTGGGTTCCCTTGTGTCCCAAGACCTTGTTTGTGTATTTGATATATTGCTACTTGTTGTTTGACAGCATTGTGTTGTGCTTGGGAGCCTCCAATTCGGTTGTGGATGCGTGCCCCAAGATTGTAAAGGCCGGTTCCGCCTTGAGGAATCCCTTAGTGGAAAGTGAGCTAGGCCTTTGTGGCGGAAGCTTGCACCGGAGAATAGGGTGAGCCTTTGTGGCGTTGGTTAGGCCTTTGTGGCAACCACACCCCTCCAACGTAGACGTACTTCCCCTAAAAAGGAAGGAACTACGGGAATTACATCCGTGTCTCCGTGTGCTCCACTCTCGGTTACCTCTATCCTTTATTGCCTTTACTTATTGTATCTTGTTTAGCTTGCTAGTTGACATATAGGTAAATTCACCTTAGTTGCATATCTAGAGAATTTACCTTTGTGTCAAGCCTAAATTGAAAAAGAACTAAAATTTGAGTAGCACCTATTCACCCCCCCCTCTAGGTGCCCATACGATCCGTTCAATTGGTATCAGAGCCTCGGCTCTTATTTCGGGCTTAACCGCCTAAGAGTATGGAAACATCACCTAGTGAGGGCTCGGGTCAAGTTTCCATGGGTGAGTTCAAATCTTTGGAATCATCCATGGCTTCCATGACATCTCAAATAAGTGAGTTGCGTGAAATGATGGCGCAACTCATGCAAGCTAAAACTGCTAATGCTTCTCCACCTCCGAAAAAACCCGCTACTCCACAAGTGGAGAATGTGGGGATAGATGAGGAGGGTGCCGACAAAAATGGCGATGCTAAGTCTTCCACCAAGGCCGACGGGAAAGGTGAATACCCGCATTGGTATTCACCCGACCCGCCGGTTCCTCATCCTCATATTAACCATAGAGGTGATCCGCCTAAGCTTGATGCATTAAACTTTGGTCAATGGCAATATCAAATGATCTCTCATATGCGCAGTTCTTGCATCGAGCTTTGGAGGATCGTTGAGGAAGGATTCAAGGCCGTGGATCCCCACAACATGACAAGAAGAGAGACGGTCGATAGCCAACTCAATGCTACCGCTCTTCACATGATTCAAGTCGCCGTGGGATCCAAGGACTTGCCTCACATCCAACACTTCTCCACCGCCAAAGAAGCTTGGCAAGGACTCTCCGACGTCTTTGTTGGCAACGAGAGCATGAAGAAAACAAGATATATTGCCTTCTCAAATCAAGCGGAGGGTTTCTTCATGATGGATGGTGAGGATCATCAAGAGATGTATAGAAGACTCAAGGCTATTGCTACCACCTTCAAGAACCTCGGTGCTCACTATATTGATGATGAGTGGATCAAGATGAACTACATTCTTGCTCTCACTCCATATGAGCCCGCGGATGTGAAGAGTGTTCAAGGAAAGCACAACTTCAATGAGATGACCTCCAATCAAGTGATGCAAGAGATTCAAGCCTACAAGGTTTCCGCACAAAATGCGGAAGATGCCCGTGCCCGTGCCATAGGAATGCAAAGAAGCTCTAATCTTGCATTGAAAGCAAGTGTGGTTGAGAAAGAGGTTCCTCTTCAAGCGAATATTGAAGCAAGACTAGAGATGTGTCCCGAGGACATAAGGCATGAGTACAATGAGCACATGGCCTTCTATGGAAAAACCTTTTGGGTTGATCCACACAAGGCTAAAGAAGACAATCAAAGAAGAAGCAAGTCAAGTGGCTATCAAAGGAATGACAACAATGGTCAAAGGGTGAGGACTTGCTACAATTGCAATGATAGATTTCACTTTGTTGCCGAGTGCCCTTATGAGAAGAGAGAAGACCATGGTGGAAAGCTCATCTTCAAAAGCAAGACCAAGTCACCATCCAAGAAGCCATTTGTGAAGAAGGGTGGACCAAAGAAGAAACAACCAAAGTTTGTGTTCTTGACTCAAGAAGAGTACTCCGCAAGTGAGAGTGAAGAAGAAGAAACTACAACTAGTGAGATGGCCGCAATGGCAACCACCTCAACTTCCTCCACATCACTCTTTGAATCCCCCAATGAGGACTCTCTTGTCAAGAACGTCAAGTGCCTTATGGCCAAGTCTTCCGAGGTATCACCCACATCTTTCTCTTCCTCTAAGACAAATGATGCTTCCTTGAATGATCTTGCTAGTCTTAGAGTAAAGGAAGAAATTGTTGCTTTTGATGATGGGATTTCTATTTTCGTGCCCTCAGGTCGTTAGTTGTACTCAGTTTTCCCCAGCTCCTTAGTTTTTCCTCAGTTTTGTCCAAGCCCTTGGCTGAAACCGTCACCAGTGCTGGAACGGCCGGTTGCCCGACGGTTGAACACCTTTGACCGTTAACTGCTGACTAGTGGGGCCACGTAGAGCCCGCAAAGACACGTCAGAGCATCCATCTTTGTTTGACCGTAAGCATCGCCGTATCCCTGACCAAAACGCGGACGAGTGGGGCTTCGGTATATCGAATGACAAGTGGGGCCATGACGCTGCTACAAGGTGCAATACACGGGTAGGAATAGATTTTTAAACGGAGCTCTACAGCGATGGCACGGAGGAGGTGGCCTGCGGGGTGCCGAGATGAGATCGACGTCCACAAAGAACTGCATGAGGCGAGATCAGACGCATTAGATAGATATGAACTAGACGCGTTTAACCATGCAAAGAAGAGAAGAAATGGTCGAGGACATCGACGACGACCTCAACACTTTGACTGACGGTGTCGGACACGAACGCGAGCAATGTAGAGAAAACTAGTGTCTCTTCTTTCTGGCGTGTATAGATAGGTGCTAGGGGAGTGTGGTGGCGAAGGGAAAGACCTCGCGGTGGTCTGTGGCGTCCAGCATAGCGGGGCGACGTGGCCATGCCCACAGTGGCGTGCATGTTCGGCATTGGCATCAGCATGTACGTTCGTCATTGGCCTCGGTGGTATCTCTGGTGTGTCAGTGATCGAATGAGGGGACGGGATTGAGGGTGCATCCCGACGGTGACCTAGCAGTGGCGGCGAGCATGCATACCCATTCTGACCATGCCGATATCGGCATCGGCATCGTTTGGAGGCTGTGGTGCTCGAATCATGGTGGAAATTGCGATTCCCTATTATTTTTACATGCATAATATATAGAAAATAGCTAGATCTATAAATCGATGCATATGAAGCTACATATATATTCTTGGTCATAATCCCCTTAGATGCATGGCTTCACGTCATCGTCGCTTTCATCGTCAGTATCTTCGTCGTCCGTGTAGTAGTACTTCCTGCACGTTATTCCGTCGAACACCTTCACTGTGAGCACATAATCGCCTTCATATTTGAAGTGTAGGAAGCAGCCGAAATCCACACCGTGCGCGACGGCGAAATTCTCCCAGCCCTTGTCGAGGTACATCCGGCCTTGTCCGTCAAATAGGACCTCCACGGTCCAGAGACGAGGACCGCAGTCAGCTGCTCGCAGATACACCTTTGCGGGCTCCTGGCCGTCAAGATAGTCCGCAAACTTTTGTGGGAGTGCCTGCAAAGAGATCGAGCGCCGATCGTTTGAAATTAAAGGTTTTTTAGAACATGCACATAATTAATCACATGCATCATATATGTGCGAACGCGTACGTACCTTCTTGGCCAAAGGGTCTTCATAGATGGTGATGAAGAACTCCTCTATGATCAATGGCAGTGTTGACGGTGGTGGTGGCAATGATGATGATCCACCACCCCGGCCGCCCCTTCCCCTTCCCCTTCCGGTCGGCGTCCGAGACGTGGAAGCCATAGCAATGGATTAAGTGTATGTGAACGAAGAAGAGAGAGGCAGAAACGAAGAAGAGAGAGGCAGAACCTATTGATATGAGGGATGGCCGTTGTGGGGGTTTATAAGGGAGAGATGACCGTTGTGGGTTTTACACCATAAATTAAGGTAGAGATGACCGTTGTGGGGTTTACACAATAAATTAAGGAGGAGATGACCGTTGTGGGGGTGGTTTATATCTCAACAAAAAATTAATGCCTAAAAGAAATGGAAATTCTTGAAAGTTCATCATTTTACCGTGAAAAGTAATGCGTAAAAGAAATGGAAATTCGTGATAGTTTATCATTTTACCGTGAAAAGTAATGCGTAAAAGAAATGGAAATTCGTGATAGTTCATCATTTTACCGTGAAAAGTAAAGCCTACAAGAAATGGAAATTCGTGATAGTTTATCATTTCAACGTGAAAAGTAATGCCTAAAAGAAATGGAAATTCGTGATAGTTTATCATTTTACCGTGAAAAGTAATGCCTAAAAGAAATTCATGATAGTTCATCATTTTACCGTGAAAAGTTAAGCCTACAAGAAATGGAAATTCGTGATAGCTTATCATTTTACCGTGAAAAGTAATGCCTACAAGAAGTGGAAATTCGTGATTACCCAACTTGTTGAATCCGGTGGCAAACTCGTTATTTAGCATACATAGAGGGGTAGTAGTTTGCCACCGACAGATAGAGAGAGGGTGGCACGATCCTGCCCGTTGGATCATAGGATCGACGGTAGGTGGGCACGATCCGTGTGACAACAGCTCGACCAATCAGGCCAAGTTAGGGCTTCTGTGAGAAGGGAGAGGGTAAAACTGAGTAGTATCAAGGATACAAGGGCAAGTAAATAATAAACAGGCTAAGGAATTCAAATAAGAGATTTAGAAAAAGAAAAACACATGTTTTGTACAATGAAACCCAGGTTGGCCTACCTCAAAGTATTAGCAATTCAAATATACATGAGTGTAAAAATTATGGCCTCATTCAGACAAACTATGTTTTGGGTATAGATGTTTTGAGAAGGGGTTTGAGTGGAAAGCCATGAACCTTCATAGCTACTAGTGATTTCAGAAGTGGCCATTTGTGTGAAAACGTGATTTATATATGATTGTTATGATTTCCTACGTGGCAGGTCGCGTAAAAAGACTCCATGAGTAGGAGGCACTATGATTTTATTTTTTTGAATTTTTTTGCGCATGAAATGACTCAATTAGATGGCTTAATCCCATCTGTTGACTCTCTGTTGACCAGCCACTTGAGGGTAAAACTGAGTATATTGCACTAGGCAGTATTAGTACTCGAGGGGAAAACTGAGTACAGATATTTTTCCAGTGTAAGATTCGAGGGTAGAACTGAGTACACGTAACGGTGCTGACGTGCAGTCCCACGGACGCGTGTCGCGGTGAGCAGCGGTTAGCCGCGCGGTGCGCGTGCTGAGACCAAAATGTCAACTGCCAGTACAGAGCCCCTCTCCCTCCCTCTGCACACAGTCTCATCATAACTCACGCACGCAACCACGCCTCTCACGTCCCATCACCTTCTCCAAAAAAACCCAGCCGCCCTACGCGCGCTCCCCTACCGGCGATGGAGAAGAAGAATGCGCCAGCGGCCGTCGCCCCCGAGCCCGTCGCCTCCGAGCCCGTCGCATCCGAGGCCGTCGCCGCCGTGCCCGTCGCCTCCGAGGGCGGCGCATCCAGGCGCGGCGCCTCCATGAACTGGGCCTCTCTCAGGGCTGACGGACTACTTCACAAGATCGGCGCCTGCTTACTGGCGAACGAGGAGTACGTGGACACCTACTCTGCTTTGAGGCAAGTTTGTACTAATTGGCGCTCAGATTTACCTGAGCCCGACGTGCACCTGCACGAATGGATCATGGTAGAGCACGCCCTTCCACGCGCCGCTGAGTTCTCCTTCCTCCACCTCCGCACATCCCGCTACGTCACCATCGATCTAACGGAAGTTCATGCAAGGTTCAAATTCCTCCATATCTATAGAGTTAATCCTTTTATTTTCAATCGTAAACATCTTAGTGCTGAATGTTATCTTCATCAATCCCATATATTTTAGATACTACTTCGTCAGCTTTTGCCGTGGCATCATCGTGCTTGCCCAAAAGAACCAGCCGCACAAGATACGGCTTCTGAACCCACTCACAAAGACATCGAACACTATATTTCAGGCGCAGATGCCATCTGTTATTCTGGAGTCAGTCACTGTAATGAAGTCCCCGACTATGCTCTTCGTTTCCACATATTACCCGGCAGAAATTGCTTGGGTCGATGAGAGCACTCCAACTAAGGGTATAGATGAAGATTGGGGAGAAGGAAGATTTTCGATCAAGTACCATTCTATGCACTGCATTACCACGTTCAATGGTGAATTCTATGCACTAGCTGTGAATAATTTTGAGTTCGGAACATTGGTGTGCACCAACAATGCCCAGTTGGAGCAGGGCGCGAGCAATGTCAACATGGAGACACTATTTTCTTTTCCAGAACTTGGAAATGACAAGTTCTACCTTGTGAAGTCGGATGGTGATCTGCTGCTTGTGTTGTTGGGCGGTCGTTTGGAGGAAGGTCAAACAGTGGTGTACCGTGTGGACACTGAGAGCCGCTCTCTCCATGCCGTCAGTAACATTGGCAGTCGTGCCTTCTTCGTCCATCATGTCCGGTGTATCTCCGTCGACACCAGAGTGCACCCGACACTTCGACCTAGCTGCATCTACTACGCGGATTTGGGTTATATCAGAGAGTACTTTGATGATATGAACGCCTGGGATGAGTCGCCACTATATGTGGATAGATTACAAAAGTACGGTCTGAAAAAAGAACAAAGGCCATACCGTTTGGAGGATGTATTGGCTGCACACTGCAGACGGAAGGAGTTCAATGAATATTTCTTTCGGACCAGAAAATGGAGCGACGAATATATATATGATGAATGAAGAACAGATACATTGCGTCTTATATTATTTTCAGCTTAGTTTGTCATGAACATTAACATCGTTATTGGCTGCTTTTGGCTGCTGTATGCAGTTTATGTATTATACTTAGTTTTCTAGATTTATTATGCTGCTGTGAATTTATCCTATACTAGCTTCTAGATTTGCTACTAGATTTGTTACCATATTGGGCAAAAAATGAGGGCCAAAAGGCAACAATCATTGAAGAAAGACAGAAATAGAAGCTTCTCTAGATTTGATACTAATTTGGTGAAAAGAGAGAGAACTGTTTACAGAGAGAGAGGGGAAAAAGGCGCTCTGAAAAGTCAATGCCAATTTGGCCCGAGAGAGACAGAACCGAGCTCTCACGTACAACCAAACGCGGTCTCGTCCTGTCCCACGCGGTCCCTTTCTACCAGCCCCACGCGACGCGGCCCCACACGACGCGGCCCCACACGTCAGCACGGAACGGTCAACTTAACGGGATTCCTCCCGTCCGAGCGTCTGCGAGGGGTTTCAAACTAGAGCGAGGGGAAAACTGAGGAAAAACTAAGCGGCTGGGGAAAACTGAGTACAACTAACGACCTGAGGGCACGAAAATAGAAATCCCTTTGATGATTATGTGTCGAGTGTAGATGGTGTTCATAAGATTCACTTTGAACGTCTATTGAGCCAATATGGTAAAACTCTTGAAAAACTAGATGAACAAATGAGGCTTGAAAGAGAATATGCTCAAGATATTGCCTCACTAACCGAGTCTCTTGAAGAAGAGCAAGAGGAACGAGCAACTCTTGAAGAGAAGCTCAATTCCATTGAGGAATCTAATAATGAAGTTGTTTCCAAACTCATTAAAGAGCGAGATCATGCTCGTGCTAAAGTAAAAATGCTCAAAAAGGAAAAGGTTGAATTTGGTGTTGGTCATGATATACTTGTTAAGGATTTAGAAGATCTTGACAAGGCTCACAAGGCCTTGAAAAGTGAACACTCTATTCTTACCAAGTCACATGAACAACTTCAAATTCAATTGACTAAGAATAATGTGCCTAGTTCTTCTACTTCTACTTGTGATCATGCAAATGTTATTGAAGAAAATGCTAGGTTGGAAGATGAGCTTGCCAAGTTCTCCATTCCCATAGGTGAGAAAAACTTGAATGACCTTTTGAGTAAGCAAAAGGCATTTGGTGATAAAACGGGGATTGGCTATGTCTCAAAGAAGAAGAAGAAGAACAACAAGAAAAAGAAGGCCAAGCCCGCTCAAGCAAAGAAGGATCCTATTGTGAGTGGCAAAGCCACTCATGATGATCATGCGGGAATTGCTAACCCTCACTATGTTTTATTTCGTGATTATTATGGTGATGTTTATGCAAAATATGTTGGTCCAAATGATGGTTATGTTGCTTGGTCTATTTGGGTTCCAAAGACCCTTGTTGCTAACAAAAGAGGACCCATTGAAAAATGGGGACCTAAAACCAAGCAATGATCTCTTGTAGGACTATGCTTCTGGTGGATCAAAATGGGTGCTTGATAGTGGATGCACAAGTCATATGACCGGAAGCAAGAAGATTATGACGGAGATAAGGCCTAATGACAATCATATAACCGTCACTTATGGAGACATGTCACAATCCGAGGTATTGGGTCTTGGCAAGGTGGTGGTCGCACCGGATATTTCCCTTGTGGACGTCATGCTTGTTGAGACCCTAGGTTACAATTTACTTTCAGTTCGTGCACTTGGTAAGATGGGCATTGCCGTCTTCATTGATAATGACATTGTGGTACTCTTGTGGAGCAAGTCTCTAAAGGTCGCTTTCGTTGGACACATTGAAAATAACTTGTATGTGGTGGACTTTTCGGGGAAAACCACTACAAGTGCAATGTGTTTATTTGGAAAGGCCGATGTGGGTTGGCTTTGGCATCGCCGACTAGCCCATGTCAATATGAGAACTTTGCAAAGCCTTCACAAGGGTGGCCACATACTCGGACTAAAAGAGAATGTTTCTTTTGCCAAAGATCGTGTTTGCAGGGCTTGCGTTCTAGGAAAAATGCATGATTCTCCCCACCCAAGCAAGACTATCATTTCTTCCAAGAGGATCTTGGAGCTCCTTCATGTGGATCTTTTTGATCCTCCCTCTCATGCAAGTCTTGGTGGGAAGAAATATTGTTTGGTGATTGTTGATGACTATTCAAGATATACTTGGGTTTACTTCTTCAAGCATAAGAGTGAGACTCAACAAACCGTCATCGACTTTGCCAAGGAAGTTGAACGTCAACATGGGCAAACTATTTTGGCAATTAGAAGTGATAATGGCTCGGAGTTCAAGAACTACACCTTAAATGGATTTCTTAGTGATGAGGGGATTCGTCATCAATATTCCGCTGCATACACCCCTCAACAAAATGGTGTGGCCGAAAGGAAGAACCGGACTCTTATGGATATGGCTAGGTCCATGTTGGCGGAGTTTAAGTCTCCATACAACTTTTGGGCCGAAGCTATCTCTACGGCTTGTCACTCATCAAACCGGCTCTTCCTCCGCAAAGGCCTAAACAAGACTCCATATGAAATACTCACCGGAAGCAAGCCCAACATCTCCTACTACCGGGTTTTCGGGTGTAAGTGTTTCTTTAAAAGAAAAGGAGTTCGTTTAGGTAAATTTGATCCAAAAGCAATAGAAGGTATTTTTGTTGGTTATGGTGCCGAATCCCACACTTATAGAGTCTTCAACAAGTCCACCGGACGTGTTGAAGAATCTTGTAGTGTGGTATTCGAATAGAATGACGGCTCCCAAGGGGGGCGAGATGTTGTTTCTTGTGATGTAGATGATGAAATACCTCGAGAAGCCATAGGAAGAATGGGCGTGGGATTTTTCCGCCCCATTGAGGGACACCTTGTGGCCGACCGGGAAGGACTATGCTCTACTCAAGTGGAGCCTTCATCTTCACAAGCTCAACAAGCCTCTCCCAAGGAAGCAACTAATGCACCAACCGAAGAACAAGACAAGGACCTTCATGAAGAAGAAGGGGCACCACCATCCTCTCCGGTTATTTCAACCGCCCCCAATTCTTCACATGACCAAGATCAACCTTCTCATGAAGATAATGATGATCAAGGTCAATTCAATGGTCAAGACGGGGACCAAAATGATCAAGTGACTCCTCCAAGGTCAAATGAGGAGATCGAAGCCCGTCGCAAGAAAAGAGTTGAAAGGGATTTGGAGCTTAAAGGTCATACCCTTGAGAGGGTTATTGGAGATTTAAGAAGCAAAGTGTCAACCCGGCGTCAATTGGCACAATTTAGCTCTCATCATGCTTATATCTCCATGATTGAACCCAAGAAAGTATTTGAAGCACTTGAAGATCCGGATTGGTTGGATGCTATGCATGAAGAACTCAACAACTTCAAGCGCAATAATGTATGGGTGTTAGTAGAGAAGCCAAAGGAGTGCCACAATGTGATTGGCACAAAGTGGATATTCAAGAACAAGCAAGATGAGCATGGAATTGTTGTGAGGAACAAGGCAAGATTGGTTGCTCAAGGTTTCTCTCAAGTTGAAGGCATTGACTTTGGAGAAACTTATGCTCCCGTGGCTCGTCTTGAGTCCATCCGTATCCTTCTTGCATATGCCACTCATCATAATTTTAAGTTGCAACAAATGGATGTTAAGAGTGCTTTTCTTAATGGTCCATTGAAAGAGGAAGTGTATGTTAAGCAACCCCCGGGGTTTGAGGATCTCAACTTTCCTAACCATGTCTACAAACTCCATAAGGCACTCTATGGCCTTAAACAAGCCCCACGTGCGTGGTATGAGCACCTTAGGGAGTTGTTGGTAGACCGTGGGTTTGAAGTTGGGCAAATCGATCCTACTCTTTTTACTAAGAGGGTCAATGGGGAGCTTTTCGTATGCCAACTATATGTTGATGATATTATCTTTGGCTCTACTAACAAAGCTTTTAATGATGAATTTTCAAAGCTTATGACCGATAGGTTCGAGATGTCTATGATGGGCGAAATGAAGTTCTTTCTTGGTTTTGAAATCAAGCAATTGAAAGAAGGGACTTTCATTTATCAAGCCAAATATGTCCAAGACATGCTCAAGAGGTTCAAGATGAAAGAACTAAATGGGGCCGCCACACCAATGGCCACAAAATGTCATCTTGAGCTTGATCCCAATGGTAAAGATGTGGATCAAAAGGTATACCGTTCTATGATCGGTTCTTTGCTTTACCTTTGCGCATCTAGACCCGATATTGTGTTGAGTGTAGGTGTGTGTGCAAGGTATCAAGCCGCTCCTAAAGAAAGCCACCTTATGGCGATTAAGAGAATCTTTCGATATTTGGTTCATACCCCAACTTATGGGCTTTGGTATCCCAAAGGCTCAGATTTCTCTCTTTGTGGCTTCACGGATTCGGATTGGGCCGGTGACAAGGATGATAGGAAATCAACCTCCGGAGCTTGCCAATTTCTTGGTAGGTCTTTGGTGTGTTGGTCTTCTAAGAAGCAAAATTGTATATCTCTCTCCACCGCCGAAGTCGAATATATTGCCGCCGCAAGTGGATGCACTCAATTGTTGTGGATGAGGCAAACTTTAAAGGAATATGGTGTCAATTGTGACAAAGTGCCTCTTTTATGTGACAATGAGAGTGCTATCAAGATAGCCTATAATCCGGTGCAACATTCAAGAACCAAGCATATTGAGATCCGGAATCATTTTATTAGAGATCATGTTGCCCGTGGTGATATTGAGCTTGCATATGTAAGCACCAAGGATCAACTTGCCGACATATTCACGAAGCCCCTTGATGAAGCAAGATTTGGATATTTGAGGAATGAGCTAAATATCATTGATTTAAGGAGTGTGGCTTGAGCATCTTGCAAATACACCTACTTTTCAATACTTGTTTGGTTTAGGTGTGGGCATGGAGATAGGGGGAGTGCGGTCCTAATTAATTGGGCTATCCCTCCCCCCATAATGCCAATAGTGATAAAATTGTTCTCTTTCTATCATTTGTGTGATATATGAGTTTCAATGACGAGTATTGGTTATGGACCCAAGATATATCTTCGCGGTCCAATGCCATAACACTCATACATGGTGGCCTCGGCCACCGACCTCTTCTTTTCGAAGAGTTGATTCTTTGCAAATCCTATTTGAGTTTTATTGAGCTTTTTTGTCATTATCTCTATCCTTGAAATGGGAAGGCACTAGCATTGGTTTTTCCAAAGATTTCTTGTGTTTTGCAATGCCAAGTGCCAAGAACCACTCCATGCATGTTTTCTATCCTAAGCCCACTTATCTAAAGCCAAATCATCCTCTCTTGCATGCCCAGAACTTCCAGAAATCAAAATCATCTGTTTTGGGTCATCTAGACCGGCTTTAGCCGGTCTGGTACCGGAAATAGCCGGTCTGGTACCGGAAATAGCCGGTGTCCGGCTTTAGCCGGGCACCCCGGCTATAGCCGGCCTGGGGATTTCGAGTCCAAGTCTTTAGGCCGTGGGGGTGAGGGTTTCCTCAGTTACCCCCACGGCTATTCTTCTCCACTTGACCCCTCCTTCCTTGGACCCGCCGCCGCCGCCATTCGCCCCTTCTCCGGCCGCCGGAGCTCCTTCATCGGCCGGCCCTCCTCTCCGGTGCCCTCCCCATGGACCAGGGTACCCTCCCCTACCTTCACCTCTCTCTCTCTCCCTAGTTCTCTCTAGGGTTAGGGTTAGTTGATCTTGTGGTACCTTGTGGTCATCTGGGAATGTTTGGATTCGTGATTTCCTTCCTGCATTGCATAAATTGAAAGTACTAGACTAGTTTTGGTGGCCTACTCCTGTGATTTCGCAGCCTGTTCATCTGGTCCGGCTTTTGCCGGTGTCAGACCGGCTAAAGCCGGCCTGACCGGCTAAATCCGGCCTAAGGCCGGAAATAGCCGGTGTAGATCACCATTTACAGTCCTGTTTTTTCCTTTTATGCTATTGCTCTTGTTCCTCTGGCATGCATGCTTATCCTATATGCTTTCTACCTATGTGCTGTGTGCAGGTGGTTCTCGACCCAAGCGGTCACGATATGTTGATCCCTCGCTTGCCTGCCGTCAAGAGCATCAAGATGCTCGTATGACAACTGCTATGAAGAAGAAGCGATTGGAAGAACGGAAGAAGAAATCTCTGTTTGCCAACATTAGTGATCTCAAGAAGCTGTCCAAGCAAGAGTACCGGGAGTTCCGTGAGCAGAAATTCTACACCATGCCTAGGGACACTGACAGTGGGTCCTTCTACCGGTCAGAGCATCAGCGGATATTTGAGCAGATTTATGCGACCATGAGCACAAAGGTTTGCCCCATCAAGGTCACCAACATTGCATCGCTGTCCAGGGATGAGTACTTTGCCGATGCTCTTTGGGTCACCGAGAAGTTGGGTTTGCACAAGTTGATGGTCTTCAAGCAAGACTATAATCCTCATCTGCTTCAGCAGTTCTTTGCCACATTGGAGTTTGATACTCGGGATGAGGTTGGTTTCACTTGGATGTCAGGTGAAGTGAGGAAGTACTCGACCATGTCTCGCTTTGGGAAGCTTTTGGGCTATAGGTTTGATGCCATTCATCGACCTAGAGGTGCCCGCTTGCATCTTGACACCACTGAGTACAACAAAGGGAAGATCCAGTGTTTGTATGGTCCAGGGGGCAAAGCGGGAGAGACTGCAAATCTCCTTCCCCTCTATGATATTTTGCTTCGGATATTCCGTGCCAACATTGCTCCAAGTGGGGGCAACAATGATTCTATCAGAGGTGGTCTTGTGCATTTGCTCCACCATGCCCGTCTTGTCTTCGAGGCCGGAAGAGATTGTGAAGGGATGGAGCTCGATGTGATGTACTTCATCTTCATGGAGATGAAGATTGCTATGCTTGATAGGAAGATCCCTCCTTATGCTCCATTCATCATGAGGCTCATCATTGACAGAGGCATTGAAGGAGACTTTGAGATTGAGGAAGCTTTGCTTGATGAAGAGTTGGAAGTGCACAAGCCCAACAAGCTCTACAA
The DNA here is from genome assembly GCA_007115705.1 of Dactylis glomerata. Classification (NCBI taxonomy): domain Eukaryota; kingdom Viridiplantae; phylum Streptophyta; class Magnoliopsida; order Poales; family Poaceae; genus Dactylis; species Dactylis glomerata. Next base: position 378,191 of record QXEO01002091.1, read on the forward strand.
GAAGACCGCTCATTTGGTGTCTAACACCTCAAGTGCTTATCCCTCTTCGAGTGATGTGTTGGGTGGCAATATCTATGCTACTGGTTCTAGGAGGAAGAATGCGGATCCACCAAGTGGTGGAATGGCTCAAGAGATGAAGAAGCTCAAGTGGTGGCAAAGGGCTTTATTTTGCATGAACAATGATGTGTGTCAAACTCAATACAAGGACTATGTGGACCGCAAGCACATCCACAAGAAGCAAAGGGATTTGGATGCTCGTTTGAGGGCTGTGGAGAAGGGCAAAGGTGCTAGCCATGAAGAAGAGTCCCAAGAGCAAGATCAATCCGAGGACACTTTTTCTTTTGGCAAGTAGAATGAAGGATCAACCTTTGATTGGAAGGAGTTAGCCGAAGTCACCTCCAAGGGCAAGGAAGCCGTTGATGAAGAAGATGAGGAAGAAGATGGAGATGATGATGAAGAGGAAGAAGACGATGACCAAGAAGATGATGAGGATGATGAGGACTTTGATGATGTTGATGAGTGATCTCGTGTTGTGGTCTCCCTTTTTGGCGTCTTGATGCCAAAGGGGGAGAAAGTCTCATTTGCATGTGTTTCCATTTGGATTTGGTTTTCCATTTGGATTTGGTTGGGTCACAAGCCCTTATGTCGTGTGCTGGCTCGCTTGTGTCCCATGGTTGAACTTATCGTTATCTACTATGTGTTGAACTATATGCTTATTGTGTAGTAGAACTTATGTTTATCGTTATTAATCCTACTTGCTATATCTTGTCATATTATATGTTTGTTGATTATGTGCTATTGAATTATGATATATCTTGTGCATATATGGATCACATTATAAAATCTAGGGGGAGTTCTTATTGTTGATGTGTCTTTGTATTCAAATACAAATTTAAAATAAGGCACATAGCAAGGGGGAGATCCGTCTATATTTTATATAGTTTGAAACATGCAAAATTATGTATTGTCATCAAACACCAAAAAGGGGGAGATTGAAAGAGCATTTCCCGCCTAATTGATTTTGGCGTTTGTTAACAATACATTATCTATTAATGTGTGATTATGCTTTGCAGGATTTAATTATGTTCTTGCACAAGATATTGGGTTTCCTATATTATACTTGATATTTAATATTGCCCAAAGGAAATTATTGAGGAAATGGTGAAAATATGCTCTGGGAGAAGTTTCAAATGAAGTTGGGTCAGTTAGGCCGGCTTTAGCCGGTCCCCAGACCGGCTATAGCCGGACTGCCCGATTTCGGAAGGGGTCCTGCGCCTCTGGACTCAACCGGCTATTTGTCCGGCTATTTCCGGCTAGGCCGGATATTTCAGGCCGGCTATAGCCGGTGTGAGGCCGGCTTTAGCCGGTGTGGCCGGCTTTAGCCGGACTTAACTCCGGCTATAGCCGGACTTCCTGGCTGGCAACGGTCAGATATTTTGGGGGGGTATAAATACGCCCACCTTCTTCTCCAACTAGCAGCTCGTGAAAATAGAAGAAGACCACCATTGTTGAGCTCTCAAATCAACTAGATCTCCTCCCTCAACCCACCAAAGCTCTTGATCTTTGGAGAATCGAAGGAGAAGACCATCATCTACATCCTCACCGAAGCGATTTGATTTCCCCTCTCATTTGCTTGAGGGCCCTTGTGTCTTGGGTTCCCTTGTGTCCCAAGACCTTGTTTGTGTATTTGATATATTGCTACTTGTTGTTTGACAGCATTGTGTTGTGCTTGGGAGCCTCCAATTCGGTTGTGGATGCGTGCCCCAAGATTGTAAAGGCCGGTTCCGCCTTGAGGAATCCCTTAGTGGAAAGTGAGCTAGGCCTTTGTGGCGGAAGCTTGCACCGGAGAATAGGGTGAGCCTTTGTGGCGTTGGTTAGCCCTTTGTGGCAACCACACCCCTCCAACGTAGACGTACTTCCCCTAAAAAGGAAGGAACTACGGGAATTACATCCGTGTCTCCGTGTGCTCCACTCTCGGTTACCTCTATCCTTTGTTGCTCCAAGTGGGGGCAACAATGATTCTATCAGAGGTGGTCTTGTGCATTTGCTCCACCATGCCCGTCTTGTCTTCGAGGCCGGAAGAGATTGTGAAGGGATGGAGCTCGATGTGATGTACTTCATCTTCATGGAGATGAAGATTGCTATGCTTGATAGGAAGATCCCTCCTTATGCTCCATTCATCATGAGGCTCATCATTGACAGAGGCATTGAAGGAGACTTTGAGATTGAGGAAGCTTTGCTTGATGAAGAGTTGGAAGTGCACAAGCCCAACAAGCTCTACAAGAAGACCGCTCATTTGGTGTCTAACACCTCAAGTGCTTATCCCTCTTCGAGTGATGTGTTGGGTGGCAATATCTATGCTACTGGTTCTAGGAGGAAGAATGCGGATCCACCAAGTGGTGGAATGGCTCAAGAGATGAAGAAGCTCAAGTGGTGGCAAAGGGCTTTATTTTGCATGAACAATGATGTGTGTCAAACTCAATACAAGGACTATGTGGACCGCAAGCACATCCACAAGAAGCAAAGGGATTTGGATGCTCGTTTGAGGGCTGTGGAGAAGGGCAAAGGTGCTAGCCATGAAGAAGAGTCCCAAGAGCAAGATCAATCCGAGGACACTTTTTCTTTTGGCAAGTAGAATGAAGGATCAACCTTTGATTGGAAGGAGTTAGCCGAAGTCACCTCCAAGGGCAAGGAAGCCGTTGATGAAGAAGATGAGGAAGAAGATGGAGATGATGATGAAGAGGAAGAAGACGATGACCAAGAAGATGATGAGGATGATGAGGACTTTGATGATGTTGATGAGTGATCTCGTGTTGTGGTCTCCCTTTTTGGCGTCTTGATGCCAAAGGGGGAGAAAGTCTCATTTGCATGTGTTTCCATTTGGATTTGGTTTTCCATTTGGATTTGGTTGGGTCACAAGCCCTTATGTCGTGTGCTGGCTCGCTTGTGTCCCATGGTTGAACTTATCGTTATCTACTATGTGTTGAACTATATGCTTATTGTGTAGTAGAACTTATGTTTATCGTTATTAATCCTACTTGCTATATCTTGTCATATTATATGTTTGTTGATTATGTGCTATTGAATTATGATATATATCTTGTGCATATATGGATCACATTATAAAATCTAGGGGGAGTTCTTATTGTTGATGTGTCTTTGTATTCAAATACAAATTTAAAATAAGGCACATAGCAAGGGGGAGATCCGTCTATATTTTATATAGTTTGAAACATGCAAAATTATGTATTGTCATCAAACACCAAAAAGGGGGAGATTGAAAGAGCATTTCCCGCCTAATTGATTTTGGCGTTTGTTAACAATACATTATCTATTAATGTGTGATTATGCTTTGCAGGATTTAATTATGTTCTTGCACAAGATATTGGGTTTCCTATATTATACTTGATATTTAATATTGCCCAAAGGAAATTATTGAGGAAATGGTGAAAATATGCTCTGGGAGAAGTTTCAAATGAAGTTGGGTCAGTTAGGCCGGCTTTAGCCGGTCCCCAGACCGGCTATAGCCGGACTGCCCGATTTCGGAAGGGGTCCTGCGCCTCTGGACTCAACCGGCTATTTGTCCGGCTATTTCCGGCTGGGCCGGATATTTTAGGCCGGCTATAGCCGGTGTGAGGCCGGCTTTAGCCGGTGTGGCCGGCTTTAGCCGGACTTAACTCCGGCTATAGCCGGACTTCCTGGCTGGCAACGGTCAGATATTTGGGGGGGGTATAAATACGCCCACCTTCTTCTCCAACCAGCAGCTCGTGAAAATAGAAGAAGACCACCATTGTTGAGCTCTCAAATCAACTAGATCTCCTCCCTCAACCCACCAAAGCTCTTGATCTTTGGAGAATCGAAGGAGAAGACCATCATCTACATCCTCACCGAAGCGATTTGATTTCCCCTCTCATTTGCTTGAGGGCCCTTGTGTCTTGGGTTCCCTTGTGTCCCAAGACCTTGTTTGTGTATTTGATATATTGCTACTTGTTGTTTGACAGCATTGTGTTGTGCTTGGGAGCCTCCAATTCGGTTGTGGATGCGTGCCCCAAGATTGTAAAGGCCGGTTCCGCCTTGAGGAATCCCTTAGTGGAAAGTGAGCTAGGCCTTTGTGGCGGAAGCTTGCACCGGAGAATAGGGTGAGCCTTTGTGGCGTTGGTTAGCCCTTTGTGGCAACCACACCCCTCCAACGTAGACGTACTTCCCCTAAAAAGGAAGGAACTACGGGAATTACATCCGTGTCTCCGTGTGCTCCACTCTCGGTTACCTCTATCCTTTGTTGCTCCAAGTGGGGGCAACAATGATTCTATCAGAGGTGGTCTTGTGCATTTGCTCCACCATGCCCGTCTTGTCTTCGAGGCCGGACGAGATTGTGAAGGGATGGAGCTCGATGTGATGTACTTCATCTTCATGGAGATGAAGATTGCTATGCTTGATAGGAAGATCCCTCCTTATGCTCCATTCATCATGAGGCTCATCATTGACAGAGGCATTGAAGGAGACTTTGAGATTGAGGAAGCTTTGCTTGATGAAGAGTTGGAAGTGCACAAGCCCAACAAGCTCTACAAGAAGACCGCTCATTTGGTGTCTAACACCTCAAGTGCTTATCCCTCTTCGAGTGATGTGTTGGGTGGCAATATCTATGCTACTGGTGCCCATACGATCCGTTCAATTGGTATCAGAGCCTCGGCTCTTATTTCAGGCTTAACCGCCTAAGAGTATGGAAACATCACCTAGTGAGGGCTCGGGTCAAGTTTCCATGGGTGAGTTCAAATCTTTGGAATCATCCATGGCTTCCATGACATCTCAAATAAGTGAGTTGCGTGAAATGATGGCGCAACTCATGCAAGCTAAAACTGCTAATGCTTCTCCACCTCCGGAAAAACCCGCTACTCCACAAGTGGAGAATGTGGGGATAGATGAGGAGGGTGCCGACAAAAATGGCGATGCTAAGTCTTCCACCAAGGCCGACGGGAAAGGTGAATACCCGCATTGGTATTCACCCGACCCGCCGGTTCCTCATCCTCATATTAACCATAGAGGTGATCCGCCTAAGCTTGATGCATTAAACTTTGGTCAATGGCAATATCAAATGATCTCTCATATGCGCAGTTCTTGCATCGAGCTTTGGAGGATCGTTGAGGAAGGATTCAAGGCCGTGGATCCCCACAACATGACAAGAAGAGAGACGGTCGATAGCCAACTCAATGCTACCGCTCTTCACATGATTCAAGTCGCCGTGGGATCCAAGGACTTGCCTCACATCCAACACTTCTCCACCGCCAAAGAAGCTTGGCAAGGACTCTCCGACGTCTTTGTTGGCAACGAGAGCATGAAGAAAACAAGATATATTGCCTTCTCAAATCAAGCGGAGGGTTTCTTCATGATGGATGGTGAGGATCATCAAGAGATGTATAGAAGACTCAAGGCTATTGCTACCACCTTCAAGAACCTCGGTGCTCACTATATTGATGATGAGTGGATCAAGATGAACTACATTCTTGCTCTCACTCCATATGAGCCCGCGGATGTGAAGAGTGTTCAAGGAAAGCACAACTTCAATGAGATGACCTCCAATCAAGTGATGCAAGAGATTCAAGCCTACAAGGTTTCCGCACAAAATGCGGAAGATGCCCGTGCCCGTGCCATAGGAATGCAAAGAAGCTCTAATCTTGCATTGAAAGCAAGTGTGGTTGAGAAAGAGGTTCCTCTTCAAGCGAATATTGAAGCAAGACTAGAGATGTGTCCCGAGGACATAAGGCATGAGTACAATGAGCACATGGCCTTCTATGGAAAAACCTTTTGGGTTGATCCACACAAGGCTAAAGAAGACAATCAAAGAAGAAGCAAGTCAAGTGGCTATCAAAGGAATGACAACAATGGTCAAAGGGTGAGGACTTGCTACAATTGCAATGATAGATTTCACTTTGTTGCCGAGTGCCCTTATGAGAAGAGAGAAGACCATGGTGGAAAGCTCATCTTCAAAAGCAAGACCAAGTCACCATCCAAGAAGCCATTTGTGAAGAAGGGTGGACCAAAGAAGAAACAACCAAAGTTTGTGTTCTTGACTCAAGAAGAGTACTCCGCAAGTGAGAGTGAAGAAGAAGAAACTACAACTAGTGAGATGGCCGCAATGGCAACCACCTCAACTTCCTCCACATCACTCTTTGAATCCCCCAATGAGGACTCTCTTGTCAAGAACGTCAAGTGCCTTATGGCCAAGTCTTCCGAGGTATCACCCACATCTTTCTCTTCCTCTAAGACAAATGATGCTTCCTTGAATGATCTTGCTAGTCTTAGAGTAAAGGAAGAAATTGTTGCTTTTGATGATGGGATTTCTATTTTCGTGCCCTCAGGTCGTTAGTTGTACTCAGTTTTCCCCAGCTCCTTAGTTTTTCCTCAGTTTTGTCCAAGCCCTTGGCTGAAACCGTCACCAGTGCTGGAACGGCCGGTTGCCCGACGGTTGAACACCTTTGACCGTTAACTGCTGACTAGTGGGGCCACGTAGAGCCCGCAAAGACACGTCAGAGCATCCATCTTTGTTTGACCGTAAGCATCGCCGTATCCCTGACCAAAACGCGGACGAGTGGGGCTTCGGTATATCGAATGACAAGTGGGGCCATGACGCTGCTACAAGGTGCAATACATGGGTAGGAATAGATTTTTAAACGGAGCTCTACAGCGATGGCACGGAGGAGGTGGCCTGCGGGGTGCCGATATGAGATCGACGTCCACAAAGAACTGCATGAGGCGAGATCAGACGCATTAGATAGATATGAACTAGACGCGTTTAACCATGCAAAGAAGAGAAGAAATGGTCGAGGACATCGACGACGACCTCAACACTTTGACTGACGGTGTCGGACACGAACGCGAGCAATGTAGAGAAAACTAGTGTCTCTTCTTTCTGGCGTGTATAGATAGGTGCTAGGGGAGTGTGGTGGCGAAGGGAAAGACCTCGCGGTGGTCTGTGGCGTCCAGCATAGCGGGGCGACGTGGCCATGCCCACAGTGGCGTGCATGTTCGGCATTGGCATCAGCATGTACGTTCGTCATTGGCCTCGGTGGTATCTCTGGTGTGTCAGTGATCGAATGAGGGGACGGGATTGAGGGTGCATCCCGACGGTGACCTAGCAGTGGTGGCGAGCATGCATACCCATTCTGACCATGCCGATATCGGCATCGGCATCGTTTGGAGGCTGTGGTGCTCGAATCATGGTGGAAATTGCGATTCCCTATTATTTTTACATGCATAATATATAGAAAATAGCTAGATCTATAAATCGATGCATATGAAGCTACATATATATTCTTGGTCATAATCCCCTTAGATGCATGGCTTCACGTCATCGTCGCTTTCATCGTCAGTATCTTCGTCGTCCGTGTAGTAGTACTTCCTGCACGTTATTCCGTCGAACACCTTCACTGTGAGCACATAATCGCCTTCATATTTGAAGTGTAGGAAGCAGCCGAAATCCACACCGTGCGCGACGGCGAAATTCTCCCAGCCCTTGTCGAGGTACATCCGGCCTTGTCCGTCAAATAGGACCTCCACGGTCCAGAGACGAGGACCGCAGTCAGCTGCTCGCAGATACACCTTTGCGGGCTCCTGGCCGTCAAGATAGTCCGCAAACTTTTGTGGGAGTGCCTGCAAAGAGATCGAGCGCCGATCGTTTGAAATTAAAGGTTTTTTAGAACATGCACATAATTAATCACATGCATCATATATGTGCGAACGCGTACGTACCTTCTTGGCCAAAGGGTCTTCATAGATGGTGATGAAGAACTCCTCTATGATCAATGGCAGTGTTGACGGTGGTGGTGGCAATGATGATGATCCACCACCCCGGCCGCCCCTTCCCCTTCCCCTTCCCCTTCCCCTTCCGGTCGGCGTCCGAGACGTGGAAGCCATAGCAATGGATTAAGTGTATGTGAACGAAGAAGAGAGAGGCAGAAACGAAGAAGAGAGAGGCAGAACCTATTGATATGAGGGATGGCCGTTGTGGGGGTTTATAAGGGAGAGATGACCGTTGTGGGTTTTACACCATAAATTAAGGTAGAGATGACCGTTGTGGGGTTTACACAATAAATTAAGGAGGAGATGACCGTTGTGGGGGTGGTTTATATCTCAACAAAAAAGTAATGCCTAAAAGAAATGGAAATTCTTGAAAGTTCATCATTTTACCGTGAAAAGTAATGCGTAAAAGAAATGGAAATTCGTGATAGTTTATCATTTTACCGTGAAAAGTAATGCGTAAAAGAAATGGAAATTCGTGATAGTTCATCATTTTACCGTGAAAAGTAAAGCCTACAAGAAATGGAAATTCGTGATAGTTTATCATTTCAACGTGAAAAGTAATGCCTAAAAGAAATGGAAATTCGTGATAGTTTATCATTTTACCGTGAAAAGTAATGCCTAAAAGAAATTCATGATAGTTCATCATTTTACCGTGAAAAGTTAAGCCTACAAGAAATGGAAATTCGTGATAGCTTATCATTTTACCGTGAAAAGTAATGCCTACAAGAAGTGGAAATTCGTGATTACCCAACTTGTTGAATCCGGTGGCAAACTCGTCATTTAGCATACATAGAGGGGTAGTAGTTTGCCACCGACAGATAGAGAGAGGGTGGCACGATCCTGCCCGTTGGATCATAGGATCGACGGTAGGTGGGCACGATCCGTGTGACAACAGCTCGACCAATCAGGCCAAGTTAGGGCTTCTGTGAGAAGGGAGAGGGTAAAACTGAGTAGTATCAAGGATACAAGGGCAAGTAAATAATAAACAGGCTAAGGAATTCAAATAAGAGATTTAGAAAAAGAAAAACACATGTTTTGTACAATGAAACCCAGGTTGGCCTACCTCAAAGTATTAGCAATTCAAATATACATGAGTGTAAAAATTATGGCCTCATTCAGACAAACTATGTTTTGGGTATAGATGTTTTGAGAAGGGGTTTGAGTGGAAAGCCATGAACCTTCATAGCTACTAGTGATTTCAGAAGTGGCCATTTGTGTGAAAACGTGATTTATATATGATTGTTATGATTTCCTACGTGGCAGGTCGCGTAAAAAGACTCCATGAGTAGGAGGCACTATGATTTTATTTTTTTGAATTTTTTTGCGCATGAAATGACTCAATTAGATGGCTTAATCCCATCTGTTGACTCTCTGTTGACCAGCCACTTGAGGGTAAAACTGAGTATATTGCACTAGGCAGTATTAGTACTCGAGGGGAAAACTGAGTACAGATATTTTTCCAGTGTAAGATTCGAGGGTAGAACTGAGTACACGTAACGGTGCTGACGTGCAGTCCCACGGACGCGTGTCGCGGTGAGCAGCGGTTAGCCGCGCGGTGCGCGTGCTGAGACCAAAATGTCAACTGCCAGTACAGAGCCCCTCTCCCTCCCTCTGCACACAGTCTCATCATAACTCACGCACGCAACCACGCCTCTCACGTCCCATCACCTTCTCCAAAAAAACCCAGCCGCCCTACGCGCGCTCCCCTACCGGCGATGGAGAAGAAGAATGCGCCAGCGGCCGTCGCCCCCGAGCCCGTCGCCTCCGAGCCCGTCGCATCCGAGGCCGTCGCCGCCGTGCCCGTCGCCTCCGAGGGCGGCGCATCCAGGCGCGGCGCCTCCATGAACTGGGCCTCTCTCAGGGCTGACGGACTACTTCACAAGATCGGCGCCTGCTTACTGGCGAACGAGGAGTACGTGGACACCTACTCTGCTTTGAGGCAAGTTTGTACTAATTGGCGCTCAGATTTACCTGAGCCCGACGTGCACCTGCACGAATGGATCATGGTAGAGCACGCCCTTCCACGCGCCGCTGAGTTCTCCTTCCTCCACCTCCGCACATCCCGCTACGTCACCATCGATCTAACGGAAGTTCATGCAAGGTTCAAATTCCTCCATATCTATAGAGTTAATCCTTTTATTTTCAATCGTAAACATCTTAGTGCTGAATGTTATCTTCATCAATCCCATATATTTTAGATACTACTTCGTCAGCTTTTGCCGTGGCATCATCGTGCTTGCCCAAAAGAACCAGCCGCACAAGATACGGCTTCTGAACCCACTCACAAAGACATCGAACACTATATTTCAGGCGCAGATGCCATCTGTTATTCTGGAGTCAGTCACTGTAATGAAGTCCCCGACTATGCTCTTCGTTTCCACATATTACCCGGCAGAAATTGCTTGGGTCGATGAGAGCACTCCAACTAAGGGTATAGATGAAGATTGGGGAGAAGGAAGATTTTCGATCAAGTACCATTCTATGCATTGCATTACCACGTTCAATGGTGAATTCTATGCACTAGCTGTGAACAATTTTGAGTTCGGAACATTGGTGTGCACCAACAATGCCCAGTTGGAGCAGGGCGCGAGCAATGTCAACATGGAGACACTATTTTCTTTTCCAGAACTTGGAAATGACAAGTTCTACCTTGTGAAGTCGGATGGTGATCTGCTGCTTGTGTTGTTGGGCGGTCGTTTGGAGGAAGGTCAAACAGTGGTGTACCGTGTGGACACTGAGAGCCGCTCTCTCCATGCCGTCAGTAACATTGGCAGTCGTGCCTTCTTCGTCCATCATGTCCGGTGTATCTCCGTCGACACCAGAGTGCACCCGACACTTCGACCTAGCTGCATCTACTACGCGGATTTGGGTTATATCAGAGAGTACTTTGATGATATGAACGCCTGGGATGAGTCGCCACTATATGTGGATAGATTACAAAAGTACGGTCTGAAAAAAGAACAAAGGCCATACCGTTTGGAGGATGTATTGGCTGCACACTGCAGACGGAAGGAGTTCAATGAATATTTCTTTCGGACCAGAAAATGGAGCGACGAATATATATATGATGAATGAAGAACAGATACATTGCGTCTTATATTATTTTCAGCTTAGTTTGTCATGAACATTAACATCGTTATTGGCTGCTTTTGGCTGCTGTATGCAGTTTATGTATTATACTTAGTTTTCTAGATTTATTATGCTGCTGTGAATTTATCCTATACTAGCTTCTAGATTTGCTACTAGATTTGTTACCATATTGGGCAAAAAATGAGGGCCAAAAGGCAACAATCATTGAAGAAAGACAGAAATAGAAGCTTCTCTAGATTTGATACTAATTTGGTGAAAAGAGAGAGAACTGTTTACAGAGAGAGAGGGGAAAAAGGCGCTCTGAAAAGTCAATGCCAATTTGGCCCGAGAGAGACAGAACCGAGCTCTCACGTACAACCAAACGCGGTCTCGTCCTGTCCCACGCGGTCCCTTTCTACCAGCCCCACGCGACGCGGCCCCACACGACGCGGCCCCACACGTCAGCACGGAACGGTCAACTTAACGGGATTCCTCCCGTCCGAGCGTCTGCGAGGGGTTTCAAACTAGAGCGAGGGGAAAACTGAGGAAAAACTAAGCGGCTGGGGAAAACTGAGTACAACTAACGACCTGAGGGCACGAAAATAGAAATCCCTTTGATGATTATGTGTCGAGTGTAGATGGTGTTCATAAGATTCACTTTGAACGTCTATTGAGCCAATATGGTAAAACTCTTGAAAAACTAGATGAACAAATGAGGCTTGAAAGAGAATATGCTCAAGATATTGCCTCACTAACCGAGTCTCTTGAAGAAGAGCAAGAGGAACGAGCAACTCTTGAAGAGAAGCTCAATTCCATTGAGGAATCTAATAATGAAGTTGTTTCCAAACTCATTAAAGAGCGAGATCATGCTCGTGCTAAAGTAAAAATGCTCAAAAAGGAAAAGGTTGAATTTGGTGTTGGTCATGATATACTTGTTAAGGATTTAGAAGATCTTGACAAGGCTCACAAGGCCTTGAAAAGTGAACACTCTATTCTTACCAAGTCACATGAACAACTTCAAATTCAATTGACTAAGAATAATGTGCCTAGTTCTTCTACTTCTACTTGTGATCATGCAAATGTTATTGAAGAAAATGCTAGGTTGGAAGATGAGCTTGCCAAGTTCTCCATTCCCATAGGTGAGAAAAACTTGAATGACCTTTTGAGTAAGCAAAAGGCATTTGGTGATAAAACGGGGATTGGCTATGTCTCAAAGAAGAAGAAGAAGAACAACAAGAAAAAGAAGGCCAAGCCCGCTCAAGCAAAGAAGGATCCTATTGTGAGTGGCAAAGCCACTCATGATGATCATGCGGGAATTGCTAACCCTCACTATGTTTTATTTCGTGATTATTATGGTGATGTTTATGCAAAATATGTTGGTCCAAATGATGGTTATGTTGCTTGGTCTATTTGGGTTCCAAAGACCCTTGTTGCTAACAAAAGAGGACCCATTGAAAAATGGGGACCTAAAACCAAGCAATGATCTCTTGTAGGACTATGCTTCTGGTGGATCAAAATGGGTGCTTGATAGTGGATGCACAAGTCATATGACCGGAAGCAAGAAGATTATGACGGAGATAAGGCCTAATGACAATCATATAACCGTCACTTATGGAGACATGTCACAATCCGAGGTATTGGGTCTTGGCAAGGTGGTGGTCGCACCGGATATTTCCCTTGTGGACGTCATGCTTGTTGAGACCCTAGGTTACAATTTACTTTCAGTTCGTGCACTTGGTAAGATGGGCATTGCCGTCTTCATTGATAATGACATTGTGGTACTCTTGTGGAGCAAGTCTCTAAAGGTCGCTTTCGTTGGACACATTGAAAATAACTTGTATGTGGTGGACTTTTCGGGGAAAACCACTACAAGTGCAATGTGTTTATTTGGAAAGGCCGATGTGGGTTGGCTTTGGCATCGCCGACTAGCCCATGTCAATATGAGAACTTTGCAAAGCCTTCACAAGGGTGGCCACATACTCGGACTAAAAGAGAATGTTTCTTTTGCCAAAGATCGTGTTTGCAGGGCTTGCGTTCTAGGAAAAATGCATGATTCTCCCCACCCAAGCAAGACTATCATTTCTTCCAAGAGGATCTTGGAGCTCCTTCATGTGGATCTTTTTGATCCTCCCTCTCATGCAAGTCTTGGTGGGAAGAAATATTGTTTGGTGATTGTTGATGACTATTCAAGATATACTTGGGTTTACTTCTTCAAGCATAAGAGTGAGACTCAACAAACCGTCATCGACTTTGCCAAGGAAGTTGAACGTCAACATGGGCAAACTATTTTGGCAATTAGAAGTGATAATGGCTCGGAGTTCAAGAACTACACCTTAAATGGATTTCTTAGTGATGAGGGGATTCGTCATCAATATTCCGCTGCATACACCCCTCAACAAAATGGTGTGGCCGAAAGGAAGAACCGGACTCTTATGGATATGGCTAGGTCCATGTTGGCGGAGTTTAAGTCTCCATACAACTTTTGGGCCGAAGCTATCTCTACGGCTTGTCACTCATCAAACCGGCTCTTCCTCCGCAAAGGCCTAAACAAGACTCCATATGAAATACTCACCGGAAGCAAGCCCAACATCTCCTACTACCGGGTTTTCGGGTGTAAGTGTTTCTTTAAAAGAAAAGGAGTTCGTTTAGGTAAATTTGATCCAAAAGCAATAGAAGGTATTTTTGTTGGTTATGGTGCCGAATCCCACACTTATAGAGTCTTCAACAAGTCCACCGGACGTGTTGAAGAATCTTGTAGTGTGGTATTCGAATAGAATGACGGCTCCCAAGGGGGGCGAGATGTTGTTTCTTGTGATGTAGATGATGAAATACCTCGAGAAGCCATAGGAAGAATGGGCGTGGGATTTTTCCGCCCCATTGAGGGACACCTTGTGGCCGACCGGGAAGGACTATGCTCTACTCAAGTGGAGCCTTCATCTTCACAAGCTCAACAAGCCTCTCCCAAGGAAGCAACTAATGCACCAACCGAAGAACAAGACAAGGACCTTCATGAAGAAGAAGGGGCACCACCATCCTCTCCGGTTATTTCAACCGCCCCCAATTCTTCACATGACCAAGATCAACCTTCTCATGAAGATAATGATGATCAAGGTCAATTCAATGGTCAAGACGGGGACCAAAATGATCAAGTGACTCCTCCAAGGTCAAATGAGGAGATCGAAGCCCGTCGCAAGAAAAGAGTTGAAAGGGATTTGGAGCTTAAAGGTCATACCCTTGAGAGGGTTATTGGAGATTTAAGAAGCAAAGTGTCAACCCGGCGTCAATTGGCACAATTTAGCTCTCATCATGCTTATATCTCCATGATTGAACCCAAGAAAGTATTTGAAGCACTTGAAGATCCGGATTGGTTGGATGCTATGCATGAAGAACTCAACAACTTCAAGCGCAATAATGTATGGGTGTTAGTAGAGAAGCCAAAGGAGTGCCACAATGTGATTGGCACAAAGTGGATATTCAAGAACAAGCAAGATGAGCATGGAATTGTTGTGAGGAACAAGGCAAGATTGGTTGCTCAAGGTTTCTCTCAAGTTGAAGGCATTGACTTTGGAGAAACTTATGCTCCCGTGGCTCATCTTGAGTCCATCCGTATCCTTCTTGCATATGCCACTCATCATAATTTTAAGTTGCAACAAATGGATGTTAAGAGTGCTTTTCTTAATGGTCCATTGAAAGAGGAAGTGTATGTTAAGCAACCCCCGGGGTTTGAGGATCTCAACTTTCCTAACCATGTCTACAAACTCCATAAGGCACTCTATGGCCTTAAACAAGCCCCACGTGCGTGGTATGAGCACCTTAGGGAGTTGTTGGTAGACCGTGGGTTTGAAGTTGGGCAAATCGATCCTACTCTTTTTACTAAGAGGGTCAATGGGGAGCTTTTCGTATGCCAACTATATGTTGATGATATTATCTTTGGCTCTACTAACAAAGCTTTTAATGATGAATTTTCAAAGCTTATGACCGATAGGTTCGAGATGTCTATGATGGGCGAAATGAAGTTCTTTCTTGGTTTTGAAATCAAGCAATTGAAAGAAGGGACTTTCATTTATCAAGCCAAATATGTCCAAGACATGCTCAAGAGGTTCAAGATGAAAGAACTAAATGGGGCCGCCACACCAATGGCCACAAAATGTCATCTTGAGCTTGATCCCAATAGTAAAGATGTGGATCAAAAGGTATACCGTTCTATGATCGGTTCTTTGCTTTACCTTTGCGCATCTAGACCCGATATTGTGTTGAGTGTAGGTGTGTGTGCAAGGTATCAAGCCGCTCCTAAAGAAAGCCACCTTATGGCGATTAAGAGAATCTTTCGATATTTGGTTCATACCCCAACTTATGGGCTTTGGTATCCCAAAGGCTCAGATTTCTCTCTTTGTGGCTTCACGGATTCGGATTGGGCCGGTGACAAGGATGATAGGAAATCAACCTCCGGAGCTTGCCAATTTCTTGGTAGGTCTTTGGTGTGTTGGTCTTCTAAGAAGCAAAATTGTATATCTCTCTCCACCGCCGAAGTCGAATATATTGCCGCCGCAAGTGGATGCACTCAATTGTTGTGGATGAGGCAAACTTTAAAGGAATATGGTGTCAATTGTGACAAAGTGCCTCTTTTATGTGACAATGAGAGTGCTATCAAGATAGCCTATAATCCGGTGCAACATTCAAGAACCAAGCATATTGAGATCCGGAATCATTTTATTAGAGATCATGTTGCCCGTGGTGATATTGAGCTTGCATATGTAAGCACCAAGGATCAACTTGCCGACATATTCACGAAGCCCCTTGATGAAGCAAGATTTGGATATTTGAGGAATGAGCTAAATATCATTGATTTAAGGAGTGTGGCTTGAGCATCTTGCAAATACACCTACTTTTCAATACTTGTTTGGTTTAGGTGTGGGCATGGAGATAGGGGGAGTGCGGTCCTAATTAATTGGGCTATCCCTCCCCCCATAATGCCAATAGTGATAAAATTGTTCTCTTTCTATCATTTGTGTGATATATGAGTTTCAATGACGAGTATTGGTTATGGACCCAAGATATATCTTCGCGGTCCAATGCCATAACACTCATACATGGTGGCCTCGGCCACCGACCTCTTCTTTTCGAAGAGTTGATTCTTTGCAAATCCTATTTGAGTTTTATTGAGCTTTTTTGTCATTATCTCTATCCTTGAAATGGGAAGGCACTAGCATTGGTTTTTCCAAAGATTTCTTGTGTTTTGCAATGCCAAGTGCCAAGAACCACTCCATGCATGTTTTCTATCCTAAGCCCACTTATCTAAAGCCAAATCATCCTCTCTTGCATGCCCAGAACTTCCAGAAATCAAAATCATCTGTTTTGGGTCATCTAGACCGGCTTTAGCCGGTCTGGTACCGGAAATAGCCGGTCTGGTACCGGAAATAGCCGGTGTCCGGCTTTAGCCGGGCACCCCGGCTATAGCCGGCCTGGGGATTTCGAGTCCAAGTCTTTAGGCCGTGGGGGTGAGGGTTTCCTCAGTTACCCCCACGGCTATTCTTCTCCACTTGACCCCTCCTTCCTTGGACCCGCCGCCGCCGCCATTCGCCCCTCCTCTCCGGTGCCCTCCCCATGGACCAGGGTACCCTCCCCTACCTTCACCTCTCTCTCTCTCCCTAGTTCTCTCTAGGGTTAGGGTTAGTTGATCTTGTGGTACCTTGTGGTCATCTGGGAATGTTTGGATTCGTGATTTCCTTCCTGCATTGCATAAATTGAAAGTACTAGACTAGTTTTGGTGGCCTACTCCTGTGATTTCGCAGCCTGTTCATCTGGTCCGGCTTTTGCCGGTGTCAGACCGGCTAAAGCCGGCCTGACCGGCTAAAGCTGGCCTAAGGCCGGAAATAGCCGGTGTAGATCACCATTTACAGTCCTGTTTTTTCCTTTTATGCTATTGCTCTTGTTCCTCTGGCATGCATGCTTATCCTATATGCTTTCTACCTATGTGCTGTGTGCAGGTGGTTCTCGACCCAAGCGGTCACGATATGTTGATCCCTCGCTTGCCTGCCGTCAAGAGCATCAAGATGCTCGTATGACAACTGCTATGAAGAAGAAGCGATTGGAAGAACGGAAGAAGAAATCTCTGTTTGCCAACATTAGTGATCTCAAGAAGCTGTCCAAGCAAGAGTACCGGGAGTTCCGTGAGCAGAAATTCTACACCATGCCTAGGGACACTGACAGTGGGTCCTTCTACCGGTCAGAGCATCAGCGGATATTTGAGCAGATTTATGCGACCATGAGCACAAAGGTTTGCCCCATGAAGGTCACCAACATTGCATCGCTGTCCAGGGATGAGTACTTTGCCGATGCTCTTTGGGTCACCGAGAAGTTGGGTTTGCACAAGTTGATGGTCTTCAAGCAAGACTATAATCCTCATCTGCTTCAGCAGTTCTTTGCCACATTGGAGTTTGATACTCGGGATGAGGTTGGTTTCACTTGGATGTCAGGTGAAGTGAGGAAGTACTCGACCATGTCTCGCTTTGGGAAGCTTTTGGGCTATAGGTTTGATGCCATTCATCGACCTAGAGGTGCCCGCTTGCATCTTGACACCACTGAGTACAACAAAGGGAAGATCCAGTGTTTGTATGGTCCAGGGGGCAAAGCGGGAGAGACTGCAAATCTCCTTCCCCTCTATGATATTTTGCTTCGGATATTCCGTGCCAACATTGCTCCAAGTGGGGGCAACAATGATTCTATCAGAGGTGGTCTTGTGCATTTGCTCCACCATGCCCGTCTTGTCTTCGAGGCCGGAAGAGATTGTGAAGGGATGGAGCTCGATGTGATGTACTTCATCTTCATGGAGATGAAGATTGCTATGCTTGATAGGAAGATCCCTTCTTATGCTCCATTCATCATGAGGCTCATCATTGACAGAGGCATTGAAGGAGACTTTGAGATTGAGGAAGCTTTGCTTGATGAAGAGTTGGAAGTGCACAAGCCCAACAAGCTCTACAAGAAGACCGCTCATTTGGTGTCTAACACCTCAAGTGCTTATCCCTCTTCGAGTGATGTGTTGGGTGGCAATATCTATGCTACTGGTTCTAGGAGGAAGAATGCGGATCCACCAAGTGGTGGAATGGCTCAAGAGATGAAGAAGCTCAAGTGGTGGCAAAGGGCTTTATTTTGCATGAACAATGATGTGTGTCAAACTCAATACAAGGACTATGTGGACCGCAAGCACATCCACAAGAAGCAAAGGGATTTGGATGCTCGTTTGAGGGCTGTGGAGAAGGGCAAAGGTGCTAGCCATGAAGAAGAGTCCCAAGAGCAAGATCAATCCGAGGACACTTTTTCTTTTGGCAAGTAGAATGAAGGATCAACCTTTGATTGGAAGGAGTTAGCCGAAGTCACCTCCAAGGGCAAGGAAGCCGTTGATGAAGAAGATGAGGAAGAAGATGGAGATGATGATGAAGAGGAAGAAGACGATGACCAAGAAGATGATGAGGATGATGAGGACTTTGATGATGTTGATGAGTGATCTCGTGTTGTGGTCTCCCTTTTTGGCGTCTTGATGCCAAAGGGGGAGAAAGTCTCATTTGCATGTGTTTCCATTTGGATTTGGTTTTCCATTTGGATTTGGTTGGGTCACAAGCCCTTATGTCGTGTGCTGGCTCGCTTGTGTCCCATGGTTGAACTTATCGTTATCTACTATGTGTTGAACTATATGCTTATTGTGTAGTAGAACTTATGTTTATCGTTATTAATCCTACTTGCTATATCTTGTCATATTATATGTTTGTTGATTATGTGCTATTGAATTATGATATATATCTTGTGCATATATGGATCACATTATAAAATCTAGGGGGAGTTCTTATTGTTGATGTGTCTTTGTATTCAAATACAAATTTAAAATAAGGCACATAGCAAGGGGGAGATCCGTCTATATTTTATATAGTTTGAAACATGCAAAATTATGTATTGTCATCAAACACCAAAAAGGGGGAGATTGAAAGAGCATTTCCCGCCTAATTGATTTTGGCGTTTGTTAACAATACATTATCTATTAATGTGTGATTATGCTTTGCAGGATTTAATTATGTTCTTGCACAAGATATTGGGTTTCCTATATTATACTTGATATTTAATATTGCCCAAAGGAAATTATTGAGGAAATGGTGAAAATATGCTCTGGGAGAAGTTTCAAATGAAGTTGGGTCAGTTAGGCCGGCTTTAGCCGGTCCCCAGACCGGCTATAGCCGGACTGCCCGATTTCGGAAGGGGTCCTGCGCCTCTGGACTCAACCGGCTATTTGTCCGGCTATTTCCGGCTGGGCCGGATATTTCAGGCCGGCTATAGCCGGTGTGAGGCCGGCTTTAGCCGGTGTGGCCGGCTTTAGCCGGACTTAACTCCGGCTATAGCCGGACTTCCTGGCTGGCAACGGTCAGATATTTTGGGGGGGTATAAATACGCCCACCTTCTTCTCCAACCAGCAGCTCGTGAAAATAGAAGAAGACCACCATTGTTGAGCTCTCAAATCAACTAGATCTCCTCCCTCAACCCACCAAAGCTCTTGATCTTTGGAGAATCGAAGGAGAAGACCATCATCTACATCCTCACCGAAGCGATTTGATTTCCCCTCTCATTTGCTTGAGGGCCCTTGTGTCTTGGGTTCCCTTGTGTCCCAAGACCTTGTTTGTGTATTTGATATATTGCTACTTGTTGTTTGACAGCATTGTGTTGTGCTTGGGAGCCTCCAATTCGGTTGTGGATGCGTGCCCCAAGATTGTAAAGGCCGGTTCCGCCTTGAGGAATCCCTTAGTGGAAAGTGAGCTAGGCCTTTGTGGCGGAAGCTTGCACCGGAGAATAGGGTGAACCTTTGTGGCGTTGGTTAGGCCTTTGTGGCAACCACACCCCTCCAACGTAGACGTACTTCCCCTAAAAAGGAAGGAACTACGGGAATTACATCCGTGTCTCCGTGTGCTCCACTCTCGGTTACCTTTATCCTTTATTGCCTTTACTTATTGTATCTTGTTTAGCTTGCTAGTTGACATATAGGTAAATTCACCTTAGTTGCATATCTAGAGAATTTACCTTTGTGTCAAGCCTAAATTGAAAAAGAACTAAAATTTGAGTAGCACCTATTCACCCCCCCCCCCCCCTCTAGGTGCCCATACGATCCGTTCAGTCGCCGGACTTCCGGTGCCCCGGCACCTGGAGGTTGAGCGCCGGCTGGCGCGGCGCGCCAAGCCGCCGTCCACCGGTAGTACTACGAGGTCTTCACGCCGGAGGAGCGCAAGGACCCGCTCTGGGACCCCGACAACGTGGACCACTGGACGACGTTCTTCACTGAGCGCCGTCTCACGGAGCTGCCGCACTACGAGGGCAGCGGCCCTCCGCCGCCCAACAAGAACGCCGCCGCAAGGAAGGTGTGGTGGGGCGTCGAGGGCCGCACCCTCCCCGTCGTCCTCGACCACATAGCTGCGGGTAACCACCCGCGGCTGAAAATGCTGCAGCGGCAGCACTGGCTGCCGCGCAGGATGGACGGCCCAGTGTCGTCGTCCTCGCGGTCGTCTTCATCGACGCTGAGGACCCCGCGCAGCGGCGGCTGCGTCGTCATCGGGTCGCCACCATCAGCGCCGACCCGTCTCCTCCGCCCGAAGGAGCCGGGACGCGGCGCGTCCAGTGCCCAGGTGAAGAAGGAGCCCGACTCCTCCTGCGTCAAGAAGGAGCACGACTTCACCTGCGTCAAGAAGGAGCACGACGCGCCCGCGCCGCCTTCTTCGAAGAAGGCCCGCCGCCTCGCCGACGATGCCGCCCGCCAGCTCGACTACCAGACCCCGGACGACCCGGAGGAGTTCCCCGGCCAGAGGACGGCGGAGCGCACCTCCTTCAACGAGGTCCAGCCGGGGACCTTAGAGTTCGCCCTTGCCTGGTCCAGGCAAGACGCGAAGAGGGCCGAGGCAGAGCGCGCGCAACCGCCTCGGTCTCTGCGTCAATCTGGACGACGCCGGTCCGAGCTGGCGTCACGGCGGCGACGATGGTGGCCGGGGCTGCAGCACCTGGGCGGCCAAGGATGAGCCGCCGTCGGACGACGACGACGACGAAGACAATGACGTCTTCTACCGCCGCCTCGCCATGAATTAGTTTAGATTTACTGTTTTTTAGTTGAATTTCAACTATCTTTGTAAAATTCGTCGTGTTTTTATAAATTTCGTCAGTTTTTAAATTTAGGATGGGAAGCGCGGGTGGAAAACCACCGCCCCAATACGAAATTCAGCGCCAAATTGCTCTTAGTTTCACGAGCTCGGTCTACTCTACTAATCAAGTTACTCGATGACGTACGGCACCACCAGCAGTACCTCCTCCCTTTCCTCCACAAATGCATTGCAGGCAGCACCAAATGCAATGGCTGAGTGCTAGTACGTGGGTACAAGCGGTACCCGTGTTTTGACAAGACAAGACACACTGGAAAAGACACATGAAGAGTACAGCAAATGCAGACCACAAAAGAGAGAAAAGCAGAGGTTGCCATATTGCCAAAAGGGTATGCTTGCAGTACTATAGATTAGCATTCAGCAATAGCAGTACATCACATCACTGTCAATCGATAGAGCAGATCATTACTACTAATTGAATATATATATATGTGGAGAATTACTACTAACTACTAGCTTACTGCAAATCAACTAACAAACCATACGACAGAGCGCTAATGATAGAACTGCTCTACTAATCTAGGTAACGCGCACGCTTGATGAAGCCCGCCATGCCAATGCCATCGTCGTCTCGGTCCTGAAAGCTGTGCGCGCACGGAGTATTCAGTACCCGTGCAACGCCGGAGCGCCACCGTAGTAGTAGCCCAGGTCGCCCAGGCCGTGAGCCGGAGCCGGCGCCGGAGGAGCATACCCGTATGCACCCAAACCAGCACCAGGCAGGGCCTGGTAGTAGGACGGGACGGACGAGGACGGCCACGGGTACGGGTACGCCGCCCCGTAGCCCGCGGCGCCGCCGAGACCCAGCCCCATCATCTGCTGCTGCTGCTGGTTCGCCGCCCACGCCGCGGCCGCGGCCTGACCGCCGTACTGCTGACGGGCCGGCGCCTGCGCCTGGAGCTGCAGGTTGGCGAGCAGCGCCTGCAGCGCGGCGTCGTGGTCGTCGAAGTCGCCGCCCTTCTTGCCGCCACCCTCCTTGCAGGGGGGCTCCTTGGGCAGCAGCAGGTCGACCTTCTTGCCGGTGGCCTTGCGGAGGCGGCGCCGGAGCCGCTCGGGGTCCGCGGTGGCCAGGAGCCGCACCTCGCCGCTGCTCTCGGCCGCGGAGGTGTCCGCCGCCTCCACGCCGGGCAGCAGCGTGAGCTCGCGCACCGCGCCGCGCACCTTGACGACGCAGCCGTGGCAGCGGCAGTGCATGGCCACCTTCAGCACGAACTCCCTCGCCGCCACCGCCTCCGCCTCGCAGAGCCTCTCCCCGCCGCCGTTGCCGCGGCCGCTCTTCTTCTTCCCCATCGCCGATCCCTGACCTCTCGAGCTACCGATGGTGTCTAGCCTAGCCTTCACGGACCTGGGACCTGAGCGAACGCGGAATCGGGGCAATGGATGGATATGGACCTCTGTGGTGTGCTGGCTCTATATAGAGCGAGCGAGCGAGCGAGCGAGGGAGGCGAGTGGAGTGAGCTAGCTAGCTAGTGGTGGAGCTACGTGTGGAGCTACGTGTGTAGGGAGAGACGGAGCGGGCGTGAGGTCGAGTCAAGAGTCTTTGTCTGTGGGTCAGCGAGCAGCGAGAGGATGCAAAACGAAGTGACGACGAACATGCAGACGAGCAGCTGACCGTGATTGGATTGGATGGGAAATTTGGAGGTGACCATTCACGAACTGTTGCCGCTGCACCGCGCTACTGCCATTGCCAGTGCCGGCCGCTTTGACCACTGGCCGTGGCCGGGAAGGGATCCTTCTTTGCTAAGTAAAACGATCCAAAGTATGTTTTCTGGCATCGATCTGGAACAAGGAATAGTCGTCTAATTCGTTTTGCGAATAATTTGGTCAAGCACGAAGAAGACTGTTGACGATACAAGCTTTGTAACACTGCTCGGTCAGAGGGGTTTGCTGAAGAAACACAACATAACATTTTTCCTCTTATGGGAAAGAATAAAAGGGAGCAACTGGTTAGCTCAACTCGAAAACAAATGAGGCGACTATAAGTGCTTTATATAGCTCAACTGCAACAAGTGTTGATCTTGAGCTAACACTAGCTCGCTTAATTTAGCACTATAAAATATAATCATGTACTCCCTTCGATTAAAAATAAGTGTCCGATTGGAATTTCTTGGTTAAAAGAGGGGGACGCCAACACGAAATTTTTTCACCTGCGTGCCAACGGCTAGAGACGAAAGAATCACATCCCTTCGCTGGCCGGGCCAAGCGGGTTGGTGTCTGAGCATGATGAGAAGGCGCAGTTGTTGTTTCAGCATTTCTCAAGTCTCATGGAAACCGACGAGGCACCGACAAGGGAGCTCAACTGGGACAGAGCTAGGGCACCTGGATGCTCCCTTTTCCTTGCGTGAGCTGAAAGCCGTTGTCCATGATTCCAATGGTGAGAAGGCGCCACGGCCAGATGGGTTTGCAGGTGATTTTTTCAAGAAGTGCTGGCATTTCATTTGCCACGACCTGCCTGCTGCCATGAACTTAATGCATGAGCTGAAAGGAAAGCATTGGAATCTGCTGAACTCCGCGTCCATTGTCTTGCTTCCTAAGAAGAATGAGCCACTTGATCCAAGGGATTACAGGCCTGTGAGTCTGATGCATAGTGTTTCCAAGCTGCTTTGCAAAATGTTGGCCAATAGGCTAGCACCAGAGTTGAAGAAGCTAGTGTCAATGGGGCAGAGTGCTTTTATCAAGGGAAGGTCAATTCAGGATAATTTCCTTTATGTGAAGAACGTGTTAAGGAAGGCCCACAAGAAGGAGAACCCTTTGATTTTTCTCAAGCTGGACATAGCCAAGGCATTTGATTCAGTCAATTGGGGTTTCCTCCTGCAAGTCTTGGCCAAGATGGGGTTCGGGTAGCGATGGCGTGATTTGGGCGCTCTCATTCTGGCCTCTTCTAGCTCCAAGATTATGCTGAATGGCAGGATGGGGCTGCCATTTAGGCATAGGAGGGGGCTTCGGCAGGGGGACCCTTTGTCCCCGATGTTGTTCATCCTGGTCATGGAACCTTTGCAGCGCCTTCTGGAGTTGGCAACTAACCAGCATTTGTTGTCCCCCCTGAACTGCCGCACGACGAGGTTTCGGGTTAGTTTCTACGCAGATGATGCAGCTCTCTTTGTGATTCCTGTAAAGGAGGACATCACGGCCATCCAGAGGCTGCTACAGCTTTTTGGAAGCGCTTCAGGGCTAAAAACCAACATTGACAAATGTGTTGCCTATGCCATCGCCTGTGAGAAGGTTGACCTTGACCCTTACTGCAAGACTTTGGTGGTACGCAAGGTTCCCTTCCCTAAAAGTACCTTGGGCTGCCACTGAGTCACAAGAAGCCGAGAAGAGTTGAAATGCAACATCTGTTGGACAAAGCGGTGTGAAGATTGAAAGCCTGGAAGGGAAAGCTGATGAATCACAGAGGAAGGCTCATCCTAATTAATAACGTTTTAACAGCCACGGCTACTTACCACTTGACGATTTTTAGACCTGACCCTTGGTTGGTGAAGAAGTTCAATGCTCTCCGGCAAAATTTCTTCTGGGCTCCAGACGATGAGAAGGTTTCAGGGGGGAAATGTCTCGTCTGCTGGCAGAAGGTTTGCGCCCCTCTCAGGTACGGAGGTTTGGGCATCAAAGATTTGGCCGCCTACAGCAGGGCGCTCCGGCTGCGTTGGGAGTGGTACAGGTGGAATGGCCGGGCAAGGCCATGGGTGGGAACCGATACTCCTTGTGATCAAGGTGACAAGGACATGTTCGCTGCTTGCACCACGATCTCGCTTGGCAATTGCGAGACGGCTAGATTTTGGATAGACAAATGGTTGCACGGGCATGCACCTCAGCACCTGGCCCCGCTCTGTTTCCCCCTCGCCGCCAGGAAGACACTTTCAGTTAGACAAGCCTTGGACCGGGGGCGGTGGATGATTGGCTTGCAGCGTATGGAGAATGGGGAGCAGCTGGCCCAATTCATTGATCTCTGGACACAGGTGCAGCAGGTCATCCTTCAAACCGGCCGTCCCCGATGCTATCTCCTGGAACCTGACTGCCAACGGCAAGTACTCCGCCAAGTCGGCCTACGAGGTGCAATTCCTAGGTAGGATTCTGCAGCCGCACTTGGAGCAGGTGTGGAAAGACAGAGCGAATGGGAAGGTGCAGGTGTTCATTTGGTTGTTGCTTCAGGATAGAAAATGGACAGCTGAAAGGCTAAGGGCCAGAGGTCTGCCTCATGATGCCCAATGTTGCCTCTGCGATCAGAGTTTTGAGACGACACAACACCTGGCTTTCCATTGCCCTTTTGCCAAGGAGGTGTGGTGCAACTTCCAGGGCTCCAACCCGGTGGCCACCAGAATCGCTGCCTCTTCCGGCACGGTGCGTGGCTGGTGGAACAAGCTTCGGCAAAGAAGATCGAATGAGAGAAGCAAGCGCGCAATCTCTCTTTCCTTATATGTCGTCTGGCACATCTGGAAGGAGCGCTATAGAAGGATCTTCGATCAAGAGACAGCTTCGCCGCAGGTGGTGGCCGGCCTCATTAGGGCTGACATTGAGGAATTGCTGCTTGCAAAGGGCAGAGAGTTGGCCTAAAAGGATGTGTAGTTCGGGCGGCTCAGGTGTCCCTAGGTGTTTGAGGTGTTTTCTCCTACTGAGCGTTGCTAGCGGTGCTTAAGGTGTTTTTCTCTCGAGTTGTTGACCCACTCCTCGGCAGTTTCCTTGTAAGCTTGTAACCACCGGGATTTTTTTTCCCTCCCCTCTTTTAATGCATAAAGGCAGAGCTCCTGCTGTTCTCGTCAAAAATTTTGTACTAACTTAGTATAAAATTTATTCTAAGTCACCGAAAGTTATTTTTGATCTTAGGGAGTATAAAAATGTTTACATATTAACAATATTCACCTTATATGTTGTGGATGAGATTTATTATTTATAATTTGGATGAAATTTGATTGACCAAATATGGAAGATTTAATTTATTCGTTGGCAGAGCCGTACAGCCCATGCCGACGGCAAACCAAACGTTGCTAATGCCCAGGAGCACACACACTACTACCAAATCTCCTTTATAAGAATGCATGGTAAGCAAAACGTGGCATGGCATCGTCCATGTGCGACAGTGGGAGAACTTGGTGCAGCCCATGCTGGTTTCGGCGATGCAGCATTACATCGCCTATCTTTGATCATCATGATGGCAAACCGAACGAACGTTAGCCAATGTTGCTCTGTCTACCGACTCCTGCCTTTGCGAGTTCCGGCAGCGTGGGGTTTTCTGGCACCGACCAAAAAGAGCGGATTCCGATGGGTTCATTTTTGGTCACTACACACAACCGCTCTGAAGTCTGAACGTTGCTGTGTTCCAATGCAGCCAGAGGCTCTGCAGCGATCTCATCTCAGAGACAGGGATGGATACAGAAAACGAAACAACATGCAGCACAAGGAAACGAACTGAACTGCCCAACTCACTCACCGCGGTACGGAGAGCACAAGACTACGAGTCCAATCCATTGACCGGACTCGAGTCGCGCCGCGTGGTCGATCACTGATTCAGAGAAAAGAGTAAGACACGGTGGCCATCATCGCTGGGATCTCATCTCTAGCTTCTCCTCAATGGCGATCCAACGCGTGGTTGACGCAGGACTTGGCTTCCTTTCCTTGAGAGTTCCCGCAGCAGTGCCCCACTTGCTTCTTGTTTTACTGCGACACATGCCAAACTTGTAATAAACGGTTTATACAGTACTCGTGATCATCCAAAGCTTCGCAGTGAAGGACCGTCCGAATCTTCAGTACCCTGGCCAGTCACAAGGGATGACAACTGACTAGTGCTCCAAACCTCACTAAACAAGAACAAGGAAAGGAACGATGGCGTGATCTAGCATGAAGTTGATGATGGATTGTGGCGTCTGGTGGCTCTGTGCCTGTGCTGCTTAGCCCTTCAGAGCTCATAGCCCGCCAGTGTCCCCGTGTCGTCGGACACAGCCCACACGCCGAGCTCGCCGGGAGAAGGTGCTGACCAGCTCCGAAGGTGCGGCCGGGATCCTCCATGTCTCCGGCAGTGGCGGGGTACTTGGAGTTACAGGAAAGGTGGCAAGGCAATTTCGTGGTCTTCCTGTGCAATCCATAACCTGAAACATCAAGTTGAGAAAATGTGATCATGGGGTAGATCAGACAGCAGGTGGGATAAAAGGGATAGCTGGTGACCTACGTCCCTTACTGTGACGAAATGGAGATGAAATTTTTATGAAAGTTTGATAACATCCAGAAACAGCGTACACTGAATGTGGCGTTTGGACACGAACCAACCATGATTACACAAAATTACAAGTCCTTGGCAGCCAAACTACCTAATTCGGTGCAAAGTACCTTCAGGGTTTTTATGCACCTGTTATTGCCCAACTACAAAAGAACATCAAGGAAATAACTACGTACTTCTACAGGACCAAGACAATGCTCCGCCTATTTACAGCTGCCAGCTATGTACTTTTCAACGGCATCATTGTATATATAGTATGATTTATCATGGTACTTTCGATGGAAATTTGACTTTTTGGTCCAAAATAATGGTACCTGGCTATCTCGGTTCTTGGCTTGCTGAGAAGCCACAGCGCCTCCTTCAGACATGGTTGCCTGGGTTTCTATTTTCACGTGCTTCTGTGTCAGCTCATGCAACAAACAACATATCTTCTCTGGGTCTATTGTCCCGACTACTATCACCTCTGCTGTCTCCGCCACCAGATCAGCCCTCTCCACCCCTTCATAACAAAGTAACGTGAAGGACAAAATTAAGATCGTTCAGAAATGCAGTGGAGCAGAAAACATGCCCGATTACACATGGAAATAAATATGTACCTTCTGAAAGGGTGATCTGTCTTACCGCGTCCTTGATCTTCGTGATGCAACCGTTGCACTGGCAGTGCATGATGACCGTAAGAACACAAGTCTTTGACGCATTGTCCTTGTGTTGTTCCTGTCAGACATTCATAAGAACCTCTCAATCTCAGAACATAGTATGAAGAATTAGTTGTACCATGGCTGTGTCCATAGGTTTACATGCTCGGAAGAACATACCTTTTCCATGATCAGTTAGACCTTCTCTTAAGCTTGGTCTTGATACTTCAATTCTCCAGAGTGCGAGTATCCTACTTATACAGAGAGCAAAGAGTTGGAGCAGAAAAGAAAAGGTCAGCTATTGTTGAGGTTGGCCATCACCTTCTTGACATTCTTACGGATGAAAAGGAAATCTGCCTACAAAAAATTAGTTTGAACCCTGCTTAATCTCACGTTAGCTAACTAGTAGAATATAAACATTTAAATATTGAAACAGAGCAACTAGCATTTAGAATACAAGAATGTAGTGTATGTTTTAAACTCTAGAAATAACGTTTGGAATATGCATTTCTATCAGACAGCACATATCTTTCTTAAACAAGGATGAGGAAAAGCAGTAGTTTGCCATTGCAACTATCAATTGTGTGAGCTTCCTTTTGTGCTCTAATTTTTCTTTCCTCAGTTTAACAGCACAATGATGTTGAGTCTTCAGTTATAATTCTGAAAGAGGTAGGTCATCTGTCAATCTGCATTCAACAGTGAATTGTTGGTTTTGGTCAACTCACTTTGGTTTAAATCTTAATCAACAGGCAAAAAAAGTTTAATGTTTCAAAATTCTGAAAAAAAAGTCCCCATATGCACCACACAAAAAAAAGTAAAAAAACGAAGCAATAGAGAGTTACTCACATCACCACCAGTAGTCCATGCAAGAGCATGACCCTTGTGTCATTATATGAAGCCTGATTCCATCATTCACAGAAATATTTCTGTTGTAAATCTTCGACAAAAACTTGAATGAGGAATGGCAACAAACTTGCATCCGACGATTAGTGACAATTTCTATTGGGGGTTTAGGGTCTTGGACTGAATTTACCAACCCAAATGCTAGAGCAACCATCTCACTATGGTGAGCAGTCTCTCCTCTACTCAAACTGCGTCCTAAAATGCGCAACTTCCTCGACATATCTTCAAGGATCAAATTAATTTCCTTAGCCTGGGGGTGGGAAGCATCAGTGGTAGTCCCAAATTGATGAACCTTACCATTCCACTCTATATAGCTACATTTTGGATGCTTTGTGCTCAGATTTGTGGTTTATAGACTTTCTCACCCTTGCAGCCCTCTCTTTTCTCTTTTCATCTGCAAATAAGTCAGACAAGAGGAGGTTTTCAGGCTTGCAGCTAGGATCAAACTGAAGAAGTTGCCCCTCTGCAAGTTTTCCAATCCTAATATTTCCATGGACCCTACATGCTCTCAGAAGAGATGACCACACAACCTTATTTGCTTTGAAAGGCATGTTCTGGATGAAATGATAAGCATTGTCAAGCCGTCCATCTCTTGCAAGAAGTTCAGACATGCAAGCATAATGCTTAATGTCTTGTTCGACGCCATACTTGTCTACCATTGAATCAAATATCTCAAACCCTTGTGACACCAAGCCACTGCGGCTGCATGCACCCAGGACTGCCATAAACGTGATCTTATCGGGATGGAGCCCAAGTGACCGCATTTCATTAAAAAGCATAATAGCTCTCTCACCAAAACTGGTATGGGCAAGTCCATTTATCATAGCATTGAACAAGTGAACGGTCTTGAATTCGTCATCCACACCTGAAAACACATCCATAGCTGTCTGTATGCACCCATGCTTTGCATACATGTCCACAAACGATGTAGCAAGTCTTGCATTTGTACTAAGCAGCCCCTTATGCTTTACACGATGATGAAGCCTCTTTGTCACATCGATTGCACCACACTGAACACAAGCTGAAAGCACCGCAACTACCGTGACTTCATCTGCCTCAAATCCCGCCTCCTCCATCTCCTCGAATAACATCAATGCCTCCTTATACCTGCCTGCCTGCACAAATCCACCAATAAGAGCCGTCCATGCGACCAGATCCTTCTCGGGCATCTCATCAAATAACCTTCTAGCCACGGTAACCTCCCCAGACCTTGCATACCCTGACACCATCCTGCTCCATAGCCTCACACCCCTGGCCTTCTCCCCTGCCAAATCAAACACCCTCCTGGCAAGAACCAGCCCCCCGCACTGCACATACATGTCCACCAACCCGATCGCCACCTCTTTTGAATGAAACACCTTCCTGACAAGTGCTCTCCTAGCAACCCCGTGCATCGTTTTTGCCAACCTCAAATCCTTCAATCCAGCACATGCACCCGACAACGCTGTTACGGTCCACCCATCCAACCGGAATCCTCTGTCGAGCATGATCCTGAATACGGCAAAAGCGTCATCGATGCAGGAAGAGATCGCATAGGAATATATCAGCGTGTTGAACGACACGGCATCCCTCACAGGCATTTCGTCGAACAGGGTGCGTGCGAGCGTGGGTGAACCGAAGGACGCGTAGAAGTGGAGCAGGGAGTTGGCGGCGAAGAGGTCGGAGGCGTAGCCCGACTTGACGAGGAAGGCGTGGGTGGAGAGTCCCGGGTAGGGAGACGTGTGGCGGGAGCAGGCGGCGAGGGCGGCGGAGAGGGAGTGGGAGTTGGGGAGGGTCTCCGTCTCCTGGGGGGATTTCGGCGACGGTTGACGGTCGCGGTCGCGCAGGAGCCGGAGGAAGAGGCGGAGCGAGGCGAGGTGGTTCCCCGACCGGAGGTGCGGGCGGAGGAGGCGGGAGGCGGCGTGGGCGGGGAGCGGGAGGCCGAGGAGGAGGAGCTGCGCGTGCGCCGGGAGGGAGGGACGGCGGCGGAGCGATTCCAGGAGGGAGAGGTGGAGGAATCCTCCCGGAGAGGCGGAGGGTACGGCGCCGCCGGCGCGGCGGAGCTTTGACAGGCGGCGCATGGCGGGAGGCCTCGTCGGCGCCGGAGAGGTGGAGGGAGACGCGGCGCTGCTCATGTGGCGTTTGAATCGGACACGTGGAGTGGGCTTGCGGGTAATCACGCGAAGCCCAACTGAACAAGCGTATGGGACGCCGCCGGAGCTCCGGCCGAGCAGCTCACCGGCGGCCATGGACTACGACAGGCAAGGATGCGATACCCCTGAAACTATCTTCCTATCGGGAGATTTGATAATAACCCCCGCAGCTCGTCTGCCTTTGATCATATGCCCTCTTCTTCGTCTGCCTCACTTCTAAGCCCCCCGGTTCAGCATCTCTCTAGCTCATACCCCCCTTTGGCATGATTAACAGAATTGCCAATACATAATCAAGAAAACTGGACATGAATAGGCAGAGCTACCCTTCGTCAATCGAGCCGGCCTCTCCCACTCAAATCTCCATGTCAATCTCCCTCAACACTTAGGGTTCCACTTCCATCGATTTAGACCAACCGTACAAGAGCAAGAACACAAATCCGCAAAAGAAAAAAGGGGAGAGATTCCCTCCTTGGGGAAGCAATGGAGGGCAGCGGTTTGGGTGGAAACGGGGCGGAGCGGCAGGTGAGACAGGCGGCGGAGCGGCAGGTGCGACGGGCGGCTGGGCGAAACTGCTCCTGGCGGCAAAGTCGGGGATTAGACGACCAGGGGCGACGAACAGACAGACAAGTAAAGGGCACCCTCTGTCTCGCTAGCTGAAGAACTTGGACAAGGGCATATTAGTCAGTACAGAATATAATAGGACTGATTTCTTTCCTTCTAATCTAAATAGAGAGATAACAGTGGTGGAGGGGGGGAAATCAGCAACAATATACCGCGGTGGGGGGCTTAGAAGTGAGGCAGACAAAGAAGAGGGCATATGATCAAAGGGGGATGAGCTGGAGGGGTTATTATCAATTCTCCCCTTCCTATCACCACCAACCTCGCCTCCTTCTGTTTCAGCATGTAGCTGTAGTGAAGGTTTGTTTTCAGTATCGGGATAATATGTAGTATCTTTTTCTTGTCAGCAGTATCGTATCGTAGAATCATATCGTAATATCATGATACTATGAGATTTTTATTTTTAATAAAATATATGTATACATTATTAATATACCTAAAAAATATATCTAAATTTCATTTTTTATTTGAATTCTAAGCATATTTTATGTATTTCATAGAGTCTGATTATATAAAATGATGCATTTATAATATAAATATGGGCCCACCCATACGATACATAATACAAACATAATTAATTAGGAACCCACAAAATAGAAGAACGGGTTTAAAAAAATTAATACACACAACTCGCTAGTTGACTTCTTTCTTACATGTACGAAGTCCTTTTTTAAACCCATATCAATCAAACTAATGGATGTTGTATTGTTTATATACTTAGTTAGCCTTGAGATTACAAAACCAATTTTAATCTTAAGCTTGTCACGGCTTTGTGTCCTTATTTTTTACTATAGGTGTGGGATCGCATGATATCGTTTTTGTATCGGGATACTAAAGATATCACGATACGTATCGGGATACGAGTATGATACTACCCAGATTAA
Source organism: Dactylis glomerata (assembly GCA_007115705.1). NCBI lineage: Eukaryota > Viridiplantae > Streptophyta > Magnoliopsida > Poales > Poaceae > Dactylis > Dactylis glomerata. The sequence continues at coordinate 410,621 of QXEO01002091.1, forward strand.
GATACCATCACGATACGTATCGTTTTACCGCGGTAGTATCATAAAATCGTAAGATACTAAGATACGTATCGAGATACTGATAACCATGGCTGTAGTTTAATGACTTTTATCAGAAATTTGTACTTTGATGTATGAACTAGGGCTTGGTATTGCTCTGCTCATTTGGAATTTAGAGACTTAAATTTTGCTGTTTGGGTGGCTATGAAATTTAAGTTTTGGAAACTTGTCACAGTTTCGAGCCAAATCCATCATGTGTTATTCCGGTCTCGTATATTTCTGAGCCGCCCTGCTCCAAATTGGCTGGAATTTCTCTGAGCGTACCGCTTTGACGTCTCATTGATAGAACCGAGTTTGACATGGCCGAACGCTCACACAACCCAGAGGAAGTTGTCGCCTGCTTGAAAATTTGAAAATGTTTTTAAATTTTCAAAGAAATAAAAAACTTCAAAAAAATCAAAAATGTGTAAAAAAATAAAAACTTCAAATAAAATAAAATAAACTATAAAAAATTCAAATAAAAAAATCCAAAATTTAAATAAATCAAAAAATATAATAAAAACTTCCAAAAATTCAAGAAATTTTAAAATAGAACAAATTTAAAAGTTTGATAAAATTTAAAAATAAAATAAAAATTTGAAGCTCACCCTAACCCTAGATTAAAATTCAATTCCATGTTTTGTACATCCAAACAGGATTTGAAATTAGGTGCTATTCTTTGATTTCAATAAGAATTTCCATGTACATCCAAACAATGAAATTGGAAATGGAGGTTATTTTTTTCCATCTTAGATTTGGAAATTTTAGTCTAATTCATTTTCAAGCTAAAATTCCTATATCCAAAGAGACTCTGAGAGAATTTTGCTTCAAGGTTGAAGGTGAACTCCCCAAGCACGTCGGCGATCACAGTGGACTGGAACTGATTGGCGACCGTCTGCATATTTCTCAGGTCACACTCAGTGACGCGATGTGGTTCCTGAGCTTCTGTGCTCACTGGAAGTTGGTCCAGTACACAATCGACGCACATAAAACTCGATTCACTTTCGTACCATCCGCCGGGCAAGAGGCAATAGTGACTTAGAGCATCTCCAGTCGTCCCCCCGACTAGGTCCCCGGCGGCCTTTTTTACATCTGGACGGCGGTATTCGGCCCAGTTGCGTCCCCGGTTCCTCGTTTTCCCCTGGATTTGGGCCTTAATCCATCCGGTGAGCCCAGGCCATACCCGGTCCCCCGGGGCGCGCTCGGGGACTCCGGACGAGAGAAAAGCGGGAACGGGCCCGCTCTGTCGGCGAGTGACAAGGGTATAGTTAATAGAGCCCGTTAGTTGAGCACCCCTAAGGCCCGTATAGCTAGGCCCAATTGTAATAATAGTCGAATACGAGTTCCTACCGTATGTCGATATTGTAATTTGTGTCGGACCCTACCCGATCCTCGAGACCTGGCCACCTATATAAAGGGGGCTAGGAGGGGACGGTGTAGGCCAGATTGAAAGCAAGCCAGGTTAAACACCCAAGTTTACTTTCGACGCATACCTATTTCGACTAACTTTACCTTCGAGTTCATCCGACGCCCTATCTCCCCGATCCTAAGTCCTTCATCTAGGACATTTGTCGAGTTAACCCCTCGTCAATTGGCGCCGACCATGGGGACTTGGGCGTTGGAATCATGAATTCGACGGCTTTTTCGCTTTTAGCCAACAGCAATACAGAAGTCGACGAAAATCAGGAGATGGAGTTGACAATTGGAAGTTTGAGCATCCTCATCGGGCCATCGGGTTCATCTCGCCTTTCAGATCCGACGAAACAAGATCCGTCGGCAAGTGAGACCGAAACAGTAGCAATGATGGAGTATTCCGACGGCTCATCCAGCGAGGTAAACTCACCGGTCAGCCTAGAAGAAGAGCTAAAAGAAATTGAAGAAGACAGTAAAGCAAAGGAAAAACTCGACGCAGGAGTCCAACTCAACGATCTCATGATTTGCCTCGACGATATCTCAGACAAATCAACAGACACATGGAAGACAGGGTTAGAGCTTTCTGAAGATGGCGACTCGATCTTCTCAAGCTTCAATAGTAACATCGGCAAACAATGCCAGGTGCTCGCCATTGTGGGAGACAACTCAGAAGAATTCGATGAAAATAACAACCCAGTGCTAAATCCAGCAAATATCGACAGAGGAGCAAATCACCTAGCAGAAGGGCAAACAGCAGAATCCCTCACAACCAGGGAAAAAATTCAACTATCAATCGACGAGTGGAGGGTAATAAGAGAAGCCGTAGAACATGGCACGCCAATACCATCAAATTCCAACAAAGACATGCTTTTGGGGTATCATTACGCCCTAAGGCAGCAGGCAAAGCAATTAGCAAAGGAGAAAATAGAGATACAAAGAAGAAAAGATTCAGCCATTGCAGCTAGCGAAGCTGCTCGTAAAGCACGAAGCGACGCATCATATAGTAACGCAAGGAAAAATCGTCGACACGGTTCAAGGTACGACAACCTCGAGTACTCTGACAGGCAAAGTATTTCTAAAAACCTCGACTCGTCCTTCCTATCGGTCGACGAGCAGGGGAACATCCTACCGAAAACCCCTGAAGCAGCACTAGTAGCAGCGCAAGCATATCTACTTACAACTCGACCAAGTCCAGGAGATCCTAGAGAGCATATGCATAGAGCAGCATTGAACGGACTCAACATGGTGGGCCACAAGCTATCAGCAAAAGGAGAAGAAGCATATCACCACAAGGAAGTGCACAAAGCAAGGTCACCTCGCCGTCACAACAGTCCTCGGCGCAGAAGCAGCAAGCAACGATCTCGATCACCATCACCAAAACAGCACGGTGGAACCCGAAGATCGCGATCCCCAAATGAAAGACGCGACTATGAAGACGACGAAAAAGAGATGGGGGCATCGTGCTTTACCCGCAGGGTTCGCATCACTCTAGTTCCCATGGGATTCAAGTTACCTCATGATCAGCAAAAATACGACGGATCACAGGAACCACAATCATGGCTATCAGATTATCTACAAGCAGTGAAAATATTAGGAGGAACCAAAGAAACAGAACTGCAAAGTTTGCAACTACACCTCACCGGAGCAGCAAGGTCATGGTTGAGCAAGCTAGAGAAAGAAACTATTGGAAGCTGGGAAGACCTTGCAAAGCAATTTACAGGCAACTTCAGGTCGACATATAAGCGGCCAGCATCAATAGAAGAAGTCAAAGCGTGCGTGCAGCAACGCGACGAAACACTGCGGGCATACATCCAAAGATGGAGCCTTATCAAAAATTTGGCAGTCGAAGTTTCAAACAAAAGAGCAATAGATGCATTCATCATTGGATTAAGGCGAAGAGACCTAGTCGAAGAGATGGGTAGAATCAAGCCAAAAACAGTGTCAGACCTCATGGACGTAGCAAACAGATTCACAGATGGAGAAGACGCATGCAACAACAAGCGAACGCGATCCCCAGAGGACGATAGAAGAAATAAATATGGAAGTCAAAGGAGACGGTCTCGAAATTACGACAACTACGGCTCCCATAGCCAAGTCGCTGCAGGATACAAAGACAACAGTTATCAAGGAGGCGAGCGCAGAAGTTCGGGATACCAAAGCTATGGAAAGGAGGATTATAAAAAGTTTCCCGCAAGAGAACCCAGAGAGTACAACCCGTCGGCAGAAGATATGCTCAACGGACCCTGTCATATACACTCAGCGTTCGTCGATGGGAAGCGAGTATCAAGACACGCAATGAAAGACTGTACAACATTCTTAAAACTACAAGAGGCAGCGCTAAACAAGCAAACCGAAGCAAGGCGACAAGGATTTGAAGGAAGCAACAATCCTCCGGCAAAATAGCAAGGAAACAACGGAGCTCCTCAAGGACAAGACCAGCAAAACCAGGGACACGACGACGGCGAAGGGTACGTTCCATCAAAAGGACACATCACAGCAATGATACAACCTGTGCCCAAGTCGAACAAAGAAGAGAAGAGTATAACTCGACAAGTCAATCTAGCAGTCATCTCACCTCCAGCCGCAACGGAGTATCTGCACTGATCAGAACAACCAATCGAGTTTAACAGAGAAGACCACCCTATAACAATACCTCGGCCAGGGAATGCGCCTTTGGTACTCAAAGCTCAAATCGGCGCGTATGATATCGACAGAATATTCATGGACGCAGGAAGTGGAATTAACCTGATATATGCAAAAACACTCAGGGCAATGCGCATATCGTTAGAATTCCTGAAACCAACAGATTGTTCCTTCCACGGGATCGTGCCAGGAAGTGCCAATTACCCACTGGGTCGGATAGCACTCAATGTTTGCTTCAGCAACCGACAAAACTACAGAAGAGAAAAGCTAGACTTCGAAGTTATGGACTGGCCATCTCAATATCATGAGATCCTCGGACGACTCGCATTTTCGCGATTCATGGCAGTGCCTCACTATACATATTTGGTACTTAAAATGCCAGGACTAAGATGAATAATTACAGTCAAAGGGAGTTTTGAAGTCTCAGATCTCTGCGACAGGGAGTTCCACAAGATGGCGCAAAATTTTGGCATAATAGCCAACCATGCAGAGAAGGCAAAAAGCGCAACTACAGAGGGCGTCAAGCTACTCGAAGGACGCGTCGCGGAGCCCGAAATGAAGAAACCACGAGTAGGAGCATCAGGAGAAGACACGGACGCAGGGGAAAAAGAGAAAGCCATGGCGGCATAAGCATCAAAAGACAGTAAAGTAGAGTAGAACAGTAAGGCTGTAAAAGCCACGAGTTATACCAGGGGCAATGCCCTCTAGATCCAGAACACAGGTCACAGGCCGGATCTCTTGGGTCACCCCATGTATCTTACATTACAAGTATAATAAAGACGAAACGTTCCTCATATTCGAGTTTACGAGTCTTTCAAAGAGAAAATGTGGCAAACGCACGAATCATACAATAACGCTCTGAGAATAAGTTTCAGACATACAGTCGTGAAATAAATAAACTCTCGCGTTCCACATACACCTTACAACATCGGGTTGTCAGAATCATCTACACCTAAAGGGTCTAAGTAGTGAAACTCGCGGAAAAACGCGGAGTCTTCTTGCAACAGCCTGGCTATAATTCGTCGGGCAGGCTATAAGGTACTCTCTAAGTGTACTCGAAGGCTTGCCCCACCAGGAGGATAGCTCAGCGACATAGAACTATAATTGAGTCTTGGCTGCCACTTGCGTATCCACCCAAGAGCAAAATTGGCACCTACCACTAAGTTTAGTTCTATCAACCGATAGACTCGCTGGCTGGATCTAAAAACATCAAGAAGCAATGGAAAAGTAGCAGTCAGAGGATTGCGAGGAAGCATGACCGAGTGCATAGTTACGAGAGCTCTCCTATAGCCATCCACTGCCTCGCCAATATGCTGGGCACGGTCCTGAAGCAATACAATAGCGCTCCGGCGTCGAGGATCAGACCATAAACTCTCAACACCTGCAGACATTTTTTCCAGAGCCGCACTTCGCTCAGTAACCCGACGATCTTCAGCAGCGAAATCCAAGCAAGTGCCTATAAGGGCAAAGGATATCATAAAAGTAGCAGTGGAGCAAAAAGCGAAGAAAATAAGTCGAGAGGAAACTTACATCGCAACATTTCACAGGCGGATTCGACGATACCAAGAATAAAAGAATTGCATTCTTCGTGATGCAAAATCTTTGCCGTCAAGCTGGACACTTCATCACCAAGAATCGATACCTGCTTCGTCAGGCCAGAAGTTTTGCTAGCTTTATCAAACGCCATCTGAGCTTGGCGTTTGGCTGAAGTCAAGCGAACCTCAAGGTCAGAAATCCTTGAAGAATATTCTGCGCATTGATCGCATCGACTAGGAGGCGACAAAATCCTCGAATTGAACGTATTGGCAGAGAAAGGAGCAGGCCCGCAAGTCAAAGGGTCATCGACATGCGTCAACTGAAAACGAAAGAAGAGGAAGAAGAAACATTTCAGAAAGGCAGCACAGGACTTCATAAGAAGATATATTTATATAAGACCACAACCCTATGACTAAAGTTCTCGGGTTGCATGCAACTAAAAGTTTTTACATTCAAAAGGAGAAACTTGAAGCTACAAAAGAGCCGAGTCTACGCCACCTCGGCATTTTGCTCCGCGGCAGAAGAGGGCACGACAGATTCCTCGCCAGAAGTCGATGGCGGCACTGGATCTTCCACCGCTGGAGGTGGTGCAGCAGATGCCGCAGAGGATGCCGAAGGGGAAATAAGTGTCACCAATGCAGGCGCCAACTTCTTCGCCTTCTCGAAAAAGCCTTCATCTCGTCGCGGGTGCGGCCATGGGGAGAGCTCACCCTCTCCCAGTCGAAGTCCGTACCGTGCGCAAGGGACAGTGCGATAGCACCCTCGGCGCCACGCTTAATAGAAAGCCCTTTCAGCTGGAGGGTGGGGTCTTCAGTTGTATCGAAGGACTTGGCAAGATTACTCAAGTCGTCCTTCGGAACTACTGCCCTTTTCTTCGGCCACAACCCGACAAACAGTCGTGATAGCACGCGGTTAACTAACTCAAAAGTTTTCTGGATAGATATCCAGTTTTCCTCGAGTAGGTTAACCGCAGTCATCAGAGGGTCATCGTCCGGTTGTAGGGCCGACGGAGATACCCCGGTAAATCCTGCACGACACAAAGTAGATAGAAAAGAAAAGAAGGAGGAAGATGTCAGCACGTACAACAGTGCAACAAAAGTCGAAGATAGAAGACAAGGCGAAACACTCACTTTCAGCAGCAGTGGACATTGTGTGGAGACGCTCCGCCACAGCTTGCTCTCGCTGGGCATGATCCTTGTTGGCATCAGCTAAAGCTTTTTCAGCTTTCTTCGCCTTACCAAGCGCAGATTTCTGCGACTTCTCAGCGTTTGCCTTGGCAGTGGCTGCAGCATCATAAGCTTTCTGTGAAGCACGGAGCTCCGCCTCCAGCGACGCAATCCGAGCGTTAGCCGTCGCCAGAGCAACTACAGAAGAAGAGGCAAGCATGTTAGATAAGCAGCAAAGGATAAGTACAAGGAAAAAGTTGTGACTGGACATCAAAAGTGCACCTTCGGACGCTTTCGCAACCCTCAGGTATCCAGCACATTCCGTGTCTAAGGCGATAAATCTCTTCAATAATGCCTAAGAGAAAGGACGTGTAAGAGCACAAGTATATGCAAAGGAAAGACAAGAAAAGGAAAAGCAAAATGAGTCGCTCACATCGTCGGGAGAACCCGCCGATACATGGGCCTCAAGAGAAACGTCGGGTTCTTTGGCCTTCTTTGAGCGTTTGTTGCTTCGAGTTTCCGGAACCTTCTTGACAGAAGCCCTGGTGACCCTCGGTGCGGCAACTGGCTCAGGGGGCTCGGCAGCGGTCATTGGCGACATCAAAGGAACAGTTGAATCATCTTTTGGCGGCTCTTCGTCATCTCTATAAAGAAGAAAATACGTTATATGCCATACTACAGAAACAAGACAAGAATGGTGCAAATGAAGAACTCAAATAAAACACTTACGACGCCAGGAGGTCGAAGAATTCCATATCTTCTGTCAAGACAGGAGATTTCTCCGCAACTGCTTGTTGCAAAGAGGAACTCGAAGAAGCAAATTCATCGACTCGTTTCCTCTTCTTGTCCAAGCCAGTGTCTTCAGGCCACACATGAGGAGACGATGTCGATGAACTAGTATCCTCTTCTGATTCTTCGGCATCATCTCCGTCCTGATTATCATCAGCCTCGGGGGCTTCAGATACAGACATGGCCAGATCAGCCGGAAGGGGCCCTGCCTCTAGAAGAGGGGGGCGCGAGAGGAGAAATTGGTGTCCCTGCACGCGAATGCGTTACTAGAGTAAGTAAGGAAAAAGGAAAACATAGTTTGAGAAAGACGAAAATCGACAACAAGAAGCCAAGAAGTAAGCAGATATATACCTTAGGAAGAGGGTGCACGGAGTCAAAGAAATCAGCGGTCAAATCAGCAACTGCATGATCCTTGGTGAGCTTGGTGAGACTCCTGACCCGCTTGTCGACATCTTCTTTCGATATCAGATCTTCAGAGACGCGGGTAGGATCTTCCAGGCCGGAGTAACTCCAAAATTTGGTAAGGCGATGTTGTAGGGGTTGAACTCGACGTTGAATGAAAAATGCCATGAGTTGAATACCCGACAAAGCGCCTCCTTGACCTCCTTTTAAAGCCTTGATGCGAGACAGAAGAGGAAGAATTTGTTCGACTTCCGCATCTGAGGGGAGCGTATCCCACGACGCCAATTTCTTTACCTCCTGGGAAGCATCAAAAGGAGGTAGGCCGTATTCATCTTCAGGAGAGGATTTGCGGTCCTTGATATAGAACCACTTTGTCCTCCACCCTTGGACAGATGCGGCCATGGAAAATTCAAGGTATTGTGCTTCAGGGCGCACAGAAACGACGGCTCCGCCCAGTTCGGGTTTTTTAGCCAACGCAACATTGGGGCGGAGCCGAAAGATTGACCTCCAGAGAAGAAAGTGGGGCTCAATGCCCAAGAATGACTCGCAAAGAGTCACGAAACATGCAATGTGCAGAAGAGAGTTCGGTGTGAGTTGGTGAAGCTGCACACCGTAAACAAAGAGAAGCCCACGAAGGAACTCGTGAAGGGAATATGCCCGAGAGGCAATAATAAAGTGGTTATTATCATATTCCATGTTTATGATAAATGTTTATTTCTCATGCTAGAATTGTATTAATCGGAAACATTAATACTTGTGTGATTAATAAACTAAAAAAGGTTCCTAGTAAAGCCTCTCTTTTATACTAGCTCGTTGATTAACTGATGATCAAGGTTTCCTGATCATGAACATTGGATGTTGTTAATAACGGGGTCATATCATTAGAAGAATGATATGATGAACACTCACACCCATAGTATGAATAGCAAAATGATCAAGTCATCAAGTTCATTGCTATATCAAACTCATACGAAATAGTTCTAATCCTCATACCATGAGATCATGTTAATCACTGATACCGGAAGAGTGCTTTGATGATATCAAACGTCACACCATCACAGGGTGATTATAAAGGTTGATTTGGGTATTCTGAAAGTATTAGTTGAGGCTCATGGATCAAGAGTGGAATTTGTCTGACCCGATGACAGGAAGATATTCTCTGGGCCCTTCTCGGTGATATTGCATTGGAATAGCTTGCAAGCATGTGACTAGGTCACGAGAATGCATTATCACGGAACGAGTAAAGAGACTTGTCGGGAACGAGATCGAACTAGGTATGGTTGATACCAAATGATCGGATCTCGGACAAGTAATAATATCGTGAGACAAAAGGAATTAACTATGTTCGTTACTGGTTCACACGATCACTAGTTCATCGTTGAGTAAGTGGGAGTCATCATGGATTTCCAGATCCCGCTGTTGATTATTGATCAGAGAGGAGTCTCGATCATGTCCACGTTATTCGCGAACCGTAGGGTGACACACTTAAGGTTCGCCGTCGTTTTTGAGTGGATACGATACTCCGATCGAATTACAGGACAGCATAAGGGTTGTTTCAGAAAAGTACCGAAACTGTTTCGGGATATTGAAATAACTCAAGGGTGTATTTGTTAATGTTTTTTAATTGAATGAATTAAAAAATATTAAAGAAATAAAAATGTTTTATTAAATCAATAAGTGTGAATTTTAATTAGCATGAATGTCATGCAAAATTAAAATGGGAGTTACCTCATGTTGATGAGGGGGTTACCACCATGAAGGGAATGAAGAGGGGGTTACCACCATGAAGAGGAGGAGACCTCCTTGGCCGGCCAACCCCTTGGGGGCTGCCCCTTCTCTCCTATATAAACCCCTCCCTCTCCTCCATGTGAGACACTTCTTGATCCTCCCCTCCCTTGCATAGTTGCTGCCCACTTTCCGTCTTGGCTTAGCGAAGCTCTGCCGGAATTGTAGTTCGTAGTTCATACACTTGGAGAAGTGTGTGGAGGAGTGTCCGGCGGATCCCTTCTTCCGCTGCCCCGCTGGACCGAGGGCGTGGAGGAGTCGACGTCGAGCTGTACGTGTGACCGAGCACGGGGGCGCTGCCACTTGTGGCGCCGGGGACACGATCTTGTGATCGTCAAGTGAACCACGACGTCGACTACGTCAAGTGAACAACTACGTCGACTACGTGCGTCTTCACCAACTCTCCATCGTCAACGTTTGTGCGGGAACGTAATCCCCGCTTACGGTCATCGAGGGTTAGTATCCGTTGCTACCACCTCGTAGAGTATCTTGGCTAGTTTATGCGTTCTTGCGTAGAAATTTTTTTGTTTTCTATGCTACAAACCCATCAGTGGTATCAGAGCCATCTCTATGCGTAGTTAGTATGCACGGTTAGAACACATGTGGATGTGGGCGTTGATGATCATGTTATTGCAATTTTTTGTATTTTGGATCATAGTGGCATAGTGGGATTGAAGCTGCCCGAGACTAACCTTACGTGACCGCGTTCACGAGACTTGTCCCACACTTGACATGCTTCGGCATATGTGGCTTTGCGGGTGTACATTTCTCCCACTATAGTTATGATCTATTTTACAAATAGTTGTTAATAATATTTTTATCACCGTTGTGGTTTCATGTTCGTAGGTAAGAACGGTTCTTCCTAGAAAGCCCCAAACCACGTAAAATATGCAAGACAAATTAGAAACGTCTAACTTGTTTTTGCAGGGCATGTGATGTGATATGGTTAAATTGTTTATGTTACAAATTGTATGCAATGATCCTTTTTGTAAGTTATAAACAACCGGCAGGAGCCATATGGTTGTCTTTACATTTAAATGGCCTGCGTGCCGAATATATATATCCAAGTGATATATTGTAATGGAGGAAGACAACCAAGGTGGCGCGCCATGGACCTTGGTGCTACGCCGGTGGAATGATGGAGATCATGCCATGACGCACAAGATGGAGATCGAATGCGTGAAGGACCATATCATATCACATTATATATGCATGTGATGTTTATCCTTTTATGCATCATATTTTGCTTACATTTGATCGCGCGGTAGCATTATAAGATGATCCCTCTCACATAAATATCAAGATAAAAATGTGTTCTTCCATAGCATGCACCGTCAAGAAAGTTCGTCGTTTCGAGACACCACGTGATGATCGGGTGTGACAGACTCTACGTTCACATACGACGGGTGTAAGACAGTTTTACACACGCGAGTGCTATGGTTCTACTTGGCGAGCCTAGCATGTACGGACATGGCCTCGGAACACGAACCGAAAGGTTAAGCATGAGTCATATGGTTGATATGATGAACATGGTGATGTTCGCCTTTGAAACTATGTCGTTGCACGTGATGATCGGTTGCGGTATAGTGAATTTGGTTCGTGTAATCACTTAAGAAAACTAAGAGGGATGTTGTTTTTAAGTGGGAGTTCATTTAGTAATTTTGAATTATAGAACTCAATTTATCATGAACTAAATCAAAGTGAATTTGCATAGTTTGTTGTAGTTATTGGCATCCGTTTACTACCTTGCGATTAGCTATAATTGAGATAATAGAACTATAGAATTCTGGATGTTAACTTTACGAACTGGTATCGTATTGTTTGAATGTCAATCTAAAGTTTAAAGTCCTATTGCAAACTTTTAGCAAACCCTTGTTACTCGATAAAATTTAATAAGTAGTATTAAATCAAGAGTAACAATTCCAGTGTTAGTATCTAAGTATCACACTTGTCTCCATGATCCTTGATATTCAAAAGTTGTTTTTAGTATCAAGGTTATCTAGGAGTTGAAAGAATTGTTTCATAAACTATCATGTGTGGAAGATATTGTGATATCTGAAACAATGTTTGGTTGCAAAGTGATAGAGTATAATTTTGTAAGACACATGTTCTCATATTGTATGAGAATTTGCGAAGATTGGAGACGCTAGGCGTCCAGATCTCCTAAAAGGTTTAGGAACTAACATTATACTCACAATTCATCCTCATGAGCTATAGTAGCTTGATCATGAAGGTTGTCATGATAGGATGAATGGAAAATGTAGGTAAAATGTTTACTACATTAAAAGATTACTAAAGAATGGAATTTGGAAGAACGCCAAATATTTGATAATGGTGATCTACTTCAAAGTGCGAGTCCAAGGGTATTAGTGTTTGACTAATCATGCCTTGAACTATGTGCCATGTGTATGGCGCCACTATTGATGTTGATAGATTCTTCTAGACGAAAAAGAATTGCTAAAAGAGAATCCAAAATTTATTCTGGCGGAAAAGAAAAGACTGGAAATGTCCAGCTCAGGTATATAGAAGATATACATGTTATGGTTGTATTAGTTGCTTGTTAAAACAATGTGGTTCTTGGGTATTTGATACTAAATTGGTTGGTATGAACTGTCATACAACACAATACAAGAACTACAATGGCCTAATTAACTAGCAAATGAATATCGGATGATTCTCATCGAAAACAAATAAAGTGTTATTGTGTTTTGTTGGAATTAAACCTAGCCTTCAAGATTTATTTGAATAATTGTTATTTTGTTCTGGTATTATGAGAACAATGGTTGTTCAAATTATTACCGCATTCATAAAAGATGAATGAACGCTTATCTTGTTGGAGAAATCACATCCATAACACTGATGCTAAAAATGTCTTAAGACAAATGATTAGAAGATCACTTATGAGTGACACCACCGTTTAAATCATAATGGAAAGTAAACATGAAGAAACTCCATGATTGATGGAATTTTGGAGTCTTTTGATTTTGGATCAATTGACACTTGTGAAAATTTCCTAGAGATGATCAAAACTCCGTTTGTAGGCCAAAGAAGAACGGACGACTAACTTATTGGACGTTGTACATGTTGATGTATATTGTCCATTATGTGTAGCCGTGTGTGGTGGATCTTTGAACTTCATTTACTTTAACCAAGGATTTGAGTAGATATATGTGTATATTTACTTGATAAGGAAGAAGTATGAAATATTTGAAAAATGTTCAAAGTATTTCTAGATGAAGTTGAAAATCATTGTAACAAGAGAATAAAGAATTTATGATTGGATCATAAAGGAAGATATTTGAGTTACAAGTTTAGCAAACACCTAAAAGTTGAGGAATCGTTCCATAGACTTGTATTTCCCGAAACACCATAGGAGTATGGAGTGTTCGAGAGATGAAATCAAACTTTGTTTGACATTGTTGGATCAAAGGTGTCGTATATAAAACTGCCATTATATTTTAAGGATAAAGCTTTAGAGACTACCGCTTTTACACTGAAAAGAGCGCCATCATGATCCGTTGAAATGACACCATATGAGTTATGGCATGGGATAAAACCCAAGTTGTCTTTTCTAAAATTTTGGTATGCTAGGCATATGTAAAATGTTTACAACCAAAGTCGGATAAATACGTCTTTGTAGGTTATCCCAAAGTAACTGTTGGGTATTCCTCCAGAACACTGAAAACAAAAGTGTTTGCCGCTGAAAACGTCAAGTTTCTTGAGAAGGAATTTTTCGCAAAAAGTCAAGTGGGAGGACAATAGAACTTTGATTGGGTTATTGAACCTAAGCTATATGTGCTGAGTAGCGCAGCGCTTGGAAGTGTCCCAGAGGCGGCCACAATGCGCATGGCTGTCGTACCTCAAAGGTTGTGGTCACATAGATCTAAGTTCCTATTGAACCGCGTGAGTCGGATAACAATCAAATAGTTAGATTTGAGATCAGATCATTATTGTTTGACAATGATGAACCGACTACATGCAAAGAAGCGATGATGGGCCCTGACTCCGTCAAATGGATAGAAGCCATAAAATCCGTGATAGTTCCATACACGAGAATTCAAGTTTATGAACATGGAAGACCCTCAAAAGGCATGAAGCCTAATGAACGTATTTGGATCTATAAAGACAGACATGGATGTTTAACATCTATGAAATAGTTGACACATCGTTAAAAGAGTTTACGATTGTGTTCAATGAGTTGATTATGACAAGATTTGATCTTTCATAGCGATATTTTGTCTGGAAGGATTACTGTAGCAACCACTACATATGCCAAGTTTGGTATATGTTAGTTGAACAAACAAGACAACATTCTTTTAATAGAATGGTTACCTAGGACATGTACATGACATGGTCCAATGGGTTTTGTAAATTCAAAGGATGCTAAAAGGCATGCAAACTTCAATGGTTGAAGTAAGCATCGCGGAGTTGGAATATTCACCGTGATGAAATAATTAAAAGGTTTAGTTTCATCAGATATGATGAATATGCTTGCATTTGCAAGAAATTAAGTGGGAGCACTGAGACATATTTTCAGTACATTATGTAGAAGACATATTGTTAATTGGAAATGATGTATCTTTTATTGGCATAGGTTAAGAATTTCATTAAAATTAGATTTCAATGAAAGACTTAGGCAAAACCAAAATATTGGGTCTCGATGTCTATATAGATAGATCGAGGTACCAATATGGTTGTGCCAAAGTACATAGATGAAATATTGAATGAAGTTCAATATGGAAACGACAAGAAAAGTTCTTGTCGCATGGAAGAGGTTGAAACAAGATTCAGGTGTTTTTGACACTTGATGAGTGAAGTCACATGAATGATTTGATCGATCATGTATACCATGATATGTACATATCCAGATATGTCCTATGCTCTAAATGTTATGAGCATATACCAGAGTGATAAAAGTCATAAGATGATCACTGGACAATAGTAGAGATATTCTTATGTGATTTGGAAGGACTAAGGATATATATTATGTATGACAAAGTGACACATAATTCATTGTAAAGTGTTACATTGATACTAAGTTTGTCACAAGATACAAATTAAGTTTATCTCAATTTTAGCTATACGTTAGGTGGCACAATGTAATGGAAAGAAGTTCCATGATGGATTTGGATGAGTTCCAAAGTTAAGACATTGTGATGGATTCTACAACAAAGGTTGAGTATATGGCTGCTTTAGAAGTAGCAAAAGAAGGCATTTGTGTCAAGAAGTTTGTTATCAAACTAGGTGTAGTTCCAAGCTGGCTATTACTGTGAAGATCTATTGTGCGACAATAGTGACAACATGATTTTAGCTAAAGGAACTAAGGTCTCACCTAAGGACCAAATTTATACCCAGCTGTCTCATTTGAGAATGAGTGATGCGTAGAGACGCAAAGACATGCAAATACACACAGAACTGAAAGTGTCAGATCTGGAGATCAGATTTACCACTGCAACGCGTACGGATAACACGTGAAAGCCATAAGTGTTATATACGCAAGTATCAACTAGATTATTGACTCTAGTGCAAGTGGGAGACTGAAGGGAATATGCCCGAGAGGCAATAATAAAGTGGTTATTATCATATTCCATGTTTATGATAAATGTTTATTTCTCATGCTAGAATTGTATTAATCGGAAACATTAATACTTGTGTGATTAATAAACTAAAAAAAGGTTCCTAGTAAAGCCTCTCTTTTATACTAGCTCGTTGATTAACTGATGATCAAGGTTTCCTGATCATGAACATTGGATGTTGTTAATAACGGGGTCATATCATTAGAAGAATGATATGATGAACACTCACACCCATAGTATGAATAGCAAAACGATCAAGTCATCAAGTTCATTGCTATATTAAACTCATACGAAATAGTTCTAATTCTCAGACCATGAGATCATGTTAATCACTGATACCGGAAGAGTGCTTTGATGATATCAAACGTCACACCGTCACAGGGTGATTATAAAGGTTGATTTGGGTATTCTGAAAGTATTAGTTGAGGCTCATGGATCAAGAGTGGAATTTGTCCGACCCGATGACGGGAAGATATTCTCTGGGCCCTTCTCGGTGATATTGCATTGGAATAGCTTGCAAGCATGTGACTAGGTCACGAGAATGCATTATCACGGAACGAGTAAAGAGACTTGTCGGGAACGAGATCGAACTAGGTATGGTTGATACCAAATGATCGGATCTCGGACAAGTAATAATATCGTGAGACAAAAGGAATTAACTATGTTCGTTACTGGTTCACACGATCACTAGTTCATCGTTGAGTAAATGGGAGTCATCATGGATTTCCAGATCCCGCTGTTGATTATTGATTAGAGAGGAGTCTCGATCATGTCCACGTTATTCGCGAACCATAGGGTGACACACTTAAGGTTCGCCGTCGTTTTTGAGTGGATACGATACTCCGATCGAATTACAGGACAGCATAAGGGTTGTTTCAGAAAAGTACCGAAACTGTTTCGGGATATCGAAATTACTCAAGGGTGTATTTGTTAATGTTTGTTAATTGAATGAATTAACAAATATTAAAGAAATAAAAATGTTTTATTAAATCAATAAGTGTGAATTTTAATTAGCATGAATGTCATGCAAAATTAAAATGGGAGTTACCTCATGTTGATGAGGGGGTTACCACCATGAAGGGAATGAAGAGGGGGTTACCACCATGAAGAGGAGGAGACCTCCTTGGCCGGCCAACCCCTTGGGGGCTGCCCCTCCTCTCCTATATAAACCCCTCCCTCTCCTCCATGTGAGACACTTCTTGATCCTCCCCTCCCTTGCATAGTTGCTGCCCACTTTCCGTCTTGGCTTAGCGAAGCTCTGCCGGAATTGTAGTTCGTAGTTCATACACTTGGAGAAGTGTGTGGAGGAGTGTCCGGCGGATCCCTTCTTCCGCTGCCCCGCTGGACCGAGGGCGTGGAGGAGTCGACGTCGAGCTGTACGTGTGACCGAGCACGGGGGCGCTGCCACTTGTGGCGCCGGGGACACGATCTTGTGATCGTCAAGTGAACCACGACGTCGACTACGTCAAGTGAACAACTACGTTGACTACGTGCGTCTTCACCAACTCTCCATCGTCAACGTTTGTGCGGGAACGTAATCCCCGCTTACGGTCATCGAGGGTTAGTATCCGTTGCTACCACCTCGTAGAGTATCTTGGCTAGTTTATGCGTTCTTGCGTAGGAAAATTTTTGTTTTCTATGCTACGAACCCATCAACTCGTGGGCAGGAAGAGAAAGACCGCGGAGGAGGAAAGCAAGGAACATTACCCGATAACCACTCGGGGGCTCTGGGATCCGCTCCGTTCTTGGAAACTTGATCGAATCTTGGGCGGAGATGAGGCCGTCCGTCCGGGCCTTCTCCACCTCTTTCTTCGTGATGGCAGAGGTCACCCAGCTGGTCGCAGCGTTCGATTTTCCCTTGGCCATGGCGTTCTTGCTCGCTAGGTGCTTCACGCGCATCTATCAAATATGTGCCTGGGGGCTATGCACGAAAGGAGAAGGAGGCAAGATCGACAATGGCGGCGGTGGCGGAGAGAAAGAGCTGGTAAACAGTAAAATTCCCCACGATCCCCCTTATATACCTTTTGAGAGAAGGATCGTGGGCTGAGACGTGGCGCAAAGATCGGAAACGGTAAGCCCACTAACGGTCAAAAATTAAGAAATTTACAGTACTGCCCACGCAACGGTTCGCAATGGTACAGAGTGACGTACTCATTGATGTCATAAAGAAGATAATATAAGAAAGAAGAAAGATGGCGCCGACAAGTGCAAAATAGGTGCACAAGACTGTATACGAAGGAGTTTCGATTATAGCCATGGGGGCTACTATTTTCAAGAATGGTGAATACAACTTTTCTCTGAAGTGGTGGATTAGTATTCGACGACAAGATGTTCTTAAAATTATCTCCAGTTGAAGTATCTCGAAGTTGAAGTATCTCGAAGTTGAAGTATCTCGAGTTGAAGTATGATGGACTACACTATATTTTGAGCCTATACTCAAAAAAGTCTTTTTCGACTATAGCCTCGGGGGCTACTCCCATCGGGAGCGCTGAGCGCGCACCCGACGATATTTCTTGATAAAGCATTAGAGTTGGAGGAGTGCAGGAGTGTTACTCCCATCGGGAGCGAGTTTTATGGTTGTAGAAACCCGAATATTTTTAGTCAAAATTTGACTGCGACATAAGATTCTCGAGTTGCATTATCGCAACGCAACTCGAATGCCGTGACTTGTCACGAAGGTAAGACCCCGGGATCCGTCCTGTGTGGCCTGGTATACGCACATGGATGCGCTCTGCTGGTATGTATCCGTGTCTACGACGCGAAGAAAATCCTGGTGGACGCACTGGGTACCCTGAGAATCACTGGGATTCATTCTTTGTAAGTCCTAAATGCGGCAAAAGAGTGGGTTTGACCGGTATCCCGAATTCAAGTCCAAGGGGATTGAATTTGAAGTAGGTGACAAGTATCTGTTCTGGCAGTTAACTGACCTCTTGATCCGTCAGAGTTGTCAGGCTTGTTCATCAAAACCTCTTGCGAAAGAATATCATGAAAATAAGTCGAAAGACCAAGTCGAAGATTTGAAGGTAAGAAGAAGTCAAAGAAATGATCAAGTCAAAGATTTAAAGATTAGAGATTCAACCCGAATCTGCAATTCTGGTAGAATCTCAAGGGCTACTGACAAGGGTATAGTTAATAGAGCCCGTTAGTTGAGCACCCCTAAGGCCCGTATAGCTAGGCCCAATTGTAATAATAGTCGAATACGAGTTCCTACCGTATGTCGATATTGTAATTTGTGTCGGACCCTACCCGATCCTCGAGACCTGGCCACCTATATAAAGGGGCCAGGAGGGGACGGTGTAGGCCAGATTGAAAGCAAGCCAGGTTAAACACCCAAGTTTACTTTCGACGCATACATATTTCGACTAACTTTACCTTCGAGTTCATCCGACGCCCTATCTCCCCGATCCTAAGTCCTTCATCTAGGACATTTGTCGAGTTAACCCCTCGTCAGCGAGAGAACACGCAAACCCTACAATCTGATCGCAAATCCCCCTCTCCATCTGATGGCGCGATGATGATAATGTTAGAAAGCTTGATTGCGTTTGTTGATGAAGTAAAATAACCGGCCAGTTGGAAACACCAAGAGAAGGTTTGATGAATATAGCAGCAAGTTTTCCCTCAGTTATGAAACCAAGGTAGTCAATCCAGTAGGAAAAAGACAATACTCCAGAAGGTGATGCCCGCTAGCTTCGCGATAGCTCCGGACAATTTATAGGGCGCCTCGTCCAAGCTTTGCTTTGCGAGCGGCAACGTGGAACATGCACACAACACAACCAAATACTTTGTTCCCAACTTACGATGAGGTTGTCAATCTCATCGGTTTGCTTGAAACAAAGGAATAAGCATATCGAGTGGAAAGGAATAGTAGTATGCGAGTAAAGTAAACAGGTGAGAGCAATATAAAGGAAATAGGACCGGGGTCCACAGTTCACTAGTGGTGTCTCTCCATAAGATAAAATAACACATGCTGGATAAACAAATTACAGTTGGGCAATTGATAGAATAAAGACAACGTGCATATGTTGAGAGGATCACTATGAGATTTACTCTGGGCATTACAACAAGATACATAGACCGTCATCCAACTGCATCTATGACTAATAACCCACTTGTGGCGAATCAATCCGAGAACTCCATGAGTATTAAGTTGCGAACAACAGATAACTACATTAAGCAAAGTGTGTAATGTAAACAAAGCATATGCCCTTGAGCATATGAATGTTGTTTTCTCCCTAGTGGTAACAGCACATCTACAACCTTAGAGGTTTCTGTCACTCCCCCAGATTAAATAGAGGTATGAACCCGACTATCGAGCATAAATACCCCCCTCTTGGGGTCACTAGCAACTACTCGGCCAAGATAGCTATGAACAACGGAGAGCATGCAAGATCATAAACAACATAGAGATAACATAAGATAATATTCAGCACATCAACTCAATCATAACACCAATATTCATCGGATCCCAACAAACACAACATGTAGAATTACATAACAGTGATCTCGATCATGTAAGGCAGCTGACGAGATCTAAACATGAAGCACATGGTGGAGAAGACAACCAACTAGCTATTGCTATGGACCCATAGTCCAAGGTAGACTACTCACTCATCGCGCCGGAGGCAAGCATGGCGATGAAGAAGACCTCCGGTGGTGATTCCTCTCTTCGGCAGGGTGCCGGGAAGAGCTTCTGGAGCCTCCGATCTCGGGTCGACGGCGGCGGCGGATCGCGATGTATTCTGGAAAAGTAATCAGGGGTTTAGGTTTTTCCCGCCGGGTGGTCTTTATAGGCGAAGGGGCGGCGCCAGAGGTGGACTAGGGGGCCCTGACCATAGGGCGGCGCGGCCAGGCCCTGGGCCGCGCCCCTGGTGGTGAGGCCGCCTCCTGGCTCCTTTCCATCTCCTCTTCGGTTCTCTGGAACCTTCGGCAAATTTCTGGATGTTTGGCTTTTGTTTCGTCCAATTCTGAGAATATTTCCTGTGTAACTTTTCTGAAACACAAAAACAGCAGAAAACAGGGAACTGGCACTGTGGCATCTCGTTAATAGGTTAGTTCCGGAAAATGCATAAAAATGCCACAAAGTGTAACAAAATACTAAGCAAATGATATAAAAATACGTTAGAGACGTATCAGCATCCCCAAGCTTAACTCCTGCTCGTCCTCGAGTAGGTAAGTGATAACAAAAGAAATAATTTTTTAGGTGACATGCACCTACACAATCTTGATCATATATGTAAGCGTTGTGCGCTGGGATCAAAAGAACTTAAAACATGGGCATGAAAGATATAATTTTGATAGAAGAAACTTAGCAACCATGTTATAACATGAAAAAGAACACAAACAAAAGATCATGAAAATGAAACAATGAAAGTCAAACGTGTGTTCAAATCATATGGAAAAACATAGCAAATAGTTTTCAGCTTGTCCTTCATGAGACAACAAAACATAAATGCATAGGACACCTTCAAGTTTAAGAGGGCGACTAGATACACATAATTTAAGAACAAGTGAAACCAACATCATGAATCAATCAATGAAAACTTTGGGACAATGCACATTATACTCAGAATGACAACAATGCTCTCTTAGACGGTGCATAAAGGTAGAAGGTGATGACTTAACAAAAAAGTAAAAGAAAGGCCATCCGCGGAGGGAAGCAGTGATTGCAAGTTTTATAAACCTTCAAAAATTATGGTACTTACCGTCTTTGAGCTCTCATTGCCCCCATCATAAGCATCTTGAATGGTTAAAGTTAATGTGAATACACTTATGCTGCATATGCTTGACAAATCATAAGTTGAAAACCTCGTGTCCCGTGAAATACGAATACCCAAACCTCATGCTACTCGACTTAGAGTCCCAAGCAAGCTCTTGTCATTGTAAATATATGTGTATCATCGCGAACCGCCAATGGGGTACCTCCGTGCCCGATGACATGGAACAAGCCCACATCAAAATGACAGGACAAACAGACAATGAACACCTCGACATCTTTTTTATTTACCATTGGTATAGCTTTTTATTGTGAGATGCATCGTCGAATATAGCAGCAAGTTTTCCATCTCTGGCACGAGATCTAAACATGAAGCACATGGTGGAGAAGACAACCAACTAGCTACTGCTATGGACCCATAGTCCAAGGTAGACTACTCACTCATCGCGCCAGAGGCAAGCATGGCGATGAAGAAGACCTCCGGTAGCGATTCCCCTCTCCGGCAGGATGCCGGGAAGAGCTTCTGGACCATCCCGATCTCGGGTCGACGGCGGCGGCGGATCGTGATGTATTCTGGAAAAGTGATCAGGGGTTTAGGTTTTTCCCGTCGGGGGGTCTTTAGAGGCGAAGGGGCGGCGCCAGAGGTGGACCAGAGGGCCCTCACCATAGGGCGGCGCAGCCAGGCCCTGGGCCGCGCCCCCTAGTGGTGAGGCCGCGTCCTGGCTCCTTTCCGTCTCCTCTTCGGTTCTCTGGAAGCTTCGGTAAATATCTGGATGTTCGGCGTTTGTTTCGTCCAATTCCGAGAATATTTCCTGTGTAACTTTTCTGAAACACAAAAACAGCAGAAAACAGGGAACTGACACTGTGGCATCTCGTTAATAGGTTAGTTCCGGAAAATGCATAAAAATGTCACGAAGTGTAACGAAATACTAAGCAAATGATGTAAAAACAAGCATGGAGCATCAAAAATTATAGATACGTTAGAGACGTATCACCCTCCTCTCGTTGCTCTGTCGCCGCCGGCACCACCCCTCGCCAATCCGCCGGCCGGTTGCCTGAACTTTGCCGTTCCTCCTCCCACCAGCCCCCACCAGCCTATATTCCATCGTCCGGCGTGCCGCCTGGCCATATTCCGCCGTCGGGCAACTCCTCCCATCGCAGCTCGTCGACACGCCCGGGAGGTGTTTGTCCATTTGCCTGGCCGGTGGAAATGGACTCGGACGACGAGGAGGAGCAGATGTTCGCCAAGATGTTTGAAGAAGAGATGGCAGCCGCTGCCCAAGACGAGGAGCACATGTTGATTCTAGCTTGCCTGTCGGGCTTGTACGCGGAGGCAGCCATTGGTCGCCGTGGTGGGTCAGCACCAGGTCGCAAAAAGTGCAATCCGAGACAGCGAATGGAGGGCTACTGCATACTCTATGCCGACTACTTTGCCGACAATCCATTGCACGGTGAGGCTTTTTTTAGGATTCGTTTCAGGATGAGCCGGAAGCTTTTCCTGAAAATTGTGTATGCCCTTCGAGACTACGACTCCTATTTCAGATGCAAGTTAGATTGCACCGGCATGGCAGGGTTTTTTGCCCTCCAAAAATGCACGGTGGCTATGCGGATGCTGGCATACGGAGCTCCTAGTGATACTACCGATGACTATCTTCGGATGGTGGAGTCCACCGCCTTTGATTGTTTCTACCGGTTCTGCAGGGCTATGATAGCAGTGTTTGGGGACACCTACTTGAGATCACCCACTGTCCAAGACACTGCTCGGATCCTCGCTTTCAATGAAGCTCGAGGATTTCTGAGGATGCTTGGAAGCATTAACTGCATGCATTGGAAATGGAAGAACTGTCCGTTTTCCTGGCAGGGAATGTACAAGGGTTACAAAAAAGGTTGCACTGTGATACTTGAGGCAGTGGCTACCCATGATCTCTGGATTTGGCACTCTTTCTTTGGTATGCTGGGATCCAACAACGACATCAACGTCTTGTAGTGCTCGTCTATCTTCTCCAAGCTTGTTGAGGGTCATGCTCCCCCGGTTGACTTTGTGATCAATGGCCGACACTACAACAAGGGATACTATCTTGCAGACGGTATCTATCCAAAGTGGGCAACATTTGTGAAGACTATCTCGAGTCCCATCCTCCCAAAGGAGATGGAGTTTGTGAAGGCACAAGAAGGTTGTCGAAAGGACGTCGAGCGTGTGTTTGGTGTCCTCCAGCAGAGATTTGCTGTAGTCCGGTTTCCCGCTATGAATTGGTCCAAAGATCAGATATGGGAGGTGATGAACTGTTGTGTGTGCTTACACAACATGATTGTTGAGGATGAGCGGAAGTATCCGGTTCCTTTGAGCGAACAAGCTATACCATATGAGAGAGACGGTCCTCTTGCACAGTCTAATCACCAGGTGTCGGCATCGTGGGCTGCGTTCATCGCTATGCGTCAGGAGATTCGAGACTCGACTATGCATCAACTACTGCAGGATGATCTGGTGGAGCACATATGGAGGTTTCGAGGCAACACCAACTAGTTTCCATTTGATTTGTTTGAAAACTTGTCAATTTATTTGCTTGTTTTGTTAAACTGTATGAAATTCACCGAACTGTAATGTTTATTTGAGCCAAATGTTGGCAAACTGTATGAAATTCGCCAAACTGGAACATCTATTTGTAAAAAAAAGCCAAAAACGCCGATTTCCGGGCGTCTTGCTGGGGTGCCGGCTGGAAGTTCGGCGCTCCCCACGCCTAATTTTTGTCCAATCCGGCGCGATTTATCGCTGAATTTGGTCGTGGGGGGGCGCCAACGGCTGGAGATGCTCTTACTGATGCTTAGATGTTAGCCAAAGCACTATCTATGAAATCTAGCATGGACTGAAATACATTTGTGGATACAGCAACTTGCACAAACTTTACTGCAGTCTTCTCTCTAAAAAAAATCTTACTGTGCGGATCTCTTGTGCATCTGGACCAGAGACCAAACTGAATATCCATGGTATGACCAGGGCTAAAAGCGTATTTTATGTCCTAGTTTAACACCGTTACTACTTAAAATGAACTATATAAGGCAAAAAAATTGACCAAGTGTCAAATAAGGAAGAAAAAGTTTCGTATTAAATAGAGAACCACATTTTTAAGTAGTGTCAAATATCCTAACTCGAAGCACCTCGGAATCACATTGTGGGATGCATCGATGGTGCCCTTCCCATGCAGTCGATGTGATGATAATGGATCCGAGATGATCGTCAGATTATGATATTTAGATGAGTGGTTGTTTGGCATGCATACAGCCATGTGTGACACATCAAATGAGTAACATTCCTCGGTGGTGAAAGCAAAAGGTACTATTTTTTGCGAGACAGTTAGACATATTGTTATGAAGTATCACTAGTGGAAAACGGGCCTTTGGCCTGGTCCCTTTAGTCCTGGCCGCAATCTGGGTCGGGACTAAAGGCCCGGCCACGTCGCCCCAAAATCGCCTAGCCGCCCGGGAGGCTTTGGTCCCGGCCCGTAATGAGCCTTTAGTCCCGGTTTGAGACACAAACCGGGACTAAAGGGCTATGCGCTGAGCGGCCCGCATGTGCGCCCCCTTTAGTCCCGGTTTGTGTCTCAAACCGGGACTAAAGGCCTCTGCCTATATATATGGCAGCAGCCCCTCTCCCCTCTTCCTTGTATTTTTCTAGGATGAAGGAGTGTGGGTGTGTGCTAGTTCTCCATTTCATTGCTATGCACTAGAGGTGTTTGTTGAAATGTGTGTTAGAGCGATGCCGCTTCAGTTCACCGAACACAACTACGATATGAGGTGCCCGAGCCACGCTTAAGCCTCTTCCTCTTTATTTCCACTTATTCTAAAAGGTTAGCAACTATATTTCCTTGTTTAGACCATGCGGTACTAATTTTTAGGATCGTGATTGTGTTTGATATACTGTCGTATGACGCAGATGAGCCATCCATGGATGTACGGTGATCGACGCACAGCTGCTTACAGAGAAGGCGTGCATTCTTTTCGAGATACGGCCGATGCGAACAAGCATGGTGGTGGCCATATGTTTTGTCCATGTGTTGAATGTCGGAATGAGAATGATTACACTTTCTCAAGAGTCATTCAGAGCCACCTGCTTCGGTCCGGTTTTATGTCGGGCTATAATGTTTGGACCAAGCACGGAGAAAGAGGGGTTATGATGGAAGACGACGAAGAAGAAGAAGAGAACGATGATGACAACTACCGATCTATGTTCCCTGAGTATGCTGATACCGCAATGGAAGACAATGAAGAAGAAGATTAGGGTGAAGAACGGGAACCAGATGAGCCCGCTGATGATCTTGGCTGGGTCATTTCTGATGCACGGCGAGGCTGCGACACAGAAAAGGAGAGGTTGCAGTTCGAGCAGATGTTACAGGACCACAACAAATTGTTGTACCCAACTTGTGAAGATGGCCAGAAGAAGCTGGGTAGCACACTGGAATTGCTGAAGTGGAAGGCAGAGACCGGTGTGACTGACTCGTCATTCGAAAAGTTGCTGGTACTGATGAAGAAGATGCTTCCAAGAAAGAACGAATTGCCCGCCAGCACGTACGAAGCAAAGAAGCTTGTCTGCCCTCTAGGATTAGACATGCAGAAGATACATGCATGCCCTAATGACTGCATCCTCTACCGCGGTGAGAAGTACGAGAATATGGATAAATACCCGGTATGCACTGCATTGCGGTATAAGATCACAAAAAGATGACCCTGGTGATATTGAGGGCGAGCCACCCAGGAAGAGGGTTCGTGCCAAGGTGATGTGGTATGCTCCTATAATACCACGGTTGAAATGTCTGTTCAGAAATAAAGATCATGCGAAGTTGTTGCGATGGCACATGGAAGATCGTATGAAAGACGACAAGTTGAGGCACCCCGCTGATGGTCGGCAGTGGATAAAAATAGAGAGAGTTCCCAAGATTTGCAGGTGACGCAAGGAACTTATGGTTTGGTCTAAGTACAGATGGCATGAATCCTTTTGGGGAGCAGAGTTGCAGTCACAGCACCTGGCCTGTTACTCTATGTATCTATAACCTTCCTCCTTGGTTGTGCATGATGCGGAAGTTCATTATGATACCAGTGCTTATCCAAGGTCCAAAGCAACCCGGCAACGACATTGATGTGTACCTAAGGCCATTAGTTGATGAACTTTTACAGCTGTGGGCCAAACCAGGTGTACGTGTGTGGGACGAGCACAAACAAGAGGAATTTGACCTTCGAGCGTTGCTTTTCGTAACCATCAATGATTGGCCTGCTCTTAGTGACATTTCAGGACAGTCAAACAAGGGATACAATGCATGCATGCACTATTTGGATTAGACAGAAAGTATATATCTAGACAAATGTAGGAAGAATGTGTACCCGTATAATCGTTGTTTTCTTCCGCCCAAGCATCCCTTAAAGAAAAAAGGCAAGCATTTCAATGGCAATGCAGAACCCCGGGGGAAGCCTGTCACCCGTACTGGTGCTGAAGTATTTGATATGGTCAAAGATTTAAAAGTAATCTTTGGAAAGGGTCCTGGCAGCCAACCTGTTCCTAACAGCCCTGATAAGCGTGCACCCATGTGGAAGAAGAAATCTATATTTTGGGAGCTACCCTATTGGGAAGTCCATGAGGTCCGCTCCGCAATCGACGTGATGCACCTGACGAAGAATCTCTGCGTGAATATTCTAGGCTTCCTGGGCTTGTATGGGAAGTCAAAAGATACACCGGAAGCACGGGAGGACCAGGAAAGTCATAAAGGAAGAGATGGCATGCATCCAGGGCAGTTTCAAGGGCGTGCCAGCTACGCTCTTACCAAGGAAGAGAAGGAAATCTTCTTTGAAGTCCTTTTCAGTATCAAGGTCCCGACTGGCTTCTCGTCGAATATAAAGGGAATCGTAAATATGAAAGACAAAAAATTCCAAAACCTAAAGTCTCATGACTACCACGTGCTTATGACGCAATTACTTCCGGTTGCATTGAGGGGAATTCTACCGGAAAATGTTCGCCTGGCAATTGTGAAGGTATGTGCATTCCTCAATGCAATTTCTCAGAAGGTAATCGATCGAGAAAGTCTATCAGGGTTACAGATTGATGTGGTCCAATGTCTGGTCAGCTTTGAGTTGTTGTTCCCGCCATCCTTCTTCAATATAATGACACACCTCCTAGTTCACCAAGTCGAAGAGATTAGAATTCTCGGTCCTGTGTTTCTACACAATATGTTCCCCTTCGAGAGGTTCATGGGAGTCTTATTGAAATATGTTCGTAACCGTGCTAGGCCAGAAGGAAGCATCTCCAAGGGCTATGGAACAGAGGAGGTCATTGAGTTTTGTGTGGACTTTCTTCCTGACCTTAAGCCGATTGGTGTTCCTGAATCTCGGTATGAGAGTAGGCTGACAGGAAAAGGCACACTAGGAAGGAAAGCAAAAGTATGTATGGACGGGCATTCTTTCTCTCAAGCACACTACACAGTTCTACACAATTCCACCGTGGTGGCTCCGTATATCGTGAGACACAAGAATATTCTATGCTCCAAAAACCCGGGGAAGGCTGACTCTTGGATTGAAGGGGAATATGAGAAGACTTTCGGCAGTTGGTTGTGCTACCGGTTGATGGCGCCAGAAAATAAGCTGATGGCGTGTGGTTGACGTGGGAGGAGACGGTCCTTGTGCGTGGTGAATAACCAGCCTGTTGGGAACCCCAAGAGGAAGGTATGATGAGTATAGCAGCTAGTTTTCCCTCAGTTAAGAAACCAAGGTTTAATATCGATCAGGAGAGGAAAGACAATGACGACTGAAGGTGATGCGGAACCTGCACACACACAAACAAATACTTTGTTCCCAACTTGCGATGAGGTTGTCAATCTCACCGGTTTGCTTGAAACAAAGGTTATGAGTGTATCGAGTGGAAAACAATATAGTATGCGAGTAAAGTAAACAGTACGAGTAAAGTAAACAGTGCGAGTAAAGTAAACAGGTGATAGCAATATGATGTAAATAGGACCGGGGTCCACAGTTCACTAGTGGTGTCTCTCCATAAAATAAAATAACACATGCTGGGTAAACAAATTACAGTTGGGCAATTGATAGAATAAAGATAACGTGATATGTCAAGAAGATCACTATGAGATTTACTCTGGGCATTACAACAAAATATATAGACCGCCATCCAACTGCATCTATGACTAATAATCCACTCCTGGGAATATCAATCCGAACACCCTAGAAGTATTAAGTTGCGAACAACAGATAATTGCATTAAGCAAAGTGTGTAATGTAAACAAAGCATATGCCCTTGAGCATATGAATGTTGTTTTCTCCCTAGTAGCAACAGCACATCTACCACCTTAAAGGTTTCTGTCACTCCCCCAGGTGAAATAGAGGCATGAACCCACTATCGAGCATAAATACCCCCTCTTGGAGTCACTAGCAACTACTCGGCCAAGATAGCTACTAACAACGGAGAGCATGCAGGATCATAAACAACATAGAGATAACAAAAGATAATATTCAGTACAGCAACTTAATCATAAACACCAATATTCATCGGATCCCAACAAACCAAACATGTAGAATTACATAACGGTGATCTCAATCATGTATGGCAGCTCATGAGATCTAAACATGAAGCACATGGCGGAGAACACAACCATCTAGCTACTGCTATGGACCCATAGTCCAAGGTAGACTACTCACTCATCGCTCCGGAGGCAAGCATGGCGATGAAGAAGACCTCCGGTGGCGATTCCCCTCTCCGGCAGGGTGCCGGGAAGAGCTTCTGGACCCTCCCGATCTTCGGGTCGACGGCGGCGGCGGATCGCGATGTGTTCTGGAAAACTGATCAGGTACTTAGGTTTTTTCCGTCGGGGGTCTTTATAGGCGAATGGGCGATGTCAGAGGGGGAGCCAGGCTCCCTCACGCGGGCCCCGCGCGGCCAGGGGGCTGGCCGTGCCGCCCCTGCATGTGGGGCCCTGGTGGCCCCCCTCCGACTCTCATTCGGATCTCTGGAAGCTTCCGGGTAAAATAAGATTTCAGGAACTTGTTTCGTCCAATTCCGAGAATATTTCCTGTGTATCACTCTAAAACACAAAAACAGCAGAAAACAGGAAACTGGCACTGTGGCAACTCGTTAATAGGTTAGTTCCGGAAAATGCATAAAAGTGTCACTAAGTGTAACGAAACAATAGGCAAATGGTGTAAAAACAAGCATGGAGCATCAAAAATTATAGATACGTTTGAGACGTATCAAGCATCCCCAAGCTTAACTTCTGCTCGTCCTCGAGTAGGTAAGTGATAACAAAAGAATAATTTTTGAGGTGACATGCACCTACACAATCTTGATCATATATGTAAGCATTGTGAGCTGGGATCATAAGAACTTAAAACATGGGCATGAAGATATAATCTTGACAATAAGAACCTAGCAACCATGTTGTAAACATGCAGATGAACACAAACAAAAGATCATGAAAATGAAACAATGAAAGTCAAACGTGTGTTCACATCATAAGGAAAAACATACAAAAGGTTTTCAGCTTGTCCTTCAAAGAGAGCAAAACATAAATGCATAGGACACCTTCAAGTTTAAGAGAGCGACTAGATACAAATAATTTGAGAACAAGTGAAACCAACAATATGAATCAATCAATGAAAACTTTGGGACAATGCACATTATACTAAGAATGACAACTATGCTCTCTTAATGGTGCATAAAGGTAGAAGGTGGCAACTCAACATAAAAGTAAAAGAAAGGCCCTTCGCAGAGGGAAGCAGTGATTGCAAGTTTTATAACCTTCAAAAATTATGGTACTTACCGGCTTTGAGCTCTCATTGCCCCCATCATAAGCATCTTGAATGGTTAAAGTTAATGCGAGAACAATTATGATGCATATGCTTGACAAATCATAAGTTGAAAACCTCGTGCCCCGTGAATACGAGTACCCAAACCTCATGCTACTTTACTTAGAGTCCCAAGCAAGGCTCTTGTCATTGTAAGTATATGCATATCATTGAGAACCGCCAATGGGGTACCTCCGAGCCCGATGACATGGAACAAGCCCACACCAAAATGACAGGACAAGCAGACAATGAACACCTCGACATCTCTTTTATTTGCCTTTTGTTTAGCTTTTTATTGTGAGATGCGTCGTCGAATGTTCACCATGGGTATGCTGCAAATTTCCACCATGAATTATGCATGGCTTAGATTGGCGGCCCGGCGTTTCCCTAACACATATACAAACTCCATGATCCCTACAAGATTCCCAATTCATTTCACACCGCGGGCATCCATAAACAAAAGATCACGATATCAACTCAATTAAGATGTGCAATGTTGAAAGCTTGCCCATGACAGCATGGCTGGGCTAGAATCCAACTTACAACTTGCAAGCATAACAACTCAACATAAGAGACCACAATGTCAAATTTTTAAGAACAGGAAAAAGTAAAGTGTGCCTTCCGGTTCGTGAGAGCTTTACTGACCGAATTTCGCATAACACTGGTAAGAGTTTAATTTGAAGAGAAAATAAAAGCAAGTCAAATTTACTTGGAATAGCAAATTGCTAGTAGGTATGTATGGTGGACACTTTGGAAAACTTTGGCTTTTAGGAGTTGGATGCACGAGTAGAGCTCATACTCAGTACAAGGCGAGGGCTAGCAAAAGACTGGGAGCAACCAACTAAGAGAGCAATAATGGTCATAATCATGCAAAGCGACAAAGCGACATTAAAAAGAAGCATAAGATGGCATCAAAAGTCAAAAACTAAATGATCATGAAGGCTATTGGCGACTTTGTAAGAGTCTAACATGTGTGAGCATGCGCCAAGTCAACCCAAATAAAGCATCAAGGAGAAAACCAAAATAATGCTTCCATACAATAAAAACAACGCCTGATTTTTCAAAGGCTCATTAAGCAATCTCAGTTATTTGAGACAAGTCATGCTACAGCAAAACCACTAAGCATACTATCAAAAAGACATCAAGCATGACATGAAAAAGCCTAAGCCGCAGTCTACACAAGCTTCTTCTTGTACCACTATTTTGCACAAAGCTTTTTCTCTTTTCCAACACCATTTGAAATTTTTAAAGACACCTCTTTTGATGAAAACCAATAAAGATCAGAGGCAAAAATACACCTTGATGAAAAGACATGACAAGGTCTGAACGCAAATCAAGGCGAAAACGAAAACCAAAAGCAGTAGCAGAAAAAGAAGAACGCTCGATAAACGATAAGAGTGAAAACTAGAGCGTTCTTGGCAAATGAAAACGAGTACATCTCCTCCAAAGAAAATTTGTTGGGGTCCAACCATTTATTGCAGCAAACAAACAAACTAAACTAACTAAGAAAACTAAAACAACTGACACTCCAAGAAAAACACATAGTGCATAAAGCAATAAAAATATAGTGTTTTGAAAGGTGACCTGATTTTTGCCGATGAAGAAGGGGTGCCTCGGGGGCATCCCCAAGCTTTGACGCTTGTACTTCTTGGATATTTCTTGGGGTGATGCATGGGCATCCCCAAGCTTGAGCTTTTGTCCATTCTTCAACTCATCTCATCATTCTCCAATCCCTACACTTGAAAACTTCCTTCATACAAAACTAAACACAATTTTATTAGCAACATTAGTGCAAGCATAACATATAATCAATCCTCTATTTGCTTCAGGTTTCAACTGAAAACCACCACATATATAGCAAATACTACTGTAGCAACCTCCCCAAAAGTTCCGTGATCAAAAGAACTCAAAAGAAAGCGATAAAGTGGCAAACACAAATATTGGCAGAAATCTATCAAAACTGAACAGCTGACAAAGGTCGAATTTTTGAGGGATTTTCTATTGCTCAAATCAAAAAGTGTTCAACTAACAAAAGTTTGGATATAACCTGGGGCATATGCACAAGAAATCGCAGGTCCAAAAGATAAACAGAGAAGTTTCACGAATTTTTACGGTGCAGCACCAAAAACAGTTTCAGGACAGCAACATCCCCAAATCTTTACCTCACTCAAATTAGAGGCTTCTCTTGGCACAAAAACGAAATAAACAAGATAAGGAGCAGTCATTACAGTAGTAATGACTTCCAAGACTCAAATAAAAGAAAAAGAGCTGAAAAGAAAACATTGGGTTATCTCCCAAGAGTGCTTTTCTTTAACGCCTTTGAGCTAGGCGCAGAAAATTGCGAATCAAGTAATATCGAGTGATGAAGCATCAATCTCATAATTTGCTCTAAGAATAGAGTCAAAAAGCAATTTCTTCCTTTCCTAGGGAAGTGTTCCATACCTTTCTTTAGTGGGAATTGATACTTGATAGTGCCTTCCCTCATATCAATGATAGCACCTACAGTTCGAAGAAAGGGTCTTCCCAAAATAATAGGACATGAAGCATGGCATTCAACGTCCATAACAAGAAAATCAACGGGAACAAGGTTATTGTTAACCACAATAAGAACATCATTAATTCTTCCCAAAGGTTTCTTCTTAGCAACATCAGCAATAGGAACATCAAAATAACATTTTTCAAGCGGTGGTAAATCAAGCATGTCATAAATCTTTCTAGGCATGATAGAAATACTAGCACCTAGATCACATAAAGCATGGAAATCAAAACCATTAACATGCATATCAATGATGGGTTCCCAACCATCTTCTAACTTCTTGGGAACAGAAGCTTTTTGCTTCAACTTTTCATCCCTAATTTTTATAAGAGCATTGGTAATATGCTTAGTAAAAGCAATATTTAAAGAACTAGCATTGGGAGTCAAAGCAAGCTTTTGCAAGAACAAAATAACTTCAGATATATTGCAGCCATCAACATAAAAATCATTAAAATAAATAGAGCTATCATCTCCCACACTCTGAAAAATTTCAGCACTCTTTTGAGAAAAAGTTTTGGCAGTTTTAGGCTTTTTAACACAAGGAGTGGGAGTTTTCTCTACACCAATCAAAGTAAGAGGATTGCTAGCAGTAGGAGCAACATCATTAGAGGAAGTAATAGTACATACCTTCATCTCTCTAGCCATCTCATCTTCTCTTTCCCACCTGGCATGCAATCCCGCTAACAATCTAATATTTTCATCAATTCCAACTTGAATAGCATTAGCGGCAGCAAAAACATTGTTCTCTTTCACATCATCAGGAAACACTTTTAATTTCAGAAGTTCAACATCATGAGCAAGGCTATCAACTTTAGAAGCAAGAATATCAATTTTGCCTAACTTTTCCTCAACAGACTTGTTAAAAGCAGTTTGCTTACCGATGAAGTCCTTGAGCATTACCTCAAGCTCGGAGGGCGCGGCCCTAGTGTTGTTGTAGGAATTACCATAAGAGTTACCATAACCATTACCATTGGTAGAAGGATACGGCCTATAATTGTTACTAGCAAAATTGTTTCTATAAGCATTGTTGTTAAAATTATTGTTTCTAATGAAATTCACATCAACATGCTCTTCTTGGGCAACCAGAGAGGCCAAAGGAACATTATTACGATCAACATGAGTCCTATCATTAGCAAGCATAGCCATAATGGTATCAATCTTATCACTTAAGGAAGAGGTTTCCTCAACAGAATTTACCTTCTTACCTTGTGGAGCTCTCTCGGTGTGCCATTTGGAATAATTTACCATCATGTTGTCGAGTAGCTTTGATGCGGCGCCCAAGGTAAGGGACATAAAAGTGCCTCCAGCAGCTGAATCAAGTAGGTTCCTTGAAGAAAAATTCAGTCCTGCATAAAAAGTTTGGATAATCATCCAAGTAGTCAGTCCATGAGTGGGGCAATTCTTTATCATAGATTTCATTCTTTCCCAAGCTTGAGCAACATGTTCATTATCAAACTGAGTAAACTTCATAATATTGCTACGCAAGGATATAATCTTAGCAGGAGGATAGTATCTACCAATAAAAGCATCCTTACACTTAGCCCATGAATCAATACTATTCTTAGTCAAAGATAGCAACCAATCTTTAGCTTTTCCTCTCAAAGAAAAAGGAAACAACTTGAGCTTAATAATATCACTATCAACATCCTTATATTTCTGCATCTCACATAGCTCAACAAAACCGTTGAGATGAGCTGCAGCATCTTCAGTACTAGCACCAGAAAATTGCTCTTTCATAACAAGGTTCAATAAAGCAGGCTTAATCTCATAAAAGTTTGCAGCAGGAATAGGTGGTGCAATAGGAGTGCAGATAAAATCACTATTGTTCGTGCTAGTAAAGTCACACAACTTGGTGTTTTCAGGATTGGCCATTTCAGCAAAACGAAAGTAAACAAGTAAAAACAACTACCAAGGATTCTATTTTTTTTTTGGGTTTTTGATATAAAGCAATGCAAGTAAAATAAAATAAAGTAAAGCAAAACAATAACAAAGTAAAGAATGTGTGTGCGAAAAACTCCCCTCGCAGAAGTCTTCTCTTCCTCCCCGGCAATGGCGCCAGAAAAGAAGCTGCTACCGGTTGATGGCGCCAGAAAATAAGCTGATGGCGTGTGGTTGACGTGGGAGCAGACGGTCCTTGTGCGTGGTGAATAACCAGCCCGTTAGGAACCCCAAGAGGAAGGTATGATGAGTATAGCAGCTAGTTTTCCCTCAGTTAAGAGACCAAGGTTTCATATCGATCAGGAGAGGAAAGACAATGACGACTGAAGGTGATGCGGAACCTGCACACACACAAACAAATACTTTGTTCCCAACTTACGATGAGGTTGTCAATCTCACCGGTTTGCTTGAAACAAAGGTTATGAGTGTATCTAGTGGAAAACAATATAGTATGCGAGTAAAGTAAACAGTGCGAGTAAAGTAAACAGGTGATAGCAATATGATGTAAATAGGACCGGGGTCCACAGTTCACTAGTGGTGTCTCTCCATAAAATAAAATAACACATGCTGGGTAAACAAATTACAGTTGGGCAATTGATAGAATAAAGATAACATGATATGTCAAGAAGATCACTATGAGATTTACTCTGGGCATTACAATAAAATACATAGACCGCCATCCAACTGCATCTATGACTAATAATCCACTCCCGGGGATATCAATCCGAACACCCTAGAAGTATTAAGTTGCGAACAACAGATAATTGCATTAAGCAAAGTGTGTAATGTAAACAAAGCATATGCCCTTGAGCATATGAATGTTGTTTTCTCCCTAGTAGCAACAGCACATCTACCACCTTAGAGGTTTCTGTCACTCCCCCAGGTGAAATAGAGGCATGAAC
The DNA here is from genome assembly GCA_007115705.1 of Dactylis glomerata. Taxonomy (NCBI): domain Eukaryota; kingdom Viridiplantae; phylum Streptophyta; class Magnoliopsida; order Poales; family Poaceae; genus Dactylis; species Dactylis glomerata. The sequence goes on from QXEO01002091.1 coordinate 445,888, forward strand.
CCACTATCGAGCATAAATACCCCCTCTTGGAGTCACTAGCAACTACTCGGCCAAGATAGCTACTAACAACGGAGAGCATGCAAGATCATAAACAACATAGAGATAACAAAAGATAATATTCAGTATAGCAACTTAATCATAAACACCAATATTCATCGGATCCCAACAAACCAAACATGTAGAATTATACAACGGTGATCTCAATCATGTATGGCAGCTCATGAGATCTAAACATGAAGCACATGGTGGAGAAGACAACCATCTAGCTACTGCTATGGACCCATAGTCCAAGGTATACTACTCACTCATCGCTCCAGAGGCAAGCATGGTGATGAAGAAGACCTCCGGTGGCAATTCCCCTCTCCGGCAGGGTGCCGGGTAGAGCTTCTGGACCCTCCCGATCTTCGGGTCGACGGCGGCGGCGGATCGCGATGTGTTCTGGAAAACTGATCAGGTACTTAGGTTTTTTCCGTCGGGGGGTCTTTATAGGCGAAGGGGCGATGTCAGAGGGGGAGCCAGGCTCCCTCACGCGGGCCCCGCGCGGCCAGGGGGCTGGCCGCGCCGCCCCTGCGTGTGGGGCCCTGGTGGCCCCGCTCCAACTCTCCTTCGGATCTCTGGAAGCTTCCGGGTAAAATAAGACTTCAGAAACTTGTTTCGTCCAATTCCGAGAATATTTCCTGTGTATCACTCTGAAACACAAAAACAGCAGAAAATAGGAAACTGGCACTGTGGCAACTCGTTAATAGGTTAGTTCCGGAAAATGCATAAAAGTGTCACTAAGTGTAACGAAACAATAGGCAAATGGTGTAAAAACAAGCATGGAGCATCAAAAATTATAGATACGTTTGAGACGTATCAGGTTGCAGACACATCTCATGAATGACGACACCGTTGGAGATCAGCTGTACTGTTTGGCCAGGCCACCATCTTCGACTATATGTACTTTCCAAGGGTACGAGGTAAATGGGAATACATTTTACACGGTTGCCCAAGATAAAAAGAGCACCAACCAAAACAGTGGTGTCCGCTTTGATGCAACAGACGAGAATGGGCACTATTTGGAAACATATTACAGGTACATAGAGGAGATATGGGAACTTGACTATGGACCTACTTTTAAGATCCCTTTGTTTCGGTGCAAATGGGTGAAGCTGACAGGAGGCGGGGTAGTTGTAGACCAAAAGTACGGCATGACAACAGTGGATCTCAACAATCTTGCGTACATGGACGAACCATTCGTCCTAGCCAACGATGTCGCTCAGGTTTTCTATGTGAAGGATATGTCTACAAAAACGAGAAAAAGAAATCAGCAAAAGAAGACATCGTCCGATGAGCCAAAGCGCCACATAGTTCTTTTAGGGAAAAGAAACATCGTGGGAGTAGATGACAAGACAGACATGTCAGTAGATTATAATAAGTTTCATGAAATTCTGCCCTTCAAAGTGAAAACTGACCCAAGCATCCTACTGAATGATGAAGATTCTCCATGGCTACGACCCATAAGAAAACAGAAATAATAGATAGGAATGTTGGTGCAATAATGTAATAATGTATTAAACCTTTTATGTAATGCATGTATGAAATGTACTAAACCTTTATTTAAGGAGCATGCATGTATGACGATCTTTAGTCCCGGCTGGAGGGTGCAACCGAGACTAAAGCTGTCGGCAGGATAAGGACGCATGGGTAACCTTTAGTCCCGGCTGGAGGGTGCAACCGAGACTAAAGCTGTCGGTAGGATAAGGACGCATGGGTAACCTTTAGCCCCGGCTGGAGGGTGCAACCGAGACTAAAGCTGTCGGTAGGATAAGGATGCATGGGTGGATGCACTGCTCGATGAGATAAAGCATGTAGCGCATGACGCCCCTGTCGGAGGAACAAGACAAAAGTAGAAGCGGCGCCGTGCCTATAAAAGGAGCATCGATACGCCATGGCAAGCACAGCTCGAAGGCAGGGAGAGTTTCTCGAAGATGTCGTTGGTGCTCACGCCCTACGGCATCTTCGGAAGCTCCGCCTCGGAAAAATTTCCCTACAAGCCCATAAAAGATTCCATCTCCTCTAACAGTGTTGGGTAAAGGGTTGGGAAATCTCCCATGGCGGAGCTTCTCGAAGATGTCGTTGGTGCTCACGCCCTACGGCATCTTCGGAAGCTCCGCCTCGGAAAAATTTCCCTGCAAGCCCGTGAAAGACTCCATCTCCTCTAACAGTTTTGGAGGAAAGGGTTGGGAAATCTCCCCTGACGGAGCTTCTCGAAGATGTCGTTGGTGCTCACGCCCTACGGCATCTTCGGAAGCTCCGCCTCGGAAAAATTTCCCTGCAAGCCCGTGAAAGACTCCATCTCCTCTAACAGTGTTGGGTAAAGGGTTGGGAAATCTCCCGTGGCGGAGCTTCTCAAAGATGTCGTTTGTGCTCATGCCCTACGGCATCTTCGGAAGCTCTGCCTTAGAAAAATTTCCCTACAAGCCCGTGAAAGACTCCATCTCCTCTAATAGTTTTGGAGGAAAGGGTTGGGAAATCTCCCGTGGCGGAGCTTCTCGAAGATGTCGTTGGTGCTCACGCCCTACGGCATCTTCGGAAGCTCCGCCTCGGAAAAATTTCCCTGCAAGCCCGTGAAAGACTCCATCTCCCTAACAGTGTTGGGTAAAGGGTTGGGAAATCTCCCGTGGCGGAGCTTCTCGAAGATGTCGTTGGTGCTCACGCCCTACGGCATCTTCAGAAGCTCCTCTCCGAATCAATATAGTTTTAATTGAAAATGACAAAATAGTTAATAGTTAGGATAGTTAAAATAATTAATTTTGAAAATAGAAAATAGTTTTGAATTAGTTATTCAATTTCAAACACTTTTCATATTCATAGTTTTGTCAAATTCTAAAATACACAAAAAGAATATTAATCAATATAGTTTTAATTGAAAATGGCAAAATCGTTAATAGTTAGGATAGTTAAAATAATTAATTTTGAAAATAGAAAATAGTTATGAATTAGTTATTCAATTTCAAACACTTTTCATATTCATAGTTTTATCAGATTCTAAAATATACAAAAAGAATATTAATCAATATAGTTTTAATTGAAAATGGCAAAATAGTTAATAGTTAGGATAGTTAAAATAATTAATTTTGAAAATAGAAAATAGTTTTGAATTATTTATTCAATTTCAAACACTTTTTATATTCATAGTTTTGTCAAATTCTAAAATACACAAAAAGAATATTAATCAATATAGTTTTAATTGAAAATGGCAAAATAGTTAATAGTTAGGATAGTTAAAATAATTAATTTTGAATATAGAAAATAGTTATGAATTAGTTATTCAATTTCAAACACTTTTCATATTCATAGTTTTATCAGATTCTAAAATATACAAAAAGAATATTAATCAATATAGTTTTAATTGAAAATGGCAAAATAGTTAATAGTTTGGATAGTTAAAATAATTAATTTTGAAAATAGAAAATAGTTTTGAATTAGTTATTCAATTTCAAACACTTTTCATATTCATAGTTTTATCAGATTCTAAAATATACAAAAAGAATATTAATCAATATAGTTTTAATTGAAAATGGCAAAATAGTTAATAGTTTGGATAGTTAAAATAATTCATTTTGAAAATAGAAAATAGTTTTGAATTAGTTATTCAATTTCAAACACTTTTCATATTCATAGTTTTGTCAGATTCTAAAATATACATTAGTTATTCAATTCAAAATTACAAATTCATATTTGAAATGAAAATCTGAAAACATTTCAGCAATGGCGCGCATTTATTGCCCATTTAGTCCCGGTTGGAACCGGGACTAAAGGGGGGGGGGCTCGGGCGCGAACCGACGACCACCCTTTAGCCCCCCCCTTTAGTCCCGGTTTGAGCCCCCAGCCGGGACTAAAGGGGGGGGGGTATATAAGCCCGTCCCGCCCCTGCTCTTCTTCTTCCCCACACTTAGCCATTTCTGCGACGCGCGCGAGGAGGTTCCCGACGCCGATCGTTGCAGCCACCCAAAAACTCGCCGCCGAGCCCCGCCGCGCCACCACCGAGCCCCGCCGACGCCTCCCCGAGCCGCGCCGACTCCACCGAGCCCCGCCGGCCACCGCCGTCCCTCTCGCCGCGCGCTCCTCCCGCCGGGCCTGCCCGCCGCCCCTCCTCCTGCCACCCCTCCCGCCACCGCGCCGCCACCGCCCATGCGCTCCTCTCGGTGAGAGACGCGCGCCCGCCCGCCGCTGCCCCTTTTTTTTGTTAATTTTTTTTTTAGGTTAGGTTAGGTTAAATTTTGTTAGGTTAGGTTTTTTTAAAATTTTGTTATTTGTTAGATAGAATTTTGATATTTGTAATTAGTGTAATTTGTTATATATAATTGTTATTTGTTACATATAATTGTTATTTGTTATATATAATTGTTATTTGCTATATATAATTGTTATATATAATTGTTATTTGCTAGTGTGTTAATTGTTAGATATAATTGTTATTTGCTAGTGTGTATTTGTTATATATAATTGTTATTTGCTAGTGTGTTATTTGTTAGATATAATTGTTATTTGTTATTTGTTAGATAGAATTTATTATTTGTTAGTGTGTAATTTGTTAGATAAAATTGTTAGGAATTTTATTTGTTACATAGAATTGTGAAATAGAAATAGCAAATAGAGTTAGAAAAAATAGAATAGAAATAGCAAATAGAAATAGAGTTAGAAAAAATAGAATAGAAATAGAGTTAGAAAAAATAGAGTTAGAAAAAATAGAATTAGTTAGGGTTAGTAGTTAGAAAATAAGTAAGGTTATTTTGTTAGTTATTATTCCATATAGCGTCCATAATTGAAATATAAATGTCGGTTTTTTGCAGAAACTATGGATCCACATAGCAGGAACCTCGAAGAGGAAGAACTTCTCAAAGATATAATCAAAGACGCCCCCGATGTTGAACCAGCTGAATCTCCGTCGTCGTATCTGAACCCCTCCGGAGATGGAATGGAGGTCGACCGACACGAAGATGAAGCCGACGGGGCAGGCGATAGCTCCGATGATGGAGAAGGTGATAGCTCCGCTGATGGAGAAGCCGGTGGAGAAATAACGAAGTCCGGCGAGGTATACATATGAAGTTCGGCAATCAGTTGTAATATTGGAGATAGCTCTATATTGTATACATATGCATTAATTTGATGAATGTTTCTCCCTCTTAGGCCTCCACATCGAGCAAAGCTACGAAACGAGGCCCGACCAAAAAGTTGGATACACGGACGCATTACACCTTTGAGGTGATATTGCCTACGGGCGAACCCAAGCTTCCTAAGAATGATGCTGACACATTCAAGAAGCAATGCGGAGTTCTCGTTAGGGATCACGTCCCGATCAGCGTTCGGGAGTGGAACAAGCGCAAAGGGGCAGCCGATAGTGACTATGTCGCCGAAAGGTACAAAGATAATCTTTGGAATGATCTCATGTCACATTTCAACCTGCCAGAATGTGAGAATGAAGACGCCGCAAAAAAACTGAGGGCCAAAGTCAAGCAGTGGACTCTAAAGAAGATGGCCGAACTATTCTGTAGCTGGAAGAAGAAACTATGGAAAAACTATCTGAAGACAAAGAAAGTGCCAGTATTCGAGGGGTATCTAGCCAAGCAGGCGAATCACTGGAAGGCATTTCAGGAGTACAAGCAGTCAGAAGATGCCAAGGCATTATCAGAAAAGAACAAGAAAAATGCCGACAAGAAGAAATATCACCACACGCTGGGGCCAGGGGGCTATGAGACTGCCATCCCAAAGTGGGATAAGAAAGAGCAAGATATGCTAGCTAAAGGGATCATACCTGAACCCATCCGTGATGAGTGGGAATTGAGAGCAAGAAATTGGTTCCTTGCGCATGGTGGTTCGTACGATGAAGAAACAGGGGACCTTATCTGCAGTGACGGTCTTAGGATACCCAAGGAGAATTGGAAAAAAATAGTGAAAGAAATTAAAGAGGGAAAAAGACAGTTCACTCCAGATAGAGAGAAAGATTTGCTCACACTGGTCCTCGGCAATGACAAACATGGAGGACGAACGCGAGGCTTCGGTCCTTCTTACCCGTGGTGGCTTGGGTTTGCCAGAGACCAAGACACTTACAGAAGCCGAGCGAGAGTAAAGAAGCGACAGCAGGATGAGGAAAATGACAAGTTCAACCAGTTGCTTGCCAGGCTTAACGAGCAACAACAACAGATTGATGAACTTAGAGGAGTAGTGCGCCAGGAAGATCCTGCACTCGATATTACCGCCGCCCCATCTAAGCGGAAAAGTAGCGTGACTAAATCTGAGGCCCCGATCGATGATGCACGAAGAATGATAGAGGGCGGTCCCGGCTACCCCGTGGATGGAATCAAGGAGTCAACATCATGTGAACTCCATCAGAGAATCAAGAACATATCCATGAAGGTGGCCATCGGACAAGCTTTACCTTCTGGCCCTGATGAACGCTGGCATGGCCGTGAGATTTCAGCTGGCTATGCTAAAGTCAGGGTGGATGAAATCGTGTCGGGGTTTCATGATATGGAGCTCGACATAGTTGGACCCGAAGATGAGAGGACACTCGGAGAAGTACTGGGTGGAGTCATCCTATGGGACAAGAACTACATCCAGCTTCCAGGCTCGGCCCCAAGGACAACACCGCCTCCGAGTCGTCGCAGGTCACCTACACCTCCATCACCTCCAAGCCCTCCACATGACGACGGCCACCACAACACGAGTCCATCTCGATCACCGCCGCTGGACTTGGGTCGGCCGTCTCCGCCGCCGCCCGCTAAGGATACTAAGCGGAAGCGTGCCAGCAAGAATGCTCCGTCGATGAGTTCTAAGCGACGGAGCTCCCCAAAGCGCAAACTATCGCCCCTTCCAAAGGTACCTCATGCTAATCTTCCCATCAGACCTTATGATCGTACCCCCGAGGAAAACGCCAGGATAGCAAAGGAACATTATGATGCGCAGATGAAAAAGAAGGAACCCGAGCCCCGCCCGGAATACACCGAGAAGCAAATAGCATATGCAAAATACTTACTGACCCTTCCATCACAGTATGACTTGCACCATAAGCCTGACGACTATACACGTGCATTGCAGAAGGAAGGGAAAAAGAGCAGATCACGTGCAAGTGCAAGTGGGAGCAAATCAAGTTCAACTACAAGCAAAAAAAGATCAGATGTTCCTCAGCTTGGACAACAGGCCAAACAGTCGATCCCACCCCTCAGGGTGTTACCCGAGAATGTTCCCTCTCTGGTGCAGGGGCAAGATTTGGAATTAGCAAACAAGTGGGCGGCTGAATGGGGTATAAGTGTTGAAGACGTTCTGGCTTCCTAAGACGACAGGTTACCCAAGGCTGTGGTAGCCCCTAAGCCGCAGTTTGTCATGGGAGCGCCTTTGGTCAGCAAAGATAAGTTTGATGATCTCCCAACAAATATGTGTTACTTGCATACATGGTACTTAAGTGAAGCAAAGAATGGGAGAACGATGATCATGGCGCGTGTCCCACGGGAGTACTACGGCCGTCCCGAAGACATCCATATCGACTTTGATGAACTCTTCCAGATATACAATGGCGACGCCCTCGACAAATCGCTTATGAGTTGCTATTGTCTGTAAGTTTTTCAATTCATTGTCTATATATAACTTGTTCAGTTATTTCAATTCATTGTCTACATATAACTTGTTCCGTTCTGACTTGTACTCTATTATGCAGAATGAAGATTCTGGAATGTAAAAGTAGGAACATCCTAAATATTGGGTTTATTGACCCGGATAAAATACATATAAAGACGCTAACTGATAACCCCAAGGAGACGGAGGAAAACCTTCTAAGGTTTCTAACAGATCAAAATTTATGTGACCACATGATACGTCTCAAACGTATCTATAATTTTTGATGCTCCATGCTTGTTTTTACACCATTTGCCTATTGTTTCGTTACACTTAGTGGCACTTTTATGCATTTTCCGGAACTAACCTATTAACGAGTTGCTACAGTGTCAGTTCCCTGTTTTCTGCTGTTTTTGTGTTTCAGAAGTGATACACAGGAAATATTCTCGGAATTGGACGAAACAAAAGCCAGAAGTCTTATTTTTCCCGGGAGCATCCAGACATCCGAAGAGAGGAAGGAGAGGGGCCACAGGCCTCCCTCACACAGGGCTGGCGCGGCCCAGGCCCTGGCCACGCCACCCATGTGTGAGGAGCCCCTGGCTGCCCTCTCGCGACGCCCCTTCGCCTATAAGAAGCCTCGGGACAGAAAACCCTAAGGGATTCGGCAATTTTCTAGAAAGAGTTCCGCAGCTCCGCCGCCATCGCCGACGAATTTCGGGGGACAGAAGTCTCTGTTCCGGCACCCTGCCGGGACGGGGAAGTGCCCCCGGAGCCATCTCCATCAGCCTCCATCGCCGTCTCCGCCGTCTCCATCGACCTCACCGCCATCTCCATCAACCTTGCTGTCTCCTATGATGAGGAGGGAGTAGTTCATCCCCGGGGCTGAGGGCTCTACCGGTAGCTATGTGGTTCACCTCTCTCTCCCATGATGTGATCTTTATGTGATCGTGAGCTTTGTATCATGTTGAACAAATACATGTTATTATTCAGATATTATGTGTACTCTAGTGGTGATTATTAAAGTAATCTATTCCTCCTGCTATGGTGTAACGGTGACAGTGCGTGCATCATGGTGGTACTTGGTTTAGGCTATGATTGTGATCTCTTGTGGATTATGAGAATAATTATTGCTATGATAGTATTGAGTGATCTATTCCTCCTTTCATAGTGTAAAGTTGACAGTGTGTGCACCGTGTTAGTACTTGGTTTAAGTTGCAATGATTTCTATCTTGAATTGTGATCTGATTTGGATATCTCTATGAGTGGTGTTTGTCAAGTACTTGATAAACTTTAAGGGGTGCTTCTGTAGCCACTACACAATGATTAGTGTTATTCAATACGAGAGTAATTCAGAGTGCCTTAGCAAAGAGAAGTTATTTGTTCAGTCATGTTATATTGTTGGGAGTGTGTCCACTAGTGAAAGTATGATCCCTAGGCCTTGTTTCCAAGCATTGCACACCGTTTACTTGCTATTTTGTTACTTGTTTACTCGCAGCGATATTTATTTCACATCACGTTTGCTACTTATAATCATCTATACCACTTGTATTTCACTATCTCTTCGCCGAACTAGTGCACCTATACATCTGACAAGTGTATTGGGTGTGTTGGGGACACAAGAGACTTTCTGTATCGTAATTGCAGGGTTCCTTGAGAGCGATAGCTTTGACCTCTAACCTCCCTGAGTTCGATAAACCTTGGGTGATCCACTTAAGGGAAACTTGCTGCTGTTCTACAAACCTCTGCACTTGGAGGCCCAACAAGTGTCTACAAGAATAGAAGTGCGTAGACATCAAGCTCTTTTCTGGCGCCGTTGCCGGGGAGGTAAGGTAAAAGGTACTCACATTCTTTGGCTACTAAGTCTTTTAGTTGCTGGTGAGTGCTCGAAGTTATTTCCTTTAGATTCTGCAATTACATCTTTTTGTTTCTTGTTTTTATTTTCACTAGTTAGGCTTAATGGAAAATAAAGAGTTCTCTAGTCTTTTTCCTGAGTTTAGATATGAAGTGTTTGAAGAGAAAGTTGAAAAACCTTTGGAGCTTAATTTGCATGCTAATAGTGTTGTTAGTATGAATGTTTCGAACACCGCTGTTGCTAATGCTATAGAAAAGTCTAAGCTTGGGGAAGCTGGTTTTGTTAAGCATGATATTTTTAGTTCCCCAACTTTAGTGGAGAAAGTTTGCTCTGATGATATTTTATCTCCTCGATGTGATGTTCCTTCTTATGATGATATGTTTGAAGAATATGCTTTGCGAAATAGTTGCTCTCTAGCTTGTGATGATACTAAACCTCTAGTTTATGATAGCTATGATGATGAGTATAATATTTTCAGTTCACCTACTTTTGAGGAGAAAATTAGTTATGATTGCAATATGCCTCCTATTTATGATGATTATGGTGATGAGAATAGTTATTCTGTTGAATCTGCTCCTACTACTATTGTTACTGTGGTGACTATTAATCCTTTTATGCATGTGGCTCATGATAGGGATGCTTTATGTGATAGTTATATTGTTAGTTCTATTCATGATGCTACTGAAAGTTATTATGAGAGAGGGAAACATGGTTTGATGAATCTCAACAATATTGAGTTTCCCCTCTTTATGTTGCAATTCTTGAAGTTGTACTTGTTTTGCCTTCCTATGCTTTTTGCTTTGCGCTTTCATGACTTGTCTCTTTACAAGACTATTTTTCATAGGAAGTGGTTTAGATTTAAATGTGTTTCATACATGCTTTTTGATGCTCTCTATTGCTTCAAGTTCTTATATGGCGCCTTTGCCTCAAGCTTTTATATGGCGCCCACATGAGCATCTTTGCAAATTACTGCGCCTAGCTCAAAGGCGTTAAAGAAAAGCACTCTTGGGAGATAACCCATTGTTTTACTTTCAGTACTTTTTCTTTTATTTGAGTCTTGGAAGTTATTACTACTGTAATAACCGCTCCTTATCCTTTTTATTTCGTTTTTGTGCCAAGAGAAGCCTCTAATTTGAGTGAGGTAATGATTTGGGGATGTTGCTGTCCTGAAACTGTTTTCGGTGCTGCACCGTAAAAATTCGTGAAAATTCTCTGTTTATCTTTTGGACCTGCGATTTCTTGTGCATATGCCCCAGGTTATATCCAAACTTTTGTTAGTTGAACACTTTTTGATTTGAGTAACAGAAAATCCCTCAAAAATTCGACCTTTGTCAGCTGTTCAGTTTTGACAGATTTCTGCCAATATTTGTGTTTGCCACTTTATCGCTTTCTTTTGAGTTCTTTTGATTATGGAACTTTTGGGGAAGTTGCTACAGTAGTATCTACTATATATGTGGTGGTTTTGAGTTGAAACCTGAAGCAAAAAGAGGTTGAATATATGTTATGCTTACACTAATGTTGCTAATAGAATTGTGTTTAGTTTTGTATGAAGGAAGTTTTCAAGTGTAGGGATTGGAGAATGATGAGATGAGTTGAAGAATGGACAAAAGCTTAAGCTTGGGGATGCCCATGCATCACCCCAAGAAATATCCAAGAAGTACAAGCGTCAAAGCTTGGGGATGCCCCCGAGGCACCCCTTCTTCATCGGCAAAAATCAGGTCACCTTTCAAGACACTATATTTTTATTGCTTCATGCACTATGTGTTTTTCTTGGAGCGTCAGTTGCTTTAGTTTTCTTTATTAGTTTAGTTTTGTTTGCTGCAATAAACGGTTTGATCACATCATGTTGTTTTGGAGAGAGACTTATTCCGCTTTTTATTTGCCAAGAACACTCCGTTTTTACCTCTTATCGTTTCAACGAGTGTTCTCTTTTTCTGCTACTGCGTTTTGCTTGCAGTTTTCGCCTTGATTTGCGTTCAGATATTATTATATTTATTTATCAAGGTGTATTTTTGCCTCTGATCTTTATTGGTCTTCATCAAAAGAGGTGTTTATAATTTTTTTTTGAATGGTGTTGGAAAAGAGAAAAAGCTTTATGCAAAAAAGTGGTACAAGAAGGAGCTTGTGTAGACCGCGGCCTAGGCTTTTGCATGTCATGCTTGATGTCTTTTTGATAGTATGCTTAGTGGTTTTGCTGTAGCATGACTTGTCCCAAATAACTAAGATTGCTTAATGAGCCTTTGAAAAAATCATGCGTTGTTTTTATTGTATGGAAGCATTATTTTGGTTTTCTCCTTGATGCTTTATTTGGGTTGACTTGGCGCATGCTCACACATGTTAGACTCTTACAAAGTCGCCAATAGCCTTCATGATCATTTAGTTTTTGACTTTTGATGCCATCTTATGCTTCTTTTAATGTCGCTTTGTCGCTTTGCATGATTATGGCCATTATTGCTCTCTTAGTTGGTCGCTCCTAGTCTTTTGCTAGCTCTCGCCTTGTACTGAGTATGAGCTCTACTCGTGCATCCAACTCCTAAAAGCCAAAGTTTTCCAAAGTGTCCACCATACATACCTACTAGCAATTTGCTATTCCAAGTAAATTTGACTTTCTTTTATTTTCTCTTCAAATTAAACTCTTACCAGTGTTATGTGAAATTCGGTCAGTAAAGCTCTCACGAACCGGAAGGCACACTTTACTTTTTCCTGTTCTTAAAAATTTGACATTGTGGTCTCTTATGTTGAGTTGTTATGCTTGCAAGTTGTAAGTTGGATTCTAGCCCAGCCATGCTGTCATGGGCAAGCTTTCAAGATTGCACATCTTAATTGAGTTGATATCGTGATCTTTTGTTTATGGATGCCCACGGTGTGAAATGAATTGGGAATCTTGTAGGGATCATGGAGTTTGTATATGTGTTAGGGAAACGCCGGGCCGCCAATCTAAGCCATGCATAATTCATGGTGGAAATTTGCAGCATACCCATGGTGAACATTCGACGACGCATCTCACAATAAAAAGCTAAACAAAAGGCAAATAAAAGAGATGTCGAGGTGTTCATTGTCTGCTTGTCCTGTCATTTTGGTGTGGGCTTGTTCCATGTCATCGGGCACGGAGGTACCCCATTGGCGGTTCTCAATGATATGCATATACTTACAATGACAAGAGCCTTGCTTGGGACTCTAAGTAAAGTAGCATGAGGTTTGGGTACTCGTATTCACGGGGCACGAGGTTTTCAACTTATGATTTGTCAAGCATATGCATCATAATTGTTCTCGCATTAACTTTAACCATTCAAGATGCTTATGATGGGGGCAATGAGAGCTCAAAGCCGGTAAGTACCATAATTTTTGAAGGTTATAAAACTTGCAATCACTGCTTCCCTCTGCGAAGGGCCTTTCTTTTACTTTTATGTTGAGTTGCCACCTTCTACCTTTATGCACCATTAAGAGAGCATAGTTGTCATTCTTAGTATAATGTGCATTGTCCCAAAGTTTTCATTGATTGATTCATATTGTTGGTTTCACTTGTTCTCAAATTATTTGTATCTAGTCGCCCTCTTAAACTTGAAGGTGTCCTATGCATTTATGTTTTGCTCTCTTTGAAGGACAAGCTGAAAACCTTTTGTATGTTTTTCCTTATGATGTGAACACACGTTTGACTTTCATTGTTTCATTTTCATGATCTTTTGTTTGTGTTCATCTGCATGTTTACAACATGGTTGCTAGGTTCTTATTGTCAAGATTATATCTTCATGCCCATGTTTTAAGTTCTTATGATCCCAGCTCACAATGCTTACATATATGATCAAGATTGTGTAGGTGCATGTCACCTCAAAAATTATTCTTTTGTTATCACTTACCTACTCGAGGAGGAGCAGGAGTTAAGCTTGGGGATGCCTGATACGTCTCAAACGTATCTATAATTTTTGATGCTCCATGCTTGTTTTTACACCATTTGCCTATTGTTTCGTTACACTTAGTGGCACTTTTATGCATTTTCCGGAACTAACCTATTAACGAGTTGCTACAGTGCCAGTTCCCTGTTTTCTGCTGTTTTTGTGTTTCAGAAGTGATACACAGGAAATATTCTCGGAATTGGACGAAACAAAAGCCAGAAGTCTTATTTTTCCCGGGAGCATCCAGACATCCGAAGAGAGGAAGGAGAGGGGCCACAGGCCTCCCTCACACAGGGCTGGCGCGGCCCAGGCCCTGGCCGCGCCACCCATGTGTGATGAGCCCCTGGCTGCCCTCTCGCGATGCCCCTTCGCCTATAAGAAGCCTCAGGACAGAAAACCCTAAGGGATTCGGCAATTTTCCAGAAAGAGTTCCACAGCTCCGCCGCCATCGCCGACGAATTTCGGGGGACAGAAGTCTCTGTTTCGGCACCCTGCCGGGACGGGGAAGTGCCCCCGGAGCCAGCTCCATCAGCCTCCATCACCGTCTCCGCCGTCTCCATCGACCTCACCGCCATCTCCATCAACCTTGCTGTCTCCTATGATGAGGAGGGAGTAGTTCATCCCCGGGGCTGAGGGCTCTACCGGTAGCTATGTGGTTCACCTCTCTCTCCCATGATGTGATCTTTATGTGATCGTGAGCTTTGTATCATGTTGAACAAATACATGTTATTATTCAGATATTATGTGTACTCTAGTGGTGATTATTAAAGTAATCTATTCCTCCTGCTATGGTGTAACGGTGACAGTGTGTGCATCATGGTGGTACTTGGTTTAGGCTATGATTGTGATCTCTTGTGGATTATGAGAATAATTATTGCTATGATAGTATTGAGTGATCTATTCCTCCTTTCATGGTGTAAAGTTGACAGTGTGTGCACCGTGTTAGTACTTGGTTTAAGTTTCAATGATTTCTATCTTGAATTGTGATCTGATTTGGATATCTCTATGAGTGGTGTTTGTCAAGTACTTGATGAACTTTAAGGGGTGCTTCTGTAGCCACTACACAATGATTAGTGTTATTCAATAGGAGAGTAATTCAGAGTGCCTTAGCAAAGAGAAGTTATTTGTTCAGTCATGTTATATTGTTGGGAGTGTGTCCACTAGTGAAAGTATGATCCCTAGGCCTTGTTTCCAAGCATTGCACACCGTTTACTTGCTATTTTGTTACTTGTTTACTCGCAGCGATATTTATTTCACATCACGTTTGCTACTTATAATCATCTATACCACTTGTATTTCACTATCTCTTCGCCGAACTAGTGCACCTATACATCTGACAAGTGTATTGGGTGTGTTGGGGACACAAGAGACTTTCTGTATCGTAATTGCAGGGTTGCTTGAGAGGGATAGCTTTGACCTCTAACCTCCCTGAGTTCGATAAACCTTGGGTGATCCACTTAAGGGAAACTTGCTGCTGTTCTACAAACCTCTGCACTTGGAGGCCCAACAAGTGTCTACAAGAATAGAAGTGCGTAGACATCACCACATACTGTTTCCATACAACTTCAGGTGAGGGTCTTACTCTGTTGTGTCCATTCACTTATAAGTATAATTGATAAGTTACTGACATATATATATATACATGTGCAACTACCACTGGATTCTGTTGGACATTCAAATTGATAAGGGAAGAGTTGATGCCTTCGACCCATTATTGAGACCCTTGGAACAGTTCCAAAGCCTGCAGGACATGCTCCAAGGGTAATTTTAATCATTCTTGCGCTCTATCGGTCTCTTTCGATGATTTTCTGATATATCAATTAATGAAAAACTTAGCAAATCATTTTCCTTGTCGAGCAGGGTTTGGAAGCGGTTCAAGTGCGTGACTGACGGTATCGAGCATGAGAACCTGACCTTTAGAGCGGCTCAGGTAAGTAGTAGTATGATATACTTCTATTTTTAATACATTTATGATGCTAGATTATTATTTTGATTATATTCTATTCTCGTAAAGTGCGACCAGCAGCCACGGGGGATGCATCTATGTGGATACTACGTTTGCGAGTCCATTCACACGTTTACCTCTGAGCACAAGGATTACAGATACGACGTAAGCAATAAACATTCACACCTCTATTTTTACCCATCATTCTTTGTTATCATGATTGACATTCATATTCATCTCCTCTTCTTATATAGTACACGGCCATGAGGGAGAAGTACCTACCAGAGCAATGCGCGATTGCTGTTGCAGAGGAGCTAGCGGCCTTTCTGAGGACAGAAGCTATAAACGACAAAGGTCGATTTAGTGTAGCTAGGGGCCATTACTAATGTTGGTCCATGTAATCGAATAGACGGGCTCTAGTCCCGATAATTCTGATCTCCATATAATTGTATATATATGCTCGCTTGTAAGATAAGTTAATCTTATATATATATGCATAAACATGTATATTTAGAATTATACGAAAACTAATTCCCGAACACCAAACAAGGCACCAAACGAGGCATCACGTTAATCCCCCGAACACCTAAACCCTAAAACCCTAAAACGATAAAACACAAAACAAGATCTGCAGAAAATCTTTAGTCCCGGTCTGTGTTACGACCCGGGACTAAAGGGCCTGCCCCTGAGGGCGCTCCCAGGCACCCACGTGGAGCTCCTTTGGTCCCGGCTTGGAACAGGGCCGGGACTAAAGGTTAGGCCTTTAGCCCCGCCTATTTGGTCCCGGTTGGAGAACCGGGACTAAAGCCCCTTACGGGCCGGGACTATAGGCCCTGTCCCCACTAGTGTATGAGGTAAACACTTCATCATGTCCTGCTCCTTGGTCGCCCTCGTGCGACCTGGGGATGAAAACCCTACCCACCAACCCCACAACACCTTGTCCCTCTCTCCCCACCCATGTGCGCCGCTAGGCAAAGCCCGCGTGGTGCCGATGGCCACGGGCCTTTCTTTCCCTGGCGCGTGGAGATCCAGCGGGGCAGCGTTCTTTGTGGCGATAGTGCATCTAGTTGGTGGTCTACGTGGCCTAGTGTGATGGCGGCTAGCGAGCTATGTCAAGGTGATACGTCTCCAACGTATCTATAATTTTTGATGCTCCATGCTTATTTTTACACCATTTACCCGATGTTTCGTTACACTTCGTGGCACTTTTACGCACTTTTATGATTTGAACACACATTTGACTTTCATTGTTTCATTATTCATGATCTTTTGTTTGTGTTCCTTTTCATGTTATAACATGGTTGCTAAGTTCTTATTGTCAAGATTATATCTTTCATGCCCATGTTTTAAGTTCTTTTGATCCTAGCTCACAATGCTTACATATATGATCAAGATTGTGATGGTGCATGTCACCTCAAAAATTATTTCTTTTGTTATCACTTACCTACTCGAGAACGAGCAGGAGTTAAGCTTGGGGATGCTGATACGTCTCCAATGTATCTATAATTTTTGATGCTCCATGCTTGTTTTTACACCATTTACCCGATGTTTCGTTACACTTCGTGGCACTTTTATGCATTTTTTGGAACTAACCTATTAACAAGTCGCCACAGTGCCAGTTCCCTGTTTTCTCCAGTTTTTGTGTTTCAGAAAAGCTACACAGGAAATATTCTCGGAATTGGACGAAACAAGTTCCAGAAGTCTTATTTTTCCCGGAAGCTTCCTGAAGACTGAAAGAGAGCCGGAGGGGGGCCAGAGGCCGCCCTCACACATAGGTGGCGCGGCCCAGGCCCTGGCCACGCCACCCTGGTGTGAGGAGCCCCTGGCTGCCCTCTGACGACGCCCCTTCGCCTATATAAAGCCTCGGGACGGAAAACCCTAAAGGAGTCGGCAAATTTCCAGAAAGAGTTCCGCAGCGCCGCCGCCATCGAAGCCATATTTTGGGGGACAGAAGTCTCTGTTCCGGCACCCTGCCGGGACGGGGAAGTGCCTCCGGAGCCATCTCCATCGACCTCCATCGCCATCTCCGCCGTCTCCATCGACCTCATCGCCATCTCCATCAACCTTGCTGTCTCCTATGATGAGGAGGGAGTAGTTCTCCCCCGGGGCTGAGGGCTCTACCGGTAGCTATGTGGTTCACCTCTCTCTCCCATGATGTGATCTTTATGTGATCGTGAGCTTTGTATCATGTTGAACAAGTAGATGTTATTATTCAGATATTATGTGTACTCTAGTGGTATTATTAAAGTAATCTATTCCTCCTGCCATGGTGTAACGGTGACAGTGCGTGCATCATGGTGGTACTTGGTCTAGGCTACGATTGTGATCTCTTATGGATTATGAGAATAATTATTACTATGATAGTATTGAAGTGATCTATTCCTCCTTTCATGGTGTAATGTTGACAGTGTGTGCACCATGTTAGTACTTGGTCTAAGTTGCAATAATATCTATCTTGAGTTGTGATTTGATTTGGATATCTCTATGAGTGGTGTTTGTCAAGTACTGGATGAACTTTGAGGAGTGCTTCGTAGCCCTACGCAATGATTAGTGTTATTCAATAGGAGAGTAATTCAGAGTACCATAGTGAAGAGAAGTTGTTTATTTGTTCAATCATGTTATATTTGTTGGGAGTGTGTCCACTAGTGAAAGTATGATCCCTAGGCCTTGTTTCCAAGCTTTGCACACCGTTTACTTACTGTTTTGTTACTTGTTTGCTTGCAGCGATACTTATTCCATACTACATTTACTACTCATAATCATCACTACCACTTGTATTTCACTATCTCTTCACCGAACTAGTGCACCTATACATCTGACAAGTGTATTGGGTGTGTTGGGGACACAAGAGACTTTCTGTATCGTAATTGCAGGGTTGCTTGAGAGGGATAGCTTTGACCTCTTCCTCCCTGAGTTCGATAAACCTTGGGTGATCCACTTAAGGGAAACTTGCTGCTTCTCTACAAACCTCTGCACTTGGAGGCCCAACACTGTCTACAAGAACAGAAGCGTGTGTAGACATCAAGCTCTTTTTTGGCGCCGTTGCCGGGGAGGTAAGGTAAAAGGTACTCGCATCCTCCTGTGTGAGTGCTCGGAGTTATTTCCTTTAGATTCTGCAATTACATCTTTTTGTTTCTTGTTTTTATTTTCTCTAGTTAGGCTTAATGGAAAACAAAGAGTTCTGTAGTCTTTTTCCTGAGTTTAGATATGAAGTGTTTGAAGAGAAATTTGAAAAACCTTTGGAGCTTAATTTGCATGCTAATAGTGTTGTTAGTATGAATGCTTTGAACACCGTTATTGCTAATGCTATAGAAAAGTCTAAGCTTGGGGAAGCTGGTTTTGTTAAGCATGATATTTTTAGTTCCCTAGCTTTAGTGGAGAAAGTTTGCTCTGATGATATTTTATCTCCCATATGTGATGTTCCTTCTTATGATGATATGTTTGAAGAATATGCTTTGCGACACAGTAGTTCTCTAGCTTGTGATGATACTGAACCTCTAGTCTATGATGGTTATGATGATGAGTATAATATTTTCAGTTCACCTACTTTTGGGAAGAAAAATAGTTATGATTACAATATGCCTCCTGTCTTTGATGATTATGGTGATGAGAATAATTATTCTGTTGAATCTGCTCCTACTACTATCGTTCATGTGGGGAGTATTAATCCTTTTATGCATGTGGCTCATGATAGGGATGCTTTACGTGATAGTTATATTATTAATTCTATTCATGATGCTACTGAAAGTTACTATGAGAGAGGGAAACATGGTTTGATGGATCTCAACAATATTGAGTTTCCCCTCTTTATGTTGCAATTCTTAAAGTTGTACTTGTTTTGCCTTCCTATGCTTTTTGCTTTGCGCTTTCATGACTTGTCTCTTTACAAGACTATTTTTCATAGGAAGTGGTTTAGATTTAAATGTGTTCCACACTTGCTTTTTTATGCTCTCTATTGCTTTAAGTTCCTATATGGCGCCTTTGCCTCAAGCTCTTATATGGCGCCCACATGAGCATCTTTGCAAATTACTGCGCCTAGCTCAAAGGCGTTAAAGAAAAGCACTTTTGGGAGATAACCCATTGTTTATTTTTCAGTACCTTTTACTTTTATTTGAGTCTTGGAAGTTATTACTACTGTAATGACCTCTCCTTATCCTTTTTATTTCGTTTTTGTGCCAAGAGAAGCCTCTAATTTGATTGAGGTAAGATTTGGGGATGTTGCTGTCCTGAAACAGTTTTCGGTGCTGCACCGTAAAAATTCGTATAAATTCTCTGTATATCTTTTGGACCTGCGATTTCTTGTGCATATGCCCCAGGTTATATCCAAACTTTTGTTAGTTGAACACTTTTTGATTTGAGCAACAGAAAACCCCTCAAAAATTCGACATTTGTCAGCTGTTCAGTTTTGACAGATTTCTGCCAATATTTGTGTTTGCCGCTTTATCACTTTCTTTTTGAGTTCTTTTGATCACGGAACTTTTGGGGAAGTTTATACAGTAGTATATGCTTTATATGTGGTGGTTTTGGGTTGAAACCTGAAGCAAAAAGAGGTCGATTATATGTTATGCCTACACAAATGTTGCTAATAGATTTGTGTTTAGTTTTGTATGAAGGAAGTTTTCAAGTGTAGGGATTGGAGAATGATGAGATGAGTTGAAGAATGGACAAAAGCTCAAGCTTGGGGATGCCCATGCATCACCCTAAGAAATATCCAAGAATTACAAGCATCAAAGCTTGGGGATGCCCCCGAGGCACCCCTTCTTCATCGGCAAAAATCAGGTCACCTTTCAAAACACTATTTTTATTGCTTCATGCACTATGCGTTTTTCTTGGAGCGTCAGTTGTTTTTGTTTTCAGTATTAGTTTAGTTTAGTTTGCTGCAATAAATGGTTTGATCACATCATGTTTCTTTTGGAGGAGATGAACTCGCTTTTCATTTGCCAAGAACGCTCTAGTTTTCACTCTTATCAAAAACCGAGTGTTCTTTTTTTTCTGCTACTGCTTTTGGTTTTCGTTTTCGCCTTGATTTGCATTCAGATCTTCTTATATTTATTTATCAAGGTGTATTTTTGCCTCTGATCTTTATTGGTTTTCATCAAAAGAGGTGTTTATAAAAAGTTTGAAGGGTGTTGGAAAAGAGTAAAAGCTTTATGCAAAAAAGTGGTACAAGAAGGAGCTTGTGTAGACTGCGGCTTAGGCTTTTTCATGTCATGCTTGATGTCTTTTTGATAGTATGCTTAGTGGTTTTGCTGTAGCATGACTTGTCTCAAATAACTGAGATTCCTTAATGAGCCTTTGAAAAGATCATGCGTTGTTTTAATTATTTGGAAGCATTATTTTGGTTTTCTCCTTTGATGCTTTATTTGGGTTGACTTGGCGCATGCTCACACATGTTTGACTCATACAAAGTCGCCATAGCCTCTATGATCATTTAGTTTTTGACTTTTGATGCCATCTTATGCTTCTTTTAATGTCGCTTTGTCGCTTTGCATAATTATGGCCGTTATTGCTCTCTTAGTTGGTCGCTCCCAGTCTTTTGCTAGCCCTCGCCTTGTACTGAGTATGAGCTCTACTTGTGCATCCAACTCCCAAAAACCAAGTTTGCCATTGTGTCCACTATAAACTCCTATGCATGGTATTTGTAAGCCATTCCAAGTAAATTTGCATGTGCTACCTTTCAAAAACCTTCAAAACACTTCTCGTTTTGTGACACTGTTTTCAGCTCATGGGACGTAGTGGTCGGATTTGCTATCTTCCATATTGCTTATTCCAAAAAGAAAAAAAAAAGAGAAAAAAAGGCACTCCTCCATGGAATGTGAATGTTGGTGGGCACCCGATGGAATCGGTTAGCCATGGTTTGAGAAAGGAAAAAAGGTGGGGAGGAGTGCCAAGCTTTATAAAAAGAGCACAAATGTGCCAATCTCTCTCTCAAAAACTTGCTTCATTTTTGTATGGAAGATAGTAAGAACCCCATTGCCAGTCGTTGACAAAGACAACCACCTCTCAAAACCAATTTTTATCTCTCTGTTTTACAAATGAAAAGCTCTAGCACATGTTTAATCACTGCTTCCCTCTGCGAAGGGCCTTTCTTTTTCTTTTATGTTGAGTCTCCACCTTCTACCTTTATGCACCATAAGAGAGCATAGTTGTCATTCTTAGTATAATATGCATTGTCCCAAAGTTTTCATTGATAGATTCATGATCATGGTTTCACTTGTTCTTAAATTATTTGTATCTAGTCGCCCTCTTAAACTTGAAGGTGTCCTATGCATTTATGTTTTGCTCTCCATGAAGGACAAGCTGAAAACCATTTGTATGTTTTTCCTTATGATTTGAAGACACGTTTGACTTTCATTGTTTCATTATTCATGATCTTTTGTTTGTGTTCCTTTTCATGTTATAACATGGTTGCTAAGTTCTTATTGTCAAGATTATATCTTTCATGCCCATGTTTTAAGTTCTTTTGATCCCAGCTCACAATGCTTACATATATGATCAAGATTGTGATGGTGCATGTCACCTCAAAAATTATTTCTTTTGTTATCACTTACCTACTCGAGGACGAGCAGGAGCTAAGCTTGGGGATGCTGATACGTCTCCAATGTATCTATAATTTTTGATGCTCCATGCTTGTTTTTACACCATTTACCCGATGTTTCGTTACACTTCGTGGAACTTTTATGCATTTTCTGGAACTAACCTATTAACAAGTCGCCATAGTGCCAGTTCCCTGTTTTCTCCTGTTTTTGTGTTTCAGAAAAGCTACACAGGAAATATTCTCGGAATTGGACGAAACAAGTTCCAGAAGTCTTATTTTTCCCGGAAGCTTCCCGAAGACCGAAAGAGAGCCGGAGGGGGGCCAGAGGCCACCCTCACACATAGGTGGCGCGGCCCAGGCCCTGGCCGTGCCACCCTGGTGTGAGGAGCCCCTGGCTGCCCTCTGACGACGCCCCTTCGCCTATATAAAGCCTCGGGACGGAAAACCCTAAAGGAGTCGGCAAATTTCCAGAAAGAGTTCCGCAGCGCCGCCGCCGTCGAAGCCAAATTTCAGGGGACAGAAGTCTCTGTTCCGGCACCCTGCCGGGACGGGGAAGTGCCCCCGGAGCCATCTCCATCGACCTCCATCGCCGTCTCCGCCGTCTCCATCGACCTCATCGCCATCTCCATCAACCTTGCTGTCTCCTATGATGAGGAGGGAGTAGTTCTCCCCCGGGGCTGAGGGCTCTACCGGTAGCTATGTGGTTCACCTCTCTCTCCCATGATGTGATCTTTATGTGATCGTGAGCTTTGTATCATGTTGAACAAGTAGATGTTATTATTCAGATATTATGTGTACTCTAGTGGTATTATTAAAGTAATCTATTCCTCCTGCCATGGTGTAACGGTGACAGTGCGTGCATCATGGTGGTACTTGGTCTAGGCTACGATTGTGATCTCTTATGGATTATGAGAATAATTATTACTATGATAGTATTGAAGTGATCTATTCCTCCTTTCATGGTGTAATGTTGACAGTGTGTGCACCGTGTTAGTACTTGGTCTAAGTTGCAATAATATCTATCTTGAGTTGTGATTTGATTTGGATATCTCTATGAGTGGTGTTTGTCAAGTACTGGATGAACTTTGAGGAGTGCTTCGTAGCCCTACGCAATGATTAGTGTTATTCAATAGGAGAGTAATTCAGAGTACCATAGTGAAGAGAAGTTGTTTATTTGTTCAATCATGTTATATTTGTTGGGAGTGTGTCCACTAGTGAAAGTATGATCCCTAGGCCTTGTTTCCAAGCTTTGCACACCATTTACTTACTGTTTTGTTACTTGTTTGCTTGCAGTGATACTTATTCCATACTACATTTACTACTCATAATCATCACTACCACTTGTATTTCACTATCTCTTCGCCGAACTAGTGCACCTATACATCTGACAAGTGTATTGGGTGTGTTGGGGACACAAGAGACTTTCTGTATCGTAATTGTAGGGTTGCTTGAGAGGGATAGCTTTGACCTCTTCCTCCCTGAGTTCGATAAACCTTGGGTGATCTACTTAAGGGAAACTTGCTGCTGCTCTACAAACCTCTGCACTTGGAGGCCCAACACTGTCTACAAGAACAGAAGCGTGTGTAGACATCACAAGGGCAGCTTCTCGTAGATGGTGTCGGTGGCAGGTGGCAGCAGCCATAGTTTGAGCCGACACCTATAGGATCTCGGCTCGTGGTTGTGGGATAACGCGGCAACAACACTTCTCTCCGGCTTGGTGTGGTGTAGGGCGGGCCGTACAGGGACGGCACCTGGCTGATTTGACCACCGACGGCAGGGCTCTTGCCCTTGGCTCAGATCTAGGCCCATCTGGTCCTGATTAGGGTACGGTGGGCCCTCCAATCTGTGGGCCTAGGATCCTACCCCTCGGCCATGGTGTGGTGAAGGTGCTAGATCCTGGCAACCATCAAGATCCGCTCTGGGCAGGACCTGTGTTTTTGACCCGTAGGGCTCATTGTTCCACACTATTCATGGACCGTTTGCTAGCCTAACCTCTCCTGCCAGTTTTGAGGGAGTTATTGTGCTGGTTTCTACCGTGTTGCTTGTGCGAGCTCCTAGATGCCGGGGCGATGGCCCCAGAAGGTGGACCACGTGGGCGTCTCTACGGCGAGCGGCGTGGCGGTGGTGGTGACCTTGTTCTTTGGTCATTTGGATGACGGTGAGGAAGCGGCTGAAAATCATAGAGTTGACGATGCTTTGGCAATGGTCTCTCCAGACCGCACTCCGAGAACTGAGCTTGGGCATAGTGGACAGTCTGAGGTATCATGCGTGTACGAGGGTTTTTTTGGGCGAAAGCTCAGCGTTTCGATGCCAACGACTGCGAAGCCTACGGGTGTTGTTTCCCTCTTGAGGGCGCCATTGTGGTTACCTTGACTGGACTAGGGCTCCGGGTGAAACCCTTGACCTTGTGGTCTCGATGATGGTGGCGCGTGCATCATTACCCTCTTAGGGGCGTTGTCGTGGAGCCCCGATCCCCCTTGGTCTTGTTGCGGTGACTTTGGTGGAAATTCTTGTCTCATCTTGTACCTTTTTTGTTTATCTTTAATCTGCTTTGTAAGAGGTTATACTCTCCACCTTGTTGCTAGAGCACGAAAAGAAGACTTAATTCACACAGCTATGAGATCGAGGGTGAACCGGTAGCTCAAAGGCAATAAAAACGTAAACTAAGGAAAGTACATAATAGGGTTAATCATACTCAATTAAGGAAAGTACAAAATAGAGGTTAATTCATATGTAAGTCATTGTTAATCGATCTATACCATAGCGCAAACTGATGCATCATACCCATAAGAAATTATAGTTTGATAGGGAAGAAGAAAAACATGCACTAGCAATTAGTACCAGAATTATCATTGCCCATCGATGTCTAGATAACCAAATGTTCAGTAGGATATTATCTAGAATAGAAACATAAATATTACTACCAAAGTTGTTCATTCCGCACCTTAGTTAGCATAGCTTGTGCTACACATTGCACACAAAACAATCACAACTACATAATCCCAGTTCATAACTACATGTGGCACAATGACCCCCATAATGGCCTTAACCTCTAGAATCCCACGGCCTCTCACGTGGTGATGAACTCCTCAATTGTTCTGGTACAAGAAAATGATGGTCCGTGGGCTCCTTGCCCCGAAACCATAAAAACACCAGAGCATGGGTAAGTATTCTTCCGTTGCCACCTTCCAACTAAATGTCTTTCGGCTTGCGTTAGAATCCTTTTGCATTCTTTGTGGGTACTGACATAAATTTTGTCTCCTTATGCAAATCCATCCATGTCTTACTTAATTGTGTTCCATCCAAGTTGAAGAATCTACATGTTCAGTTGAGTTTAATGATAGATCACTGATAGTGGGATTTGCACTAGCACATATATGTCTATGTTATAAGTAGCAGTACACACGTTGGTTTATGAAAATTGTTCGCATACAAGATTCTTTATAGTGAAGTTTTGTACTTTGAAGTCATTTTTAGTCAATGAATGGACATGACTAATATCTTGTGCTATATTTAAGCCTTAGTTTGTGATAAAATTCCATTAATATTTAATACAACGGGCCTTAAAAATATGTTTTAAACCAAATCCTCTAAAGAAGGTTAGAAAAATAAGAGCACATGTCTTTGGGGTTAACTTGTGTCACTTGCATGAATATAGTATATATATGTTTGTGTGTATTCAAAATTCGTATATATGTTAGTAGAGATTTCTAAATTGTGTGCTCTAAGCATATTTTGATAGAGGTTTCTAGTTTATGATTAAGTATACTCAAGGTGGAAAAATCTAGACAAAATATGGAGTTTAATAGGATCTTGTCATGAAATCATTGGTTGTTGTTTTTTTGTGTCAAATATATCTTATACCCCCTGCATCCTAAAATGTAAGGCACTATTTTCGCACTAGTTTTGATGCACAACTTTGACAACTCATATATACCGAATTATAGGAGTTCAGAATCTATTAGTAGTATTGTTGCATTCGTCTTGCAAATCTCTTTCATTTTGCATATATTTAACAAGGGATTTCTATTTTCGTGCCCTCGGGTCATTAGTTGTACTCAGTTTTCCCCAGCTCCTTAGTTTTTCCTTAGTTTTGTCCAAGCCCTTGGCTGAAACCGTCACCGGTGCTGGAACGGCCGGTTGCCCGACGGTTGAACACCTTTGACCGTTAACTGCTGACTAGTGGGGCCACGTAGAGCCCGCAAAGACACGTCAGAGCATCCATCTTTGTTTGACCGTAAGCATCGCCGTATCCCTGACCAAAACGCGGACGAGTGGGGCTTCGGTATATCGAATGACAAGTGGGGCCATGACGCTGATACAAGGTGCAATACACGGGTAGGAATAGATTTTTAAACGGAGCTCTACAGCGATGGCACGGAGGAGGTGGCCTGCGGGGTGCCGAGATGAGAATGACGTCCACAAAGAACTGCATGAGGCGAGACCAGACGCATTAGATAGATATGAACTAGACGCGTTTAACCATGCAAAGAAGAGAAGAAATGGTCGAGGACATCGACGACGACCTCAACACTTTGACTGACGGTGTCGGACACGAACGCGAGCAATATATAGAAAACTAGTGTCTCTCCTTTCTAGCGTGTATAGATAGGTGCTAGGGGAGTGTGGTGGCGAAGGGAAAGAACTCGCGGTGGTCTGTGGCGTCCAGCATAGCGGGGCGACGTGGCCGTGCCCACAGCGGCGTGCATGTTCGGCATTGGCATCAGCATGTACGTTCGTCATTGGCCTCGGCGGTATCTCTGGTGTGTCAGTGATCGGATGAGGGGATGGGATTGAGGGTGCATCCCGACGGTGACCTAGCAGTGGCGGCGAGCATGCATAGCCGTTCTAACCATGCCGATATCGGCATCGGCATCGTTTGGAGGCTGTGGTGCTCGAATCATGGTGGAAATTGCGATTCCCTATTATTTTTACATGCATAATATATAGAAAATAGCTAGATCTCTAAATCGATGCATATGAAGCTACATATATATTCTTGGTCATAATCCCCTTATCTAAAGGGGATGGATGCATGGCTTCACGTCGTCGTCGCTTTCATCGTCAGTATCTTCGTCGTCCGTGTAGTAGTACTTCCTGCACAATGTTACGTCGAACACCTTCACTGTGAGCACATCATCGCCTTCATATTTGAAGTGTAGGATGTAGCCGAAATCCACACCGTGCGCGATGGCGAAATTCTCCCAGCCCTTGTCGAGGTACATCCGGCCTTGTCCGTCAAATAGGACCTCCACGGTCCAGAGACGAGGACCGCAGTCAGCTGCTCGCAGATACACCTTTGCGGGCTCCTGGCCGTCAAGATAGTCCGCAAACTTTTGTGGGAGTGCCTGCAAAGAGATCGAGCGCCGATCGTTTGAAATTAAAGGCTTTTTGGAACATGCACATAATTAATCACATGCATCATATATGTGGGAACGCGTATGTACCTTCTTGGCCAAAGGGTCTTCATAGATGACGATTAAGAACTCCTCTATGATCAATGGCAGTGTTGACGGTGGTGGTGGCAATGATGATGATCCACCACCCAGACCGCCCCTTCCCCTTCCCCTTCCGGTCGGCGTCCGAGACGTGGAAGCCATGGCAATGGATCAAGTGTATGTGAACGAAGAAGAGAGAGGTAGAAACGAAGAAGATAGAGGTAGAACCTATTGACATGAGGGATGGCCGAGGTGGGGGTTTATAAGGGCGAGATGACCGTTGTGGGGTTACATAATAAATTAAGGAGGAGATGACCGTTGTGGGTGTTTATATCTCAACAAAAAAGTTTATTATTTCACCGTGAAAAGTAATGCCTAAAGGAAATTCGTGATAGTTTATCATTTCACCGTGAAAAGTAATGCCTAAAGGAAATTCGTGATAGTTTATTATTTTACCGTGAAAAGTAATGCCTAAAGGAAATTCGTGATAGTTTATCATTTCACCGTGAAAAGTAATGCCTAAAGGAAATTCGTGATAGTTTATTATTTTACCGTGAAAAGTAATGCCTAAATGGAAATTCGTGATAGTTTATCATTTTACCGTGAAAAGTAATGCCTACAAGAAGTGGAAATTCGTGATTACCAAACTTGTTGAATCCGGTGGCCAACTCGTTATTTAGCATACATAGAGGGGTAGTAGTTTGCCACCGACAAATAGAGAGAGGGTGGCACGATCCTGCCCGTTAGATCATAGGATCGACGGTAGGTGGACACGATCCGTGTGACAACAGCTCGACCAATCAGGCCAAGTTTGGGCTTCTGTGAGAAGGGAGAGGGTAAAACTGAGTAGTATCAAGGATACAAGGGCAAGTAAATAGTAAACAGGCTAAGGAATTCAAATAAGAGATTTAGAAAAAGAAAAACACATGTTTTGTACAATGAAACCCAGGTTGGCCTACCTCAAAGTATTAGCAATTCAAATATACATGAGTGTAAAAATTATGGCCTCATTCAGACAAACTATGTTTTGGGTATAGATGTTTTGAGAAGGGATTTGAGTGGAAAGCCATGAACCTTCATAGCTACTAGTGATTTCAGAAGTGGCCATTTGTGTGAAAACTTGATTTATATATGATTGTTATGATTTTATTTTGCGCATGAGTAGGAGGCACAATGATTTTATCTTTTTGAATTTTTTTGCGCATGAAATGAGTCAATTAGATAGCTTAATCCCATCTGTTGACTCTCTGTTGACCAGCCACTTGAGGGTAGAACTGAGTATATTGCACTAGCCAGTATTAGTACTCGAGGGGAAAACTGAGTACAGATATTTTTCCAGTGTAAGACTCGAGGGTAGAACTGAGTACACGTAACGGTGCTGACGTGCAGTCCCACGGACGCGTGTCGCGGTGAGCAGCGGTTAGCCGCGCGGTGCGCGTGTTGAGACCAAAACGTCAACTACTGAGACGAACCGTCACTTTGCCAGTACAGAGCCCCTCTCTCCCTCCCTCTGACACACACGCAACCACGCCTCTCACGTCCCATCACCTTCTCCAAAAAACCCCAGCCGCCCTACGCGCGCTCCCCTGCCGGCGATGGAGAAGAAGAATGCGCCGGCGGCCTACGCCCCCGAGCCCGTCGCCTCCGAGCCCGTCGCATCCGAGCCCGTCGCCGCCGAGCCCGTCGCCTCCGAGGGCGGCGCATCCAGACGCGGCGCCTCCGTGAACTGGGCCTCTCTCAGGGCTGACAGACCACTTCACAAGATCGGCACCTGCTTACTGGCGAACGAGGAGTACGTGGACACCTACGCTGCTTTGAGGCAAGTTTGTACAAATTGGCGCTCAGATCTACCTGAGCCCGACGTGCACCTGCACGAATGGATCATGGTAGAACACGCCCTTCCACGCGCCGCTGAGTTCTCCTTCCTCAACCTTCGCACATCCCGCTACGTCACCATCGATCTAACGGAAGTTCATGCAAGGTTCAAATTCCTCCATATCTATAGAGTTAATCTATTTTTATTTTCAATCGTAAACATCTTAGTGTTGAATGTTATCTTTATCAACTCCCTTTTAGATACTACTTCGTCGGCTTTTACCGTGGCGTCATCGTGCTTGGCCAGAGGAACCAGCCGCACAAGATGCGGCTTCTGAACCCACTCACAAAGACATTGAACGCTACGTTTGAGGCACAGATGCCATCTATGATTATGCAGTCAATCGCTGTAATGAAGTCCCCGGCTATGCTCTTCGTTTCCACATATTACCCGGCGGAAATTGCTTGGGTCGATGAGAGCACTCCAACTAAGGGTATATATGAAGATTGGGGAGAAGGAAGATTTACGATCGAGCACCATTCTATGCGTTGCATTACCACGTTCAATGGTGAATTCTATGCACTAGCTCTACCTTGTCTTTACCACAATTTGGAGTTTGGAACATTAGTGTGCACCAACAATGTCCAGTTGGAGCAGGGTGCGAGCAATGTCAACATGGAGACACTTTTTTCATTTCCAGAACTTGGAAATGACAAGTTCTACCTTGTGGAGTCGGATGGTGATCTGCTGCTTGTGTTGTTGGGCGGTCGTTTGGATGAAGGTCAAACATTGGTGTACCGTGTGGACACTGAGAGCCGCTCTCTCCATGCCGTCAATAACATTGGCAGTCGTGCCTTCTTCGTCCATCATGTCCGGTGTATCTCCGTCGACACCAGAGTGCACCCGACACTTCGACCTGGCTGCATCTACTACGCGGATATGGGTTATATCAGAGAGTACTTTGATGATATGAACGCCTGGGATGAGTGGCCACTACGTGTGGATAGATTAGGAAGGTACGGTCTGAAAGATGAACAAAGGCCATACCGTTTGGAGGATGTATTGGCTGCACACTGCAGACGGAAGGAGTTCAATGAATATTTCATTCGGACCAGAATAGGGAGCGACGAAGATATATATGATGAATGAAGAACAGATTCATCCATCATGGGCTATCCTAATCTTCATGTTGGGCATACATTGCGTCTTGTATTATTTTCAGCTTAGTTTGTCGTGAACATTAACATCGTTATTGGCTGCTTTTGGCTGCTGTATGCAGTTTATGTATTATACTTAGTTTTCTAGATTTATTATGCTGCTGTGAATTTATCCTATCCTACATTTGCTTCTAGATTTGCTATTAGATTTGTTACCATATTGGGCAAAAAACGAGGGCCAAAAGGCAACAATCATTGAAGAAAGATAGAAATAGAAGGTTCTCTAGATTTGATACTAATTTGGTGAAAAGAGAGAGAACTGTTACAGAGAGAGAGAGAGGGGAAAAAGGCGCTCTGAAAAATGCCAATTTGGGCCGAGAGAGACAAAACCGAGCTCTCACGTACAACCAAACGCGGTCTCGTCCTGTCCCACGCGGTCCCGTTCTACCAGCCCCACGCGACGCGGCCCCACACGACGCGGCCCCACACGTCAGCACGGAACGGTCAACTAAACGGCAACCCTCCCGTCCGAGCGTTTGCGAGGGGTTTCAAACTAGAGCGAGGGGAAAACTGAGGAAAAACTAAGCGGCTGGGAAAAACTGAGTACAACTAACGACCTGAGGGCACGAAAATAGAAATCCCATTTAACAAATTTAATGGAAATACAATAATTACTAATCAGCAAATTTAAGGACATCTTACATTTTGAAACGGATGGAGTATATAACATTTTAATATATACATCGGTTTAGTACACGAAGTTGCCCTGCACGAGCGATTTGGTCATGAAGTTATGTTTCGTAAAATTTAGGTAAAAAACTTGCTGGGGTGTGCACATTGCTCATTCCGTCACAACAACCATTAGTTTGCTAACGCGGTCGTCTACTTTTTTGCGAATCTTCCCCCAAAATTTTCTCTTCTCATCTATTCATGCCTATTGGATAGGCATTGTGTCAAATAGGTCCCGAGCACAATGCCATTGTTGTCGTCGTGTCGGCCTCATGGAGCATGACACATCATTGTCGGCTCATACTCATGGAGCGTGATCTGGAGTGCAACACAATCGATCTCGAACATCAAATGCAACTGTTGTTCCGAGTGTGCATCTGTTGGCATCATTGTTCTTTCCCTTGCCATACACGACAATAGAGCAGGCGGGTCCTCGCGGTTTTAAATAGTGAGGACACACCTTATCATCAAGCTCGCACTGACCTAACACTTAAAAGCTACCAGAGATAACTATCTTGTGGAAAGTGTCAAGGTGACGTTTTTCTTGAGGCAATTCGCAAACGCCGCACACTCTTGTATGCGGCATCATTATTGAAAACTTCTTAGGTCATTAATAACTGATGGATAATTCAGTGCCATGGATAGATAAGTTGCAGCGCATGTTATCGTCGTGTTTGGTGCACCTTCCGGGGCACAAAAGTTAATCACAATCAGTGATGATAATATTCAATCTAACACATCATGATTTTTAACTTATTTAACATATAAAATTCTATTTCATTAATTTTAAGATTAAAAGAGTTTCCTAATAAGACAAAGACACATGACTCTCTAGCTGAGTTTGTGTTTGTCTTATTATCTAAGATAATCCTACTTAGAAAAATCTCTATTTAGAAAATCTACTAGATATAGAGCATCATCGCCGAGCATGTGCCTGTTGTCTAATTTTCAGCATTACTTCGATATAATTATCTGCCGATAACGTATCTATCATGGCATATATTGATCTGTCGTCCTTGTTAGTCGCCTAGAAAGCCCATCTGCCAGCGAAATACATTTAGTGGGAAGTTTTGCATGTGTTGGCAAAAACATTTGCATGGCATGGGGACTTTTTTAAAGCGGTGGACCTCGCACAACCCTGATGCCTTGTCCATAAGCTCCACGACCCTATTCAAAGTTTCCCAGTTGAGGAATCAACACAGAGCCCTACATCGACGCCTTGGTCACCATGTTCTATGCCTATCGCAGGATGTCGTCTCGTCGTCGTTCTCCTCGACGTCGACTACTAAATATTTGAGGCATCCCTCTGGTCCTGCCAAAATTCTCACCAAAGGTCTCTATGCGCCCTCAAGTTGACCCCACCAATTAGCATGTCCTCTCTGTAGTCCTCTAATGACGATGCTGATGATGCTAGGCTCAAAGCATCTCCACCGGCGCTCCCAATAGGGCTATTGGGGCGTCGACTCTTTTTTGGGATCACACCGACAACCCCAATACGGCGTCCACAGAATTTGGAGCCAATAAAACAGCTAGCAACTCCCACGCCGCCCCAATGCACAAGGAGCAGACGGGAGCACCGGCACCTCGCACCACATCGGATTTCGCCGGTGGCCCCCAAGCAGCCACACAACCCAAAACCTACCTCTTTTTCCCCATTCCCCCCACTTCCCCCATCCCTCTGATTCCCCCGCTAGCCGGTCCAGTTTGCACCCAGAGCACGCCCTTTCCCGCGCCGCCGCCGCCCTAGATCACGTCCTCTACCATTGCCACCTCTCCGCTGTCGTGATGCCGCCAACAAAGAATATGCTAACGGGGGCCACGCAGCCATGCAAGGCGGTGTCGAGGAACAAGCTGGAGAACATGAAGACAAAATCTTGGGCGAAGGAGCTCGCAAGGTGCAAGCATGTCACCAAAGATCGCAACCGGCGTCACAGAGCAAGTGTGGCTGCCTTGGGGGCCACCGGTAGTGCGCAATCCGAAGGCAGCAATGCCTAGACCACCGTCCTTGCCAGCAGCGACACCAACGGCTTCAACGCGCTGGCCAGGAGCACCTCCCTGTCGTCTTGCTTCAACGTGTCAGCGCGCCAACCATCTCAATTCTCGCTGGAGGTGAGCGAGAGCGAGGCACCTCCTATCGCATCCGACGGTGTCTTCTATCCTATGTCGACGCCGCACGATGATAGCGTCGGCCTCGACCAGTCCTACTCGTTGTTGCCGGCGATGCGGCGTGGGCCAATGCCCTTCGGAGTCGCCTCTTCGAGCGATGCCGGCCTCATCAGCAACCTATTTGTAGGTGGATTCTCGGCACCTTTTAAGGTCCCGCTTGGCTGCCCGTATTTTAGTTAGCGGGACCTAAAAGTTCTACGGACTAGTTATGTTATAGGATCAAGGTACTTTCTTCAACCACTAATACATGTCTCTACATAAATGTATCTAGACACTAAAATATATCTAGATACTGGAGATAGATATTAGTGATGGGAGGAAGTAACATATTTTTAAATCAAAACAATATAAGTAAGTTATTTTAAGGGTTTGAGCTCACATCGTCCCATCCCATCGGAAAGGCGTCGCGATGGCTGGCCTCCATGACAAGCGCGCTACCGGGATTCCCCGGAGATCCAAGCGCCTCGAGCGGTCCAAGCCGGAGGCGGCGGCGGCGCCTCCGGCACGCCGGGCCAAGCACGCCGAGGGTCCAGTTCCTCCGCGCAAGCGCAAGCGCGAGTCCTCCGTTCCCGCTGCGCGGCGCCGCACCGAGGCCCCGATTCCTCCGCCCAAGCGCGATGGCCCCGTCGTCCCCGCTGCGAGGGTTGGGAGACCACCTTCGCCCCCTGACGGCGATCGGAACCCCGGTGATGTGACCGTTGCTCCTCCTCCGGCACGCCGCGCCGAGGCCCCGGCTCCTCCGCTCAAGCAAGTTGGCCGTGGTCGCATTACTTTGCCTTCAATCGCGTACGGACTTCGCAACCGCCTCGTCCTCGATACCAGCAACCCCAAGCCCATGCCCACCCCCACCCCCCAGCCCGACGAGAAAAGGTAAGTATCTCTCTATCTCTCCACCACGCCTCGACAGCGCAATCGCTTCCTTACTTAATCTCCCTAATGTGCTGGATGGTTTGGATTTGATTGATGGATACTGAATCTTTCCATTCACCGAATTATGATGCCCTCTAACGGTTGTGTCGCTTCAGTAGCATCGTCTTCGTTTTGTGAAGTTTGGTCTGATCGGTTTGGCTGTTATGCTGACCACATGATCGAGTGAAGCTTAAAACCCCTCCCCAGTTTACACTAGCTTTGTTCAGATCTTTCTAGAGATTATTTAGTCTATATGGAAATACAGAAGCAAGACATGTGTGTGATTTTGAACACTTCTGCTCTTTCAGGGAAGAACGCTCTTTCAGGGAAGAACTTAAGCGTGGTCAAGCATGGCAAACTCCAATGTGTGCACGTGTGGGTTTGGAATACTACAACAGCATGAATCAGGTTTGTTCACTTAAATTTGTAAATAGTGCATAGTGCCACTTAGTGGCAGAGCAACATTTAGATCATCAGACTGGAACATATTTTCAGCTTCCTTACTTTCCGCTTAGAAAGTCATGTGCTGTTCTCTGCTGGTAGAAAGTCAAACCTGAACAAATAAGATCGTTGCAAACATACAATGTAAGACATGGGTGTGGGTGATTATAGAGAAACTAGTGTGCGTTTTAGGTTGCTTTTCATTGCGTATGCTATGCTATGCTGCTGGATCTTTTGCATGAGGTATTCATGTAGACTGCGCCCATAGCCCAAAAGATCTGCAGCTGTTTAGCCCTTGATAATTATGTCAAGGTCTGGTTTGGTCTTGGTCTGACGCTGAGCACTTGAGTAACATTTATTCAAGTGATATTGGTATCAACTGAGGCTTCAAGGCTTTGACAATCGGTTTTTGGCCGGTTTTGAGATGATTAACTGGCCAACTATCTTCTTCTTAATTAATGAAAAAGGCAAACCTTTTGCCTTCTTTAAAAAAAAGTTTGAACAATGATTCTCCATAACTATAGGAATCAAAGAAATCATTGCCTTGAACAACCTTCTCAACTCTATATCAAAATCATCTTGTAGCCTTTTGTCTCCATGTTCTGTAAAGTTCCCCAACAATGTCCCAGTGAGTTGGACCTTGTATATGGAACCAATATGCAATGTGTGTCTCTCTTACCCTGCCCAGTTCTTTTTTCTTATCCTTTTCTTTGATTTCTGTGGTAAGGTTATCATCATATAATTTCTTTCTCAGTTACATGGCACTTCATTGCACCCTTGACTGCCCTCTTATGTTTGTGAATGCAACACACTAAATCTAATAGTTCATTACGCAGTACTAAGTTTCTAACTACTCATTGATTCGTATATGCACCCTTGCACGGCCCTCATATGTTTGTGAATTTACTAGGGGGATGAGCATGAGCTGGTTAAAGCAGTGAGCAGTAATGCCTTTGTCTTCAATGGTATCTGGTTTCATGCAAATTTCCTTGCTAAGCGTAAAGGAGCTACCAATTGTGTTGATCTTGTCCCCAAGTATTTCTTTGCTGAATTGGTAAGCTGGAGTGGCGGTCATTCTTGTGTTTCATGTGTTAAGCTTGAGCCAGGTGAGTTCAATAATAGAAGTTTCACTTTTTGTTCAGACAAATATATCTTGATCATGTATTGGAGCTTTGTGGTGTTTACATCACTGATTTTACTCTTTTAGGTGACCCCAAAAACATTGGTGGTTGTGGACTGTGCTATGAAAAGATGATGCATCCTGCTGGTGGTGGATATCATGGTGCCCAACCTCAACCTGCTTGTCATGCTCCTGATGGTCTACAGATTTCATTCAGTTTCTGAATGTTAACAAAGCTTTGCACGTCTAAGCCGGATGGTTAGAACCGCTAGCACAGGGAAAGTGGGTTTAAGCATACCTAGTACCGGCTGCTTTCTGATGGGGGGAGAACTCGGTACCCATGGACTTTGGTGGTGAACCAGCTGATATGGTAGTTAAGCCTAACCTTTCTTGGTTTCCTCGCCATCTCCCTCCGTTGCGATTAGAGCACTGGATGATCCACTGGGTGTTGGGGAGGAAGGAGGAAGATGAATGGAAGGGATGGCGTAGCCGGACACGGGAAGCGGGTTTTGTCCTCTTGTATAGTGGGCTCAAGACGCCGAACCCAGCTAACCCTTTTTCCTCTCTCACATTGGCCAAAAAACGAAGCCCTGCTCCATGTATGCAGTCAAAGTACATATAAGTCTGAGTCAACATAGTAGTGAGCAATTAGTAGTAGACATGCTGGTCTATTGGAATGCGTGGCCGCGGGAAAAAGGTTATTTATAGTAAACTTTTGTACTTGTATGTCCTTTTTATTAGTCAATTAATGGTCATGACTAATATGTTGTGCTAGATTTAAACCTTAACTTGTGATAAAACTCCATTATTTTTTAATACAATGCGCCTCAAAACGTATTTAAACCAAGTCCTGTGAAATGTGAAAAAAGTAAGAGAATACAAAACTACATGTCTTTTGGTGTTAATTTGTGTCACTTGAATAAAATAAAATATTTATGTTTGTGTGTGCTTATTCAAATTTGTATGTATCTTAGTAGATATTTCAATATTGTATGCCCAAAGCATATTTTGATAGAGGATTCTAGTTTATGATTAAGTATACTCAAAGTGAAAAATCTAGACAATGCATGGAGCTTAATATAGGATCTTGTCATGAAATATTGGCTTGTCGTTTTCATGTGTCAAATATATCTTGTACAGAACAACAAATTTTGTAATTGAGAAAAACGTCGGTTTAGTACATAAAGTGGCCACCCAAGAGTTTTTTGTCAAAAAGTTGCGTTTTGTCAAACTCGGGTCAGAAACTTGTCAGGGTGTGCACATTGGCCATTCCTTCACAAAGGACGTTATTTTGCTAACGTGGTCGTCTGACTTTTGCGAATCTTTGCCTGAAGTTTTGCTTTTCTCATCCTGTCACGCCTATGGGATAAGTGTGTCAAACAGGTTGCGAGCACTGTGCATTGCTGTTAGGGATGGAGCTAAGGGAGGCGAGCTGGGGCCATTCGACCACTGAAGCTTTGCGTCTGGTCCCACCGAAATTCTCGTCAAAGGTCTGCGTGTTCCCAAGTTGACTTCACCTTATCACCCTATCGTCCTTCGTAGTTCTAGAAGAGCAACAATAATAGATTCTAGTCAGCTGACTATAGTGTTCTCCACGTCAGCAAATCCTACAGGAAAGAGCAATTATTTGCTTCCTACATATTCAATCATTTAATGCTATAGTCAAGCTCATAGCTAATCTATAGTTAGCCTAATGTATAAGTGGACTTTTACAAAGGTTTTAGATGATATGGCACTACCTTACAGACGACGATGTCAATGTTGATCTTGAAAATAATCTTTTCTTAATAAAGTTGTCGAACTTAGCAACTTTGTTTATGAAAGATTATTTTCAAAAATCTCTCCCTAATCTTTACTCTTGATAGTATGTGGTTCTCTGATATTGGCTTCTTGCAAATACGTATCTTGTCTACATCTCGCTCCACGACAAGTCTAGTTGACTCTCCCCAATTTTAGCTTGACGAGTTTACGAAACAAATCAAGCATGATCTGGACTACCCAGCCACGCTAGCAACCTCGTGGAATACGCCACCCGTGGAACACACTGTCCACCCAAGCACAATACATGACGAGTACTTCATGGACACATTTGACCACTCCATCCTCATGTAGAGACATGTAATGAGACTCCCTTTCACTGGTTTACCGCCCCATCATATTTGAACTTGATCCTATCGTCGAGACACATAGACTACCATGCTTCAACTGCAACGCATCCTAACATAGATGTGCACTTAGACACCGGCTAAACATGCAGAATCACTTGGCACCTTAGTCGATACTCTCCCAGATGATGATCTTGATGAGACTTTCGGCATCGCACCTCAACACCCCCTCTCCCATCAATGACCATCCACCTTCACCACATTGCTGAAGATAGCTCTCCGCATTCTCCTCCGTGTCTCTCCGCCGAACGATGATCGCCCACCGCCTCGCCCATGACGGCAAGCTCGATGTCTCCACCCGGTCGCTCAGCCGACCGATGGTTGCCTGCCCCGAGGCGGTAATGGGCCACCTCCCCGGGGCAAGCGCAACTTCAGATCTTCAACCTTGCTCTGATTCCAACTTCTGTATCCGCGTGTGTTCGTGTAGCTTCATATGATTGATCCGTGGGTAAATTCCAACAGCAACCATAGCTCGTCTGGGCCTTGTTTTCGATCCCCTAATGAGACCCTAGATGTTCTCCTCCTCTTGCTGGTCTACCTCTCACCATGTGCATCTCCTGCACCCAGCGCACCTGTAACCACAACTAGATGCTCGCTGCTGGCGTTTCTCGACCTCTCCTGCACTCCGCGTCGCCCGAGATCGACTTGGACATCGCTTCTCTTGCTCCTCGTGCGCTCACACTCCTACGGTCATGTTTGACAAGCGGGACCTCCTTTTGCACGACATGACAGTGACCGAATGAGGCCTCTCCTCTAGCGGTAGGCCTCCCTTTTAGGTGTGCGCGTCCTGTATGTCTCTTTGTGGCCTCCTATTTAGGTGATCAGTCGATGATGAAGATGGTGGCCATGTCGAACAGGTCGACGCCATGGGACTACAGGAGGATGACGGCCATGGCAAGCATCCCGAACGATGATGGACTGCAGGATGATGGCGGCCACAACATGCTTCACCCCTGGAGCTCAGCTCGGACATGGCGACAAACACGAACAACAACGTGGGTGACCTATTTGATATAATGGCTAGCCCATGTAGATGAACATGTGAGAATAAATAAACATTTAGGATGTTATTCGCAAAACAATAGATTGCCACGTTAGCAAGCTAACGGCCCACATGACAAAATGACGAATATCTTTTTACAGAAAACAACTTTGTGGCCCAAACGACTCGTGCGGGGTAATTTCATGTACTAAAATAACGTTTTTCTCTTGTAATTTATAATCTATACTTCGTATTGAAATATCATTGTTCTTGTTAAGACATCTGGATCCTCTCCAGAGGATAGATTCGTAGAGAAGAAGCCAATGGCCAGGCGAATAAGATTTCATCGGTAGATGGGGGAAACGACCTGAACATCATCAAGAGGTTGCCTCTTCGTTTGTTGTGAGTTGTGACAACCACAACTAACCGGTAAAACTTGGAGTAGCCCTTGCATGCATTGTGTAAACCAAGCTAGTAGGGTTTTTGTTTTGTTTTTGCGCGGTGTGAAGAGCCAGCAACATGCAAAAACTAGAAACATTTCGACCGTGTTGGCCCCGCGATTGTTTATACGCTCGGTATCACTCGTCTTTTGATGCCGTTCCAAGTTAAGATGAACCGGTTTTGCTGCTTGCACTAGTGCGACAACATTTTTGGGAGCATTGATCGACAGATGCAAAAGAGGACAAACCGGTATTCTTCTGTAGGGTTCTCTTCTCTGCTCTGTCGCTGTCAAGAATAATCCGTTGCGACGGCAGTTCAAGATTATCCTTATGCTACCAGCGAGGAAGAAACAAGGTAAAATACAGTACTTAAATGGCACTAGTAGAAGATGCCAAACAAGAAATTGTTTTTTCATACCTTTCTGTTGGCTTACATTACAGCCAATGGTTTTCGTCAGGTTTATACCGCGCGCGGACCTTGCAATTGTCATCCGCTAGTTTGTATTGTTGCCAAAATTTGCATCTGTATTGTATGATTATCTTTCTTCTCTGATCTAAAGTCCTTTTTGCTGTTCTATGAAAACCAACAAAAAATTACAGCAGACAGTTGATGCTTTTCAGTAAGAAAAGTTTCTGACAAAAATAGATGCACGCAAGCACACACACTATCACTCGAGCGCATCCAGTTCCATTGCCTTTTGGTTGGTTTGTCTAGACTGCAAAAAATCTGTTTTAAAACGTTCTGATAACAACAAAGGTGCACCTAATGACTGAATTCGCAAACATATCAGTACATGAAAAGTGCAATGATTTAAATCCTAACACGTGTCCGTCAGATATTTTTCAGTAGCACATGTATTGCAACTGAGACTTCTTTAATTACATATGAGTTGTAACCGAATTTTTTAAAGTTACACATGGATCACAACTCGAAAATTAATACTCCATAGGACGACTCTTTGAGAACCATGCTCGGCTTTAAAATCAACTCCTCCTCGAGCATTTTGGGAGCACCGTACTCTTGCTTACTGTACTACCTCTAGTTTTGTTTACAAGATACGCACGCAGTTTAAGATAAATTTTGACCACACATTTTTGTCAACAAATTATAAATTATGCGGCATAAAAATTATATTATTGGAAACTTCTTTTGAATATGAATCCAACAATATGAATTTTATAATATATATCTTAATTTTTATTGGCAAAAATTTGTGGTAATTTTTTTTTCTAAAACTGCGTGCGTGTCTTATAAACAAAACCGGAGGAAGTACTAGATATAGCCATGGGCCATCCTTAATCGGCAGTTATGCTAATTCTTAGCTGATTGAGGATTAGATTGCTTTCTGATTCATGCTACCGTGGGAGTTGCATAAAAGTTGTTACTGAGATTTTCCAGCAATAGATGGGTTGTAAGCCGAATTTGTATTGTAACTCAGATTTTTTTCAGCTACACATGAGTTGCATTCGAGATTTTTCTAGTTACACATGAACCGCAACTGAAAAATTATCTAGATCGTTAAATTTGCTTTTTTGATTCGTGGTGTTACAACTTGAATTTGGTGACGACAAAGTAAGATAATAGAACAGTCACTAGTGTGAATTCTGTTGGCACCTACCAGTACCATGAGTGGTGCTGAAAGACGATGAAAGATACCACTGAGCCCAGGGCGGCAGATTCCGTTGCGGCAACTTCCAAAGCGCGCGCCGGTCGTCTCTTCGGATCGTTCGTCGCCTCAGCAACAAACGGAGCACCAAACCCCACGTCCCCTCCCTCCTCTGCTCACTCTCACCTCATCCTCTCTCTCTCCCCAGCTCCGCCACTGCTGCGCCACCGGTGCCGCGGCCATGGCCACCGCCGCCGGCAACCTCTCCTCCACCGCCGCCCCGCCGTTCCGGTACTCCGGCTCCGGCCAGGGCCGCCTCCGCCTCGCTCCCCGCGCCAGCCGCCGCATCCCGCTCCTCCGCTGCTCCGCGTCCAGCGGCGACGGCGGCGGAGGCCCCGACCCGGTTCTCGAAGAGCAGAGGCGGCGCAAGGCCGAGCTGGCCGCCCGCATTTCCTCCGGCGAGTTCACCGCCCAAGGCCCCGGGTCAGTACTGCCAGCCTCCCCGCTCTTCCTCCGTACCGTCTCTCCGCATTGCTTTGCCCCCATCGTGTATACCCCGTGGTGATTGAACTGGAAAATTTTGCCAGGTGGGTCGCCCCCCTCGCGGCGAGGCTGGCCAGGCTCGGCCCGCCGGGGGCGCTCGCGGCGGGGCTGCTCACCAAGGTCGCGGGCGGCGGCGCCGCGCGCAGGGGCCCGGAGCTGCCGCAGGCGACGGGGTCGCTGAGCGCGGTCGTCGGGGAGGCCTTCTTCATCCCGCTCTACGACCTCTTCCTCACCTACGGCGGCGTCTTCCGCCTCAACTTCGGGCCCAAGGTGACGCGCCGTTTAAACCAATCGCAACCTCTGAAAACCCCTACCATGTTTCTGCTAATGCTCTGTACTTTTCCCCCCTCTTCCAGTCTTTCCTTATCGTCTCTGATCCGGCCGTAGCCAAGCACATTCTGAGAGACAACGCCAAGGCTTACTCCAAGGTACGGTTCGCCAATTTGGATTCGCCGTAGCCATTCTCCAACTGTACGAAAAAAATTGGTCTTCAGAAATGAAAAGCGCGCTGTTTGATCGTGCTGGGTGCAGGGCATCCTTGCGGAGATACTGGAGTTCGTGATGGGTACGGGGCTGATCCCAGCCGATGGGGAGGTTTGGCGTGTTCGACGGCGTGCCATCGTACCAGCAATGCACCAGAAGGTTCTAGCTTTCTGCTTCATGTTAAGGTTCTGTTATCGCATTCTTTCTAGTGTGATTTTATTCACGTGAGTTGTGCTTGGGCAGTATGTGACAGCGATGATAGGTCTCTTCGGAAAAGCTTCCGACCGCCTCTGCCAGAAGTTGGACAAGGCGGCGTCGGACGGGGAGGATGTGGAGATGGAGTCTCTCTTCTCTCGACTGACATTGGATGTCATTGGGAAGGCAGTGTTCAATTATGAGTTTGATTCGTTATCTTATGACAATGGAATAGTTGAGGTTATTTTTTTCAGACTTTGCCATATTCCCAAGTTCATTATGATAATTTTAGACCAAAAGGCGGCTCACCGGCCATTCTATTTTCCATCGAAAAAACAAAACATTGTCACACTATGTTTCTTATTTCCTGTGAATCTTACCTTTTTTGGTTTGGTTCATGATCAGGCTGTATATGTAACACTACGAGAAGCAGAAATGCGGAGCACATCTCCTATACCAACTTGGGAAATACCCATATGGAAAGACATCTCCCCTCGGCAGAGGAAAGTCAATGAAGCTCTTGTACTGATAAATAATATTCTCGATGAACTAATTGCTACATGCAAGGTAAACACTTTCTTACACCTTGACCTTTGTTATTATTGTATACTGCATCGATAAAAATCATGACAGTAAGAATTCTCATTCTTACTGCTGCAGAGGATGGTAGATGAAGAAGATCTACAGTTTCATGAGGAATACATGAATGAGCAAGATCCTAGCATTCTTCACTTCCTCTTGGCATCTGGAGATGATGTATGATATATCTACATTCGTAAAAATTCAATAGACGTTCTAAATATTCACATTGCTTCAATGTTCAATCCATCTACCTTAGGTATCCAGCAAGCAGCTCCGTGATGATCTGATGACAATGCTCATAGCTGGCCATGAGACCTCTGCAGCAGTCTTGACATGGACATTTTATCTTCTATCTAAGGTGTGATATGGCAATAACTCAGGACTCAATGCCGTAGTAGTATATCAATATCCAATGACACAGTGTCGTTGGGTATCTTCATATTCAGTAAACCATCAAGATTTTAACTTATTCTCATTGTGTTGTATATTACTAACGTGCAGTATCCGAATGTAATGTCCAAGCTCCAAGCTGAGGTAGACTAACTTTTATCTTTAAGGTGCTTTTTCCATGGAGGTTCACATGTCTTAATATGACAAATGTCAACTCAATTTTCTTCCCTCAATTATCCACAGGCTGATGCTGTTCTAGGAGATGGTTTACCAACACTTGAGGATGTGAAGAAACTAAAGTACACTACTCGAGTTATTAACGAAGTAAGTACCAAAGGTGTTACCTCGCAACATAGTGAGTTTTGTTATTGAATGAGAACATTACCTGAGAACATTACCATTGTTGCAGTCTTTGAGACTATATCCGCAGCCGCCAGTTTTAATTCGCCGATCCCTTGAGGATGATATGCTAGGGGAGTACCCAATCGGCAGGTAAACATTTTCCATAATTAATCCCTCTGTTAAGTCACAAAAGAAAAGGCCAGATTTAGTTTCAAGTCAAGTATAACTGTATAAGGAGTAAGGACCGTTTATGTGTTTATCACAAAAGCACCTTGGTTACCATTGAGCTCTGCTTCCTTTGTCTAACTAGTTTGTATACACGTGCAATGCACGTCGTTAGAAAAGGGAATTTAGCAGATTTTGTGGACATGGATGTAGGCGCAACTGTCTTCTAAAAAAATCAAAAAATATTATTTCAAAGTTTCAGAAAAGTTTGAAATAATTCATGCATGTATATATCACCTTGATATTTACTCTTGCAAATTTTGAAGACAAAATACGGCTATATGTGGCCTATAAAAAACAGAAAAAATGGAAATTTGTATTTCTTTAAATAGTAGGAATCCAATTATTGTAGTGTTATTTGCAGAAGTGTCAAGATGATATGTACAATCATTTTTTTCTAAAACTTCTAAATAGCATATTTTTAATTTTTGAAAAGGTAGTGGCTTTTCAGTTGAGTCATGGTTCTTATAAATGAATAGATCATAACTTGCTATTGCAGATTCAAGTACCCATTTCCTGGTGACACATTGAAGAATTAAAGAATACAATAAAAATGAACCCTATGGACACACCTATCTAATGTCTAGTGTCTAGTTTAGTTCCTGATGCTTTCCTAGTTCTCCCATCGCACATGCCAACCAGGCATCACGCACGCATGCCCCTGTTTATTATAAAGAGAAAGGCGACGTGATGGTTCTACATAACCGTGG
Organism: Dactylis glomerata; assembly: GCA_007115705.1. NCBI lineage: Eukaryota > Viridiplantae > Streptophyta > Magnoliopsida > Poales > Poaceae > Dactylis > Dactylis glomerata. The sequence goes on from QXEO01002091.1 coordinate 490,152, forward strand.
AAACACTTGTGAGCACTATTCAATGTGAATCCCGCTCGTGTCAGCCCTTAGATTTGGTATATGGACGGTTAGGAAGGATGCTCTAGGCATCTTTTAAAATTGGTACTCCTAGACTATATAGGAGTATAGATTTGGGCTTTTCGCTTCTTTTCCTTAGATACTCTTGTGCAGACTATTATGCTCGACATATTTTATTTTCTGCTTGTCCTCATGTCAATGCTGGAAGTGGTAGCGAAGTTTAATTAATTTTTGCTGTTGGGTATTTGTATGTGTGATACTTTTTATATATGTGTTAACATTTCCATAGAAAGTTACTTTTATACTATAGTTCTAAGAGAAGATATATATTATTTTTTCCAAGGGGAGAAGATATTTTTATATCCGTCTGGAACCTTCATCGCTGCCCAAAGCATTGGGAGGATGCAGATGTTTTTAATCCAGAAAGGTGGCCTTTGGATGGACCCAATCCAAATGAGACAAACCAAAAATTCAGGTTCCATCCTATTACTGTAATGAAATGCTTTTTGGTACACCATATGTCACTCCAGATATCAAGTTTATTAGCTGTTTCTACTTTCTGTTGCAAGAACTGGGAGACCTTTGAATATGGTTAATTGCTTGTAGGTATATTTCTTCTCGCTGCCAGAACAAAATATATACCTTTTTAGGTCAAATGACCAAAGTTGACCATCAAATGCGCAACTCCTGTTTATTATTATTTTCTACTATGACACAGAGCATCTAACCTGCCTCTGAGATTCTTACCAATTAAGATTGTATAACTATGACACAGAGCATCTATAAATGACACTGCTCCAAAATAGATGTTGTCCTCAGATGGGTGCACTAAAAAAAGATTGATTTTTTACCACTGATTGTTATAAAAGTATTTATGTTTGTCGTGTGCAGACGATATTAGCAGATTCATTGTCAAAACTCGCAAGTGCTTCCAAGTCAATATATTTGTATCAAGATATAGTTAGAAAAATAGGTCAAATGTGTGTCCTGGAGACCTTATCCATACCCAAAACCACATCTATTGCCGACCGAAGTAGTAGCACACTAGCACATAGCTACGTCTTTATGATTTGCAGAAGGGTATTATAGTTAGATGAATCTTATTGGGGATGAACAGTGATGCAGAGATAAAAAAGAATTTGAATTAAATTTTATGCTTAATATAAAAATCGTGTCCTTGATAATCATGTAAAAATACTACTACAATGAGCAACAGGAGATCACACTTCTGAGTTCTGAGAGAAAAGATTTTTCAAGAAGCAAGAAACTATCACACTAGATATCTCTATGGCACTTTTGTGACTATATTGTTGCTTTGTGAATGTCTCAAAAACGACTCACGCACATGTCTTTCCAATAACCATTAAAAATTGTAACTTTGAATAGATTAATAGGTTTATGTTGTTGAAGTTTATATGTGGATTGCACTAGTCTTTTCAATCAGTTTGGATTTTTGGTTGTGTTGGCTAGTGCATGCGGCTTGACATGGTATCAGAGCCTAATTTCTCGAGTTTGAGTCCTCGGTTTCTCGATTTATCCTAAAATTGTTGTTGCATCCGCCCCCCTTGTACACTTACAAGGCCTCTTGTTCCCTACCTCTGAGACTTTTCTATTCATGTGTTGACAGCAGATCCCTTTTTAGGTCTAAAAAAGATCAAAGGTGTAGATGACTCTTGCCTTGATGGGACATAATTAGTGGATTTTGTATATTCTTATATTCTTATGAATGATAAATTATAATGCTCATGAGTTGCATTTCTAAAGGGGTATGGACTATGGGGTATCTTGAGCTGCGGTGAATCTAACAATTTGAACCATGGGCTGCAGCAGAATGATTTGAACTAAGGTTGATGCAACAGCATAGTAGTTTATAAAGAAGTGATGGTCACAATGTAGTAGATAAAAGCCGTTTCCAATTAGAATGAAAAAAAAGGTGATACAGCTATGTTCTTGTGTTTTTTGGCTCGTGGTTCTGTGTGTCACTATTTTTTGTGTGTGGAACTCTTGGTTTATGTTTTTTGAGACACGGTCCTAAGTCCTAAGCATCCCACTTTCACCAACTATTAGTATTGTAAAGATGATATCTGTCTTATCCTAGCACATTTCAAATGAATAACATAAGAAAGGTTGTGATTTTAGGTTCCATGTCCAGCTCTTAGAGATCCATTGTGTAGTTGTGGTAGCTATCCTTCTGAAGAACATTGTCATGTGTTTGCTATCACTGTTTAACTAATGCCTGATTAACCTGTTATAAGCTATAACTCAATTGTATTTATATAGTCTTGTTGAATTTTCAGTTACTTACCATTTGGTGGCGGGCCAAGGAAATGTGTAGGTGATATGTTTGCTACTTTTGAGGTAATCTATTTTTGCGAATTCATGAAATTTACTGGATTCTGTATTTGGCCAAGCTCCTTGGAGCCCTTTATTTTTCAGAAATCCGAAAATCATGTTTACAAGTTAAAAAATACTGAAAAAAATCTGGAATTCTGGATGTAGTCAATGATGTAGCCTACAAATGTGCAAAATCTCATTGCAAAATTATTTGTGCTTTGGGCTACACAAAAATGACAAAATCTGCCAAATTTAATAGTTTTGAAATGTGCAGTGCTCACTATACTCAGATCCACAGTTTTGTCATTTTGTGTAGCCTATAATATAATACAAACTTTCACTTTGACATTTTGGACGCTTGTGGTATACATCGTTGAATATATCCAGGATTTTTCCAGAATTGTCTAAAACTTTGAAATATGATTTTTTTAAATTTTTGAAAATAAAGGGCTTCCTGGAGCTTAGCCTCCTATGTGAGTTCTGTTCATATTACAGACTTCTTTATTTTTCATTTTTTACCTTCTATGTTTCTTCGTATCTGTAATTTCATGTTTGTTTTTTGTGAAAATGAAGATTGGTTGGTCTGCCAGCTGATGCACCAAGAGGGCGCACAGCCCTCAAAATAGTCATTTGTTCTGTCACTATTGGGAGAATCACTGACACACTGCAATTTGTATGCAGAATGTGGTGGCAACGGCAATGCTTGTCAAGCGGTTTGATTTTCAGATGGCTCCAGGAGCACCTCCCGTATGTTTGCAACCAGCTTTCGGTTTCATCATAGCTAAAAATTATACTATAATCTTATATTTTCAGCAATATATTATAGGTCGAGATGACAACTGGAGCAACAATTCACACAACTAAGGGGTTGAACATGACTGTTACTCGGAGGACAAAGCCACCTATAATTCCAAACTTACAGATGAAAGTCGTTTCCGATTCAGAAGGACGCACATTTTCTACTGCATCAGTGGCTGTTACTACTGCTGGTAGTGCTTCTGGAGAAGATCAACAAGGGGAGGTGTCGACAAGTCGAGTGTGATTTATCATTTTTTGCGATCAGATTGCGGTGGCATACATAATGAGTACGTTCTCATCCCAGATCTACTTCAAAATTTAAATAGTTATAGTTACTTCACCTTTGAGTCAGGTTCTTTTCTTCAGTATGGGCATTCTTTGTCCTTTTTCCTGCCTTTCTCTTGCATTATCCTGCTATAGTTTTTTGTATGGGATAATTCATTAATTCGAAGAGCTCGAAGGTTGTTGTACACTTGTACGTCCAATAAATAAGAGGTGCTGCTTTTTCTTCAAAAAGAAGTGCTCAAAGGCTTTTACTCCTCGTCCTTTTAGTGTGGGCAAAAGGAACTCCGTTTCCAATTTTCATTGTTAATCGTTAAGTCATCTCTTCTATGTAGTAAATTATATCATGCTATACATATTTATGTGGTAAAACTGTTATACCTGCTCTAGAGGCTGCATTGTCTATGACCTTCATGACTGCAGCTAATTGTATTTCATGATCAATTAGGCATATCCTCTTTTAAGCATATTGCCTCCATTCTTCTGAAATATTACGATGAGTTTTTATTTTTCTTGCTGTGGAATGTGGAAGCCATTGCTCATGGAAACATTTTCATGTGCAGACAACAGACAATACAATAGAGCAGAAGCTTCCTGGCGTGCTTCTTTACAAGGAAAAGCTCTCCTAAAGTCTCCCAGGCTTATTTTTGTGATTCAGGCTACAACAATTATACAGATTATACATCTTCCTGCTACTCAAAAGTACCGCGGACACATATTTACAAATCCACAAGTACCAAGCATGGCCATCTGCACGTCTAAATCTTCAGCATGGCCTCCAACGCGCGAAGAACGTCATCACGGGTAACTATACCTGTTTGTAGTGTTTAGAATACAGTTAAGCTTGCAACATACTCTGAATAGTTAATGTTAAGGGGATAATATAAATCTAGTATATTCAATCCTCTGTTTCTGGTTCGTCACATTTCTGTTACTCACCTATTACTTGGTTGTCCTGATTTACTATTGGTAATCTGTGGATCTTCTTCTTGAGCATCAGAGCTGCGGCATCTGTTGGCATCACATGTGCGCACTGTTAATTAACTGGAAACAATTATGGAAAAAAGTTTAAGGAGTGAAAACAATAATTACCTGTCACTGTTTTATCACATGATAGTGTGATTGCTGGAGAGCTCATCACTTGTGCAATCTTTGTCTTTGACTGTTACAACAAATAGCAAATAGATTAGGAAACAAGATGTAGGTATATTGAGGTAGCAACTTGTATACGTGTGTGTGTGTTGTGGGTGTCTTTTTCTCTCTTTGTTCTTCTGCCTGCCGGCGGCAAGAGTTGTGTGTAAAGCAGATAAAGAGAGAAGAGGGGAGAGCTGACCCCATGTGAAGCCCTTGCACAATCACTCTTGACGACCACCCCAACGCATCTGCGAGTGCTGTCTACAACTGGGAGGCCTGACACGACCCCGAAGTGGCCTTCAACCTCCTCCAGCGTCTGCTCCACCGTGGCCATCAGCACAGGCGTCGACATGGCCTCGCGCAAGAGCGCCACCCGCTGCTGTAACCAACCAACCAAGTTCAAAGTCAAGCAAGGACTCGAGAAGAAGAAAAAGAAGAAGCATCGAGAGAGGAGATCAGCAATGATAACATGAAGAACAAGAAGAATCCCAGGACAAGCACCTGATCGCCGACATGGGAAGCCTGCTGCTGCGACTGAAGGTAGGCGCGGACATCGTCGTAGCTCACCAGTGAGAAGTTCTCAGGCCACTCTCCGGAGATGATGGCGTCAGGGTTCTCGTCGAGGCCGAGCCGGAGCCCGCTGCCGTCCATGAACGTTGATGCCCGGCACCCGAAGCCGCTGGCTCTGCCTCTCCTTGCGCCGGCCTCGGCCTTTGCCCCTCTGAACATGGAGCAGCTCTGCAAGGTATTGATGCAAGCCATGGATGGGCACAACTTTTCTTCTGCGAATGTTTCTGTGGTGTCTAACTGTGTTCTCTTGCAGATCGTAGAAGGGGGGCTTCATTTATAATGAAACTGGAGGAGCTCAGTCTATGTCTATTGTCAATGATCTGAGCTGGATGGGCATGCTTGCATGAGAAGGGACTAGCTGGCCCACCAGTGAGTGACTGATACTGCTGAGATTCTATTATTGTACTTTGACTTGATAACTCATGAGTGTGCTGATAAATATCTATATGCTAGTAAATCATTCAGTTCTATGGTATTCTCCATGTCAGTGAGCTCGGTAAAAAGGTATAATGGTAGTTTTTTGTGAGAATCAATGGCTGAAACTGAATTTTGGGTGGTAAGCAGAGGCTTGGATGATCTGGATATATACCTAACTCTGAATGACAAGTTGTTTTTGAGCGGTTTTGTCACTGCCCTGAAATTCTGAATCTGGTCTGGGTTCGGATGTGGACTGACGTGGAATCCCGGACACGCGGTGCTTCCTCTCCAAATGGTACAAAAACTCGGATGCTGACGTGGCGTGGCGTGAGTGGCTGGCGAGATTCCCGTGGGGCCCTGTCACGTGGCAGCGGATAAGGAGTGCCGATCCGTCTCTCCCGTTTGGTTGGTGGAGAGCTTCACCTTGCCGTCGCGTACGTTTTCTTCTCCGGCCAGTTGTTTGTCGTGCTGTCTCGTCGGAACCGGAAGGGCTAAACGGCCGATGGTTTTGCCGGAATTGACCGGATGCTTCGAAGCAAACTTCTTTTTTCTTAGAGGGAGATAGAAACTTTTGTCTTTGGACTGATGCTAGAGTTAGTATTTTGATTTTCTTTTAAATGGTAAAAGGTTTCGAAAAAATCTGAAGAAGTCTATGCATTCTATATTTGTGTACAATTTCGTTGTGAAATGCTTTATCCTCTGGGCTACACAAAATAAAAAATATAGATCTAAAAAAGTGAACAAGGGCATGCACAATGGAGGCGCTTAGGCGCAGACGCTAGGATTCTAATCCCGGCCTATCAGCAGTTAGGGCATCTCCAACGGCCCGACGCAAACGGATCGCGTCCGTCTGATTTGGTTCGTTCGGAAATGAACGGGGCCAGGGAAAATCCAGCCCAGCCACCTGACACATTTTGGCAGCGCTGTCCGCGACGATGCAAACGCAGTCCAAATTTGGACGCGGTTTGCGTCGTCGCAGACTGACCAACGCGTTCACGCGCGTCCTCCTACTCCCCTACTCGGGCCCGCCCACTAGTGACACCGACGCCAAACGCCCCCTAATTGCTTCTCCCCCTCGACTGCAGCCTTGCCGCCACATCGCCGCCACCCCCTGGCCGCCGCCACTTCCGCCGCCCGTCTGCTGCCCCTAACTCGTCGTTTGTTGTGGCCTCTCACCGGCAGCCTGTGCTCGCACTTCCCGGCAGCTAGGCCACCGCATCTGACCGGCGTAGGCCTCGTTCTGTGCCACCTGCTTCCGCGCCCACGAGGTCTTCGGCCATTTGCACGGCCGGTTTTCAGGTGAGACCCCGGCCACCTGAGCCATTGTATGTATGATATAGGCACCAATGTTTCATCATATGCCTACTTTTTCATAGATGGAGCTGAGCAAGTCGATTCAAACGTTCTATATGACCGGCATCGAGTCATCGTCGGACGAGGTTTCCGACGATGATACCGAGCCATCGTCGGACGAGGTTTCCGACGATGATACCGAGCTAATGATGGCCGCGACAATGCTCCTCCATGAGCACACTTCGAGGCCAGTGTACAGGGCTCGGTCAAGGGATGCAAGCCCAATGTCAAGCGCAACCGTGAGAAGGGCCACTACCAACTCTATCGCGACTACTTCTATCCTACCAACCCAATCTTTGATGCGCAAATATTCTGGCACCGCTACCGGATGTCAAGGAAGTTGTTCTTGAGGACACATAATGATTACTTCACCGCCAGGCCCGATGCCACCGGTAAGCTTGGCTTCACTTCCTATCAGAAATGTTCTGCAGCTACTCGCATGCTTGCATATGGAGTGGTCGGTGATCTTATAGATGAGTACTTGCGAATGAGCAAGTCCACCTGCCTTGAGTTGATGTACAAATTTTGCAGAGTGGTGATAGCGTTCTTTGGCACTATCTATCTTAGAGAGCCCACTGTTGAGGACACTGCTAGGTTGCTGTCAATTAATGAGGAAAGAGGGTTTCCGGGGATGATAGGAAGTATTGACTGCATGCATTGGGAGTGGAAGAACTGCATGTTTGCATGGCAATGCTAGTATAGCGGGCATGCTGAGGGTTGCACTGTCATTCTTGAGGCCATGGCATCACAAGATCTTTGGAGCACAGAGGTGATGTGGGAGGTCATGAGGATGAGCGCGATGAAGGTATCCATGACAAAGGGTGGGAGTTTCAGGGTGAGTTGGTTGCCCCACATCTAGGAGAAGCTACATTTGAGGAGTTCCTCCATATGTACGAGGAAATTCATGATCACGCTACTCACAATCAGCTGCAGAAGGATTTGATTGAACATCAGTGGGCATTGGCGGGAATCATTCCAGGAGACGACTAGTTTTATCTTGTCTTGCTTTTATTTGAACTATGTTGTCACTTTAAAATTTGTTGTATTATTTTTTACATCTCCCATTATTGCAATACTCATATTTATTTGATATGATGTGTTTGATTTTATTGTGTATCATTTTTAGAAAAGAGTCTAAATTGAGGCCACGCGGCCAACTCTTCAAATGTGTCGGGTCGCTGGGCCTGCTTCCGACTCAAACGGTCAAGAGGGAAGAACAACACCCCTTTCATGTCCGTGGCCCGACATAAACAAAACAAAACGGCCATGATTTGATCCCGAGATGCAAGGCCGTTAGAGATGCCCTTACATTTTCAAATCCTAGCGCCCAGGTCGGCATCAACGCAAAAATTTACCCCAGGCGCTAGGCGTTTTTGTTCACAACGAGAGAATCATACCATGCAGTCCTTCATGCATGCAAGCGTCAGAACAAGCGCTGCGTTGGGAGGGCCAGCGCTTAGCGAATTAATTAATTTAGTGGTCTTTATTTTAATTCACTTAGCGCCTCTCTAAGAGGCTAGCATTGTACATGCCCTAATGCACTATTTTGGGACCAGAAATTAGTCCATTTTTTTTGTAGCCGAGAGTACAATGATTTAATATCAAGTGTACACTTGTACAATGTATATGTATTTAACTATTTATATCTAGATTTTTCTCTTGGGTTCTTACATGGTGGAGTCATATGATCTAGACTTGAAGTCTCGTTTATTTGACTTGAAGTTGTTGTAGTCTAGCCTTCATCGTGGTGTACATCTTGTTGAATTTGTGATCCATGAGAGCAATGGTACTTGTAACTGGCTCCTTGTATTCTCCTACTTCAAGATTTCTTGCGATTGTGAATCCTTCAAGGTGGTGTTTCTCTTTGGATGAGTGCAATACATGCCTCGAAGCTCTTCTTTGTCCTTAAGTTCCATATCATTAGCAGCAAATCTTCTAATGACTTTGGCTGGCTTAAGCTCTCAATAATTTGGCATAATCTGAAGAAGAGTGCATACAATGTCATATTTGAAGGTGAGAACAAGAATTATCTTCTTCCAAAATAAGTGATCCATCATTTCCTTACTCACAATCCTAGCCATCCCATTTGTGAGAAGGCTAAGCATTGAGTACATCTCGTTCACTCCTCCACCATTGGCCATCTTGAAGCCATCCAGTTTGCTTGTCAATATATCTCGGTCGCTCCTTCATGGATCTCTCCGAGTGCCTATACATGACCTAAGGCTCACCAAGTCATTTGCATCTCTTGTCCTTAGTAATTCCAACATTTTTTTGTGATTGTGTATTTATATATATTTATGTATGTAAGCATGTGTTGCCACTCTTGTTTCCAGTGATGTGGAATAATCTCCAAGGTTTGAGTGTCATAAGGGCTTGTTTGGTTGTCAGGTGTACCAAAACCAGGGAACTAAACCCCCCCCCCCCCCCCCCCCCCCCCCCCCCCCGGGAATTTCCGTGTGCATGCGGGAACCCCACTCCACCCCGGGAGTGCTCTGCTAACATTTGGATGTCACGGGGAAGGGAATGGAAGGGAATGGAGAATTTAAAATGGATCGCTAATATTATACAACAAAACATCATAGATAGCTTAGTTTTTTCGTACAAAAATTCATATCGATTCCAGAGTATAACTATATCATTTTTTCCCCAAAAAATCGGGAATTTTGTAAACAAAAAATAATACATAAATTTCAAGGAAGTATCAAGAATACACAAAAAAATGTCAGAAGTAATATGAATCATATTTATCCCCCAAAATCAGGAATTCAGGAATAGAAAAGATAACAAAAATTTCAAGATGTCAAGAAATTTAGCATACACAGATGATTAGCATAATAACAACATATCGCACACATCAGCTAGTCTGGCATACCAAGTCATACAAATAACACGGTGAGGATAAATATTGTATAATAATTATTCAGCAAGATAAAATATGTTGCTCCATGAGAAAACATCGATAATCTGATTCTTTATTCCATCGACTTTGTTTTAAAGAACCTGCAAGAATAAGGAACTGAACATAAGCAAGAGAAAGTATGTTTCAATCATGATTATTATCACTAGCAGCTACTGCTGATGAAAGGAGCCATGCAAACAAAAAACACATTAGGAACCACTACAACTGGGATTCTACAAACCATGCAAACACATCAGGAACCACTACAACACGCTTGCCATTAGAACAACTTCATGTATTTGCAACATTATCTCAAACAGGAATACTCAAGTATGCAAACAGAATATAGGACATTATGCATTATTGTGAATTCAATGTACATGTGAGTTAACTGAATATAGGACATTATGGATTCTTGTGCAAGTGGGAAAAATCAAATACAAGGCAGACAAGACCCAGAGCGGCAACCATTTGAAAACTAAAGAATCGACACTCTGAACCTTAGGAACAACATGCCAAATGAAGCAGGTGTACATCAGGATAATCATGAAAATCAAAGTATGCTTGACATTGAAATAGTTCAAGAAATACAGATACACTGCTGACAGCAAAGTGCATAGTTAGACCGGAATAGTTAGAACTGGACTTTAACCCCATTCGATCAAGCAACAGAAAAATAACCTTAGACTGGAATTGTTACGAGCAAAGGCAAATGTTTCAGGACATGATATCACTAGTGGGGACAGGGCCTCTAGTCCTGGCCCATAAGGGGCTTTAGTCCCGGTTTGCCAACCAGGACTACAGAAGCGGGACTAAAGGCTAAACCTTTAGTCCCGGCCCTGTTACGAGCCGGGACTAGAGGGTCTCCACGTGGGCGCCTCGGAGCGCCCTCAGGGACAGGCCCTTTAGTCCCGGTTTGTAACACGGACCGGGACTAAAGAGCATCTATAGATTTTGTTTTGTTTTAGGGTTTTAGGGTTTAGGTGTTCGGGGGAATTATTTTTGTTGTATTTATTTTATTTCTTTCTTCATTTTAAAAACACTTTTCATATAATTCTACGCATACATGTTAGTGCATATATATAAGATAACTTATCTTACGATCGACTATATATATACAATTATATGGAGATCACAATTACCGGGACTAGAGCCTGTCTATTCGATTACATGGACCAACATTAGTAATGGCCCCTAGCTACACTAAATCTTCCTTTATCATCTACAGCTTTTGTCCTCAAAAAGGCCGCTAGCTCCTCTGCGACAGCAATCGCGCGTTGCTCTGGTAGGTACTTCTCCCGCATGGCCTTGAACTATATAAGAAAAGGAGATCAATATGAATGTCAATCATGATAACAAAGAATGAAAGGTAAAAATAGAAGTGTGAATGTGTATTGCTTACGTCGTATCTGTAATCCTTGTGCTCAGAGGTAAACGTGCGAATGAACTCGCAAATGTAGTATCCACATAGATGTGTCCCCTATGGCTGCTGGTCGCACTTTACGAGAATAGAATATAATCAAAATAATAATCTAGCATCATAAATATATTGAAAATAGAATTATCTCGTACTACTTACCTGAGCCACCCTAAATGACAGCTTCTCATGAGAGATACCGTCAGTCACGCACTTGAACCGCTTCTAAACCCTGCCCGACAAGGAAAATGATTTGCTAAGTTTTTCATTACTTGATATCTCAAAAAATCATCGAAAGAGACCGATATAGCGCATTACCTTTGGAGCATGTCCTGCAGGCTTTGGAACTGTTCCATGTTTCTCGATAATGGGTCGAAGACATCAACTCTTCCCTTATCAATTTGAATGTCCAACAGAATCCAGTGGTAGCTGCACATGTATAATATGTCAGTAACTTATCAATTACACTTATAAGTGAATGGACACAACAGAGTAAGACCCTCACTTGAAGTTGTATGGAAACAGTATGTGGTCACAGAAATTTTAATCCGTTAGAAACCTTAGAAGGTTTTCCTCCGTCTCCTTGGGTTTATCAGTTAGCGTCTTTATATGTATTTTATCTGGGTCAATAAACCCAATATTTATGATGTTCCTACTTTTACAGACCAGGATCTTCATTCTGCATAATAGAGTACAAAAGGATATAGTGAGGATAATTACATGCAATGAATTGAAATAACTGAACAAGTTATATATAGACAACGAATTGAAAAACTTACAGACAATAGCAACTCATGAGAGATTTGTCGAGGGCGTCGCAATTGTACATCTGGAAGAGTTCGTCAAAGTCTCTTCGGGTCGGCCGTAGTACTCCCGTGGGACACGCGCCACGATCATTATTCTCCCACTCTTTGCTTTATTCATGTACCATGCATGCAAGTAACGCATATTTGTTGGGAGATCTTCCAATCTTTCTTTGCTGACCAAAGGCCCCCCCATGACAAATTTAGGCTTAGGGGCTACAACAGCCTTGAGAAACCTCTCGTCTTGGGAAGCCAGAACGTCTTCAAGACTCATACCCCATTCATCCGCCCACTTCTGTGCTATTTCCAAACTTTGCCCCTGCACCCGAGAGGGAACATTCTCGGATAACACCCTGAGGGGTGGGATCGATTGTTTGGCCTGTTGTCCAAGCTGAGGAACGTCTGATCTTTTCTTGCTTGTACTTGTACTTGATTTGCTCCCACTTGCACTTGTACATGATCTGCTCTTTTTCCCTTCCTTCTGCAATGTGCGTAGATAGTCATTGATACGTCTCCAACGTATCTATAATTTTTGATGCTCCATGCTTGTTTTTACACCATTTGCCTTGTGTTTCGTTACACTTCGTGGCGTTTTTATGCGATTTCCGGAACTAACCTATTGACAAGATGCCACAGTGCCAGTTCCCTGTTTTCTGCTGTTTTTGTGTTTCAGAGTGATACACAGGAAATATTCTCAGAATTGGACGAAACAAAAGCCAGAAGTCTTATTTTTCCCGGGAGCATCCAGACATCCGAAAGAGAGCCAGAGAGGGGCCAGGGCCTGCCCTCACACTAGGGTGGCGCGGCCCAGGCCCTGGCCGCGCCACCCATGTGTGAGGAGCCCCTGGCTGCCCTCTCGCGACACCCCTTCGCCTATATAAAGCCTCGGGACGGAAAACCCTAAAGGAGTCGGCAATTTTCCAGAAAGAGTTCCGCAGTTCCGCCGCCGTCGAAGCCAAATTTCGGGGGACAGAAGTCTCTGTTCCGGCACCCTGCCGGGACGGGGAAGTGCCCCCGGAGCCATCTCCATCGGTCTCCATCGCCGTCTCCGCCGTCTCCATCGACCTCATCGCCATCTCCATCAACCTTGCTGTCTCCTATGATGAGGAGGGAGTAGTTCATCCCCGGGGCTGAGGGCTCTACCGGTAGCTATGTGGTTCACCTCTCTCTCCCATGATGTGATCTTTATGTGATCGTGAGCTTTGTATCATGTTGAACAAGTAGATGTTATTATTCAGATATTATGCTACTCCTATGCTTAATTATTATAGTGTACTCTAGTGGTGTTATTAAAGTAATCTATTCCTCCTGCCATGGTGTAATGGTGACAGTGCGTGCATTGTGGTGGTACTTGGTTTAGGCTATGATCGTGATCTCTTGTGGATTATGAGAGTAATTATTACTATGATAGTATTGAGTGATCTATTCCTCCTTTCATGGTGTAAAGTTGACAGTGTGTGCACCGTGTTAGTACTTGGTCTAAGTCGCAATGATTTCTATCTTGAATTGTGATCTGATTTGGATGTCTCTATGAGTGGTGTTTGTCAAGTACTTGATGAACTTTAAGGGGTGCTTCTGTAGCCACTACGCAATGATTAGTGTTATTCAATAGGAGAGTAATTCAGAGTACCATAGTGGAGAGAAGTTGTTTATTTGTTCATTCATGTTATATTGTTGGGAGTGTGTCCACTAGTGAAAGTATGATCCCTAGGCCTTGTTTCCAAGCCTTGCACACCGTTTACTTCCTATTTTGTTACTTGTTTGCTCGCAGCGATATTTATTTCACATCACGTTTGCTACTTATAATCATCACTACTACTTGTATTTCACTATCTCTTCGCCGAACTAGTGCACCTATACATCTGACAAGTGTATTGGGTGTGTTGGGGACACAAGAGACTTTCTGTATCGTAATTGCAGGGTTGCTTGAGAGGGATAGCTTTGACCTCTAACCTCCCTGAGTTTGATTAACCTTGGGTAATCCACTTAAGGGAAACTTGCTGCTGTTCTACAAACCTCTGCACTTGGAGGCCCAACAAGTGTCTACAAGAATAGAAGTGCGTAGACATCAAGCTCTTTTCTGGCGCCGTTGCCGGGGAGGTAAGGTAAAAGGTACTCGCATCCTCCTGTGTGAGTGCTCGGAGTTATTTCCTTTAGATTCTGCAATTACATCTTTTTGTTTCTTGTTTTTATTTTCACTAGTTAGGCTTAATGGAAAACAAAGAGTTCTGTAGTCTTTTTCCTGAGTTTAGATATGAAGTGTTTGAAGAGAAATTTGAAAAACCTTTGGAGCTTAATTTGCATGCTAATAGTGTTGTTAGTATGAATGCTTTGAACACCGTTGTTGCTAATGCTATAGAAAAGTCTAAGCTTGGGGAAGCTGGTTTTGTTAAGCATGATATTTTTAGTTCCCCAGCTTTAGTGGAGAAAGTTTGCTCTGATAATATTTTATCTCCCATATGTGATGTTCCTTCTTATAATGATATGTTTGAAGAATATGCTTTGCGACATAGTAGTTCTCTATCTTGTGATGATACTAAGCCTCTAGTTTATGATGATGAGTATAATATTTTCAGTTCACCTACTTTTGAGGAGAAAATTAGTTATGATTACAATATGCCTCCTATTTATGATGATTATGGTGATGAGAATAATTATTCTATTGAATTCGCTCCTACTACTATTGTTCCTGTTGTGAGTATTAATTCTTTTATGCATGTGGCTCATGATAGAGATGCTTTATGTGATAGTTATATTGTTAGTTCTATTGATGATGCTACTGAAAGTTATTATGAGAGAGGGAAACATGGTTTGATGGATCTCAACAATATTAAGTTTCCCCTCTTTATGTTGCAAATCTTGAAGTGGCACTTATTTTATCTATCCATGCTTGCTACTATGTGCCTCGTTGATTTATTTTCTTACAAGATTCCTATGCATAGGAAGTGGTTCAGATATAAATGTCTTTCGCATTTGCTTTTTGATGCTCTCTATTGCTTTAAGTTCCTATATGGCACCTTTGCCTCAAGCTCTTATATGGCGCCCACATGAGCATCTTTGCAAATTACTGCGCCTAGCTCAAAGGCGTTAAAGAAAAGCACTCTTGGGAGATAACCCAATGTTTTTACTTTCAGTACTTTTTATTTTATTTGAGTCTTGGAAGTCATTACTACTGTAATGACCGCTCCTTATCTTGTTTATTTCGTTTTTGTGCCAAGAGAAGCCTCTAATTTGAGTGAGGTAAAGATTTGGGGATGTTGCTGTCCTGAAACTGTTTTCGGTGCTGCACCGTAAAAATTCGTGAAAATTCTCTGTTTATCTTTTGGACCTGCGATTTCTTGTGCATATGCCCCAGGTTATATCCAAACTTTTCTTAGTTGAACAATTTTTGATTTGAGCAACAGAAAATCCCTAAAAAATTCGACCTTTGTCAGCTGTTCAGTTTTGACAGATTTCTGCCAATATTTGTGTTTACCACTTTATCGCTTTCTTTTGAGTTCTTTTGATCATGGAACTTTTTGGGGAGTTGCTACAGTAGTATTTGCTATATATGTGGTGGTTGTGAGTTGAAACCTGAAGCAAATAGAGGATTGATTATATGTTATGCTTGCACTAATGTTGCTAATAGAATTGTGTTTAGTTTTGTATGAAGGAAGTTTTCAAGTGTAGGGATTGGAGAATGATGAGATGAGTTGAAGAATGGACAAAAGCTCAAGCTTGGGGATGCCCATGCATCACCCCAAGAAATATCCAAGAAGTACAAGCGTCAAAGCTTGGGGATGCCCCCGAGGCACCCCTTCTTCATCGGCAAAAATCAAGTCACCTTTCAAAACACTATATTTTTATTGCTTCATGCACTATGTGTTTTTCTTGGAGCGTCAGTTGTTTTAGTTTTCTTAGTTGGTTTAGTTTTGTTTGCTGCAATAAATGGTTAGATCACATCATGTTTCTTTTGGAGGAGATGAACTCATTTTTCATTGCCAACAACACTCTAGTTTTCACTCCTATCGTTTCAACGAGTGTTCTGTTTTTCTGCTACCGCTTTTGGTTTTCATTTTCACCTTGATTTGTGTTCAGATCTTCTTATATTTATTTATCAAGGTGTATTTTTGCCTCTGATCTTTATTGGTTTTCATCAAAAGAGGTGTTTATAAAAATTTCAAATGGTGTTGGAAAAGAGAAAAAGCTTTGTGCAAAATAGTGGTACAAGAAGGAGCTTGTGTAGACTGCGGCTTAGGCTTTTTCATGTCATGCTTGATATCTTTTTGATAGTATGCTTAGTGGTTTTGCTGTAGCATGACTTGTCTCAAATAACTGAGATTGCTTAATGAGCCTTTGAAAAAATCATGCGTTGTTTTTATTGTATGGAAGCATTATTTTGGTTTTCTCCTTGATGCTTTATTTGGGTTGACTTGGCGCATGCTCACACATGTTAGACTCTCACAAAGTCGCCAATAGCCTTCATGATCATTTAGTTTTTGACTTTTGATGCCATCGTATGCTTCTTTTAATGTCGCTTTGTCGCTTTGCATGATTATGGCCATTATTGCTCTCTTAGTTGGTCGCTCCCAGTCTTTTGCTAGCCCTCACCTTGTACTGAGTATGAGCTCTACTGGTGCATCTAACTCCTAAAAGCCAAAGTTTTCCAAAGTGTCCACCATACATACCTACTAGCGATTTGCTATTCCAAGTAAATTTGACTTGCTTTTATTATCTCTTCAAATTAAACTCTTACCAGTGTTATGCGAAATTCGGTCAGTAAAGCTCTCACGAACCGGAAGGCACACTTTACTTTTTCCTGTTCTTAAAAATTTGACATTGTGGTCTCTTATGTTGAGTTGTTATGCTTGCAAGTTATAAGTTGGATTCTAGCCCATCCATGCTAACATGGGGCAAGCTTTCAACATTGCACTTCTTATTTGAGTTGATATCGTGATCTTTTGTTTATGGATGCCCGCGGTGTGAAATGAATTGGGAATCTTGTGGGGATCATGGAGTTTGTATATGTGTTAGGGAAACGCCGGGCCGCCAATCTAAGCCATGCATAATTCATGGTGGAAATTTGCAGCATACCCATGGTGAACATTCGACGACGCATCTCACAATAAAAAGCTAAACAAAAGGCAAATAAAAGAGATGTCGAGGTGTTCATTGTCTGCTTGTCCTGTCATTTTGGTGTGGGCTTGTTCCATGTCATCGGGCACGGAGGTACCCCATTGGCGGTTCTCAATGATACATATATACTTACAATGACAAGAGCCTTGCTTGGGACTCTAAGTAAAGTAGCATGAGGTTTGGGTACTCGTATTCACGGGGCACGAGGTTTTCAACTTATGATTTGTCAAGCATATGCATCATAATTGTTCTCGCATTAACTTTAACCATTCAAGATGCTTATGATGGGGGCAATGAGATCTCAAAGCCGGTAAGTACCATAATTTTTGAAGGTTATAAAACTTGCAATCACTGCTTCCCTCTGCGAAGGGCCTTTCTTCTATTTTTATGTTGAGTCACCACCTTCTTTCTTTATGCACCATTAAGAGAGCATAGTTGTCATTCTTAGTATAATGTGCATTGTCCCAAAGTTTTCATTGATTGATTCATATTGTTGGTTTCACTTGTTCTCAAATTATTTGTATCTAGTCGCCCTCTTAAACTTGAAGGTGTCCTATGCATTTATGTTTTGCTCTCCATGAAGGACAAGCTGAAAACCATTTGTATGTTTTCCTTATGATTTGAACACACGTTTGACTTTCATTGTTTCATTATCATGATCTTTTGTTTGTGTTCATTTACAAGTTTACAACATGGTTGCTAAGTTCTATTGTCAAGATTATATCTTCATGCCCATGTTTTAAGTTCTTTTGATCCCAGCTCACAAATGCTTACATATATGATCAAGATTGTGTAGGTGCATGTCACCTCAAAAATTATTTCTTTTGTTATCACTTACCTACTCGAGGACGAGCAGGGGTTAAGCTTGGGGATGCTGATACGTCTCCAACGTATCTATAATTTTTGATGCCCCATGCTTGTTTTTACACCATTTGCCTTGTGTTTCGTTACACTTCGTGGCGTTTTTATGCGATTTCCGGAACTAACCTATTGACAAGATGCCACAGTGCCAGTTCCCTGTTTTGTGCTGTTTTTGTGTTTCAGAGTGATACACAGGAAATATTCTCAGAATTGGACGAAACAAAAGCCAGAAGTCTTATTTTTCCTGGGAGCATCCAGACATCTGAAAGAGAGCCGGAGAGGGGCCAGGGCTTGCCCTCACACTAGGGTGGCGCGGCCCAGGCCCTGGCCGCGCCACCCATGTGTGAGGAGCCCCTGGCTGCCCTCTCGCGACGCCCCTTCGCCTATATAAAGCCTCGGGACGGAAAACCCTAAAGGAGTCGGCAATTTTCCAGAAAGAGTTCCGCAGTTCCGCCGCCGTCGAAGCCAAATTTCGGGGGACAGAAGTCTCTGTTCCGGCACCCTGCCGGGACGGGGAAGTGCCCCCGGAGCCATCTCCATCGGTCTCCATCGCCGTCTCCACCGTCTCCATCGACCTCATCGCCATCTCCATCAACCTTGCTGTCTCCTATGATGAGGAGGGAGTAGTTCATCCCCGGGGCTGAGGGCTCTACCGGTAGCTATGTGGTTCACCTCTCTCTCCCATGATGTGATCTTTATGTGATCGTGAGCTTTGTATCATGTTGAACAAGTAGATGTTATTATTCAGATATTATGCTACTCCTATGCTTAATTATTATAGTGTACTCTAGTGGTGTTATTAAAGTAATCTATTCCTCCTGCCATGGTGTAATGGTGACAGTGCGTGCATTGTGGTGGTACTTGGTTTAGGCTATGATCGTGATCTCTTGTGGATTATGAGAGTAATTATTACTATGATAGTATTGAGTGATCTATTCCTCCTTTCATGGTGTAAAGTTGACAGTGTGTGCACCGTGTTAGTACTTGGTCTAAGTCGCAATGATTTCTATCTTGAATTGTGATCTGATTTGGATGTCTCTATGAGTGGTGTTTGTCAAGTACTTGATGAACTTTAAGGGGTGCTTCTGTAGCCACTACGCAATGATTAGTGTTATTCAATAGGAGAGTAATTCAGAGTACCATAGTGGAGAGAAGTTGTTTATTTGTTCATTCATGTTATATTGTTGGGAGTGTGTCCACTAGTGAAAGTATGATCCCTAGGCCTTGTTTCCAAGCCTTGCACACCGTTTACTTCCTATTTTGTTACTTGTTTGCTCGCAGCGATATTTATTTCACATCACGTTTGCTACTTATAATCATCACTACTACTTGTATTTCACTATCTCTTCGCCGAACTAGTGCACCTATACATCTGACAAGTGTATTGGGTGTGTTGGGGACACAAGAGACTTTCTGTATCATAATTGCAGGGTTGCTTGAGAGGGATAGCTTTGACCTCTAACCTCCCTGAGTTCGATAAACCTTGGGTAATCCACTTAAGGGAAACTTGCTGCTGTTCTACAAACCTCTGCACTTGGAGGCCCAACAAGTGTCTACAAGAATAGAAGTGCGTAGACATCAGTCATCAGGCTTATGGTGCAAGTCATACTGCGATGGAAGGGTCAGTAAGTATTTTGCATAGTCTTTTTGCTTCTGGGTGTATTCCGGGCGGGGCTAGGGTTCCTTCTTTTTCATCTACGCATCATAATGTTCCTTTGCGATCCTGGCGTTTTCCTCAGGGGTACGATCATAAGGTCTGATGGGAAAATTCAGATGAGGTACCTTTGGGAGGGCGACAGTTTTCGCTTTGGGGGGCTTTGTCGCTTAGAACTCATCGACGGAGCGTTCTTGCTGGCACGCTTCCGCTTAGTTTCCTTAGCGCCCGGCGGCGGAGACGGCCGACCCAAGTCCGGCGGCGGTGATCGAGATGGACTCGTGTTGTGGTGGCCGTAGTCATGTGGAGGGCTTCTTGGAGGTGATGGAGGTGTAGGTGACCTGCGACGACTCGGAGGCGGTGTTGTCCTTGGGGCCGAGCCTGGAAGCTTGATGTAGTTCTTGTCCCATAGAATGACTCCACCCAGTACTTCTTCGAGTGTCCTCTCATCTTTGGGTCCAGCGATGTCAAGCTCCATATCATGAAACCCCGTCACGATTTCATCCACCTCGACTTTAGCATAGCCAGGTGGAATCTCACGGCCATGCCAGCGTGCGTCAGGTGGACAAGGTAAAGCTTGTCCGACGGCCACCTTCATGGATATGTTCTTCATTCTCTGATGGAGTTTACATGATATTGACTCCTTGATTCCATCCACGGGGTAGCCGGGACCGCCCTCTATCATTCATCGTGCATCGTCAGTCGGGGCCTCTGATTCAGCCACGCTGCTTTTCCGCTTAGATGGGTCGGCGGTAATATCGAGTGTAGGATCTTGCTGGCGCACTACTCCTTTAAGTTCGTCAATCTGCTGCTGTTGCTCGTTAACTCTGGCAAGAAACTGGTTGAACTTGTCATTTTCCTCATCCTGTTGTCGCTTCTTTGGTCTCGCTCAACTTCTGTAGGTCTCTTGGTCTTTGGCAAACCCAAGCCACCACGGGTAAGAAGGACCAAAGCCTCGCGTTCGTCCTCCGTGTTCGTCATCCCCAAGGACCAGTGTGAGCAAGTCTTTCTCTCTATCTGGAGTGAAATTTTTCTTTCCCTCTTTAATTTCTTTCACTATTTTTTCCAATTTTCCCTGGGTATCCTAAGACCGTCACTGCAGATAAGGTCCCCTGTTAGTTCGTCGTACGAACCACCATGCGCAAGAAACCAATTTCTTGCTCTCATTTCCCACTCATCACGGATGGGTTCAGGTGTGATCCCTTTAGCAATCATCTCTTGCTCTTTCTTATCCCACTTTGGGATGGCAGTCTCGTAGCCCCCTGGCCCCAGCGTGTGGTGATATTTCTTCTTGTCGGCATTTTTCTTATTCTTTTCTGATAATGCCTTGGCATCTTCTGACTCCTTGTACTCCTGAAATGCCTTCCAGTGATTCGCCTGCTTCGCTAGATAACCTTCAAATACTGGCACTTCCTTTGTCTTCAGATAGTTTTTCCATAATTTTTCCTTCCACACCCGGAACAGTTCGACCATCTTCTTTAGAGTCCACTTCTTGACTTTGGCCCTCAATTGTCTTGCGGCGACTTCATCCTCACATTCTGGCAGGTTGAAATGTGCCATGAGATCATTCCAAAGACTCTCTTTGTACCTTTCGGCGACATACTCACTATCGTCTGCCCCTTTGCGCTTGTTCTACTCCCGAACGCTGATCGTGACGTGATCCCTAACTAAAACTCCGCATTGTTTCTTGAATTTGTCGGCAACCTTCTTAGGAAGCTTGGGTTCGCCCATAGGCAATATGACCTCAAAGGTGTAATGCGTTCGTGCATCCAACTTTTTGGTCGGGCCTCGTTTTGTAGCTTTGCTCGATGTGGAGGCCTAAGAGGAGAAACATTCATCAATGTATATGCATACAATATACAGCTATCTCCAATATTTTCACATATTACAAGTGATTGCCGAACTTCATATATATATATCTTGTCGGACTTCGTTAATTGTCCACCGGCTTCTCCATCAGCGGAGCTATCGCTTTCTCCATCATCGGAGCTATCGCCTTCTCCGTCGGCTTCATCTTCACGTCGGTCGACCTCCATCGGGGGCGTCGTTGATTATATCCTCGAGAATTTCTTCCTCTGCTAGGTTCCTGCTATGTGGATCCATAGTTTTTGCAAAATACCGATAGAGATTCAATATCGAATGACAAATACTATCCTAAAATCTAACTAACAAATACTATCTAACAAATACTACCTAACAAATCTAACAAATACTTACAAAATACTAACAAAAATCTAACTTAACTAACAAATACTAGCAAATCGAACAAATACTTACACAATACTAACAAAATACTAAAACTAACCTAACTAACCTAACAAATACTAAAACTACCCTAACAAAATAATTCTATTTCTATTTGCAAAATAATTCTATTTCTATTTGCTAAACTAATCTTAACTAAAACTAATTAACCCTAATTCAAACTAACTTTAAAATAACCTTAAACTAAAAATAACTAAACCTAAAACTAACCTAAACAACCTAAAACTAATTAACCCTAACTAAAACTAACCCTTTAGTTTATATTTGCAAAACTAATTAACCCTAACTAAAACTAACTTTAAAATAACCTAAAACTAACCTAAACAAACCTAACTAAAATAACCTAAAACTAAACTAAACCTAACCCTAACTAATTAACCTAAAACTAAACTAAATTGACTTAACCCTAACTAACCTAAAACTAAAAATAAAACCTAACCCTAACACTTACCTGCGGCAGAGGCGGCGCCGGTGCAGAGGCGAGGCAGCGCGGGCGCGGAGGCGCCGGCCGGTTCGAAGGCGGCGACGCCCGGAGGTGTCGGGGGCGGCGCCGGTGCGGAGGCGAGGCGACGCGGGCGGGAGAGGCGCGAGCAAAGGTGAGGCGACGGCGGCGGGAGGCGGGAGGCGACGGCGGCGGTGCGGCAGTGAATTTTGGCAGCCTGTCGGCGTCATAGAGAGCTCCTCACGCGCGAATGCCTAAGTCCCGGTCGGAAGAAGATGGAACTTTTATACCCTACGTCCTTTAGTCCCGGTCCGTGGCTCAAACCGGGACTAAAGGGGGTCTTTAGTCCCGGCTGGTGCCACGGGCCGGGACTAAAGGGTGTTGGGGGAGGGGGGGGGTTTCAGCCTCCCGCTCGCAGACGAGCCTTTAGTCCCGGTTCGTGGTATAGACCGGGACTAAAGGTCCGAAAAAATGGCGGCAAGAGCCTGGGAGGTTTTTCCAAAAATTCTAAAAAACATTTAATCATTTAAATAATTTACTTTCTGCATACTTATGCATATGAGAAAACTTTCAAAATGAAAAGTGCTTGAATTTGAATAAGTAATTCAAATCCATTTTCTGTTTTATAAAATAATTGTTCTAACTTATCAAACTATTAACAAAATTGTCATTTTCAATTAAATAATAGTTTAACTAATATTTTTTGCATATTTTGGAATCTTATTAAACTTTCAACATGAAATGTTCTTGAATTTGAATAAATAATTCAAATCCATTTTTTGTTTTATAAATTAATTGTTCTTACTTAGCAAACTATTAACAAAATTGTCATTTTCAATTAAATAATAGATTAACTAATATTTTTTGCATATTTTGGAATCTTATTAAACTTTCGACATGAAATGTGCTTGAATTTGAATAAATAATTCAAATCCATCCACTATTTTATAAATTAATTGTTCTAACTTATCAAACTATTAACAAAATTGCCATTTTCAATTAAATAATAGATGAACTAATGTTTTTTGCATATTTTTGAATCTCATTAAACTTTCAGCATGAAAAGTGCTTGAATAAAATAATTATGAACACACATGCTCTTAAAATAAAGGTTTTGTACATTCCATACATGCATTACATAAACGGTTTAATATATTATTTTATTATTGCACCAACATTCCTATCTATTATTTCTGTTTTCTTCTGGGTCGTAGCCATGGAGAATCTTCATCATTCAGTAGGATGCTTGGGTCAATCTTCACTTTGAAGGGCGGAAGTTCATGAAACTTATTATAATCTACTGACATGTCTGTCTTGTCATCTACTCCCACGATGTTTCTTTTCCCTAAAAGAACTATGTGGCACTTTGGCTCATCGGACGACGTCTTCTTTTGCTGATTTTTTTTTTCTCTTTTTTGTAGACATGTCCTTCACATAGAAAACTTGAGCGACATCATTGGCTAGGACGAATGGTTCATCCATGTACGCAAGATTGTTGAGATCAACTGTTGTCATGCTGTACTTTTTGTCTACAACTACCCCGCCTCCTGTCAGCTTCACCCATTTGCACCGAAACAAAGGGATCTTAAAAGTAGGTCCATAGTCAAGCTCTCATATCTCCTCTATGTACCCGTAATATGTGTCCTTCTGCCCATTAGCGTCTGTTGCATCAAAGCGGACACCACTGTTTTGGTTGGTCTTTTTATCTTGGGCGGCCGTGTAAAATGTATTTCCATTTATCTCGTATTCTTAGAAAGTACATATAGTCGAAGATGGTGGCCTGACCAAACAGTACAGCTGATCTCCAACGGTGTTGTTATTCATGAGATGTGTCTGCAACCAACTGCCGAAAGTCTTCTCATGTTCCCCTTTAATCCAAGAGTCAGCCTTCCCCGAGTTTTCAGAGCGTAGAATATTCGTGTGTCTCCCAATATACGGAGCCACCACGATGGAATTGTGTAGAACTTTGTAGTGTGCTTGAGTGAATGAATGTCCGTCCATATATACTTTTACTTTCCTTCCTAGTGTGCCTTTTCCTGTCAGCCTACCCTCATACCAAGATTCAGGAACACCAATCGGCTTAAGGTCAGGAAGAAAGTCTACACAAAACTCAATGACCTCCTCTGTTCCATAGCCCTTGGAGATGCTTCCTTCTGGCCTAGCACGGTTATGAACATATTTCTTTAATACTCCCATGAATCTCTCAAAGGGGAACATATTGTGTAGAAACACAGGACCGAGAATTCTAATCTCTTCGACTAGGTGAACTAGGAGGTGTGTCATTATATTGAAGAAGGATGGCGGGAACAACAACTCGAAGCTGACTAGACATTGGACCACATCAATCTGTAACCCTGATAGACTTTCTCGATCGATTACCTTCTGAGAAATTGCATTGAGGAATGCACATACCTTCACAATTGCCAGGCGAACATTTTCCGGTAGAATTCCTCTCAATGCAACCGGAAGCAATTGCGTCATAAGCACGTGGTGGTCATGAGACTTTAGGTTTTGGAATTTTTTGTCTTTCATATTTACGATTCCCTTTATATTCAATGAGAAGCTAGTCGGGACCTTGATACTGAAAAGGACTTCAAATAAGATTTCCTTCTCTTCCTTGGTAAGAGCGTAGCTGGCACGCCCTTGAAACTGCCCTGGATGCATTCCGTCTCGTCCTTTATGACATTCCTAGTCCTCCCGTGCTTCCGGTGTATCTTTTTACTTCCCATACAAGCCCAGGAAGCCTAAAATATTCACGCAGAGATTCTTCGTCAGGTGCATCACGTCGATTGCGGAGCGGACCTCATGGACTTCCCAATAGGGTAGCTCCTAAAATATAGATTTCTTCTTCTACATGGGTGCGCGCTTATCAAGGCTGTTAGGAACAGGTTGGCTGCTAGGACCCTTTCCAAAGATTACTTTTAAATCTTTGACCATATCAAATACTTTAGCACTAGTACGGGTGACAGGCTTCCCCCGGGTTTCTGCCTTGCCATTGAAATGCTTGCCTTTTTCTTTAAGGGATGCTTGGGCGGAAGAAAACGATGATTGTACGAGTACACATTCTTCCTACATTTGTCCAGATATATACTTTCTGTCTGATCCAAACAGTGCGTGCATGCATTGTATCCCTTGTTTGACTGTCCTGAAATGTTACTAAGAGCAGGCCAATCATTGATGGTTACGAAAAGAAACGCTCAAAGGTCAAATTCCTCTTGTTTGTGCTCGTCCCACACACGTACACCTGGTTTGGCCCACAGCTATAAAAGTTCTCAACTAATGGCCTTAGGTACATATCAATGTCGTTGTCGGGTTGCTTTGGACCTTGGATAAGCACTGGCATCATAATGAACTTCCGCTTCATGCACAACCAAGGAGGAAGGTTGTAGATACATAGAGTAACGGGCCAGGTGTTGTGACTGCAACTCTGCTCCCCAAAAGGATTCATGCCATCTGTACTTAGACCAAACCATAAGTTCCTTGCGTCACCTGCAAATCTAGGGAACTCTCTCTTGATTTTTCTCCACTGCCGACCATTAGCGGGGTGCCTCAACTTGTCGTCTTTCATACGATCTTCCATGTGCCATCGCAACAACTTCGCATGCTCTTTATTTCTGAACAGACGTTTCAACCGTGGTATTATAGGAGCATACCACATCACCTTGGCAGGAACCCTCTTCCTGGATGGCTCGCCCTCAATATCACCAGGGTCATCTTTTCTGATCTTATACCGCAATGCAGTGCATACTGGGAATTTATCCATATTCTCGTACTTCTCACCACGGTAGAGGATGCAGTCATTAGGGCATGCATGTATCTTCTGCACGTCTAATCCTAGAGGGCAGACAAGCTTCTTTGCTTCGTACGTGCTGGCGGGCAATTCATTCTTTCTTGGAAGCATCTTCTTCATCAGTACCAGCAACTTTTCAAATGACGAGTCAGTCACTCCGGTCTCTGCCTTCCACTTCAGCAATTCCAGTGTGCTACCCAGCTTCTTCTGGCCATCTTCACAAGTTGGGTACAACAATTTGTTGTGGTCCTGTAACATCTGATCGAACTGCAACCTCTCCTTTTCTGTGTTGCAGCCTTGTCGTGCATCAGAAATGACCCGACCAAGATCATCAGCGGGCTCATCTGGTGCCCGTTCTTCACCCTGACCTTCTTCTTCATTGTCTTCCATTGCGTTATCAACATACTCAGGGAACATAGATCGGTAGTTGTCATCATCGTTCTCTTCTTCATCGTCATCTTCCATCATAACCCCTCTTTCTCCATGCTTGGTCCAAACATTATATCCAGACATAAAACCGGACCGAAGCAGGTGGCTCTGAATGACTCTTGAGCAAGTGTGATCCTTCTCATTCAGACATTCAACACATGGACAAAACATAAAGCCATCACCATGCTTGTTCGCCTCGCCCGCATCTCGAAAAGATTGCACGCCTTCTCTGTAAGCGGCTGTGCATCGATTACCGTACATCCATGGATGGCTCATCTGCGTCATACAACAGTATATCAAACGCAATCACGATCCTAAAATTAGTACCGCACGGTCTAAATGAGAAAATATAGTTGCTAACCTTTTAGAACAAGTGGAAATAAAGAGGAAGAGGCTTAAGCGTGGCTGATGACCCACAAGTATAGGGGGTGTATCGTAGTACTTCCGATAAATAAGAGTGTCGAACCCAACGAGGAGCAGAAGGTGTTGATGAGCAGTTTTGATCAAGGAATCACTGTAAATACTAGCAAACAGGTTTCAGGGTTATTTGGTAATACGAGTAAATAAAGTGCGAGTAAATAAAAGACAGTAGTAACAATTGCAGCAAGTGGCCCAATCCTTTATTCAGCAAAGGACAAGCCGGTTGTGTTCTTATAATAACCAAACGTTCTCGAGGACACACGGGAGTTTTCTGTCAAGAGCTTTCGCTTCATAGAGCCAATAGTATTTATTGGTTTGGTAAGTGTTATGGGGGTGAACCTGTGCTAGCGCACTACCCTTACTAGGATAAATACACACTTGTGATTATACCCCTTGCAAGCATCCGCAAATACAAGAAAGTAATTAAGATAAATCTAACCATAGCCTTAAACTCTAGGATCCTACGCTCCCTGGTGCAATGGTTTCCCAATGGAGGTTTAGGTTTCTGTCACTCCAGCAACCCCACAATCGGTAGCCAAATACACAATGCATCTCACTAGGCCCATAAATGGTGAAGTATCATGTAGTCGACGTTCACATGACACCACTAGTGAAATAGCACCACAACAATATCAAACCATTAAATATTTCTCAACAATAATTCACTACTAACATCTTGACTTCTCCCATGTCCTCAAGAACTAAACGAACTACTCACAAGACATCATATGGATCATGATCAGAGGTGAAATAATGGTAAATAACAATCTGAACATAAACCTTAATTCAATGGTTCCACTCAATAGCATCAACTACAAGAGTAATCAACACCGGGAAAGTTTCCCCTATGAATATAACAAGATCCAACTCAAGATATTACAGCGGGATGGCGTGGTGATGGTGGAGATGAAGGTGCTGGTGATGGAGATGATGATGATGATGATCCCGATGAAGTCCAGTGCGATGGTGATGACGATGGCGACGATCTCCCCTCTCCGGGAAGGAATTTCCCCGGCAGATTTCTCCCTGCCGGAGAGCTTTCTCTCTCTGGTGTTCTCCGCCCCGCAGAGGCGGCTGTGTCTAACTCTGAACCCCCCCTTGACTTAGGTTTTCGGGGACGATGATGTACACAAAGGGGATAGACCAGAGGTGGGCCAGGGTGGCCTCACGTGGGTCCCGCGCGGCTAGGGGGCTGGCCGCGCCACCCTGGCGTGTGGGGCCCCCTGGCTCCTCTCAACTCCTCCTTCTGGCTTCGTGAGTCTTCTGGTAAAATATAATTTCTGGGTATTTTTCTGGAATTTTCCTGATCTTCAAAATATGGTCTCCTGATGGTCCTTTTTCCAGCAGAATCCTGACTCCGGCAGCAACTCCCCCAATGATCATCAAACATGTGAAAACAAAGAAAACAACATAAGTATCATGTCTACATACGAAATATATCAATGAATAACAGCAAATTATGATATAAAATAGTGATGCAAATTGGACGTATCAACCCCCCCAAGCTTAGACCTCGCTTGTCCCCAAGCGAAAACTAAACTCGGTAAACATGACCACAGGTTTATGGAGTGAAGTGTCGACAATCAAAATACGGACAAGAAATATCACATTCACTAAGGCACAAATTATAATAGATAGCAACTTCCCTTTATAAGATATAGACTTGCAATAAGTAAAAGGGAATCACATGTAAAGATGCACAAAGTAAATTTTAATTAGCAATGGCAAACCTTAGTTCTTGGTCATAGAACGGAGAACAAACTATTCTCTCTTTTAAACGGAGCCTTTTAAAACAGAGCTAATATAGCAAAGACTATATGCTCAACAAAATAAACTTTTGCATTCAAAGAAAACTTTCAAAGATATATTCCTTCAGACAAAAGCATTATACAAAACAAGGAAGATAGTAAACATGATTAAACGGATCAACATATGGATGAGTGAAACATAACAACTCAAATGCTTGCCTGAGACAGAGGGAAATAGGTTGACTCAACATAAAAGTAAAAGATAGGCCCTTCGCAGAGGGAAGCAGGGATTAAACATGTGCTAGAGCTTTTCATTTGTAAAACAGAGGTAAAAGTTATTTTGAGAGGTGGTTGCTTTTGTCAACGACTAGCAACGGAGTTCTTGATATCTTCCATACTAAACAAGTGAGAGCGGTTCTGAGATGTTTGATTAATTGGCACTTTGGTGCTCTTTTATAGCTTTGCACTCCTCCCCACCTTTTTCCTTTCTCAAACCATGGCTAACCGATTCCATCGGGTGCCGACCAACTTTCACATTCCATTGGAGGAGTGCCTTTTTCTTTCTTTTTCTTTTTAAGATTATAATGGTCTGACCAGCTCCCTTGCAAAATTAATGACGAGCAGATGAAGCTGCCTAGTCGAAGGGTATTTAATTTAGTATGGAAGATAACAAACCCATCCACTACGTCCTCATGAGCTAAAAATAGTGGCACAAAATGGGAAATGTTTGAAGGATTTTGAAAGGTAGCACATGAAAATTTACTTGGAATGACTTAAAATACCAAGCATAGGAATTTATAGTGGACTCTTCGGAAGTAACTTGGTTTTTGGAATTTGGATGCACGAGAAGTATTTCCTCTCAGTACAGGTTTTTGGCTAGCAAGGCTGGGTAGCAAGCATAAGAGTTGCATGAAACAAACAAACATACATATAATAAGAACAATCATGCAAACTCCCTTGAAGGTACAACGATTTTAACTTTAAGAATAACAATGCTTGTAAGCCAAACATAAGGGAAAACTGAAGCGATGTAACTGCAAGCACTTCTTTATTCTTTTCTACTCAAACTTCAAGGTAAAGTTGCTACTGACCAAGCTAGGTTTGCCAAAACCAACTAAATCTACTCATGCTCCCAATGTGATACCAATACCAATCAACAAGACTAGTCATACAAGAGAGATTGCAGACTAACATAAAGTGTGCGAAAAGTAAACGATAAAACTTCTCATTAATATTTCATTACCGCAACTCACACCAAGGGATACATAGATAACTAACTAAGGAGGATACTTCCAACTGCAAACTATTCTATATGATAACTTCTCTATTCATGATAAGACTCTACTTGAAAAGTAAATGAGCGAAAGGTAATGATGTGATACCGAGGCACTCCCCCAAGCTTGGAACAAGCCAAGGGGATGCCTATACCGATGATGAATTACTCCTTTGGTGGCGGCGGTGGATAATCTCTAACAAGCTTCTCAATCAAGTCCTTCAAATCATCAATCTTGTACTCGAGGTTACGAATCATCTCAGAATTGTGCTCAACACGGTTCATGAACCTGTCAGCAAGAGAATCCCAGCTCTTGGAATTATTTCCCCATCCTTCTTCACTCTTGGAGCTCCCTGTCCCTGCATTGTTAGAACGATCTATATCCCAGCCAGATGGTAATCGTGATTTGGGCACCTTTTGGAACTGATGTTCATGAATTAGAGTATGGAAAGGGTTTTGGCTTGGCGGAGATGTCCGTGGAGATAAGGTGTGACGTGGCACACCCCCTCCGGTCCTTATGCAAGCACTCTTCTTGAACTTGTCATGATCTGTCACCACCCCTATGCTGGCAATCACGGTGTTTGGCCTTGGACTTTGATCTTCCTCCTCGTCTTCGCTTTCAACTTCTTCTTTCAGCCGGAAATCTTTGGTGTCATCTTCCGGAGGTGTCTTCTCCTTGTCACCGCTTGAAGAGGCCATGACTCCCCAAAGCTTAAGATCAACTCCTGACAGAAACAGCTCGAAACAAAACACGACGAGAAAACGATATACAGACCTCGGGGACTCCGGGGGGTTAAATAGGCGAAAATTATACATCGAAACGAAGTCACAGGAGGAAAACGGGACGGAAACGAGTTCCGGTGTGTTCTCACACAGGGGTGGCACGGCCAGGGGTGGGCCCGCGCCACCCGTGTGTGAGACACACACGGACTCTTTTTCCTGCCCTTTTTCATCTCGTGATTTTTCATATTTAGTAGAAACAGCAAAAATATTAAAAGAAGAACTTTTCGCGAAACTTTTCTGACTAGAACTGTTACCTATTCGAAAGCGAACTCTGCAGGTTCCTGCAGTTTGTCTTGGATGTAATCTTCCGGAGAAACTGTTTCAATAACATCAACATCTTCATTATAAGAATCTCCAGAAATATAATGCTTGAGTCTTTGCCCATTCACCACTTGTGTAGAATCATCTTTCAATGAAGCAATCTTGATAGCACCTGAGCGGTACACTTCCACAATAACATATGGTCCTTCCCATTTAGAAAGTAATTTTCCTGCAAAAAATCTGAGACGAGACCTATACAAAAGAACTTTCTCACCAACATGAAACTCTCTCTTAAGAATTCTCTTATCATGCCATTGCTTGACTTTCTCTTTGAAAAGTCTGGCATTCTCATACGCTTCGTTTCTCCACTCATCTAGAGAACTCAAATCTAACAACCTCTTCTTACCGGCTAGTTTAAAATCTCTGTTAAGCTCTCTCACTGCCCAAAAAGCTTTGTGTTCTAATTCTAAAGGCAAGTGACACGCTTTTCCGTAAACCATCTTATAAGGAGACATACCCATGGGATTCTTATAAGCAGTTCTATAAGCCCATAAAGCGTCGTTTAACTTACTAGCCCAGTTTTTCCTAGATTTATTAACAGTCTTCTGCAAGATAGACTTGATCTCCCTATTTGAAAGCTCTACCTGCCCACTAGTTTGGGGATGATAAGCAGAAGCAATTCTATGATTGACATCATACTTAGCAAGAGTCTTTCTAAAACTACCGT
This sequence comes from Dactylis glomerata, assembly GCA_007115705.1. NCBI lineage: Eukaryota > Viridiplantae > Streptophyta > Magnoliopsida > Poales > Poaceae > Dactylis > Dactylis glomerata. The sequence goes on from QXEO01002091.1 coordinate 521,945, forward strand.
GAATAAAATGAGAACCTCCGTTAGTCATAAGATATCTAGGCACTCCGAACCTAGGAAAAATAACGTCCTTAAGCATTTTTAACGAAGTCTCACCATCGGCACTCTTGGTGGGTATGGCTTCTACCCATTTAGTAACATAATCAACAGCAACAAGTATATGGGTATAGCCTTTTGAAGGAGGAAAAGGACCCATAAAGTCAAATCCCCAACAATCAAACGGTTCAATAACTAGAGTGTAATTCATAGGCATTTCATTTCGTCTAGAAATATTTCCAACTCTTTGACATTCATCACAAGATAAAACATACCTTCTGGCATCCTTAAAGAGGGTTGGCCAATAAAAACCTGATTGTAGAACCTTCTGCGCGGTTCTATCTCCAGCATGATGCCCTCCATAAGCACTGCTATGGCATTTTCTTAATATCTCTTGTTGCTCATATTCTGGTATGCATCTTCTCATTATACCATCAACTCCTTCTTTATATAAATGTGGGTCATCCCAAAAATAATGCCTCAAATCGTAGAAGAATTTTCTTCTTTGCTGAGCTGTAAATGTCGGAGGCAAATACTTGGAAACAATAAAGTTAGCATAATCAGCATACCAAGGAAGGTCTCGTGAAGTTACATTAATTGCAGCCAACTGTTCATTTGGAAAACTATCATTAACAGGAATAGGATCAAAAGAAATGTTTTCCAATCTAGACAAGTTGTCAGCCACAGGATTTTCAGCACCTTTCCTATCTACGATATGCAAATCAAACTCTTGTAAAAGTAACACCCATCTAATAAGCCTAGGCTTAGCATCCTTCTTAGTCATAAGATATCTAATAGCAGCGTGATTAGTATGAATAGTAACTTTAGAATCAACAATATAGGATCTAAACTTATCACAAGCAAAGACAACAGCGAGAAACTCTTTCTCAGTAGTAGCATAATTTTTCTGAGCAGCATCAAGAGTCTTACTAGCATAATGAATAACATTCAACTTATTATCAACGCGCTGTCCAAGAACAGCACCAACAGCAAAATCACTAGCATCACACATAATTTCAAAAGGTAAATTCCAATCAGGTGGTTGAACAATAGGAGCAGTAGTTAAAGCCTTCTTAAGAGTTTTAAAAGCTTCCTTACAATCATCATCAAAGACAAATGGTACATCCTTTTGAAGAAGATTGGTAAGAGGCTTTGAAATCTTAGAGAAATCCTTAATAAACCTCCTATAGAAACCAGCATGACCAAGAATACTACGAATACCTTTAACATCTCTTGGACAAGGCATTTTCTCAATTGCCTCCACTTTTGCTCTGTCAACTTCAATACCCCTTTCGGAAATTTTATGTCCAAGAACAATTCCTTCATTTACCATAAAGTGGCATTTCTCCCAATTAAGAACAAGGTTAGTTTCTTCGCACCTCTGCAAAACTTTATCAAGGTTGTGCAAACAATTATCAAAAGAAGTTCCATAGACGGAGAAATCGTCCATGAAGACCTCCACAATTTCTTCACAAAAGCCATGAAAAATAGCAGACATACATCTTTGAAAAGTAGCAGGAGCATTGCATAAACCAAATGGCATACGTCTATAAGCATAAGTTCCATAAGGACAAGTAAAAGTGGTTTTCTCTTGATCATCCTTCTTAACAGCAATTTGAGAAAAACCAGAATAACCATCAAGGAAACAAAAATGAGTCTTCTTAGACAACCTTTCTAGCATTTGATCTATAAACGGTAAGGGGTAATGATCTTTCTTAGTAACTTTGTTTACCTTCCTATAATCAATGCACATTCTATAACCAACAACTACCCTTTGAGGAATAAGCTCATTATTCTCATTAGGTACAACAGTCATACCTCCTTTCTTAGGAACACAATGAACAGGACTAACCCATCTACTATCAGCAATAGGATAAATAATACCAGCATCAAGGAGCTTTAATACCTCATTTCTTACCACATCCTTCATCTTCAGAATTAGGCGGCGCTGATGCTCCACAACTGGCTTCGCATCTTTCTCCATATTGATGGCATGCTGACATAAAGTGGGAGAAATCCCTTTTAAATCATCCAGAGTATATCCCATAGCTCCTCGGTGTTTCCTCAATATCTCCAATAATCTTTCTTCTTCCTTTCCTGAAAGTTTAGAACTAATAATAACAGGATATATTTTCTTATCATCAATATAAGCATATTTGAGGTCATCAGGCAAAGGCTTTAATTCAAACACAGGATCTTCTTTAGGTGGCAAAGTGGTACCAAGATCCTCCACAGGTAGATTATGCTTGAGTAACGGTGGTTGACGAAGAAGAATGTCATCAATCTCTTCTCTTTCCTTGCTAAAAACATCACTTTCGTGATCTTCCATGAATTGCTGCAAGGCATTATTAGGGGCAAGAGCAATAGAAGCAAGCTGCTCAACTCGAAAATTTTCATTAGGCGTGTCATTTTCATAAGAAGTCTTAGCAAACTTGGAAAAATTAAACTCATAAGACTCTCCATTAAACTTAGTAAAAAAATTCTCCTTCTTACAATCTATCACGGCGCCACAAGTGTTCAAAAAGGGTCTACCAAAAATAATAGGACAAGTTTTACTAGCCTCCTTACCAAGTACTAGAAAATCAGTAGGGTATTTAGTCTTACCGCAAAGAACTTCCACATCTCGGACAATACCAAGAGGCCAAACAGTCTCTCTGTTAGCAAGCTGAACAACCACATCAATATCTTCAAGTTCGCAAGCACCAATCTCGTGCATGATTTCTTTATAAAGCTCTAAGGGAATAGCACTTGCACTAGCACCAATGTCACATAAACCATAATAGCAATGATCTCCAATCCTGACAGAAATAACAGGAACACTTGCTTTCCTGTGCTTTTTAGGATGTGAAAGAATGTTAGAAGCATCTTCACAAAAAAGAATATATTCATCCCCTACATCTTTAGTAACAAGATCCTTCAATATAGCTACAGGGGACTTAATAGTAATTTGCTCATCAGATTCTGCAGCTTTCTTAGTACTTTTATTAGATACACTTACCAAAGTAGAATACTTTTTTACCTTAGCAGGGAAAGGTGTCTTCTCAAAATAAGGTTCAGGCACAATGCCATCAACAGTACAAACTTCAGTAGCTGCAGCAGGAATATGACTAATAGAATCTTTATAAGGCGCATGATATTTGTTCCAATCTTTCTTTGGAACATCAATATAAGAGGCAAAAGCCTTAAGACAATTAGCAAGTATTTGGGAATCAAGACCATAAGCAGCGCTAACACTATGAAAGTCATCGGTTCCCATAAAAGATTTAATGCATTCATAATCATAGTTTATACCTGACTTCCTACCTTTGTCGTTTTCCCAACCTTCAGCATTCTCTTGTATACGGTCAAGAAGTTTCCACTTAGCATCTTCTTTCATATGAGTAAATGATCCAAAACAAGAGGCATCCAAATAATCCTTATCAGGAAGAGTAAGCCGCGCATAAAAATTATTAATAACAATATTATTGGGGAGCTCATGAATGGGGCATTTGAGCATTAGTAACTTCAATCTCCCCCACGCTTGGGCAATACTCTCTCCATCATGAGGCCAAAAATTATATATCTGGTTACGGTCTTTATGAATTTCACTTGGAGGATAAAACTTGGAATAAAAGAGAGGCACAATATCCTCCCATGCCATAGATGGACCATCTTGGAGTAACCGATACCACTCCTCAGCTTTGCCTTTCAATGATAATGAGAATAATTTCTTCTTGACCTGGCTTGGTGAAATACCTGCACATCTGAACAACTCGCATAATTCATGTATAAATAATAAGTGATCTCCCGGATGGACAGTTCCATCTCCTGAATAGCAGTTATCCATAATACGCCCAACAATTTTCATAGGTATTTTAAAAGGATCAATTTCAGCAGGCGGTGGCGGTGGTGGTTCCTCCGCATGTGCAGCAGCAGCAGTAGTAGAAGTGTTTCCAAATAGGAAACCAAATGGAGAGTTCTCCATAGCAGAGTAAAACAAAAATAAAAGACAAAATAAAAACAATACTCACAGCGACAGTTACCTTTACCAATTCCACTCTTCAATAGCGCTACACTCCCCGGCAACGGCGCCAGAAAATAGTCTTGATGACCCACAAGTATAGGGGGTGTATCGTAGTACTTTCGATAAATAAGAGTGTCAAACCCAACGAGGAGCAGAAGGTGTTGATGAGCAGTTTTGATCAAGGAATCACTGTAAATACTAGCAAACAGGTTTTCAGGAGTATTTGGTAATACGAGTAAATAAAGTGCGAGTAAATAAAAGACAGTAGTAACAATTGCAGCAAGTGGCCCAATCCTTTATTCAGCAAAGGACAAGCCGGTTGTGTTCTTATAATAACCAAACGTTCTCGAGGACACACGGGAGTTTTCTGTCAAGAGCTTTCGCTTCATAGAGCCAATAGTATTTATTGGTTTGGTAAGTGTTATGGGGGTGAACCTGTGCTAGCGCACTACCCTTACTAGGATAAATACACACTTGTGATTATACCCCTTGCAAGCATCCGCAAATACAAGAAAGTAATTAAGATAAATCTAACCACAGCCTTAAACTCTAGGATCCTACGCTCCCTGGTGCAATGGTTTCCCAATGGAGGTTTAGGTTTCTGTCACTCCAGCAACCCCACAATCGGTAGCCAAATACACAATGCATCTCACTAGGCCCATAAATGGTGAAGTATCATGTAGTCGACGTTCACATGACACCACTAGTGAAATAGCACCACAACAATATCAAACCATTAAATATTTCTCAACAATAATTCACTACTAACATCTTGACTTCTCCCATGTCCTCAAGAACTAAACGAACTACTCACAAGACATCATATGGATCATGATCAGAGGTGAAATAATGGTGAATAACAATCTGAACATAAACCTTAATTCAATGGTTCCACTCAATAGCATCAACTACAAGAGTAATCAACACCGGGAAAGTTTCCCCTATGAATATAACAAGATCCAATTCAAGATGTTACAGCGGGATGGCGTGGTGATGGTGGAGATGAAGGTGCTGGTGATGGAGATGATGATGATGATCCCGATGAAGTCCAGTGCGATGGTGATGACGATGGTGACGATCTCCCCTCTCCGGGAAGGAATTTCCCCGGCAGATTTCTCCCTGCCGGAGAGCTTTCTCTCTCTGGTGTTCTCCGCCCCGCAGAGGCGGCTGTGTCTAACTCTGAACCCCCCCCCCTTGACTTAGGTTTTTGGGGATGATGATGTACGCGAAGGGGATAGACCAGAGGTGGGCCAGGGTGGCCTCACGTGGGGCCCGCGTGGCCAGGGGGCTGGCCGCGCCACCCTGGCGTGTGGGGCCCCCTGGCTCCTCTCAACTCCTCCTTCTGGCTTCGTGAGTCTTCTGGTAAAATATAATTTCTGGGTATTTTTCTGGAATTTTCCTGATCTTCAAAATATGGTCTCCTGATGGTCCTTTTTCCAGCAGAATCCTGACTCCGGCAGCAACTCCCCCAATGATCATCAAACATGTGAAAACAAAGAAAACAACATAAGTATCATGTCTACATATGAAATATATCAATGAATAACAGCAAATTATGATATAAAATAGTGATGCAAATTGGACGTATCAGTGGCTCGGGCACCTCATATCGTAGTTGTGTTCGGTGAACTTAAGTGGCATCGCTCTAACACACATGTCAACAAACACCTCTAGTGCATAGGAATAAAATACAAAACTAGCACAAACCCACACTCCTCCATCCAAGAAAAAACAAGGGACAGGGGAGAGGGGCTGCGGCCATATATATATAGGCAGAACCCTTTAGTCCCGGTTTGAGACACAAACCGGGACTAAAGGGGGTGCACATGCGGGCCGCTCACCGCATAGCCCTTTAGTCCCGGTTTGTGTCTCAAACCGGGACTAAAGGGTTGTAACGGGCTGGGACTAAAGATGTCGTACGTGTGGGCGAATTTTGGGGCGACGTGGCTAGGCCTTTAGTCCCGGCCCAAAGATGCATGACCAAAGGCCCGTTTTCCACTAGTGTATGCTGTTCTAACCTCATGTTTCAGGATTATAAAAGCAAAGAGAGTTGAAAATGAACATCAGCAACTTCACAGGCTGAAATCACTTTGATTCCCCGGTCCAAACAGGGAAAGTGTAAAATGAAGCTAATATCAGTGCTAGTATGACAACATTTTCAAGAGACGGAGAATGTACTTTGTACCAGAAGCAAAATAATCATGATCATGCACATCTACTGAATCTCATGCAACCAAATGATCATGATCACCAAATTACTAGTATACTATACTTTTGGATAGGCCAGAGGCAAGATACCAGCATAATCACAAAATGATCATGATCATCCCAAATGTCATGTGTGTGTGCAGACTAGATGTCACTGTGAGCAGCTAATGTCAACAAAGAAAAGCCATAAAACTAGCAGCTACTACTGTTGAAATCACTACTGCTGGAAGGAACCATGCAAACACATCAAGAACCACTACAACAGGAATACTCAAGTATGCAAACACATTAGGAACACTGCCAGAACTCATTTATAGTTATTTGTGATAAAATGCAGACAAGTAAAATATTTAGAGAACATTAAGAACAACTCATCGTCATCTTCCTCTTCTTGCAACATGAATTTCCTAATTTATCCATTCTAGAATCCATGACTATCATTTAAAACAAGAAAATAAATTAATGACAGATAATGGAAGCTGCTAGTATGAAGCATTTCTATGCAGACGATTCTATGCAGACAAGTAAATAAAAAGGGAGCTGCTAATATGAAGCATTTCTATTCAGACAAGTAAATAAAAAAAATGCAAGAATGGCATTATTTAGATGATGACACCAGAACGGAATATAGGACATTATGAGTTAGCTGAATATAAGTATTTGACATTATGTATTATAGGAAATTATGTGAGTTAACTGAATATGGGAAAATTCAAATACAAGGCAGACAAGACAGCAACCAAATGTGAGTTAACTGAATATAGGTACGAACATCGTTAGTAATCATACTTTAACACAAACAGATCAACTTCATTCAAAAGTATCCAAATGCAAGAGTAGGTTTATGTGAACAGAAAAATAGTACTGATCAGCAGACCAATGACACGCTGAAATGGCATGGCTTCCTTCTCAATGACTGAAGCAGCCAACCGAACTGTTTGACTGAAGCATCTTCGCAGTTGGCAACCAGAGAGATTATGCATCTTATGTTCTCATGTACATATTTATAGTAAACGTTTTTACTTGATATATCAATTGAATTGGCCAATAAATATGTAATGCTTATTGACACACTTTTTGAGAAACCCCATCCATCCATAGATGTAACGTCCACATGTTTATCGAGAGTTTCTGTGCATTATATTATATAAAATTGGTAATATTTTATTTCTACTAAAAACAACTTTTAATTGTATGTTATGTATACATATTCTTTATATCACTAGACTACCCATTGGCCAAAGCCAAATCTTTGAAAATGGATGCACTTCATATTTTGGTGGAGTACTATTTTCAGATATAACTTAGAAATATGTATGCATTTTTCTTGTGCTAAACACAAAAGATATTAGCTCAGTCGTTTCTACTTTTACTTAGTTTGGGATGCCAAAAAGTATTTATAACAATGGATTAAACCTTTAATTTAAGTAAACTAGCAATATCACAATCCTTGCCCATTATGTGTTATAGTGTGTTTGTATGTGGCATTAAATATCAACATAACTTGGTAGTAGACTATTCCGAGCATATGTATCTATCATTTAAGATGGCAGAGGCTTCTAGAGTAGAAGAGTGTACATTTAAGATGACACCTGCCAACTGCGAAGATGCTTTGTCAAGTGAAAGATGATCCATCCTTCAGTTGTTCATCTAGGAGGTTACCATCACTAACATATTTGTTTGCAGTATAGTAACATGTAAAGAATCAGGCCTAGCTATCAATCTCCCAAGCATGTTTTTCCAACATAGCTAAGTTAAAACAATGTATTCTCGAGCTCAGTTTCTCGTTTCTCATTTGATGTACGCATTTCCACCATGCGAACCAATGAATCCTCCATCGACATTTCTCGTCACCTCAGTAGTAGTGAGACATTGCGTTTTTAAATCACTTATAATTTGATTTTTTTTTTTGAAGACCTGGGATCGCGTAGATTGGGATGGCGTGTGCCACCGTCTTAAGAAGTACTCCCTCCGTTCCTAATTATATGATGTTTTTTGAACTCCCAAAACATCTTACAATTAGGGATGGAGGTTGTACCTCTATTTCCTCAAAGGTAATATATTGTTTCCCAACATACCTGTGTCACCAAGTATTGAAAACCGTCATTCCTGCCCACTCCCACATGAATAAATATTTATCCATGACGAATTTGGTGAGTATATTCACTTTAGCACACACTGAAGTGCTCGGGCTGAAAAAAGATGCGGGATTCTGCCTACTAGATGTCCTGGAGCTCCACATTGTTGATCAGATATTCTCTTGGGAGAGTGGCAGTTGTGTTGTCAACACCCAGTAATCATCGGCAAGTTGGCCAGTTTCCTCAGCGTGAGCAATGAGGTTCGCAAGTTCTTCAACACACACAAATGGTAGCGTGGGAACGGTTCACCGTGCTTCAAGCCACGATTCTAGAATAATCTTTTTTTGGCTTTTTGAGAGTTGAACCTGACGCGTTACTTACCCATAGAAACGCATGGCATATATAATCATCTCAACCATGTCCCAAGTCCCAACCCAAACAAGGTCAAAACCTAGCTTCAACAACACCTTCTCCTAAAAGTGTTTTTAAATGAAGTCAAATAAATGCCTTACTTCGACTTTCGAATCTTATTTTTTCCATGTCTTTCGTGTTGTTACTGAAACTACACACAAGACCAGGCATGCATTCACTAATGCACAAGTGTGAGCCGTGAACTCTGGTTTGTTAGTACTTTGTTTAGGGAAATGATTTAGTATTTTTTTTCCGAGAGCCAGTTTAGGGTATGGGTTCCGATGCCTTGTTTGTGCGGGGGCGTCTAGTCCAGTGTTGTGTTTTTTGGAGAGCTGTTACCTTCGATTGGCTGATTAAAACGGTTGGGGTAGGGCCCAAGAGCCCCCTCGGCCTCACCCCCATCTCCGCCGCCAATCTCCTCGCCGCCGGCTCGCAGCAGCGCGTGTGAGCCGAAGATCCAGGGGTGACCAGCTGTGAAGAGGACGACACCATCGTGACAGAGGCTACAAGATTGGTCTGCGTACAAAAATGAGGAACGAGTTCTGAATCCGTGTTCTGTTCCTACATGTCCTAACAACAACAGCAGCAGCCAGAAACAAATTCGGGCCTCAGATTGGTTTGCGTACGGAAGGGTGGAACGACAGATTAAAAAGTTGTCCTGGAGCCAGCATGCTAGACTCGTCAGAATGGTGAAATCTGCTTTACGCTCTCATATAGCCAGCGACATGGGTTTGGTTTCTTCTCTCTCAGATATATATACACTTGCTCCGTCAGCAGAACAATCTGCGTCTCCAAAAGTACGCTCCATTTTATCTTCAGTGTCAATGAGTATGTTGATGATGACCTTGTTCACAAGACACCTTTCGACCGTAAGTACCGCTGCTCTCACATCACTTTCCTTGCCCAATCTGCTGGTACACCTCCAACGCTCTTCTTTGCCAAATGTCCCAACGGATGGTACCAAGGTGCGCTCGTGCTGCTCTGTGAGTGTGAGTGTGAGTGTGAGTGTGAGTGTGAGTGTGACTGTGAGACACACTCCAGGCATTGGTATGTTGCTGTTTTGCCCTTGTGATTAACATTTGCCATCAATCAAATATACTCCTATCTTCCGTCGAGCTGGTAATTCAGGCACCTGTTTTATCCCGTTGGTCGTTCTGCGTCAATAAATTTCTTGTATGTCCAAACAACAAAATAGCATAACAAAGGGGAAAGGAGGCATTCACATGGCTGACATCTCGTTACATCGCTAGTCTTTGAGAAACAAGAAATTGTATACAGATCCATACGTCGCGAGTAATGGGTCATTCTACACAATAAATGAACGAATCATTCGCACAAAGAACATCATTTCAACTGTTTCAGTTACTCGTTGTCTATTAATTATAAGCGGTACTCGTTTGCAGCTACTGAATGCACAAAGTTAGTGAAATAGTTGGATCAACTGAAGGAACTAATGTTTGAGCTTTTTTTTTCAAGAACACGCACGAGCTTGTGCATGTCTTCAATATTAAGATGGAAATAGAGTTGTACAACATAGAAATCTCACCGCTCCGATCATAGGCGATCGAGCTGCCAATACCCACACACATACACTACTCATGGCAATTACTCGCCATTGTCCCCACATCCACACAGGCTGGCTCTCTTCCGTTGGGCGAACTCCTCCTTGATCTTCCGGCAAACCTCCATTATCAGGTAAACCCAAGTGGCTATCTTTGATATGTGAATAGTTCCTAGCACTATCTATTTTAACTGGCAGTAGTGGTGTATATCCCCTCAAGCTAGTGTGAGCTTCGTGTTCCATTAGAGCAGTAGTTGTTTAGATATTTGTTCAAGTGTAAACGTAACATCATACCGCAATATTTGCCCAGATATGTTATCAGATTTCAGATACTTGTTCCATGCTTGAATTGGAGCTGCTAAGTTTGAGAAAAAAAGTGGACTGAGTTTATGCAAACGTTTCCAGGAGACATCAATTGCATTATGAGGATTTATAGATTAAGAAGGAAGTAGGCTGCTTCCTACGCCAGAGAAGAGTTTTCCTCAGGATGAAAAGTAATCAGAGGAGTGATATCCTACTCAAGACTCTGTAGGCATCAGGACTGAAAGATCAACCTAACTGATTTGGTGGAGCACAACGTTGTTTGTTGCCATGCGCTGTAAAGAGGCACAGCTAGATGCGAGAGGAAACCAGTATGTTCCATTCAGAAGAACACTAGCAATTCGGGTGGAGAATGATGCATCAAACTATCTTCATGCCAAAAGCTTTGAAATGCAAGAAAAAACTGTGTCGTTGGCAAAGTGGGAAATCGCATATATTACAGATGATAACTTTACTAATTATGTTCTTGTCTTCAAAAAAATGGCAAGATTGTAACTTATCTAAGTGCATTGGTATGCATCAATAGCGTTCAGAATGGTACATCCATTCGTATAATCACATGCCTATCTAGGAAACTTGATTGTGAATGCATCCCTTGTTCGCACTTAATTGTTGTTTTGCATCGCATGAGGTTAGAGCTAGTCTCCTATGGGCATTGATGTGGCTCTCGATATTATTGAGACAATTATATGCCTCCATTGCTACCACTTTCTCAGTGTGCCATGGATTCTTGATGATCGATCGATTGCAGATCCTCCCATCACAATCAGAAAGCCCCGCTACTCAACAATATCTTGTGCCTAGTATGTGATGTCACTCTCTTTTCAAGCACTCGATTCCTTATGTGAGAAGGTTAAGACAACTTGATTTTTAAGAAGTAGAAAACCAAATATATTATGCACCTTCTCTTCTCGGGTACTTGCTTATACTAAAAACTTTTACTCAAGAGCAACTAAATTTGCTAGTAATTATGCAATTTTTCTTGACACATTTTTTCAGAAACCCCAATATTCCACAAGGTACACATGATTTCGTAGAGTTATTTTGGACAAAAAATGTGTTCAATGTTATGTGCATTATGTTCCATAAATGATAATGTTAGATTTGTATTATAAACACTTTCAAATCAATCCTTTTCTACTTTACTTAGTCTAGGATGCCTAATAAAAACTCTATTATGATGGATAACACCATTAATTTAGGAAAACCAATAGTATCACATTCATTGCCTATTATGCATTAAATATCTGTAAAACTTGGTAAGGTATTTAGATCATATGAATCTACATACCATTTAACCGTATAGAGGCTTCTAGAGTATAATTGTGTTCATGTTTGGATCAAAACCACATATTGCCCAACTTTGCCACAAGTGTTGCAACAGTAAGTGGTTAATATTTGCACTATTACAAGAACTATGATATGCTACAAATTATTAGCACATGTCTGTGTTTTCATATACTCATACTCTTTCCAAATGTTGCAACATTTGTGGCGAGAATTTCCTCATCCAAAAATCCCTATGGTTTGCCACAACTTAGTAGAAAGTGTCGCAAAATGTGCCTATAAGCCAAATATGCCTTAAGATTATCAAGTTTACACGCAACTAAATACCAAAATCTAGGTCTAGTGTATCCAAGGTGCAAAATAGATTGTTCCTCCGTGAATTACTTCTTTTGCTCGGACTAGTTGGTGGTTATCTTTTCTTGGTCAAATTTATGTTGTTGGTTTAGTAGAGTAGATAGAAGAGTGTGGGTTGATTGTACTTGTCAAAATTTATCATTAAGATGATCGTTTTTTATCTTCACTTGATAGACAACCATATATTTCTTTATCTCCAGCCACATCATCCACCTTTCCTCTTTAGTGGTGTCACATTCTCTTCATGTTTTCTAACCATGTATTTATTCCGCTTAACATGTGCATGTGGTTTCATTAGAACCGTGCATACTGCGAACACCTAGAGCAGTAGCATGTTCATTGCCTTGATAAAATTTGTGTATGCATATCCATTTGTGGTTCTCTTTGCAGGTTCGTTCACTAAATAGTTTTATGGATCATATTTATTCAATTAGAACCTATCGAAGAGATTTTTTGTTCAACATTATATTTCCCAATACACCAAGAAATTTTGTCTTTGTCTCCAATTTTCGAGACAAACCCTAGCCCACCGCTGCTTCACAAATGAACTAAATTCATTTATAAACAAAACAAAGTGCAGAAGAAACAAAGATTTATGCAAATGAACCACAATATATAAGTCCTTGCTACTTAGCAAATGCATGTATATTCCTTACATACTATTTAAGGTGGTTTGCGAGTACATTCAATCTTACTCACTTGGCATTGTTGCCACTGGTGTTAACTTGTTCTGGCATGGAGGAGAAGAATGTGGATGATGGATTCGTTGCCGACTATGTAAACTAGGACAATCTCCCAGTCAGTTGCATGCTAGTTTAAGGCATGACTTCGGCTTGTTGCTCCTTTGGAGCTTCCGCTGCAGTTTTTGTTAGTGTTTCGACCGTCAAGGCTTAATGTAAGACTTAGCCATGTGTCCTTATGTGTAAGACTCTGAATTTTCTACTACAATGATAAAACTTTGATATCAATTTGGTTATGTGCCATGACACTATTCATGGGATCTGGTGTTATGTTGACAGAACATGTCCATCCATAAAGGTTTTTGGGTTTTTAACTATAACATAATTGAGATATCACTATGTGCTAAAATTACTTAGGTGCTTGATGAATGGCGTAAAATGGTGGTCGACCCCTCAAAAGTATATATAATCTAGACAGTTTCTAACTTTTTTACTTTTGATTTGTAGGGAATCTATTCTATCAAAAGGGTTTGCATAGTGGATGGTATGGATGGAATCAAATCACCTATACAAATCTACTTGCACTTAGAAATCCTTCATAGTTTTGGAGTGAGAGGACCCCAACTATAGTTGTTCATCATGACAGGCCGTAAATTTTCTTCACGCCATAAATTTCCAGTCCATAAACACCGAATTTCCAATCCATAAACCGCAAATTTCTGGTGTGAAGTATATTTCTAGACCCCAAAAATATTCTCTTATTTCTGACCCCAATTTACTTCCATTACTTTGAGTTGCGCCAAATAGTGCAGTTCTCTATAATGGGATGAAAATAGGGCCGACAATAGTGAAAACTAACCACGCAAAATTTCAGGCGGGGCGGAAATTCTACGCTCTAGGGCAACATTTTAGTATCTCGATGCACCCAACGGCCAGAAATGGGGGCTATGAAATCCCCCTTCTTCCACCTCCTCTAATGCCAGAATTCCCTAGATCTCTCTCTTTTCTAGCCAACCAAACTTGATGCCCTCGTGGGGTATGAGGGATAAGACCTAGATCTACATTACTCATACCCTCAAGATTCCTTGTGGAACATGTTACTCTTGAATTATTGGAACCCTAGATGGAAGGGGTAGTTCTTGAAGCTCGGTCTTGGTGGTGTAAAGCTCGAGTTAAGAGCCTCAAATTGAGTTGTGGAGATCGCCACAACCTTATTTTAAAAGCTTTTGGTTGCCTCCTTATAGTCCATCACTTAGTGGAATCATGTTCTTGCTTTGTGCGAGGGCAGAAGGAAAATAAGGTGAGCCTTTGTAGCGTTAGTGGATTTTGGTTTGCCATCTCTCCATTGAAGACGTACTTCCTCTCAAAGGGAAGGGACTTCAGGAATAAATATCCATCTCCACCATTGCGGTTATCTCTTACTTTTACTTGCTTATACATTGGTTATTTGCTTTGATCTTGTTTATTCATATAAGTTATGACCTAATTGCATATTTAGATACCTCACCTTTCTGTCAAAGCCATAAATTGAAGAAGAAAATAAAAATGGTTTGTCGCATATTCACCCCCTCTCTCGTCAACCATACCAGGTCTTTCACATGTGTAACAAGTATTTCTGACAGCTAGTCCGGGTTCCCCATATCGTGCCACCATTAGGAGCAAAGCTTGAGTTAAAAAATGCATCGAAGATGAACAAAAGTGAATGACCCCGATCATGGACCAAGAAGAGAAGTCATGCTGCCAATAGGAGCAAATCTTGGGTTGAAAGAATGGCAAGGGAAGGAGCACGTGAGATGAAGAGGTTAAGATGATAACTATGAAGGAAGATCGCCAAATCTGTCCAACAAGTCGCATGCATGGGTCAAGTGGAACAAAGTGTTTTGCACTTTACAAATGTCCATCTCCTTCTTCATTTCCTAGAGTAAACATGATGTGTGGTATTCAATCAACTCACAGATATACTTTTATCTTTATCCTTGTTTAGTTATCCCTCCATTCATTCTTACAAGGTGTATTAGTTTTCTTAGAAGTCAAACATGACTTACTTTGACTAAACAAAAAATTATTAGAAATTATAATACCACATCAATATCATCAGATTCAACATGAAATATATTTTCTTATTTCATTTATTTACTATTTCATATGTTTATATTTTTATGAAAACTTGGTCAAAGGTAGTTAGATTTGACTTTTCAACAACTAACACACCATACAAGAAGACATAGAGGGAGTATTATATAATTGAGAGTTTGTGGCATTTCACCTCTTTATTTAATCTTCTAAAAATATATTTAACAAAAATAACAAACTAACTTGCAAAAAAGTTAATATTGTTTAACAAATTTTAACCACTAAATAAAATATTTGTTATGAAGCACACGGAAAGTAAAAGGAAACAATGGGTGGAGGTGAAATATCATTTTGAGCATGATGTCGATTAGATAAAACTTAGATGACCGCAAGCGGAACTAAGATGCAGAGAAGGTTGAACCATTGACTATAGTTTACGATCACAAAGCGGGCACAACTAATATGCATAGAGAAAGTTAGTGGTTGACTGACAATGCATATAGCATAGATGATTATAGATATTTTTATATGGTGAAGCATGTGTATTAAGATAGAAAAACAAGTGGAAATGCTACTTGCAAGTATGTATGCCTCTACAAATTTCTGAAACATGTGCAAAATGTAAAGTATAAATAAACTCGTTAGGAGGTGCTGCATTATCTTGGTCCACTGATGGCGCGGTGATGAATGGTGCCAGAAAACTTGTTGGCGTGTAGTTGATGAAGTAAATGACCGGCCAGTTGGAAACCCCAAGAGAAGGTTTGATGAATATAGCAGCAAGTTTTCCCTCAGTTACGAAACCAAGGTTTAATCGTCCAGTAGGAAAAAGTCAATACTCCAGAAGGTGATGCTTGCTAGCCTAGTGACACTCCAACAAGGGCGCCGTTAATGATAACTTGTTAGCGCGTCTTCAACTAGCAGCAACGTGGAACCTGCACACAACACAACCAAATACTTTGTTCCCAACTTACGATGAGGTTGCCAATCTCACCGGTTTGCTTGAAACAAAGGGATGAGCGTATCGAGTGGAAAGCAATAGTAATATGCGAGTAAAGTAAATAGTGCGAGTAAAGTAAACAGGTGATAGCAATATAATAGAAATAGGACCGAGGTCCACAGTTTACTAGTGGTGTCTCTCCATAAGATAAAATAACACATGCTGGGTAAACAAATTACAGTTGGGCAATTGATAGAATAAAGATAACGTGCATAGTCGAGTGGATCACTATGAGATTTACTCTGGGCATTACAACAAGATACATAGACCGCCATCCAACTGCATCTATGACTAATAATCCACTTGTGGCACATCAATCCGAGAACTCCACAAGTATTAAGTTGCGAATAACAGATAACTGCATTAAGCAAAGTGTGTAATGTAAACAAAGCATATGCCCTTGAGCATATGAATGTTATTTTCTCCCTAGTGGCAACAGCACATCTACAACCTTAGAGCTTTCTGTCACTCCCCCAGATTAAATAGAGGCATGAACCTAACTATCGAGCATAAATACCCCCTCTTGGAGTCACTAGTATCTACTCGGCCAAGATAGCTACTAACAACGGAGAGTATGCAAGATCATAAACAACATAGAGATAACATAAGATAATATTCAGCACATCAACTTAATCATAATACCAATATTCATTGGATCCCAACAAACACAACATGTAGAATTACATAACGGTGATCTCGATCATGTAAGGCAGCTCACGAGATCTAAATATGAAGCACATGGTGGAGAAGACAACCAACTAGCTACTGCTATGGACCCATAGTCCAAGGTAGACTACTCACTCATCGCGTCGGAGGCAAACATGGCGATGAAGAAGACCTCCGGTGGCGATTCCCCTCTCCGGCAGGGTGCCGGGAAGAGCTTCTGGACCCTCGCAATCTTCGGGTCGACGGCGGCGGCGGACCGTGATGTGTTTTGGAAAAATGATCGCGTATTTAGGTTTTTCCCGTTGGGGGTGACGAGGGTATGACCCCTCGGTCCTCGATATTTGCCTACCCGGTTCCTGCCAAGGAAGAAGCCCGCTCGAAGGATACCCGAAGCCCGCAAGGCCCAGCACTTCGACTTGGAGTAGAAGGCAAGAAATACTTGTAAACCCTAACTGGCTGCATATATAAAGCCACCAAGGGCGCCCCCTAGAGGGGGGATCTGGCATAGCCTACAACACAAACTCGCATAAGCTAGCCACGCCATCTCCTTCCACCTCCGCCAGATTGCATCTGCGCACCATTGTAATAGCTCCACATATACCAACAATACAAGATCAAACAAGCAGGATGTAGGTCTTTACCCTCCGGGGGGCCGAACCTGGGTAAATTCGTGTGCACCCCCTGTTTCTGTCTAAAGTCGTCGAGTTCGTCGGATCCCACATACGCTCCATAGATCGAAAGCCCTTAAACATGGGCATTGCCGAGTTAGAACCTTGTCAGGGGGTCTTTATAGGCGAAGAGGCGGCATAGTAAAATAACAGCGGTAATAGTAGCAATAGTAAGCAGTAGGAACAAATACTGTAGGTATAGGGATGGATGTACGGGCGTTGCATGGATAAGATAATTTATGAAATCAATGAGACATGGGCATTGCAGATAAATAATGATAAAGCATCCTAGTACTAACAATCATAGGCATGTGTTCCGTATATAGTCGTACGTGCTCACAAGGAGAAACTTGCACGACATCTTTTGTCCTACCAGCCTGTTGCAGTAGGGGCTCAAGGGAAACTACTGGTAATTAAAGTACTCCTTTTAATAAAGTACCGGAGCAAAGCATTCACACTCGGTGAACACATGTGATCCTCACATCGTAGCCATCCTCTCTGGTTATCCCAATTTCTGTCACTTTGGGGCCTCGGGTTCTGGACAACAATATGTGTATACAACTTGTAGGTAAGACTATAAACAATAAGTATCATCATAGAAATAATAATATGTTCAGATCTGAAATCATGGCACTCGGGCCCAAAGTGACAAGCATTAAGCACAACAAGTTGCAACAATGTCATAGGCACTAAATAAAGATACTAGGCACTATGCCCTAACAATCTCATATCAAATTACATGAATGATCTCATCCAATCCCTACCACCCCCTCACCTACAGCGGGGAATTACTCACACATGGATGGGGGAGGCATGGATGGTCGATGGAGGGACGTCGGTGATGATGGTGATGAAGATCTCCTCCAAATCTCCGTCCCGGCAGGGTGCCAGAATAGAGTTTCTGGTTCCGAATCGCGGTTTCTGATGGCGGCGGCGCAGCAGAAGTCTATCTGGGAAAAACGCCATCTCCCCGATATTTTCAGGTAAAGGGGTATATGTAGGCGAAAGGAGGGGTCGAGGAGACGGCCGAGCCGCCCTCACACCAGGTGGGCGCGGCCAGGGCTGGGCCGCGCCCCCTGTGTGTGTGGAGGCCTCGTGCCTCCACTCCGTCTCATCTTCTGGCTTTGTGGGTCTCCTGGTGAAATAGGATTTTTGATGATTTTTCCCGAATTTTTACTAAAAGTTGGATTTCTGCACAAAAACGAGACACCAAAGCAATTCTGCTGAAAACAACGTTAGTCCGTGTTAGTTGTATTCAAAACACACCAATTAGAGGAGAAACAATAGCAAAAGTGTTCGGGAAAGTAGATACATTTTGGACGTATCAACTCCCCCCAAGCTTAGCTATTTGCTTGTCCTCAAGCAATTCAGTTAACAACTGAGAGCGATAAAAGAAACTTTCACGAACACATTTGCTTCATATGATGTATATATACTAACTATGTGATCAAATACTCATGCAATTCATAATAAGGAATATGCAACTAATGTCACCTCATAGCCAAGCAAGCTATGAAAGAGTGCCAATACACTAATAACAAGTAACATGTACATAAGAAGCTACAAGATTGTAATATGCATAAATGATATGAAAGAGTGGTATCCAGCTTGCCTTTATTTGTGGAGTAAAACATAAATGTTGAGGCACCTCTGAAGTCCAAGGGAAGACTAGAAGTAAGAATATCAAAGATACAAGCATCAAAGTTGTACCACAATTAACCGTGTTCTGGGACAAGCACATTACACTAAGAATAACAGCTATACTCTCAAGAAGTGCTTTAAAGTTAGAAGATGAAGACTCAACATAAAAATAAAAGAAAGGCCCTTCGCAGAGGGAAGCAGTGATTTAACATGTGCTAGAGCTTTTCATTTGTAAAACAGAGATAAAAATTTATTTTGAGAGGTGGTTGTTTCATGTCAACGACTGGCAATGGGGACTTGCTATCTTCCATAATAAACAAGTGAGAGCGGTTCTGAGTTCTTTGAAATTTTAGCACATTGGTGCTCTTTTATAAAGCTTTGGCACTCCTCCCCACCTTTTTTTTCCTTTCTCAAACCATGGCTAACCGATTCCATCGGGTGCCCACCAACATTCACATACCATGGAGGAGTGCCTTTTTTCTTTTTTTTTAGAATTAGATTATAGGGATTTCTATTTTCGTGCCCTCAGGTCGTTAGTTGTACTCAGTTTTCCCCAGCCGCTTAGTTTTTCCTCAGTTTTCCCCTCGCTCTAGTTTGAAACCCCTCACGGACGCTCGGACGGGAGGAATCCCGTTAAGTTGACCGTTCTGTGCTGACGTGTGGGGCCGAGTCGTGTGGGGCCGCGTCGCGTGGGGCTGGTAGAAAGGGACCGCGTGGGACAGGACGAGACCGCGTTTGGTTGTACGTGAGAGCTCGGTTCTGTCTCTCTCGGGCCAAATTGGCATTGACTTTTCAGAGCGCCTTTTCAGAGCGCCTTTTTCCCCTCTCTCTCTCTGTAAACAGTTCTCTCTCTTTTCACCAAATTAGTATCAAATCTAGAGAAGCTTCTATTTATGTCTTTCTTCAATGATTGTTGCCTTTTGGCCCTCGTTTTTTGCCCAATATGGTAACAAATCTAGTAGCAAATCTAGAAGCTAGTATAGGATAAATTCACAGCAGCATAATAAATCTAGAAAACTAAGTATAATACATAAACTGCATACAGCAGCCAAAAGCAGCCAATAACGATGTTAATGTTCATGACAAACTAAGCTGAAAATAATATAAGACGCAATGTATCTGTTCTTCATTCATCATATATATATTCGTCGCTCCATTTTCTGGTCCGAAAGAAATATTCATTGAACTCCTTCCGTCTGCAGTGTGCAGCCAATACATCCTCCAAACGGTATGGCCTTTGTTCTTTTTTCAGACTGTACTTTTGTAATCTATCCACATATAGTGGCGACTCATCCCAGGCGTTCATATCATCAAAGTACTCTCTGATATAACCCAAATCCGCGTAGTAGATGCAGCCAGGTCGAAGTGTCGGGTGCACTCTGGTGTCGACGGAGATACACCGGACATGATGGACGAAGAAGGCACGACTGCCAATGTTACTGACGGCATGGAGAGAGCGGCTCTCAGTGTCCACACGGTACACCACTGTTTGACCTTCCTCCAAACGACCGCCCAACAACACAAGCAGCAGATCACCATCCGACTTCACAAGGTAGAACTTGTCATTTCCAAGTTCTGGAAAAGAAAATAGTGTCTCCATGTTGACATTGCTCGCGCCCTGCTCCAACTGGGCATTGTTGGTGCACACCAATGTTCCGAACTCAAAATTGTTCACAGCTAGTGCATAGAATTCACCATTGAACGTGGTAATGCAACGCATAGAATGGTACTCGATCAAAAATCTTCCTTCTCCCCAATCTTTATCTATACCCTTAGTTGGAGTGCTCTCATCGACCCAAGCAATTTCTGCCGGGTAATATGTGGAAACGAAGAGCATAGTCGGGGACTTCATTACAGTGACTGACTCCAGAATAACAGATGGCATCTGCGCCTGAAATATAGTGTTCGATGTCTTTGTGAGTGGGTTCAGAAGCCGTATCTTGTGCGGCTGGTTCTTTTGGGCAAGCACGATGATGCCACGGCAAAAGCTGACGAAGTAGTATCTAAAATATATGGGATTGATGAAGATAACATTCAGCACTAAGATGTTTACGATTGAAAATAAAAGGATTAACTCTATAGATATGGAGGAATTTGAACCTTGCATGAACTTCCGTTAGATCGATGGTGACGTAGCGGGATGTGCGGAGGTGGAGGAAGGAGAACTCAGCGGCGCGTGGAAGGGCGTGCTCTACCATGATCCATTCGTGCAGGTGCACGTCGGGCTCAGGTAAATCTGAGCGCCAATTAGTACAAACTTGCCTCAAAGCAGAGTAGGTGTCCACGTACTCCTCATTCGCCAGTAAGCAGGCGCCGATCTTGTGAAGTGGTCCGTCAGCCCTGAGAGAGGCCCAGTTCATGGAGGCGCCGCGCCTGGATGCGCCGCCCTCGGAGGCGACGGGCACGGCGGCGACGGCCTCGGATGCGACGGGCTCGGAGGCGACGGGCTCGGGGGCGACGGCCGCTGGCGTATTCTTCTTCTCCATCGCCGGTAGGGGAGCGCGCGTAGGGCGGCTGGGTTTTTTTTGGAGAAGGTGATGGGACGTGAGAGGCGTGGTTGCGTGCGTGAGTTACGATGAGACTGTGTGCGGAGGGAGGGAGAGGGGCTCTGTACTGGCAGTTGACATTTTGGTCTCAGCACGCGCACCGCGCGGCTAACCGCTGCTCACCGCGACACGCGTCCGTGGGACTGCACGTCAGCACCGTTACGTGTACTCAGTTCTACCCTCGAATCTTACACTGGAAAAATATCTGTACTCAGTTTTCCCCTCGAGTACTAATACTGCCTAGTGCAATATACTCAGTTTTACCCTCAAGTGGCTGGTCAACAGAGAGTCAACAGATGGGATTAAGCCATCTAATTGAGTCATTTCATGCGCAAAAAAATTCAAAAAAATAAAATCATAGTGCCTCCTACTCATGGAGTCTTGTTACGCGACCTGCCACGTAGGAAATCATAACAATCATATATAAATCACGTTTTCACACAAATGGCCACTTCTGAAATCACTAGTAGCTATGAAGGTTCATGGCTTTCCACTCAAACCCCTTCTCAAAACATCTATACCCAAAACATAGTTTGTCTGAATGAGGCCATAATTTTTACACTCATGTATATTTGAATTGCTAATACTTTGAGGTAGGCCAACCTGGGTTTCATTGTACAAAACATGTGTTTTTCTTTTTCTAAATCTCTTATTTGAATTCCTTAGCCTGTTTATTATTTACTTGCCCTTGTATCCTTGATACTACTCAGTTTTACCCTCTCCCTTCTCACAGAAGCCCTAACTTGGCCTGATTGGTCGAGCTGTTGTCACACGGATCGTGCCCACCTACCGTCGATCCTATGATCCAACGGGCAGGATCGTGCCACCCTCTCTCTATCTGTCGGTGGCAAACTACTACCCCTCTATGTATGCTAAATGACGAGTTTGCCACCGGATTCAACAAGTTGGGTAATCACGAATTTCCACTTCTTGTAGGCATTACTTTTCACGGTAAAATGATAAGCTATCACGAATTTCCATTTCTTGTAGGCTTAACTTTTCACGGTAAAATGATGAACTATCATGAATTTCTTTTAGGCATTACTTTTCATGGTAAAATGATAAACTATCACGAATTTCCATTTCTTTTAGGCATTACTTTTCACGTTGAAATGATAAACTATCACGAATTTCCATTTCTTGTAGGCTTTACTTTTCACGGTAAAATGATGAACTATCACGAATTTCCATTTCTTTTACGCATTACTTTTCACGGTAAAATGATAAACTATCACGAATTTCCATTTCTTTTACGCATTACTTTTCACGGTAAAATGATTAACTTTCAAGAATTTCCATTTCTTTTAGGCATTACTTTTTTGTTAAGATATAAACCACCCCCACAACGGTTATCTCCTCCTTAATTTATTGTGTAAACCCCACAACGGTCATCTCTACCTTAATTTATGGTGTAAAACCCACAACGGTCATCTCTCCCTTATAAACCCCCACAACGGCCATCCCTCATGTCAATAGGTTCTGCCTCTCTCTTCTTCGTTTCTGCCTCTCTCTTCTTCGTTCACATACACTTGATCCATTGCTATGGCTTCCACGTCTCGGACGCCGACCGGAAGGGGAAGGGGAAGGGGAAGGGGCGGCCGGGGTGGTGGATCATCATCATTGCCACCACCACCGTCAACACTGCCATTGATCATAGAGGAGTTCTTCATCACCATCTATGAAGACCCTTTGGCCAAGAAGGTACGTACGCGTTCGCACATATATGATGCATGTGATTAATTATGTGCATGTTCTAAAAAACCTTTAATTTCAAACGATCGGCGCTCGATCTCTTTGCAGGCACTCCCACAAAAGTTTGCGGACTATCTTGACGGCCAGGAGCCCGCAAAGGTGTATCTGCGAGCAGCTGACTGCGGTCCTCGTCTCTGGACCGTGGAGGTCCTATTTGACGGACAAGGCCGGATGTACCTCGACAAGGGCTGGGAGAATTTTGCCGTCGCGCACGGTGTGGATTTCGGCTGCTTCCTACACTTCAAATATGAAGGTGATTATGTGCTCACAGTGAAGGTGTTCGACGGAACAACGTGCAGGAAGTACTACTACACGGACGACGAAGATACTGACGATGAAAGCGACGACGACGTGAAGCCATGCATCTAAGGGGATTATGACCAAGAATATATATGTAGCTTCATATGCATCGATTTATAGATCTAGCTATTTTCTATATATTATGCATGTAAAAATAATAGGGAATCGCAATTTCCACCATGATTCGAGCACCACAGCCTCCAAACGATGCCGATGCCGATATCGGCATGGTCAGAACGGGTATGCATGCTCGCCGCCACTGCTAGGTCACCGTCGGGATGCACCCTCAATCCCGTCCCCTCATTCGATCACTGACACACCAGAGATACCGCCGAGGCCAATGACGAACGTACATGCTGATGCCAATGCCGAACATGCACGCCACTGTGGGCACGGCCACGTCGCCCCGCTATGCTGGACGCCACAGACCACCGCAAGGTCTTTCCCTTCGCCACCACACTCCCCTAGCACCTATCTATACACGCCAGAAAGAAGAGACACTAGTTTTCTCTACATTGCTCGCGTTCGTGTCCGACACCGTCAGTCAAAGTGTTGAGGTCGTCGTCGATGTCCTCGACCATTTCTTCTCTTCTTTGCATGGTTAAACGCGTCTAGTTCATATCTATCTAATGCGTCTGATCTCGCCTCATGCAGTTCTTTGTGGACGTCGATCTCATCTCGGCACCCCGCAGGCCACCTCCTCCGTGCCATCGCTGTAGAGCTCCGTTTAAAAATCTATTCCTACCCGTGTATTGCACCTTGTATCAGCGTCATGGCCCCACTTGTCATTCGATATACCGAAGCCCCACTCGTCCGCGTTTTGGTCAGGGATACGGTGATGCTTACGGTCAAACAAAGATGGATGCTCTGACGTGTCTTTGCGGGCTCTACGTGGCCCCACTAGTCAGCAGTTAACGGTCAAAGGTGTTCAACCGTCGGGCAACCGGCCGTTCCAGCACTGGTGACGGTTTCAGCCAAGGGCTTGGACAAAACTGAGGAAAAACTAAGGAGCTGGGGAAAACTGAGTACAACTAACGACCTGAGGGCACGAAAATAGAAATCCCTAGATTATAATGGTCTGACCAGCTCCCTTGCAAAATTAGTGACGAGCAGATGAAGCTGCCTAGTTGAGGGGTACTTCATTTAATATGGAAGATAGCAATTCCGACCACTACGTCCCCATGAGCTAAAAACAGTGGCACAAAATGAGAAGTAGTTGAAAGTTTTGAAAGGTAGCACATGAAAATTTACTTGGAATGGCTTGCAAATACCATGTATAGGAATTTATAGTGGACTCTTTGGTAGACTTAGTTTTTGGTGATTGGATGCACGAGTAGAGCTCATACTCAGTACAAGTGAAGGCTAGCAAAAGACTGGGAAGCGACAATCGAGAGAGCAATAACTGTTATAATCATGCTTGCGACAAAACAAAATTAATATAGGCATAAAAATGATACAAGAACTCTGAGACAAAGTAAATCATCAAAGCTTAATTGACTTTTTGTTCAGTCATGTGCATGCTTGAGCATGTGCCAAGTTGATTCAAATGAAACTTTCAGAGGAGGATACCATAATAACATACCATATTATGAATAAAACAATGCATGCAAGCGTCTACATGACATGCTACAAACTATTAGTAAATTGGAACTAATCATATGATAGCAAGAACTACAAAGCATCCATTAGAGAACATATACCTTACATGAACCGACTAAGCATGTCCACATAGATGAGTATATGTACAAAAATGAAAACAAATAGAGTTCATACCAGCCTCTTACCACATCTCGGATTGTCATATGTCGTCATTATTGCTCTTCACTTGTGTGGCTTGAATAATATAAAGTGAATACCAAGCTCCAATGGAGTAACGGGGGACTGAACTCTACAACAAACTTTACAAAACCGAAGAAGAACAACAAATATTTTTGGGGTTTTCGATTTTTGAAACAAGAACAGAAGGAAATAGCAAACAAAGCAAAATATTTTTGGATTTTTCAAATAGCAAACCGAAAATAGCAAGTAAAGCAAACCAAAGGTAGCAAACTAAAAAAAATGAACAAGGAGGAACAACGGAAATATTTTTGGTCTTTTTTTGTGTTTTGGAAAGAAGAAATAAGAACAAGAACAATAAAGAAAGCAAAACATGGATATACAAAGGACCGACAAAATATGATATGTAGATGAGTGAATCGTCGGCGTACCTCCCCCCAAGCTTAGGCTTTTGGCCTAAGTGGAGATCAATCCCAACTCCGGTAGTTGCTCCAGGCCGGTGGGTCATCATGGATGTAATCATACCCCGGCTCTCGTGAAGATGAAACTGACGGCGCATAATCATAATAAGGTTGCTGATATGGGAAGTTCGCAATGTTGGAGGGCTGACCCGACTCCTCGGCGCCCTCCTCATCATGCACAGGTGGCGGGTGCTCCTCTACGTACACATCGTGGTCATTCTCCATGAGCGACCATCCATTCCTGCGATTAAGGTTAAACAAAAGAGGTGCAGGCAAACGGACTGATCGATCAGTCTTCACTACCTTCCAGGTAGACTTCTTGAAAAAGGTTAGCTCAAAGATTAAATTAATCAAGCTAGCAGGAGGAGAAACAAACTTATGATGAATCATAGAATTAAGATCAAGTTTCTCCTCGGGAACTGCAGATCTAGAAAATGAGACACTACACCATGCAAAGCTAACAGGCGTGAAGCTATAAGTCCCCCACAGATTCCCCCTTTCTCACGGTTAACATCAAGACGGAAAGCTATTAAGGCACCCAAATGGTAAGTCTTGTCACGTCTCAAAGCAGCAGCAATAAAAGCTAGATCATGGAGAGATAATTTACTTGCAGATTTCCTAGCAAGAACACATTTGGTAATAAAGAAGGCAAAATATCGAATGGATGGGAAATGAATATTTCGAGTTTTACCACCCTCTCCTGTGAAGCTTCTCCCTTGACAAATCTCCTCATATAGTTCCAACAATGGCCTAGGCTTTCCCCTTATCTTCTCAAGCGATCCCCATTGTGGTACCCTAATAGCTGTACAGAAAACATCAAGAGGCAAGTCCACGGATTTATTATAGATTTTATAATGAACCATGGGGTTAGAAGTGGACCAACTAAATCTAAAATCCTGCACCATAGACATTGTTAGTTTAACATATTGGGGAGGTTCACCCTCAATAAAATGTTCCAATCCTGCATTAGAGAGTAAGGTTTGGAAATCCTGCAGAATTTCGGCAGCATTCATGAACTCTGAGCATGGATAGTGTGAGGGACCCTCTCTTCACGGTGAACTCTCATGACTTCATGCACTTCTAGTTCATGTTGAAAAAGTTGATATGCATTCTCCTCCATTTCTGAAATGTTTAACAAACCTCATAAAATATGATTTTGAGTCAAACAAATGTAGGGAACTACTATAGTGAGTTACTAGAGAGCTAACATGCATCAAAATAACATTTCTAAGCAATAGAACAAGCATGCATACTCATCTATCCTGCCACCTACAATGCTAAAATACTCAAGAAATACTCCATCAAAAGAAATTCTACTTGGACAAGCGGAGGAGTCACATACCGGAGAACAATTGCTCCAAATCTCAGCAGAAATGATGGGCTGAGCAAGGAGATCGAAAAATTGAGATGAAGAACAGCAAGAACTCGGGTTTGAGCTGGGTGTGTCATTGTTTTCGGGAGAGAGAAAGAGCAGGGGAGGAACAGATAAGTGAGAGGCCAGGTGGGGCCCTCTCACACCAGGTGGGCGCAGCCAGGGCTGGGCCACGCCCCCTGTGTGGGAGGTGGCGTGGCTGCCCCTCCTGGTGTCTCTCAGGTGTCTCTCTGCCCATTTTTGACATAAAAATTTATAAAGAATTTTCTGGAATTTTTCTTGAAACTTTATTTTTGAGGATTTTTCAAAAATTGGCATATCGATAAAACTCAGAAAAACGAAGATGAAATGATTTCAAGCAAATCAAAACCAAGCATGCAGAAGCTCTGAGATACTCTTAATCATGTAACTAAACTAAAGGAATAAAATTGAACAAGTAAATATAAGTGAGGTGGAGTGGATGCGGTGAAAACGAA
Organism: Dactylis glomerata; assembly: GCA_007115705.1. Taxonomy (NCBI): domain Eukaryota; kingdom Viridiplantae; phylum Streptophyta; class Magnoliopsida; order Poales; family Poaceae; genus Dactylis; species Dactylis glomerata. The sequence goes on from QXEO01002091.1 coordinate 549,609, forward strand.
GTTTCGTTCATATAAAATCACTTTGTTAACAAGGTTGATCAAGTCTTGTTACCAAACTAACTTTATATGAGGCAAAACTTTGCACTTCACTAAATGCTTATGTTACCTCAACTTTGATAGGCATAGTCCCAATCATAATAATTTTATATTCTTCCTTGGGCTTTCGCTCTGAACAAATAATTTGACCAACTCTGATGGTCTCAACATTCTTGATGGAATTTAGAGCATTCTTTCTATCAATCTTCTTAGGAAAATAAACTATGTACTCTTTATTATTGACATTAAAAGTTACTTTTCCTTGATTGCAATTAATAACAGCACCTGCAGTGTTTAGAAAAGGTCTCCCAAGAATAATAGACATATTATCATCTTCAGGCATTTCCAACACAACAAAATCAGTTAATATCAAACAACTATTAGCAACTTGAACAGGAACATTTTCACATATACCAATAGGAATAGTAGTAGACTTATCAGCCATTTGCAAAGATATATCAGTTGATACCAATTTTTCTAAATCAAGTCTTTTATAGAGAGAGAAAAGGCATGACACTAACTCCGGCTCCCAAATCACATAAAGCAGTTCTAACATAGTTATTTTTAATGGAGCAAGGAATAGTTGGTATACCTGGATCTCCAAGCTTCTCCGAAACTTTACCATCAAAAGAATAATTAGCAAGTAAGGTGGAAATTTCCTTATTAGGAATCTTCCTTTCGTTAGTAACAATATCTTTTATATATTTTGCATAAGGAGGCATTCTAATAGCATCAGTCAAAGGAATTTGCAAAAATAAAGGTCTCATCCATTCACAAAACCTGTTGTAGTGTTCTTCTTCCTTGGACTTGTGTTTCTTACTAGGAAAAGGCATTGGTTTCTGCACCCAAGGTTCTCTCTCATTACCATGCTTGTTGGCAATAAAGTCTTCTTTGGTGTACTTTGCATTCTTATCAATCTTTTCTGGTTCTTCTTCAACTTCTTCTTTATCAGAAGCATCACCTGGTTCAGTTTCAGTATCAGAAATAGAAACACTGTTAGGATCTTTACCTACTTCAGAGGATTCTGCAGTTGTTTTATGCTTCTTCTTCTTCTTCTTGGAAGGAATATCATCATTTGAAGTGCGTTGAGAATCTTGCTCGATCCTCTCAGGATGTCCTTCAGTATATAAGGGGTCTTGAGTAGTAGCACCTCCTCTTGTGCGAATTTCACAAGCTTGCTTCTCTCTTGAAGCATTTACTAGCAAATCTTTTTGCACCTTGGTAAGCTGATCAATTTGTGTTTGAACCATTCGAAAATGTTTAACAAGTATCTTCACATCATTGGCGGTTCTCTCCACAATATCCTGCAACTTGTTAATAGCTCTAGAATTTTCCAATAAATGATTCTGCACCATTCTATTAAAATTTTCTTGCTTAACAATAAAATTATCAAATTCATCTAAGCATTGATCAGGAGGTTTAGAATAAGGAATATATCTATCATCAAAGCGTTGGAGAGAGTGTACCTCAATAGTAGATAAGTGAGGGATTGGCTTACATAATTCTTCAATAGGGGGTAAATTCTTAACATCTTCGGCTTTAATACCTTTCTCCTTAAGAGATTTCTTAGCTTCCTTCATAACTTCATCATTTAATTCAATAATCCCTCTCTTCTTCGGCGTAGGCTCTGTAGATGGCGCAGGTGATGGCACTGGTGTTGGCTCGATTAGAGTCCAATCATCATGATTCCGGCATATTTTAGCCATTAATTCTTCACCTTCAGCCGTAGTTCTTTCCCTGAAAACACAACCAGCACAACTATCCAGATATGTCTTAGATTCATCAGTTAGTCCATTATAAAATATATCAAGGAGTTCGTTTTTAGGCAATGGCTCTTTAGGTAAAGCTCTAATTAAAGAACAAAACCTTGTCCAAGATTCAGGCAATATCTCTCCTTTTCCCTGTTCAAAATCAAAGATTTTCTGCACAGCAGCATGTTGAGCACGCACTAGCAGGAAAATATTTGTGAAAGAAAGCATTAACCAAAGCAATAGGACTATTAAGAGACCCAGGAGACAAACTATTAAACCAAGTTTTAGCTGCATCTTTCAACGAGAAAGGAAAAATCTTAGCAACGAAGTAAGTGCGAAGCTTAATATCATCAGAAAACAAGTTACTCAAAGTAGAAAGCTCATCCATGTGCTCCATAGCACTCTCATCTTTAGTACCACAAAAAGGAGTTTTCTCAACAATAGATATGTAAGATAAATCTAAAGAGAAATCATAATCCTTGTCTCTAATATTTATGGGAGAAGCAGCAAACTTAGGATCAGGAGACAATTTATATCTAACAGTACGTCTTGCAAGAAGTTCTTTAACTTCAGCAGCATTACGAGTAGCACGTGCTTTAGCAATAAAATCATCATTAAGCTCAATATAAGTATTATCAAAATCATCACTAGGACATTCCCTAGACTCAGGTGAACTAACAGGTATAACAGTGGTGTTTCCCAACTTAGCTCTAGCAATTGTAGCATCTAAAAAGGAACCTAGCGAACCACTCTCATCAAGCACAGTAGAAGCATCATCTAAATTATCAGTGGCATTTTCAAACTCAGCAGAAGTAGTAGCAGTAGCGTGTGCGTGTGGTGGTGTAAGCAACTTACTCATAACAGATGATGAATCAAGAGCAACAGAGGTGTTCAAAGTCGTACCTCTTCTTGTAGTGGATGGCAATATAGGAACTTTTCCATCATGAGGTTTACCCATGATGAAAGGATTGCAGCAAACAATATGAATACCAAGTGAACTTACAAATAAAGCTATGCTCCCCGGCAACGGCGCCAGAAAATAGTCTTGATGACCCACAAGTATAGGGGATCGCAATAGTCTTCGAGGGAAGTAAAGCCAAAATTTATTGATTCAACACAAGGGGAGCCAAAGAATATATGTAAGCCTTAACAGATGAGTTGTCAATTCAGCTGCACCTGGAAACAGTCTTGCTCGCAGTGGTTTATCAGTAGCAACAGTTTTATAGTGGTGATAGTAGTGAAACAGTAACAGCAGTAGTAAAATAACAGCGGTAATAGTAGCAATAGTAAACAGTAGGAACAAATACTGTAGGTATAGGGATGGATGTACGGGCGTTGCATGGATAAGATAATTCATGAAATCAATGAGACATGGGCATTGCAGATAAATAATGATAAAGCATCCTAGTACTAACAATCATAGGCATGTGTTCCGTATATAGTCGTACATGCTCACAAGGAGAAACTTGCACGACATCTTTTGTCCTACCAGCCTGTTGCAGCAGGGCCTCAAGGAAAACTACTGGTAATTAAGGTACTCCTTTTAATAAAGTACCAGAGCAAAGTATTAACACTCGGTGAACACATGTGATCCTCACATCGTAGCCATCCCCTCCGGTTATCCCAATTTCTGTCACTTTGGGGCCTCGGGTTCCGGACAACAATATGTGTATATAACTTGTAGGTAAGACCATAAACAACAAGTATCATCATAGAAATAATAACATGTTCAGATCTGAAATCATGGCCCTCGGGCCCAAAGTGACAAGCATTAAGCACAACAAGTTGCAACAATGTCATAGGCACTAAATAAAGATACTAGGCACTATGCCCTAACAATCTCATATCAAATTACATGAATGATCTCATCCAATCCCTACCATCCCCTCACCTACAGCGGAGGAATTACTCACACATGGATGGGGGAGTCATGGATGGTCGATGGAGGGACGTCGGTGATGATGGTGATGAAGATCTCCTCCAAATCTCTATCCCGGCAGGGTGCCAGAACGGAGTTTCTGGTTCCGAATCGCGGTTTCTGATGGCGGCAGCGCAGCGGAAGTCTATCTGGGAAAAACATCGTCTCCCCGATATTTTCAGGTAAAGGGGTATATGTAGGCGAAAGGAGGGGTCGAGGAGACGGCCGAGCCGCCCTCACACCAGGTGGGCGCGGCCAGGGCTGGGCCGCGCCCCCTGTGTGTGTGGAGGCCTCGTGCCTCCACTCCGTCTCGTCTTCTGGCTCCGTGGGTCTTCTGGTGAAATAGGATTTTTGATGATTTTTCCCGAATTTTTACTGAAAGTTGGATTTCTGCACAAAAACGAGACACCAGAGCAATTCTGCTGAAAACAGCGTTAGTTCGTGTTAATTGTATTCAAAACACACCAATTAGAGGAGAAACAATAGCAAAAGTGTTCGGGAAAGTAGATACGTTTTGGACGTATCAATACGTTAGAGACGTATCAGCATCCCCAAGCTTAACTCCTGCTCGTCCTCGAGTAGGTAAGTGATAACAAAGAAATAATTTTTGAGGTGACATGCACCTACACAATCTTGACCATCTATGTAAGCGTTGTGCGCTGGGATCAAAAGAACTTAAAACATAGGCATGAAAGATATAATCTTGATAGAAAAAACTTAGCAACCATGTTATAACACGAAAAAGAACACAAACAAAAGATCATGAAAATAAAACAATGAAAGTCAAACATGTGTTCAAATCATATGGAAAAACATACAAATGGTTTTCAGCTTGTCCTTCATGAGAGAGCAAAACATAAATGCATAGGACACCTTCAAGTTTAAGAGGGCGACTAGATACAAATAATTTAAGAACAAGTGAAACCAACATGATGAATCAATCAATGAAAACTTTGGGACAATGCACATTATACTCAGAATAACAACTATGCTCTCTTAGATGGTGCATAAAGATAGAAGGTGGTGACTCAACATAAAAAGTAAAAGAAAGGCCCTTCACAGAGGGAAGCAGTGATTGCAAGTTTTATAAACCTTCAAAAATTATGGTACTTACTGGCTTTGAGCTCTCATTGCCCCCATCATAGGCATCTTGAATAGTTAAAGTTAATGCGAATACACTTATGATGCATATGCTTGACAAATCATAAGTTGAAAACCTCGTGTCCCGTGAAGTACGAATACCCAAACCTCATGCTACTTTACTTAGAGTCCCAAGCAAGCTCTTGTCATTGTAAGTATACACGTGTCATCGAGAACCGCCAACGGGGTACCTCCGTGCCCGATGACATGGAACAAGCCCACATCAAAATGACAGAACAAACAGACAATGAACACCTCGGCATCTCTTTTATTTACCATTGGAATAGCTTTTTATTGTGAGATGCGTCGTCGAATGTTCACTATGGGCATGCTGTAAATTTCCACCATGAATTATGCATGGCTTAGATTAGCGGCCTAGGCATTCCTCTAACACGTATACAAACTTCATCATCCCGCAAGATTCCCAATTCATTTCACATCGTGAGTATCCATAAACAAAAGATCACGATATCAACTCAAATTAAAGATAGTGCAATGTTGAAAGCTTGCCCCATGATGGTATGGCTGGGCTAATTTCTAACTGACAACTTGCAAGCATAACAACTCAACATAAGAGAGACACAATGTCAAAATTTTAAAATGAGAAAAGTAAAGTGTGCCATCAGGTTCGTGAGAGCTTTACTGACCAATTTTCGCATAACACCAAAAAGAGTTTAATTTGAAGGATAGATAAAAACAAGTCAAATGTACTTTGGAATAGCAAATTGCTAATAGGCATGTATGGTGGACACATTGGAACAACTTGGCTTTTAGGAGTTGGATGCATGAGTAGAGCTCATCCTCAGTACAAAACGAGGGGTAGCAAAAGACTGGGAGCGACCAACTAAGAGAGCAATAATGGCCATAATCATGCAAAGCGATAAAGCAACAATAAAAGAAGTATAAGATGGCATCAAAAGTCAAAAACTAAATGATCATAGAGGCTTATGGCGACTTTGTATGAGTCTAACATGTGTGAGCATGCGCCAAGTCAATCCAAATAAAGCATCAAAGGAGAAAACCAAAATAATGCTTCCAAATAATTAAAACAACGCATGATTTTTTCAAAGGCTCATTAAGCAATCTCAGTCATTTAAGACAAGGCATGCTATAGCAAAACCACTAAGCATACTATCAAAAAGACATCAAGCACGACATGCAAAAGCCTAGGCCACAGTCTACACAAGCTCCTTCTTGTACCACTTTTTTGCATAAAGCTTTTTCTCTTTTCCAACACCATTCAAACTTTTTTGAAACAACTCTTTTGATGAAAACCAACATGGACCAGAGGTAAAAATACACCTTGATAAAAAAATATAATAAGATCTGGACACAAATCAAGGCGAAAAACGAAAGCTAAACGCAGTTCTACAAAAAAGAGAACACTCGTTGAACGATAAGAGTGAAAAACTGAGTGTTCTTGGCAAATAAAAAGCAAGGCAACTTCTCCAAAAGGAATTTGTTGGGGTCCAACCATTTATTGCAGCAAACAAAACTAAACAAAACTGAAAACTAAAAACAACTGACGCTCCAAGAAAAACGCATAATGCATGAAGCAATAAAAATATAGTGTGTTGAAAGGTGACTTGATTTTCGCCGATGAAGAAGGGGTGCCTCGGGGGCATCCTCAAGCTTTGACGCTTGTACTTCTTGGATATTTATTGGGGTGACATGGGCATCCCCAAGCTTGAGCTTTTGTCCATTCTTCAACTCGTCTCATCATTCTCCAATTCCTACACTTGAAAACTTCCTTCATACAAAAGTAAACACAAAACTATTAGCAATATTAGTGTAAGCATAACATTGAATCAACCCTTTTTGCTTCAGGTTTCAACTCAAAACCACCACATATAAAGCATATACTACTGTAGCAACTTCCCCAAAAGTTCCGTGATAAAAGAACTTAAAAAGAAAGCGATAAAGCGGCAAACACAAATATTGGCAGAAATCTATCAAAACAGAACAGCTGAAAAGGTCGAATTTTTAGAGGGTTTTATGTTGCTCAAATCAAAAAGTGTATAACTAATGGAAGTTTGGATATAACCTGGGGCATATGCACAAGAAATCGCAGATCCAAAAGATACACTGAGAATTTTCAAAAAAATTTACGGTGCAGCACCAAAAACTGTTTCAGGACAGCAACATTCCCAAATCTTACCTCACTCAAATTAGAGGCTTCTCTTGGCACAAAAACGAAATAAAAAGGATAAGGAGCGGTTATTACAGTAGTAATAACTTCCAAGACTCAAATAAAAGAAAAAGAACTGAAAGTAAAAACATTGGGTTATCTCTCAAGAGTGCTTTTCTTTAACGCCTTTGAGCTAGGCGCAGAAAGTGTGAATCAAGTAATATCAAGTGATGAAGCATCAAGCTCATAATTTGCTCTAAGAATAGAGTCAAAAAGAAATTTCTTTCTCTTTCTAGAGAAGTGTTCCATACCTTTCTTGAGTGGGAATTGATATTTGATGGTGCCTTCCCTCATATCAATGATGGCACCTACAGTTCAAAGAAAGGGTCTTCCCAAAATAATAGGACATGAAGCATTGCATTCAACATCCATGACAAGAAAATCAACGGGAACAAGGTTATTGTTAACCATAATAAGAACATCATTAATCCTTCCCAAAGGTTTCTTCTTAGCAACATCAGCAATAGGAACATCATAATAACACTTTTCAAGCGTAGGTAAATCAAGCATGTCATAAATCTTTCTAGGCACGATAGAAATACTAGCACCTAGATCAAATAAAGCATGTCAATCAAAACCATTAACATGCATATCAATGATGGGTTCCCAACCATCTTCTAACTTCTTGGGAATAGAAGCTTTTTGCTTCAACTTTTCATCCCTAATTTTCATGAGAGCATTGGTAATATGCTTAGTAAAAGCAACATTTAAAGAACTAGCATTGGGAGTCAAAGCAAGCTTTTGCAAGAACAAAATAACTTCAGATATATTGTAGCCATCAACATCAAAATTATTAAAGGAAATAGAGCTATCATCTCCCACACTCTGAAAAATTTCAGCACTCTTTTGAGAAAAAGTTTTTGCTGTTTTAGGCTTTTTAACACTAGGAGTATGAGTTTTCTCTACGCCAATCAAAGTAAGAGGATTGCTAGCATTAGGAACAACATCATTAGAGGTAGTAATGGTACATACCTTCATCTTTCTAGCCATCTCATCTTCTCTTTCCCACCTGGCATGCAATTCTGCTAGCATCCTAACATTTTCATCAATTCTAACTTGGATAGCATTAGCAGTGGCAAAAGGATTATTCTCTTTCACATTATTAGGCAACACTTTTAATTTCAGAAGTTCAACATCATGAGCAAGGCTATCAACTTTAGAAGCAAGAATATCAATTTTGCCTAACTTTTCCTCAATAGACTTGTTAAAAGCATTTTACTTACCGATGAAGTCCTTGAGCATTACCTCAAGCTCGGAGGGCGCGGCCCTAGTATTGTTGGAGGAATTACCACAAGAGTTACCATAACCATTACCATTGGTAGAAGGATATGGCCTATAATTGTTACAAGCAAAATTGTCCCTATAAGCATTGTTGTTGAAATTATTATTTCTAATGAAGTTTACATCAACATGCTCTTCTTGAGCAACCAAAGAGGCCAAAGGAACATTATTAGGATCAACATGAGTCCTATCATTAGAAAACATAAGCATAATAGCATCAATCTTATCACTCAAGGAAGAGGTTTCCTCAACAGAATTTACCTTCTTACCTTATGGAGCTCCCTCGGTGTGCCATTCAGAATAATTTACCATCATATTGTTGAGAAGCTTCATTGCGGCGCCCAAGGTAAGGGACATAAAAGTGCCTCCAGCAGCTGAATCCAATAGGTTCCTTGAAGAAAAATTCAGTCCTGCATAAAAAGTTTGGACAATCATCCAAGTAGTCAGTCCATGAGTGGGACAATTCTTTATCATAGATTTCATTCTTTCCCTAGCTTGAGCAACATGTTCATTATCAAACTGGCTAAACTTCATAATATTGCTACGCAATCTTAGCAGGAGGATAGTATCTACCAATAAAAGCATCCTTACACTTAGCCCATGAATCAATACTATTTTTAGGCAAAGACAGCAACCAATCCTTAGCTTTTCCTCTCAAAGAAAAAGGAAACAACTTAAGCTTAATAATATCACTTTCTATATCCTTATATTTCTGCATCTCACATAGCTCAACAAAATTGTTGAGATGAGCTGCAGCATCATCAGTACTAGCACCAGAAAATTGCTCTTTCATAACAAAGTTCAACAAAGCAGGCTTAATCTCATAAAAATCAGCAGCAGAAGCAGGTGGCGCAATAGGAGTGCAGATAAAATCACTATTATTAGTGCTAGTAAAATCACACAACTTGGTGTTCTCATGAGTACCCATTCTAGCAAAGCTAAAAGCAGACAAGTAAAAACAACTATAAGGAAACTAATTTTTTTTTGTGTTTTTGATAAAACGATGCATGTAAAAATAAAGTAAAGCAAAACTTAAAACAAAGTAAAGGATGTGCGTGCGAAACTCCCATTGCAGAAGTCTTCTTTTTCCCCGGCGACGGTGCCAGAAAACTTGTTGATGGCGCGGTGATGAATGGTGCTAGAAAACTTGTTGGCGTGTAGTTGATGAAGTAAATGACCGGCCAGTTGGAAACCCCAAGAGAAGATTTGATGAATATAGCAGCAAGTTTTTCCTCAGTTACGAAACCAAGGTTTAATCGTCCAGTAGGAAAAAGTCAATACTCCAGAAGGTGATGCTTGCTAGCCTAGTGACACTCCAACAAGGGCGCCGTTAACGATAACTTGTTAGCGCGTCTTCAACTAGCAGCAACGTGGAACCTGCACACAACACAACCAAATACTTTGTTCCCAACTTACGATTAGGTTGTCAATCTCACCGGTTTGCTTGAAACAAAGGGATGAGCGTATCGAGTGGAAAGCAATAGTAATATGCGAGTAAAGTAAACAGTGCGAGTAAAGTAAACAGGTGATAGCAATATAATGAAAATAGGACTGGAGTCCACAGTTCACTAGTGGTGTCTCTCCATAAGATAAAATAACACATGCTGGGTAAACAAATTACAGTTGGGCAATTGATAGAATAAAGATAACGTGCATAGTCGAGAGGATCACTATCAGATTTACTCTGGGCATTACAACAAGATACATAGACCGTCATCCAACTGCATCTATGACTAATAATCCACTTGTGGCGAATCAATCCGAGAACTCCACAAGTATTAAGTTGCGAACAATAGATAACTGCATTAAGCAAAGTGTGTAATGTAAACAAAGCATATGCCCTTGAGCATATGAATGTTGTTTTCTCCCTAGTGGCAGCAACACATCTACAACCTTAGAGGTTTCTGTCACTCCCCCAGATTAAATAGAGACATGAACCCAACTATCGAGCATAAATACCCCCTCTTGGAGTCACTAGTATCTACTCGGCCAAGATAGCTACTAACAACGGAGAGCATGCAAGATCATAAACAACATAGAGATAACATAAGATAATATTCAACACATCAACTCAATCATAACACCAATATTCATCGAATCCCAATAAACACAACATGTAGAATTACATAACGGTGATCTCGATCATGTAAGGCAGCTCACGAGATCTAAACATCAAGCACATGGTGGAGAAGACAACCAACTAGCTACTGCTATGGACCCATAGTCCAAGGTAGACTACTCACTCATCGCGCCGGAGGCAAGCATAGCAATGAAGAAGACCTCCGGTGGCGATTCCCCTCTCCGGCAGGGTGCCGGGAAGAGCTTCTGGACCCTCCCGATCTCGGGTTGACGACGGCGGCGGATCGCGATGTATTCTAGAAAAATGATCGGGTGTTTAGGTTTTCCCCGTCGGGGGGTCTTTATAGGCGAAGGGGCATCGTCAGAAGTGGACCGAGGTGGCCACACACATAGGGGGCGCGGCTTAGCCCTGGGTCGCGCCACCCTATTGTGTGGGCCCCTCGTGGCCCCACTCCGTCTCCTCTTCGGTTCTCTGGAAGCTTCGGTGAATTTCTAGATGTTTGGCTTTTGTTTCGTCCAATTCCGAGAATATTTCCTGTGTAACTTTTCTGAAACACAAAAATAGCAGAAAACAGGAAACTGGCACTGTGCCATCTTATTAATAGGTTAGTCCTAGAAAATGCATAAAAATGCCACGAAGTGTAACGAAACACTAAGCAAATGGTGTAAAAACAAGCATAGAGCATCAAAAATTATAGATACGTTAGAGACGTATCATCCACCATGGACCAAGACTACTCCCCACATTCCAAGTTCATAGTATTTACCTCTATGTCCTTACGTTCTATCTATTTTAGGCCCTGCTTGGATTGCCATATTGTTAGGCAAAACATGTATAGATTTTTAATCTCGTAACATTTCACAGAAGAGCACTTGGTTGGTCGTTAATTTTCTGTCCCTTTTTTTGCTCGGTCGTTCTATTGCGTCGGAGGCCGGTAGAATCCCACGGACCAATTGAGATCTGCTATTTTAGGCCGTATTTTGCGTGCACATGAAAACGGGTTAGGAAAGTTGTCAGACAATCCAAGTAGGGCCTAAAGGGTTTTGTTGGTCTTTTGTCAAAAACTTATAGTTTAAGAACATATGACCATTCAACTCTAGGTTGAATGATAATCAAAACACGAGAGACATTTCAAAGGGCTATTTAGAGTTTTGAGCTAGGTTTGTTTACAACTCGGGCTACAAGTCGAATACTTCACTCAGTCCATATTCCCAAAATGACCAGATCTAGAAAACGAACCGCCTGTCTTCCCTTCCGGTGTACCACGAACTACGGATTACATCTCTATAAGATCAGTGTACAAACTAAATCAACATTACATCAAACCTACTACACTCTCTAATCTAGTATCGCTGTACACGGTCTAAAATTATACAGTGGACGGATGAGCGGGTACATTTTTGTAGTCTATATGTTTTGCCTGCATTAAGGGATTTATTGGTCTATCAAAAATCTTAGTTTATAGGACATATATGTGACCATTCAACTCTAGGTTAAATGCAGTTTAGAACACGAGAGACGTTTCAAAGGGAGATTTGGAGTTTTGAGCTAGATTTGTTTACAACTCGGGCCCCTAGTCGAATACTTCAGCCATCGCCTCTCCGGACATATTCCCCAAGACGACCAGATCTAGAAAACGAACTGCGTGTATTCCCTCTTGTGTACCACAAATTACAGATTACTTCCTCCATTCCATTTTAATTGACTCAATTCTATCAAGATTTAGACTAGATTTAATACAAATCCTAACAAAGTACATCTCTGTAAGATCACCATACACACTAAATCCACATTACAGCACACCTACTACACTCTCTAATCCAGTATCGCGGTACACGGTCTGAAATCATACTGTGGACGGATGAGCGGGTGGGTTTTAGGTGTAATTTTTCTTGTACAAAAAAAGCTGCTAGGGTTTTACCGAGGTAGAAGCAATCGGAACCAGCGAGAACCAAACCACACACACAACACACACAGGGATACCCCAAATCATCCCAGCTTCGGAGGGTTTTACCCGGCCGTTCCTCTCCGCCCCGTCCCCGTCCCCGGCCAGAGCTCCGGCGGCGAGGCCCTCCCCCGCCCTCCTCCTACCCCCGAAGCCCAGATCGGATCAGAGCAACCCCCTTCCTCTGCTCCGGGTTCTAGCCCCGACCCACCAACCAACCCGACCAAACCCCTCTCCGAATCCGCCTTGCCGTAGCCCAGCGGTTACCCCCGGCGCCCTCGAATCCCCTCCGCGCTCCGCGCGCCTCGCCGCTCGCCCCCGCCCCGCCCGGAATCCCTGCCCATTCGGGTTCCAAGGTACGAGCCCGTCTAATCGATTCCGTCCTACGATTGGATAAACCCCACCGACCTCTGCGATTTTTTTCGAGATCCCCTCAGCGAGCGCTCTGCCCGCGGCCGAGGTCCGGAAATGGTGTTCCGGAAGAAGCTGGATGAAGGATCCGGCAGCGGCGGCGGCGGCACCCGCAAGGCCCGTAAACCCCGTGCTGCACCTCTGGCACCGGTACGTACGCAATTCCCATTCTTTTTTCGTGATATGCTCTGCTCTGCTACATGATTTGGATTCTGCATTGCTGAACCTGTCTGAAACCCGTCTGTATTGATGGTCGGTTGTATGTATGCAATCCAGGTGAAGCGGTCGGCGCGACTGAAGAAAAAGCAGATGTACGCCCTCGAGCTGCTCGCCTCGGTCGCGGAATCGCTGTCGTCAGATCAGGAGGGTTCGTCCAGCGGGAGCGACGTCGATGAGACAGAGGCAGGGTATAACTCAAAGGGGACATCTGTTAAAATAGAGCAGTTGGATGAAGAGGCAGCTTATGATTCAAAGGGGAAATCTGTTAAAATGGAGCAATTGGATGAAGAGACGTCTGTTAAAATGGAGGAATTGCACGAAGTCCCGCTGCTGCTGCTCGATAGCACAGCGTTGCAGGACGGTTGCTCACCACTCGATAGTGCATTGTTGGAGAATGACTGCTGCAGAGGATATACGATGGGCTGTGCTGGTATCTGTGCCTCTCTCAGGCAAACTAACTTACGCTTGGCAGAGGACTTATCGGTCCAAAATGTTGCTGATAATACAGTATCGTTGGAGTCACAAATAAAAAAGCCAGATGTGTTTGTTGAGGGCTCACTGGTTCCATGTCAACTGGGTCATGGTCTTGACACAATTCCAGAGTATGGAACTATTGGAGTATGCCCTCCTTGCCCCACAGGATTAGCAGTTGTTAAACAAGAGACTCAGTCCATACCCGCAATGATCACAAGTCAAGTAGATGGTAGTGCCGCAGCTCTGTGTGGTGCGGTTGACACCATGGATCTGGATACCAAACCTCCACCCATGGTTACTCCTGGGAGTAGCTCAGGAGTGCACTTGGATGGCCCTGACAAGGGCCAAAAGTCTTCTCCATTCTCTTCCAATAATGTGCAGCATGCTGCAGATAGAGATGACGACGAAAAAAATCCCCAGTGCGTCCAACCAAGCACCTCGAGAAGTAAGGGTGGTTATCTGCCACATTATTTAGGTGACTGTAGGACAAGGAGATTGTTTGCCACCAGGATGAGGAAAGCAGCTCGTAATAAGATATGTGGAGAGATGTCCAATAAAGGTATTTGGAGTTGATCGTCAGCTCCTCTAAAGCTTCTTTTGCTACTCTCCATATCATCTGCTCTAGTTATAGCAGGAATTGTACTGAATAGGGTTGTATTATTTATAGGTAGCAAGCTGAATGTCCGTGGAAAGAAGATTTCTATTACACGCCGGAAGGGGCAAACGCAACGAGCAATGCTCAAGACAAAGAAAATAGCTGAATGTTACTCTGCACAACCATCTGATGAAGAGACCCTAACTGAAAGTATGTAGCCTACTTGTATTGCTATTTTACCTTTTCGGTATTTCAAAGGCACAAGTTGTTTAGGATGATTCAATTGTAAAATTGCACACCTTAGCATTTTATGCACAGCATTGGATAGCCTCACTTCCTGTTTTGGTAAACTTCCTATATTGAAATGTCGGTTGCCATTTCCAGCCAGCGGGACATCATTCCCCATGGGAGGTCAGGATCCACCATGTGCTTCTGGGTCTGGTCAAAAAAAGCCATGTGCTTCTGAAGGTTATAATGGTATGCTATATTCATTTCTGTAGTGTGTACATACATGCAACCATTACTTAATTCATCGACACGATGACTTACTAATTTTTTTGTCTATTTCCAGTCAAGTTCATCATCAAGTCATTGAACATCCCTGAGCTATTAATTGAGGTCCCTGAAAATGCAACAGTTGGTTCGTTGAAGGTAAAACACTATATGGGCATCCAACTGTACAAAAGTTATTGGCTTATTGGCAACCATGCTCCCATTGTGTCTAGCAGCATATTCTCAATCTCTTTGCTGTCAATAACCTATTATCATCCACCGCAACAGTTGTTTCTGACTGGTCTTATGAGGTTTCTAAATTCCAGCATTCTAAAGTATTGTTATACTGAAAGGATGATGCATTTTCACAATAATTTTGATCTATCCAATATGGAAAAAATTGTACCATCTTTCTGTCTTGATGTGTTACCATAAGTGCTTTTCACTTTATTTATTTTTTATGCATAAACGTTACCTTCTTATAAATAACATGTTTCAATTTGTCTTTAGAGAATTGTAACGGATGCTGTCACTAGTACAATTGAAGGCAGCCTCCGCGTCCGTGTACTTCTTCAAGGAAAGATCATTCAAGATGACAATACAACGCTTCAGCAGGCTGGAATTTGCCACGGGGCAAAACTAGATAGCATAGGCTTTTCACTGGAATGCGAAGCTAAGCAAGATTCTCATCCTTCAGTAATAGCAACTGCAGAAACGCAGCCTGTTGGTACATCTACTGTGCAACCATTATCTAAGTAAGTTACCATGAAGTAATCTCTTCTGGCACTAGTAGATCAGAAAGAGGAAATGCATAGTCGAGACTCATATGATAATTTATGTTAGCATAGTTGTTCTGCAGATGTTTTGAAACAGATCTTCAATTGATCTCTGCTGCTTATGTTCATCTAAGGGTTCCTGTATTCTGTTTTCAGGGTAAAGTGCGAAGAACCTTCTCCAAGCTTTACTCTGAGTGATCCTGTTGATTATCCTTTTGGGGGGACTGCACAAGTTAAGTCAGAAAGCTCCCAAGCGATCACCATTTTCGGAACTTCAAGTATAGGTGAGCTGGCCATTGTTCCAGCTCCAAGATCAAAGCAGAGGGATTTTGGGCAAAGGCGTAAGCGAAGGCCCTTCTCTATCCCCGAGACGGTGTCGTTGGTGGAAGCCGTCGAAAAGCTTGGATTTGGAAGGTTTGTGTCCATAATGACTCTTCCAATTGCCCCAAGGTCACCACAGACCACATTTTGTCTCAGGTGGGCCTCTTTATCTGTTTGTCCAGGTGGAAGAACGTGAAATACTATGCATTTGGCGACAACCAGGAGAGGACATATGTTGACCTTAAGGTAATTCCTCGTAAACTGCTCAGTGGAAACGCTTCAAGTCACTAGCCATCACTATCATTTCATCCTGGCACCTTTCCATTTCACAGCTTATATATCTCTTCCGCATAATGCTCCTCTGTAGACTGTAGCCTACTTGTTTGCCATATCTTTCTGCTAGTACAGGGCACTGGATTGTATTTCTTTTCATCAGATCAGAATGTGCTGGCTTTTCTAAGATCTTTGAAATGGTGTTTTGGTGAAACAGGATAAGTGGAAGAACCTGGTGCACACCGCCAGCATTCCCCCACAACTGAGAAGAGGCCAGGCGATCCCGCCGCAGGACCTCCTTGACCGCGTGCTCGCAGCGCAGGCCTACTGGTCCCTTCGCCAGCCGAAGCTCGAGGACCACCACCAACCGTGCTGCTGAAACCCGAGACCCATCTTGTCTTGCCTTAGGTAGAAGGCAAGGCAGACCGGTCCTTGTGTAAAAAAAGTTGTCCCTGGTGGACAATGTATGTATGTTAGGTGGTTCAGCTCAAAGGGTTTTGGTGGGTATTGAGTATATTGACTAGTTGTGTATGGCTCCAAATTCATAAGCCCTAGCTAGGGACCTAGGGTGGTTCTGAGTTTGAAGCCTGTAACTCAAATCAAAATGATTCGGAGAGAAAAGAAGGCAAACTGTTGTCTGTCCATAAATGAACAAGCTGGTTGTTTCCATTGCCAACTTTTTTTGGGAGGAGTTTTCACAAGGAAATAGTAGACATTTTCTTTTGGATAAGTGATAAAATGCCACCCTTTTTTTGCATTTATCTTTCTTGAGTGGAGGCCAACTTTTTTGCAACGTCGGTATGATGTATCATAGCGTAGGACATATGTGATGGATGGGCCATGGGATATTTTGATGATCTAGAAGGGCTGAAGGGGCAGTGAAGCTCAGCGAATAGGTTGGTTCAGGAAATAGCAAGGTGAGCTGATAAGCTCCAAGTTGGCGACGGCGTCAGGGCTGACGCCTGACCAAGGCCCCCTTCTTTTCAGCTTATTTTCCAGATTCTCCCAGAAGCTACCCTCCACCAGCTTCTCCCAGAATCTCGTTTCTAAAATTTTCACAACAATCTAGATTAGTCTTCCCAATATTTATCTAGATTGTTGTGCAAATTTTAGAAACGAGATTCTGGGAGAAGCTGGTGGAGGGTAGCTTCTGGGAGAATCTGGAAAATAAGCTGAAAAGAAGGGGCCCAATTCTCGAGTCATCTGGCGGTTCAGCCCATGCGGATACTACACCATCCCAGCCGCGCGCCCCTCACCGCCCCCAACGCCACCCCACCCCACCTGGAGAAAGTATCACATGGAAACCAGATTCCACTGGAAACATGGAAACCAAAACGCGGACCATTGGATGACGAATGTGCGGACGAGATCTGCAATGAACCTGTACCAAACTTTTTGCAAATAAACGCCCGCCACTGTGGTTGTTTATTTTGCAAAAAGTACCCCTACCTATTTCTTACTACCAACCAAGGGCCTGAGCAACTCACCAGTCACCACCCAGGAATTGTTCCCCTC
Source organism: Dactylis glomerata (assembly GCA_007115705.1). Lineage (NCBI taxonomy): Eukaryota > Viridiplantae > Streptophyta > Magnoliopsida > Poales > Poaceae > Dactylis > Dactylis glomerata. The sequence goes on from QXEO01002091.1 coordinate 567,024, forward strand.
ATTCGTAAGAGCTGGCGGCGGCATGGCGAGCATCGGGAGGCAAGCGCTCCGTCTCGAACCGGTGAGATGGAGCTGCGATGACGTGCTGAGCGGCGACGCTGCGGTGCTGGAAGTCGGAGATCGCCGGAGAAACCGCGCCTCCCGCCCTTGACCGTGCAGGCACGCGACCGCCTGTCCGTCGGCGACCGTGCAGGCGATGCGGCCGGCGACCGCCTGCCCGTAGCGCAGATCTGGGGCGCCCGCTTGCCGCCCCGTCGGCCGCTCGCCGGCAGGAGGCCTCAATCCCAGTCGCCGGCAGGCCACCCCTCTCCTCCATCAATCTTGGCTTGGAGTGTTCCGATTCATCTGTCACTATTTGTTTTCTGAACTTTTTTTGATTTATTTCTTGTATGAATTTCGAGTGGATGTGTGATGACAGAAGTAACTATTGTGCGATGATTCTTGCACCATTTGATGTTGAAACATGTAGGTATTTCTTTCCAAATCCTGTTCATGCGAATCTGTTCTTAAACAACTACTGCGAATCTATAATGAATTATTTCAAGAGCATTATTCATGAAACAACGCACTACAAGTTCAGAGCATGCAAGTATTGATGGTACCATGTGTAACAGCAGATGTACTGATCGTACGAAGTACACAGCAGATACAATGGGCAGATCATCTACTAATCATGTCTCAGGGATCATCCATTAAATTTCAAATTTCCAGTTCATGTAGTGATGGTACAAAGTATCACAGTGAATTAGAGAATCATGGTTGATTCAAGCATGGGAAACACATAGCATATACAGTGAAGTAAACTCTCAGAACTGGAGAAAAATTGTATCAGCCCAAACGCCAACCATGTGCACTGGAGACTTTTTGAGACATCCATGCAATTTGTACTGAATATAAAATTGAGATCTCAAATATAAATCAGCTGTACAGCCAAATATTTGTGCATGTTTCAAATATAAACAGTAGGAGTAATCAATGTATCATATATTTCATACATGTTTCATCCCTAATTTGGAAGTTTTGTACATGTTTCAGCCCAGATTCTTCCCAAATCTAGAAGTTCTATACTTGTTTCATCTCAGATTCATATGTACCCAAAAAAGATCCATTTGCATCAGCCCAAACGCCAATCATGTGCACTGGAGACTTTCTGAGACATCCATGCAATTTGTACTGAATATAAATTTGAGATCTCAAATATAAATCAGCTGTACAGCCAATATTTGTGCATGTTTCAAATATAAACAGTAGGAGTAATCAAGGTATGATATATTTCATACATGTTTCATCCCTAATTTGGAAGTTTTGTACATGTTTCAGCCCAGATTCTTCCCAAATTCAGAAGTTCTATACTGGTTTCATCTCTGATTCATATGTACCAGGTTGTTCCTCGACAAAAATAAACATTAATTTCTAAAGGTCAACACTAGCTGCAGAGATAAAAAAAATGGGATTTATACAATATTAAGAATGATTGCATTCAAATGACATATATAAAGGAGATGATTATCTCAAGCGCAGATTTACATAACATGAGGGCAAATAAAAATTATTAGAATGGATCAACCATTTGATATTTCAGAACAACTCGACATGGCTTAGAACATCACAGTAGCTAAGTTAATGGAAAGGAGTAGTTTGTCCACTAAAGGTCTGAAGCAGTCTTGAACAAAGAAGTGCAGAAATCTGTCATACTTCTACTTCATTCATTAGAAAGTCGAGATAAGGATCTGCAAACAGAAACAAAAAGTTAGAAATACATACGATGAATCTGTAGTACCTACTAACTATGACATGGAAATAAAAAGCTTTCTTAAGCATGGTCAGGCATACCTTTGCCACAGTCAATTAATTTGAATTTCGCACGGTTTTGACACCTTCGCCTTCTTTTGATTACCCTTTTTGCTCCCATTTTCATTGTGTCCCTTAATTCTCTTTATCTTACCCCTAGAGCGAATATCATTTGGTGGGTGGATGTTAACTTCGTTAGGAATCGTACAACCAAGAATTTCCTCAAATTCTTGAACTGGTGATTTTTCTTTTGCTAGAACAATCTTGTCCAGTTCGTTGCCAAGTGCATAAATTCCATCTCTAAAGCATTGCACACCTGCACGTGATTGTTTAGCTTGGCTTAGCAGTTCTTCCACCTTCTTGTATGCATCTGCGACCATTTTTTTCAACTCAATATCTGATGAGCTGCTAGCAATTTCTCCCAACAAAATCCCATCTTCATCAAATACAGGATCCACCTTACAATTCTTTGTGAACCTTTTGAGTACATAATGAGCCGGAAGTTCTTTAAGCTTCGAGATCCTAAGCATATGGATGAGATGACGGCATGGGACAACGTATTTTTCAAATAACATACAAGTGCATGTACCAGCCAGGTTTGACGTATGCCACCGTATAATCCGAGGTTTCTTGGAATAATCAATTATCGTTACTGTTTTGATCTCACCTTCTTGAGTCATGCTCTCAATAAGACAATGCTCCCTATCAGCAAGTATTTGTTTCTGAAATTCAGTAAATACCTCGTGGGTGAAGACCTCGCTCCCATGCTTTTCTATTCCCCAAGATGTCTTCAGCGGTGGCGATGTGTGCAAGCTCACATTATCATCATGCAGCTCCTTCTGACGTTGTTCCTCCAAAGCAGTTTCAAAACGAAGCCAAAACTCAACCAAAGCATGTTTGTATCCAATAATACGGGAGAAGAAGGCATTGGCGCTTTCAGACCTTGATGTGGTTCTCAACAGTCCTGACAAAGGTATGTCATTGAAGTAAGCTGGTACCCAAGATTCTCGAAGCTCAAACCTTTTAACGAACCACTCATTTTCTTCTAAACCAAACTCCGACATAACTTTAAACCACCGCTCCTCAAATTCACTAGGAGTTTCCGAAGCCCACACAACTAAACCCAACCGATCATGGAAATCTTCGTTGGTCTTCAGATTTGGGCTCACCTTTTCTCCAACTTTATTCATAATGTGCCACATGCATAGCCTATGTTTGGTTGTAGGAAAAACAGTACCTAATGCAGAAATCATGCTAGCACATTCATCCGTTATCATAAGACTTGGTTCAGCCCCTCCCATTGCTTTCAAGAAAGTCCTAAACAGCCAAACAAAGGACTCTGTCTTCTCATCATGTAAGAAAGCAGCACCAAAGAAGATACTTCCCTTATGATGATTTACTCCAGTGAAGGGAGCAAATATCATGTTGTATTCGTTGGTGCTATATGTAGAGTCAAAAGAGACCAGATTGCTGAAATGCTTATAATTTTGCCTACAAGTAGCATCTGCCCAGAACACATGAAGCAATCTACCTTTGTCATCAATGTAGGATTGCGGAATATGATTGTATTGATACTTGGATTGGTGTTTACAATGAGCCTCTTGGGCTGTTTATATAGTAGTACCAAACTTGGAGACTAAGAAACCTAGTAGAGATAGATCTAGATTACAACTTTAAACTACCAAATATACCTAAGACGTGATATACTCTAACACCCCCCCGCAGTCGGATCGGCAGTGAAGCGGACGGTCTGACTGGAGCATAAGCCGGAGGTGACGTGGTAGCCCTTGTTGCCGATGTCGATGTAGCCGGGAGTGAGCGTGCTGTCGTCGTGGTCGATGATGCCGTTGGTGATGTAGTCGCCGTAGATGAAGTCGATGAGGTTGATGTTGTCGAGGTCGATGTCGTCGTTGAGCCGAAGAAAATTCGCCGTAGTGTTTGCAGTTGTAGTAGTAGTACTTGAGGTAGACGAGGCGGTAGTCGAAGGAGCTCGATCCGCAGTGCCGAGTTTGCCAGACTCGGGAGCGTGTCGGGGACGAAGGCACGCATCGGTGTTGCTAGCACCGGACGTGCGAAGACAGGGACCATCATGAGCCATGCCCGCCAGAGCCGGTAGAGGTAGCAGAGAAGATCTCCGTAAACGGTCGGTGCGAAGAAGTTGTCCGCCGTGTCGGAGTAGACGAAGTAGCTGCAAGGAGAAAACGTGTGCACGGACGTGCAAATAAAAATAGACTGCAACTCTGGCGGCAAGGTCGTGATGGACGAAGAAGAAGTGGTAGTTGTCGATGGCGATTGAATTGTAGTGGTCGTAGTTGGCGGGATTAAACCCGGATTTTCTGCTTGGAGTTGCGCGGCGTCGCTAGTAGGAGAAAAGAAAATTTTGTTTGGGGTGAAGAAAGAAAAAGAAAAAAAATCTGTTGGCATTGACGACGATCGGTGGTGACGGCGACGATGGGGGAAGGTGGGATAGTTGTTGGTGATGATGACCAAAAATCACGTAGGTGCGACCTTGTGCTCGATGGCGTGGAAGAGAACGGCTTGATCGTGGGAAGCTGCAGCTTGGCGTGGATTTGAGCTATGCATCTTGCCTAATGCACATGCACGTAACATGCAATATGGCCAGGCTGTGGCGTGTGCAGGCGGGGGCTTGAGGCTTGGGGCAGTCCGTCGGTGCAGAAGCATTGGCGAGAAGGCTAACTGGTGTTGGTGGCAGAAGATAAAAACAGATCTAATGGAAGAACGAAAATTGCTAAAACTATAGATTGGAGAAAAAACTAGCTACGAGATCTGGTGCCCCCGGCAGAGATCATGGAGATCGATCTCGCCGGGGGCGGCGCGGCGGAAGCGGTGGTGGCTAAACCCTAGGCGGAACGAACCGCTCTGATACCATGTAGGATTGCGTAATATGATTGTATTGATACTTGGATTGGTGTTTACAATGAGCCTCTTGGGCTGTTTATATAGTAGTACCAAACTTGGAGACTAAGAAACCTAGTAGAGATAGATCTAGATTACAACTTTAAACTACCAAATATACCTAAGACGTGATATACTCTAACAATCAATAACATAATCAAAATAAAATCCTGGATTTGCAAGATTCTTTCTTCCAAGCTGGTCAACAAACATTTGAGCATCAGAGGATTTTATGTGGCACCTGAGAGATCTATGAAAGTTCTGTAGGTCTCTTTTCATGCATCCGACTTCGTCAAACCCACCCAAACCTACACGAAGGAACCGGTATGCTGCTGAAGTGCCAATGCAAGCTCTCTGGCAATTGAACAATGTACTCTTTGCCTTGCTATTAATTTTCCTATTGGATCTCATGAATTGTTGCTTACTAGGAGTCACGAGCATATGGTTATGTCCTTTCTCAAAAACCGACACAACATAATTATCCTCTTGTGTACGTTTGATAACAAGTTTAGCACCGCAGCCACACCTCGTGATTTTTCTTTCTCGGTTCTTTTTGGTGCTAGATTCAGAACTGGCATTACCTGTTTTCTCCTCACGGAATCCTTCTTTCGCACACAAGTATCTCTTATGACTGATCACACCATCAGTAGACTTGTGTTGGCCCACACGAACCGAAAACCCGACATGGTGCGCATATGCCTCATAAAACTGCCTTGCCGCGTTCACGTCAGCAAAATGCATCCCGATGGAAGGTGTTATTGAAGCTTCACATTCTGGTGTGTAGTACGAGTCCTACAATATGCAACAGTCCGAATATTAAAATTTGTTTATGAAATCAGCATGAATAAAAAAAGTTATTTCCTAGTATGTACTTACACAGATTGGTACACTTGTACATTTCGTTGGCGTCGAGAATCCATTACTGAGGTGTACATTCACCCGTGTAGTTGATTCTGCATCAGATTGCACTTCATGGAACTACAATGGCATGGCAGCACTCACCTCACCCTCGGACTCCATTACTATTGTAGAATCTGCATTCTCGCACATGAATATATATTATGTATGACAAGGGTATAGTTGATAGAGCCCGTTAGTTGAGTACCCCTGAGGCCCGTTAAGCTAGGCCCAATTGTAATGATAGTCGAATACGAGTTATTACCGTATGTCGATATTTGTAATCTGTATCGGACCCTACCCGATCCTTGAGACCTGGCCATCTATATATAGGGGCCAGGAGGGGACGGTGTAGGGCTGATTGAAAGCAAGCCAGGTTGAACACCCAAGTTTACTTTCGATACACACCTATTTCGACTAACTTTACCTTCGAGTTCATCCGACGCCCTATCTCCCCGATCCTAAGTCCTTCATCTAGGACATTTGTCGAGTTAACCCTCGTCAATTGGCGCCGACCGTGGGGACTCGGGGCGTTGGAATCATGAATTCGACGGCTTTTTCGCTTTTAGCCAACAGCAGTCCAGAAGTCGACGGAAGTCAAGAGGTGGAACTAACCATCGGAAGTTTGAGCATCCTCATCGGGCCGTCGGGTTCGTCTCGCCTTTCGGATTCGGTGAAACCAGATCCATTGGCAAGCAAGCTCGAAACAGAGGAAACATTGGAGTCATCAGAAGGCTCTTCCAGTGAGGTAAACTCGCCGGTCAGCTTAGAAAAAGCATCAATCGCAGAAGGCGACGAAATTCAGGAAAATTTCGACTCAGAAGAAAAAGCGTGTCAGACGCACAACAACGTAAAGGACTTCGCCGTAGGAAGCAGCGGCGTCTCCAAAGTACATCAGTTATGCGTCATCATCACTGAGGCAGAAGAAGGAAACAACAGCGAAGGAAGTAAAAAGGTCGACAGGCAAGTCGACAAAGTGAAAGATCACAACAAAAAGGAAAAAGAGAAAGTCCATGTCTCGGCTGGTGAATGGAGAATGATCAAATCAGCCATTAATCATGGTACAGAAGTACCCGAAGGATCGAGAAGAGAAGTTCTAATGGGATATCAGTATGCATTATACCAACACAAGAAGAAACTAAGGGAGGAAAGAGACATGATGTTTCAAGACAACAACAGTATATCAAGGGAGGAATACTGGGAAGACTATAGTGAAGAGTCAGAATATAGCAGAGAGAGGCGCGGAGATCCAAAACACAACAGAGGGGCGACAGCATACGGCAGAGAAGAAGGGTACTCGAGGAGCCCTACCCCGCAGCTAGAAGAGGAGGAAGATGACCTGATACAAAAAATGCCAGAGGCGGCATTGGCAGCAGCACAAGCGTATTTACTAGCCACAAGACCAGAGCATGGGGACCCGCGAGAAGATATGCACCGAGCCGCGATACGAAGCCTCGGAATAGTAGAAGGTAAGATCAGGGAGCAAGGCCCAGAGATAAAGTCGACAAGTCACAAAGAGAAGTTCAGATACAATCGTGCAGACAACAACTATAGCGAGTCATCAGAAGAGAAAAAGCAGCAGAAAAAGAAGGAGGATGCAAGAAGTATAATAGCACAAGCTCGAGTAAATAAATCGCGACATGCTTGGAGGGAAGAGAATTACGAAGACGACGATAAAGATATGGGTGCGTTATGCTTTACCCGTAGGGTTCGCAAAACGCGGGTACCCAAAGGATTTAAACTACCACACGACCAGAATAAGTACGACGGGTCGCAGGAACCCACCTTATGGTTATCGGATTATCTACAGGCAGTGCAGATATTAGGGGGAACAAAGGCGACTGCAATGCAAAGTTTGCAGCTGCACCTCACCGGCGCCGCCCGGTCCTGGTTGAACACCCTACCCAACGAATCTATTGGAAGCTGGGGGGAACTCGAAAGTCGATTCACAAGAAACTTTCGTTCCACCTACAAGCGTCCAGCATCATTGGAAGAAGTTAAAGCATGTGTGCAGAGGAAAGGCGAAACGCTACGTTCTTATATACAACGCTGGAGTATAATCAAAAACTCAGCGGAGGACGTCTCCGACGAACGAGCAATAGACGCCTTTTCGGAAGGACTTCGTCGCTCAGATCTTGTGGAAGAAATAGGAAGAACAAGACCTACGACAGTAGCTGAGCTAATGGAGCAAGCCAACAAATTCGCTGATGGAGAGGACGCGTATAACAATAAAAGAGGACGTTCGCCAGAAGTCGACAGAATGAGTCGACAGAGGAGGCGACACCGCAGCGGGGGTAACCAAGGAAGGCGAAATCAGGTAGCCGCGGGTTATGTATTAGAAGAAGAGGAAGGGTATGAAAGTAGGAGATTTCAGGCAAAAGGAGAAGAGAAATCAAGATACTCTGGTCCTTCGGCCGAGGATATGCTATACGGACCTTGTCGAATCCACTACGTGTATCTCGACGGGAAAAGGGTCTCAAATCACCAGATGAAGAATTGCAGAACATTCCTAAGGTTGCAAGGCGCCATGGGCTCAAGTCAAGAAGGAAGGCAAGGAGAAAGACGTAAAAATCAAGGATATCAAATGCAAAGACTAGCAAAGCACCTAGAGTCAAAAGTATACATGTCAGCCATGATTCAACCGGTGCCCAAGTCAAAGAAAGAGCGAAAGAGCATATCTAGGCAAGTAAACCTAGCAATATCATCGCCACCAGCTACCACAGAGTACCTACGGTGGTCAGAGCAACCAGTCAAGTTCAGCAGAGCAGACCACCCAAGGAAAGTTCCCAGGCCAGGCCACTCGCCTATGGTTCTAAAGGCGCAAATAGGAGGATACGACATCGGAAGAGTGTTCATGGATGCAGGGAGCGGCATAAACTTAATATATGCTAGAACACTAAAGGCAATGAGCATCTCATTAACGAGTCTGAAGTCAACAGATTGCTCTTTCCACGGAATAGTACCAGGAGCAGCAAATTACCCTTTGGGAAGGATAGAACTCGATGTCTGCTTCGGCAGCAGCGAAAATTATAGAAGAGAGAAGCTGGAGTTCGAAATCATGGACTGGCCATCGCAATATCATGTAATCCTGGGGCGCCCAGCATTTGCAAAATTCATGGCAGTACCACATTACGCATATCTCACGTTAAAAATTCCAGGGCCCAAAGGAACAATTACGGTACAAGGGAGCTTTGAAGTAGCCAACACATGCGACAGAGAATTCAACAGGATGGCGCAAACTTTCGGCATGACAGCAGAATATGAGAGGTTGAAAGGAGAAACGGATCATAATGTGCTACCCGACGTTGGACGATCCCTACCAGATAAGGCTTTCGACACAACGCAGAACTCGAAGAAAATTCAGGTCCACCCTACAGATCCAAACAAGACGACATCAATTGCGGTGAACTTGGATCCCGCATAGGAAGGTGCGCTCGTCGAGTTCCTCCGTGAGCGCTGGGAAATTTTCGCCTGGTGTCCATCGGACATGCCAGGGGTTCCCAGGGAACTCGTCGAGCACGCACTTAATGTAGATCCCAAGGCAAAACCAGTCAAGCAACCATTGAGGCGATTTGATGAACCGAAGAGGAAGGCGATAGCGTCAAAATTACACAGGCTAGAAAATGCCGGATTTATCAGAGAAATCAAGACTTCGAGTTGGGTGTCGAACCCAGTCATAGTACCCAAGAAGAACACAGACGTACAAAGAGTATGTGTCGACTACACATCTCTCAATAAGCATTGCCCAAAGGATCCCTTCCCTCTACCCCGCATCGATCAGATAATCGATTCCACAGCGGGATGTGCAAGGCTTTCCTTTTTGGACGCGTATTCTGGTTACAATCAGATCAAATTGAAGAAGGAGGACGAAGAAAAAACGGCCTTCATCACACCATACGGAGTATTTTGCTACCAGGTAATGCCGTTCGGCCTAAAAAATGCAGGAGCAACTTATCAACGGATGATGCAAAACTGCCTCGGGAGCCAAATATGACGCAATATTCAAGTCTACATTGATGATGTAGTCATCACAACAAGAGAAGAGAAATCCTTAATCGGCGACTTGGCAGAAACCTTCGACAACCTGAACAAGTACAAGCTTAAGCTGAACCCGACAAAGTGTTCCTTCGGAGTGTCAGCAGGGCAACTGTTGGGGTTCTTGGTATCAGCACGAGGAATAGAAGCAAATCCAGAGAAGATTCAGGCAATTCTAACAATGGGGAAACCCACGAAACTCCACGACGTACAGAAGTTGGCAGGACGTGTCGCGGCATTAAGTCGCTTCGTTGCTCGACTAGGGGAGAAGGCGCTTCCTTTTTATGCACTTATGAAAAAGTCAGACGATAAATTTGAGTGGACAGAAGAAGCAGATGCAGCGTTTGCACAGTTGAAAAAAGTGCTTTCCACGCCACCAGTGTTGGTCGCACCAAAAGAAAAAGAGCCACTGCTTCTGTACATCGCTGCAACCCATCAGGTGGTGAGTACAGTTCTAGTAGTCGAAAGAAGTGAAGAAGGAAAATATCATGGCGTCCAGAGGCCGGTATATTTCATCAGTGAAGTGCTATCTCCAACCAAACAGAGGTACCCGCACTATCAGAAGTTGGCATACAGTGTCTTCACAACTGCACGTAAACTACGACAGTATTTTGCGGTGCACCCAATCATAGTGGTCAATGAAGCGCCACTGTCGAATATATTGAACAACCCTCTAGCAACGGGACGTGTCTCTTTGTGGGGAATCGAGTTATCTCCCATGGACATCACGTATGAAACAAGGAAAGCGATCAAGTCGCAAGTCTTGCCAGACTTTACAGCAGAGTGGCTCGAGTTGCAAAGCACGGGACCACCAGACTTAATGAGTACTTGGACAATGTACTTCGACGGTTCTAAGAGAATCCAAGGCGCAGGCGCAGGAGTAGTGTTGATATCACCTCATGGAGACAAATTAAAGTACGTCTTAAGGATGAGCTTCCCGCAGGCTTCCAACAATGAAGCGGAGTACGAGGCTTTGTTGCACGGAATGAAGATGGCTAAAGCATGTGGAGCAACTCGCCTAAAAATATTTGGAGATTTCAACCTTGTTGTTCAGCATGTTATGAACAGATGTGACACAATCAATGACAACATGATGGCCTACAAAAATTTGTACCATTATCTAGAAGGGACGTTCGATGGATGCGAAGTCTCGCACATAAGCAGGAACAGCAATGAAGAAGCCGACACTTTAGCAAATATCGGGTCACAGTGTTTGCCTGTGCCGTCCGGAGTATTCTGGGAGGAAATAGTGGAAAGATCAATAAAAAGTGGAAAAAGTTCGACTACTACAGCTGGCTCGGGGGCTACGTCAGAACCAGAGGAGATCATGATGATAGAAGAAACATGGATGCAGCCATATCTTGCGCACATGATAAATAAAAAATTACCAGAAGATGCAGTGGAGGCCAAGAGGATATCTCGAAGATCGAAAGCATTTGTCGTGTTGGAAGGGAAATTATACAAGAGAAGTATTACCGGCGTTTTACAGCGTTGTGTAACGCCCCAGGAAGGGCAAGCAATATTGAAAGACATACACGGCGGAGTATATGGCCATCATGCTAGCATCAGAGCAATAGCGGCAAAAGCTTTCCGAGCAGGATTCTATTGGTTAACAGCCATCGAGGACGCAAAAGATATAGTTCGAAAGTGTGAAGCATGTCAAAGGTTTGCATCTAGGCCGCATGCACCAGCAGCGGAGCTACAAACAATACCATTATCTTGGCCCTTCGCACAATGGGGCCTTGATATGGTGGGAAAGTTGCACAAATCCTGGCCAGGAGGGCATGTTTACATGCTAGTGGCAGTCGATAAATTCACCAAATGGGTAGAAGCGGCCCCAGTAACAACTCAAGATTCTACAGCAGCAATCAGCTTCATCAAGTCAATAGTTTTCCGTTTTGGTGTACCATACAGCATCATCATAGACAACGGGACAAATTTTACCTCAAAGGAATTCAAGAGTTACTGCGAAGGATTGGGAATCAAGCTCAAATTCGCATCTGTGGCACACCCGAAGACAAACGGGCAAGTCGAAAAAGCCAATGGCCTAATATGTAGTGGAATAAAAAAGAGGCTCTTAGTACCTCTTGAGAAAGCCAAGAGCGCTTGGGTAGAAGAATTGCTCTCCGTTCTTTGGAGTCTACGAACTACTCCCAATGCAGCAACTCAAGAAACTCCTTTTTTCCTGGTCCATGGCGCAGAAGCCGTGCTTCCAGTCGAAGTAACGCACGAGGCTCCACGAGTGACAGCGTATGACGAGACAACGTCAACAGAGGCATTGCAAGATGATGTCGATGCGCTAGATGAAGCAAGAGACAAAGCATTAGAAAGGGCTACGCAATATCAACAAAGCCTACGAAACTACCATAGTAGTCGAGTTCGTCCACGATCCTTCGTGGTGGGAGACCTTGTTTTGCGACTCAGGCAAGACAGCCACGGCAAATTGGAATCCCCTTGGGTGGGACCTTACATCGTCACCGAAGTAATACCAGGAGGAGCATATCGACTACAAGATAAGAAGACTGGAAAGGACGAGAGCAATCCGTGGAATGCAGAACAGCTACGACATTTTTACGCGTAGACTCAATATAGTATCAACAAATTCGAGTTAGCCTTCTGAACCCAGAACATGAGGCCACAGGTCGGGTTCTTTGGGTTGAACTCGACAAAGTTGTAGAATTATTTTTTACTTCTCCGCTCGGGGGCTTCAACCCCCTGGGTCGTACGAAAGGAATTATTATGGCAAGTTGAAGATTTTCTTTCACTATAAGGTTGTTTACACAACCCGAAAAATACTGAGAAAACTTGGTTCATAAAAAGAACCCGATATTATCCTTACATTTATTGGTTCGCAAAGAACCCGATATATGGAAAGCATACCTCAGAGCATGAATTGTTCTCATGGTACTAGCAAAAGATATCGACACAAAGTACGAATATTTATTACAAATATCATTGCAGGAAAGGCATTATCAAACGAAATTACAAGGATAGCAGATCCTCATAAAAGCGGGCTTCAAGCTTCATACTCCTTCTGGCAAAGAGTGCCATCGTAGATCTTCACGTCAAACTTCGACGTACCGATATGGAAGTCGAAGGCTATGAAGAAGCCTGGATGGATGTCGTGGTCTTTAGCAAACTGCGACCAGCCACCTCGGAAGTACTGCTCGCCGTTGCCATCATACCACACCTCCACCTCGTAGGGGATGCCACCGCCAGACTGTTCACGGAGAACCGCCTCTCGCAGTTCGTGGCCATCCATGAACTTCGTAAAATTCAGCGGCAGGCGCTGAATCTCACGGCACTGCGCCATGGCAATGCAAAGGAAAGAAAAGATCCGGGGAGGTGCGGAAGGAGCAGCTGGAGCAGCAGGAGGAGGAGCGATTGGACATGGAGCGACGTTAGTCACTTTGGGTTTGTTCTTGCTACCAGGTGGGCGGCCGGGACGACGCTTAGTCGGAGCATCCGAAGAAGTTCCTGCGGCGGCCGGCGCGGTGTTCCTGTTCTTGCTGCCACGAGGGCGACCCCGACCTCGTGGCGCCGCCGGGGAGCCAAGGTTCAGACGGGAACCTTCAGCATCTGCCATGAGCACAAGGGAAAAACCTCGGAAAGCCCTAGAGGGAGAAGAGAAGATGATGCGGCGGAGGAAGAATCTGATTAGGGTTTTTACCTTTACCAGATGGTGCTTTATTTATAAGCGCGTATTATTGGGCCTCCGTGCTACAGCACAACCCATAAACATATTTTACAGCAGGAGTTAAATTCTGCGTACAGCAGACGATAATATCAATAAAGAAAAACAAGAACAGGAGATTATGATCGCACGATATGGAAATGTCGACTTGGACTCGGGGGCTCGCCAAATAGTAAGAAATCCAGAGAAGAACGAAGAGCTGAACTTTGAGCCTATGCTTGACTACAAGTCGCCAAACATAGCCTCGGGGGCTACTCCCATCGGGAGCGCTGAGCGCGCACCCGATAGAAAATGAAGATAATCAATATTGGAGATGCGGAAGGATAAGTATACAAACTTCGACTACGTAGTCGACAAAATTAAAGAGAGATTACTCCCATCGGGAGCGAGTTTTTGGTTTATAGAAACCCGAATATTTTCAGTCAAAATGTGACTGCGACATAAGATTCTCGAGTTGCGTTATCGTAACGAAACTCGAATGTCGTGACTTGTCGCGAAGGTAAGACCCCAGGATCCGTCCTGTGTGGCCTGGTATACGCACATGGATGCGCTCTGCTGGTATGTATCCGTGTTTACGACGCGAAGAAAATCCTGGTGGACGCACTGGGTACCCTGAGAACCACTGGGATTCATTTTTTGTAAGTCCTAAATGAGGCAAAAGAGTGAGTTTGACCGGTATCCCGAATTCAAGTCCAAGGGGATTGAATTTGAAGTAGGTGACAAGTATCTGTTCCGGCAGTTAACTGACCTCTTGATCCGTCGGAGTTGTCAGGCTTGATCATCAAAACCCCTTGCGAGCAGATTATTATCATGAAATATAAGTCGAAAGACCAAGTCGAAGATTTGAAGATATGAAGAGTTGATCAAGTCGAAGATTTAAAGATTAGAGATTCAACCTGAATCTGCAATTCTGGTAGAATCTCAGGGGCTACTGACAAGGGTATAGTTGATAGAGCCCGTTAGTTGAGTACCCCTGAGGCCCGTTAAGCTAGGCCCAATTGTAATGATAGTCGAATACGAGTTATTACCGTATGTCAATATTTGTAATCTGTATCGGACCCTACCCGATCCTTGAGACCTGGCCATCTATATATAGGGGCCAGGAGGGGACGGTGTAGGGCAGATTGAAAGCAAGCCAGGTTGAACACCCAAGTTTACTTTCGATACACACCTATTTCGACTAACTTTACCTTCGAGTTCATCCGACGCCCTATCTCCCCGATCCTAAGTCCTTCATCTAGGACATTTGTCAAGTTAACCCTCGTCAATGTAAGTGCACTATTATTCAGTGAACCTTAAACAGAGGCACATCTGACTAGTTTGGCAGTCACGTTTAATTCTTTCACCAATTCACCATAGAACAAACAAATCGGCCCCAAACACAAGCTCTTATTAAGTACATTTCATTCTGTCAACCTGTAACCATGTGTATAGACTAAAAATCATTGAATAATTCTCTAATAGCAATGTGCAGACTAAGAAGAAATCAATGGACAGAGGAAAACCAAGAAAACTTGTATACTCGTTCGTGGGTAATCAAGATGCATACAGGATTTACCTAATCGTAGGTCAACTTTGAATCTCGCTGGAAAGAGTAGAGGAGAGGAGTGCGTCGGAGGACCGAGCCGGCGTAGGTCGCAAGCGAGCCTGAGGTCGTGAGTCGTGACGGCGAGAAAGCGATTTGGACCAGATCTCTCCACCGCGCTATCTCCGGCTGGAGACGCCGCCGCCACCGCCGGCTGGAGCTGCGCCGCCGTCGCCACCGCCGCCGCCGCTGCCGGCCTAACCCTAGCTCATGGAGTCGGTGCAGCTGCCTGAGTTGTTCTGTTTGGTCGGGAGAGAAAACTGGGGGCTGTGGCCGAGAGAAAAGAAAGGTCAGGGTTATTTTTGCAAAACATGACGTAACATTCCGGTGGGTCGAGAATGGTCCATCTAGACCGCACATTTTCTATCCAACGTTGGTTTCCATGTTTCCACTGGAATCTGGTTTCCATGTGATACTTTCTCCCCCACCTGATCGGTCCTGTTGGGAACGCACACATATGCGACATACAAATTAGTTTTATAATAATGATTGTATCATTCAAATGGAATAAAAATTGAGAATAGTTCAAACAAGGATGAAGGATTGTACAATAATTGATGCAATTCAAATAAAATGTTCAACTAGAGCAAGAGTTAATTGTTTCCGCCCTCGACTAGATCAACATGCAATTGGTGATGAATATGTTGATCAACTTTGGCAAAAGGGCCTTGCAAGTCATATAGGTGTTTAATTGTTTATCAATCACTAAACTAATGCAGTTTATTCTAGATAATTATGTTGTGCATGATCACATATGCATTACCTCCCAAGTCTGGTTTGTTGACTAGGCAAGAACATGATACCGGACAATAGCAAAATGATCTTGCATTATGCCACATACTTACTCGAAATCCTTCCTACAGCCCTCGTGGTATTTGTCAAACCAAGAATTCTTCTCAGTATAGGGGTTGTGGATTGCCTTCACAAATTTAGATGGCATCGGCTAGGCAGTACTCTTTGGTGTATGGGTGGTCATTGATACCATAGTTGCACTCCCGTGCATGGCCTTTAGCAAGTCTCACGAATCGCTAGAGAGCATGCATGCAACATGTTGACATCATTGTGAGATCTCGCTATGCCAAAGTGCGCCAAATCCGCACGCCATAATTGGTTACAGTTTCAAGTAGTGACCTTTGTACAATCCTTGCAAAACAAATTGATAGTTCTTTCATGACCAATGCATGCAATCGATGATTCCAAACGTTCTAGGAAAACCCCCTTTGTGTTCTGTGCTACGATCTGTACGCCAGCTTCATGAGCAACACTTTGTTCATTCTAAATCGTCGCCAAAAATGTTTGGGGTATATGTTGACTCGTCGGCCAGAAATTGTTCATCTGCTTAATCGTCGTCGACGTAGAAGGATACTACTTCCTAGGAGTAGAACAAAAGGTACAAAGATACTTGCGTTCTAAAACTGGATAAATAAGTACATGTTTTTTTTTGACGTCACAAAAACCGCATTTCTAGAACACACAAATACGGCCAAAATCCGTTGAATATACCAGGCCTGATCCTGTCTGAACGAACGTGCCATGGCATGGCAGCGCCGCGCCGTAGCCTACACAGACTCTACGCGGTTGCGTCACGTTACCTGCAGGCTGCATCCATCCAAACAAACAACCGCATCCTTCCCCTTTTCGATAAGAACAGCAGCCAGACCCATCACCAGCTCCCCACACCCCAAAGAGGCCAAGACCAAACTCCACAGCCGATCTCCCACATCTCTCCCGCGCTTCCATCCATGGAGAAGGCGATCGATCGGCAGCGCGTGCTCCTCGCGCACCTCCTCCCCTCCTCCTCGACCAACCAGCCCCAGCTATCCGTGAGATTTCGTCTCTCCTCTCTTCGTCTTCCCGCGATTTTTCTTGGCAGGCTGAGCTGACTGGGTTTCCTTGGTGGCGGTGTGGGTGCAGGCGTCGGAGTGCGCGGCGGGGGACAGCGCCGCCTACCAGAGGAGCTCCTGCTTCGGGGACGACGTCGTCATCGTCGCGTAAGCGCCCGTCCCCTCCTCTCCTACCTACCTAATACCTGCCTGCCGATCCGAATCATTCTGATCTTACTTGCTAGTTCATCGATCTCGCGTGCGCTAATGTCTAGTCCATAGTTCCAATCTATGTCGGTAGCTTGCTTGAAGGGAATTTCTTTCTTCTTGAGCTGTAGATAGCCGAGCCCACGATCGTAGTTGACTTCAGGCGGTTAAAGGGGACTGATGCTTTCCACACCATAGCCTCATAGGCACCAAGCATACTAGTAAATCGTACTAAGCATGTTACAGGAAGAACACTTGATCCCCATACGCTACGATTCAGGTCTAATGTTTCCCAAGTGGCTAGATCATAATCACAACGGCGTTTCTGTATTGTTTGGAAGCAAGATTCTACAAGTGCAGAGCACCGTTTATGGAAACTACAGAATCCATACGCTGAAACGTAAACCTGTGGAGGAGCTGAAACATGCATTATTTTGTTCTGATCATTTCCTTCTTCGCCGTGCCACATGCAGCGCCTACCGGACACCGATATGCAAGGCCAAGCGGGGAGGTTTCAAGGACACGTACCCGGAGGACCTTCTCACTCCTGTCCTCAAGGTTTTGCATCTCTCATCTCGCCCTTTTTTGTACGATTCACTGGCTAGTTCAGACTGAAAGGACGCATGTTCTCCGATTGTTGATTGATTCATGCTTCCATATATACAGGCTGTTCTGGACAAAACTGGAATCAACCCGGCTGAGATCGGCGACGTTGTAGTTGGGACGGTGCTAGGTCCAGGTTCCCAGCGTGCGATCGAGTGCAGGACGGCATCATTGTTGGCTGGAATTCCTGGTAAATACTATGTTTTTCAATCGCATATGTTACCCTCGTAGGAAGCAAGGGGTTTCTTGATTTCTCTTTCCTTGATACCCTCTTCGTTGATGCAGAAACCGTTCCTGTGAGGACTGTGAACCGACAATGCTCATCTGGGCTGCAGGCAGTTGCTGATGTTGCCGCTGCCATAAAAGCTGGTTTCTATGAAATAGGTACTTACAGGATCCTGTATGCTAGTTTTGATGCATAAATGCTTGTGGTGCTAAACTACAGCTTTTCATCAAAAACAGGGATCGGGGCTGGTCTGGAATCCATGTCGGTGAACTCTGTTGGTTGGGAAGGCGAAGTTAACCCAAGAGTATGGATTCTGTACACACCCTGTGTTATGTTCCACACACTACTCTACATTTTCTTGATAACACATTCTTCCTTTTGCAGGTAATTGAATTACAGAAAGCACAGGATTGTCTTCTGCCCATGGGAATAACATCTGAAAATGTTGCTCACCGATATGGCGTAACCAGACAAGAGCAAGATCAGGCTGCTGTGAGTTCTTCAGAGCATGCACTATGTTTTATTTCCATTGCTTGGACTTGCATGAAAATGTAATCAGAATTTGCCTTTTTAACAGGCTGAGTCTCATATGAGAGCTGCTGCAGCCACGGCTTCTGGAAAATTCAAGGATGAGATTATTCCAGTGCATACGAAGGTAAAGCGACATTGCTCCTTGTCTTTGCACTGTATTGGTATTATCTGGTAACTAGGAGCAGAATAACCTAGTTTTTTATCAGGATGCATTTAACAGCCTCAGAACTAATATTTCCAGATGTGTTTTTATCCAGCTATCTATGCACATAAAGGACACTATATTTCATATTTATCAGAAAGCATTTGATACGGGTATTCACTAATATTATCTCATTCTGCAGATCGTTGACCCCAAAACTGGGGAGGAAAAGAAAGTTGTGATATCAGTTGATGATGGAATTAGGCCTGGAACCACGGCATCTGGATTGGCGAAGCTTAAACCAGTTTTCAAGAAGGACGGGACTACAACTGCAGGTATTGCAAAACTCTCTTTGTTGACACTACCATTGCAACCAGGCCCGTTTGTCTGTAGCTGAAACGTCATATAAGAATATATTAAATCTATGTAGGTAATTCCAGTCAAGTGAGTGATGGTGCTGGAGCTGTTCTTCTCATGAAGAGATCTGTAGCAGTGAGCAAGGGGCTTCCTATAATTGGTGTTTTCAGGTGCTGCGTTTGCCTTCCCTTATACATAGCAAGAGCATATGGCCATTTTTAACAAAATCTCTGGATGATATATTTAGATATTGCTACACCAGTTACCTTACTGATGTCTCCTATAATCATGATTTCAGGAGTTTTGTTGCTGTTGGAGTGGATCCAGCTGTTATGGGCGTTGGTCCCGCGGTGGCAATACCAGCTGCGGTGAAGGCTGCTGGCCTTGAGATTGAAGACATTGATCTCTTTGAATTGAATGAGGTATGTTCAGTTATTTCAATCCCAGTTTTTCTTCTATCCTGTGTTACAGTTGCTGACGCCAGATTCATCCGTGCGCAGGCCTTTGCATCTCAGTTTGTGTATTGCTGCAATAAGTTGGGGCTTGACCGGTCAAAAGTAAACGTGAACGGAGGCGCAATCGCTATGGGACATCCTCTTGGCGCAACAGGTAATTGAACGCCTGCTCACTTGTATGCGAGATTATCAAGTGCATCTTAATTAGAATGCTATGGTGCCAACAGAAGTACTAGAGCTGCAAATAGACCGTCACTGCATCATCTGAGCAAACATTGTAACTGCTTGTCCTGTTGTTTCCTCAGGTGCCCGGTGCATCTCGACCCTTCTGAATGAAATGAAGCGCCGGGGCAGAGACTGCAGATTCGGCGTCGTGACCATGTGCATCGGTTAGTTCCCCCTTCTCTGTGAATTCCGATGCTCACACCAGGCGCAGAACACGGGTGCTGGTTAAAAGAACTTCATGCTGGTAACTGACCATGTTGTTTTGTTGTCGATCGCAGGATCTGGTATGGGCGCAGCGGCCGTCTTCGAGCGCGGAGACTCGGTGGACGAGCTCTCCAACGCGCGCCACATCCAGTCCCACAACTTCCTGTCCAAGGATGTGAAGAAGTAGAGGCGTAGGATTATTGTCATTTTCATTGCGTCGAGGTATAGATCCTCAAGAAGTAAGACCCACAGCGTAATATAATAATAGCTACAAGAATGAAGAAGTGTAATATCCTGGGACAAAAAATGGTTCTGGTGTCATAAAGTTTCCATGTACCCCTTGCACTTGCTACAAATAAAGATGATTTTCAACCGTTGCAACTGTGAAGATGAAAATGACTGTTTTAGAGGTAGAGGTACAAAGTCGGCTAATCCAACCGGCGTTTTACCTTACTCCCTTCGTTTATAAATATAAGATGTTTTAGCTTTGTAAAGTAAATGTCTAGACATTTTTTAGTGTGTAGGTTCATTTAAATATACACACGAAAATTTGTCTAGATATATTTGCTTCACAAATTTAAAACATTCTCGTACGAGTATTTCCATTTCTTTCACAAGTCATGTATGAGTGCAAATATCTTGCACTGGCATGACCCAGGACAGGCCGGGCGTCCACTCATGTACTGCGGTACTGTATTGAGCACACCCACCAGTAGTAGACTAGTAGTCCATATCATCGTGGTCCGGGGTAAATACAAGAGTATGAATGAGTCATAAAATTGAATCAAAATCTGGTGTATGCCCGACTCCTAGACTTATTTTTATATTTTGGTGTATTTTCTCTTACTCCCTCCGACTTATAATATTATTTGCTAATATGGATATATCTAAATATATTTTAGCGGTCGGAGAGAGTATATAAAACCTGATTTTCTCTTGAATGAGGGAATGAGACAGGGTGGATAAAAAACGCAGAAAAAGTCAAGGAACTGGGGAGAGAAGAGAGCCGTAGTGAGCCCTGGCGATGGCCCAGCAGCTGGCGACATGATTGCCAGCCTGTTGCCACCATAGGTGCGCATCTTGGGCAACCATCATGGCGGATCGGCTGATTGTGGGGCCGCTGCGACTGCGTACCTCGGCGGTGGCCCGCTCGGGTCCGCCAGCCCGCTCAGTACGCTTGCCTGGGCACGTGCACCCGACTACTGTAGCACGGTGCAGCTCCATTCATGGTCATGGCGAGAGATAACTGACAGTGGTCGTTTCCTTTCCTTTCCATACGTGCTAGAGGCCGAGGCTACGGCATCTCCAGCGGCCCCAGCGGTTGATCTATTTAGTGTCTGAATCTGTTTAAATTAATTTATATGGATCGAGCTGCGGATACCAAATCATGGTATGTTTGGACGGATAAGAAGGTCATCCTAACAAGCTGATGCATAATTTTTTTTGACCCTGACAAGTGGGGCCCTTCTTACATTAATAATATATTTTACATGTTAAAAAAAGAAAACCAGAAAAATATATGAACATAAAACCCTAGCCTAAACTAGGGTTGCGCTGCCACCGGAAGGGCCTAAGCCTGGCCGTTGTCATCATCGTTATCGTCGAAGAGGTCGATGAACAGCGCCTGTGGCCATGGCCATTCCGCCATGGTCGATGAACGGCGCCTGCGGCCACGACCATTCCGCTCCTCACGGTCCAAGCCTCTCGGCGACGGGCCTCGTTCCGCTCGTCAGAAGTTGGTCTTTTATAGTTGAATTTGGATCACAATATAAGAGAAACTCTAGCAGACCCCCCATCCGTGCGACCTGCAAATCGCGGATGGGGATCGAGATGGAGGGGATTTGCAGGTTCAAAAGACATAGCGCACAATAGAAACCCCAAAGAAAACCGCAAATTTTAAAAAACATACCGCGCGCCAGAGTTTCTTGCAATTAATGTTCCGCATGAACATTACATACATATAAGAGCATGCTACATTTGCAATCCGCTTGTCTAGCTACCAAAATTTGCTCCAGGAAACCTCACCGGAGATGACAGAGGTGGCAGCAACCCTAGCTACCCTAATTTACCCGGAGGCGGCAGCGACAGCGTCCTAGAGCTTGTCGGAGGAGGAGATGGCGTCGATGAGGAGCTCCTGCAGCTCCACCTCCCGCTTCCACTCCGTCGCCTTCTCTGCATCCCGACGGCTGCTCTCCTCGATCAGCTCGAGGATGCGGGGGAGCGCCGCCTCGTCGACGTAGTCTTTCGGCCCAATCCATGAGCCCGCGAGGCGCGGCGGCGGGGGCGCATCGACCTCCATGCTCGCACGGGACATGCGTGAGGCCAACATGGACGACGACGAGCCGAAGGCGCCCGCGTCGTAGCGGGAGCAGGAGCGCGAGGTCGCCGCCGACGCAAATGGCGAGCTGACACCGCGGTTGGCTCAGGCCTCCCGCTTGTTGAAGGCCGGCGGCGGGGTCAAACCGTACTTGGTGACCCGCGGAGGCGCGCGGCATCAGAGCGCCGCTCCGCGCCTCGGCGTCGTTGCCTCCGACGCCGCACGAAAACCCCGCACGACCTATCTAGCCCCCGCCGCATCCGATTGAGGAGCTGCCGGACATATCGGCGGTGCACGCGGGCTGGATCTGTTGTTCGCGAGGCTCGAGAGGCTGGCCGGCGACGAGAGATTGCGGCGGAGGGGGCGGAATGGGAGGGGATTGCGGCGGGGAGGGGGTTCAGGACACAGCCCGCATTGACCCCCTCGACCGCCATATATAGCGGTTGATGCGGGACGGATGTGGACGTCTGCATCGCGTTTGCGAGTCGGCGGCCCGATGCGGTGTGTGTTTTGTCCAAATAAAAAATGGTCCCAATCCACAGATCGGTACGGACGATGCGATACAGGTCCTTTTACGGGATATGCTAGAGTGGCTCTAACATGCCTCTCGAGCTTTCTTCCTCACTCTGCCGCTGCCGTGACCCCTGCAATCGACTGTCGTGGCCACCTCGGTCCCATTCTTAATTGTCCACGTCCTCTCGAGGCTGTCCACGCCGCCGTCGATCGGCCCGCTCCCTTGCTTCAATCGCACGAATCCGAGTCACGAGAGGAACTCCTCTAGAGGCTAGATCCTCTTCCACCGGCGTGCCTCCTATCGTTGCCACTGAGCAGCATCGTCATCACGCATTTCCCATCGTTATTGCCGCTTCGTCTCCTACGCCCATGGTGTCTTGGTCCACTAACGAGGATGGTGATTCCCTCCTTGATGTCCGGAACACCATCTCTGAATCTTAAGAGGTGCAATGCACTATGATCTGCTTGATTTAGGATGTTTTACAAAACTTTGTCAACTGGATTTGAACTGCGAAATTTGTTGGGTCGGCGCGCTGTTTTGCGGTATCTGGTGTTTAAAAGAAGAGAGTTGAAGAAGGACCTCGAGGAGTAATGCTTATTTTGAAACGTTTTAACTTCACGCATGCTCACGCCAACTTCACCACGAAGAGGATCAAGAGGTAGCTCACGGGGCAATCCGGGAGATGGATGAATGAATGAAGAAGATCGAGAAAGAAAAGGACACAAAGAAGAAAAGGTTCATATGGAGCTACAACTGGCCGATATCATCCATGAACACAATATCATCTAGGTTGAAGATGAAGATCAGAAAATATGTCCCCAAGAAAAAAAAATTGTCTGCAATATGCTTTAGGTGTTGTTGTTATAGTCACGGATTTATGATTATCTTGATGCAAAAAAGGCAATGTTTGCACGTTTTAGCAATTTTGAAACTAGGAAAATGCAGAATCCAAGATCAAGAGGTGTACGTACGTGTGAAGAGTGCATTAATTTAGGAGCGGGTGGCGGGGCCGGCGAGAGTGAAGGGTGTCGGCGAGGCACGGGGTCAAGCAGTTGCGCTCCTTGTCGGCTTGTCCCCTGCCCCCTTTTGCTACTGCCCCCACGCGACCCACCAAAATCTCGCTGCAGCAGCTACCAGCAGGAGGAGTGTGCCACCACCACTACGTCCGCCACCCTGCTGCTACGCGCACACGCGATTCCTACCACGCACACACATACGGCAAAGAGCCAACAGGACAATAATTCTCTACTGCCAGTCTGCTTCTTCTTTTTTCCAAATCTTGCATTTCTAGCTCTCCCGCATGCGTGCGGCTGCGCGTTTGGTACCAGTGAAATCTGGAAAATTTTGATGCAAGAGCCTTGGCAAACACAAGTGAGTGACAAGATACTCCACCTTCCTCCTTGGCAAAATTCAGACAATGAGAGGAGATACGTTTTCTCGCAACAAGAGAGGAGACGTTCATGTGGGCATCGGAGAGTATGAACGGCGATATTGCACCTGTACCGGTGCTGCTAATCTTGGCTTTTGTCCATCCATTTCTGCTGTCCGGTCTCTTTTATCTTTCACTTCCTTTTTCCGTGTCTTTCCAATCTCGTACGCCCAAAAAGGCAAACCCCGGCTCCACTCAAACGGGCAACCATCGGTGAGAGCCACATTTTATTTGTGAGCCATTAATTATCGGTGTGAATGTAGCCAATAATTAACGTCTTTTTTACAATCGATAACACATATATTTACAGCAACAAATACTAGATAATAGAGATACACGAGCTATTTTTTTTTACAAAACAGGCTTTCGCCCCGCTATATATTATATAGCAACCACACCGACGATACAATAGTTCAAAACAAAGAAATGTTGGGGCGACAGCAAAAATACGCCCAGAAGAAAAGAAATGAAGACAACGGCTAATCGACGAAGCGATGAAGACCCGCAACCGCTGCGTCCTTTGACTTTTCCCACCACGCTCCAAGCACTCCAGAGCGCCTAGAGCCAAGCAGCACCTTCAAGAAGGGATGCGCTGCTGGCCTGCTGCCCGGACCAAACGGTCCTAGGGTTTCTCCCGAGCTGTTTTTAACGATTACAAAATAAAGTCTAAAAGAAATTAGCAAATCTTTAAGGTCTTCAAATTTTTTCTACTTCCATGACACAATCTTGTACTTATTTGAAGACAACCTAAGGTAGATACCAAACCATAAACCTGTAAATACCAATGAAGATTCTACTATCTTGTTATTTTAGAGGACTGCTATCTTCTTCTTTTTGAGAAGAGGACATAGTACAACCGCAAACTTTTGAAAGTTTGACTAAATCGATTGCATGTTTTGGTCACAACGTTCCATGGTCTCTGGAAAATGTGCAAGCTTCCGACAAGTTGTGGCTCTCATTTTGATCGATACACATAGAATCGAGATGGAGGAAGTAAGATAAAAGACCGTGATATCCTGCGAACAAGCTAAATTTGGAATCGTGCCGCAACACCCCTTGGCCGCGCGATGTAGATCCAAATGTGGATACAATCTTCAAAAAAGAAAACACATTAAGTGAAAAGTTGTTGGGCCTCACATAAAATTAGGTAGGCAACTTCATTATCTCATCGCGCCACGTGCGCAAACATGCTGCCGATAAAATCTTCCAAGATAAAACGTGTTACTATCTGTGTTGCAAATGTTATGGCCCGTTCGGACCGTATACAAAGGTCGCCACACCGTACTAGCCAAGTTTGACCCATGGTGTGATCTTTTTCATGCAATCTAGGACACACTGCCATCGAGAGTGCTAGTCGATGACACATGAAATCAGGTAGACCATTAATATGATACAATTAAACATCATAACCAAGTCTCATATAGTAGCAGGAGATATAGTCCAAAAATCAAATATAACACACATATCTTGGCTAAGTTGCTAGCACGTGATTGGGAGATGTTATATGTATGTCATTTATTGTCTGATGGTCATATGGCGTTGCATCACTGCCGCTTGCTATCATAACACAAGAGGATATAGGTGATCATTTATCCACGCCGCGTCGGAAATCCGTCATATGCTAAATGATGTACGCGAGGGACTTCCACTAGCACTTCTATTTTAATGGTATGAGATCAAGAATCTGTTACATAAAAAATGTTTTTAAGCCAATAGACAATATTTGGGGGCAATATTCAAACTTGACTTCCTCTCATGAGTTTATTTTAATCACACCACCTAACCCACAAAATGGTATTTGGGCAATATATTCTTTATAACTCATTCTTTCAACATACAACTTATTCTCATATATATTCAAATTACACAATAAATTAGTTAGTTAAAATAATAGTGATATTAGGACACACTATTTTCTATAAGGCTTACATTAAACTGAAACACTGCATATTTTGTGACAAAAGTGGCATTAATTGTTTCTTTTTGAAACTTCACATGTTAAAAGAACCGCTTTAACCAAAATTCTAGGACCATAGAAAAATGAAATAACAAGACTATGTTTGCATCGATTATTTGTAGGTATATATTTATGTGTTCACACTATATCATTATCCTTTGAATATTGTATGTGAGCTTCAAAGCTTTTAGTACCGTAAATATATCCACTGAGGGTTTTGGAGTGCATGTCTTCTCCTTATTTGTATGTAGTTAGACAATTATAGAGTATATAAGGTGTTTGTGCGGTGTGTGTTCTCGAATATTCGATCTTTTGTTTTTATTTATTTATGTGGTCATATAGGTCTTTCATATACCTACGTTCAACGATAAGCGGTAGCGGATCACATCACATGTATTAAAACAACATATATCTCACTATGAATAAATATCACATGCTTTCTATGCTCTTGGTAAAATATCATTGATTTTTTGTAGGCATTGAACGAAATTTCCGTATGTAGATGACAACAACCCTAATTATGGAGAGGTACATTTAAATCACATTAATCTCAAATAGGGTTAACTTGATTTGTACAATAAGATTAATGCTTTCTGAGACATTTTTTGTCGTTTGGTTGAAACCTCACTCATCAAATATCTAGGAGTTCCCCTACATTGCTCAAAAAGGAGGACGTATATTTAGACAAAAACCTTAGATAGATAGTTGGGTGGAGAGACAAGCTTCTTTCACGCATGATTAAAATAATCTAGCTAGCATTCTCAATTACAAACTTTCGCTCTTATGTTACCCAAGTCTGCTCTTAAACTCATCAATACCCAAATGGCTAATACTTACCTCTATAATGACTTGATAGGTCATAAGGATTTTCATCTAGCCATCTTGAAGTTGCATTGCATGATAAATGATCTTGGAGGTTTGGGAGTGACCTATCTTTCTAGTGTTAACCACTGTCCCTCAACTCTTGTGTTAAAGTTACATGATAGAAGAAGGAAAATGTGGAGAACTATGGTTGACCACTGATAGAACACTACCCCCCCTTAATAATTACTTTTAGCAATGCTAGTAGTATCTCCCAAATTATGGAAGGGATGAAGTGGGTCGTCAAAGCCAAATGAGTTCTCTAAGTTAAAGTGGTGAAGTGCTGAGGTTTTGGGAGAACAGGGTGTTAGAATGTACATCTAATTGTCCAATACTTCGAGATTTATTAAGTTTTGAGGGAGCAGGGAAAAAATAGTCAAGTTTTGTATGGGTCCCAACTGTTGGTTGTTCTCTACAACTGATTTCTAACACCAACATGATGGATAGTATGCACTACAACCATATATCTCTTTATCATCATTAAATTTTGGGGAATGTATTCTAATTTTCATCATTATTGTGTGGTACTTACATCCCACCAATGGTTCACATCTTCCTATGGCTCTTAGCTCAAAACATGATCATGGAAAGATATAACTTATAAAATATCATGCAAATACTAGAAGATTGTGTGTTATGTGCATAAAAGTAATACATGCACCGTCCTTTCTTTAATTGCAACATATATAAGCAAATTCATCAGTGTTTCTCTTTTCTTCAAAAAAATATGTAGGATGTATGAATCCGTTGCCAAGTTTATTTAGAATCTTTTAATTATGTTGATCAAGTTGAGCTCTCGAGCATGTGAAACAATGGAAATGGCTTGAATTTTAATTACCAAGTCTTGGTTTATATCAAACAAGCATGGTGGATCATCCTAAAGAAGTGAAGATGTGGGAACTTATTCAAGGAGTCTATATGCTGGAACACACAATAAACCAAATTTCTACATCTATATTCTCTAGGTGCTCAAGGAGAATGTGTGAACTCTATTGACGAGTAGAATCGTTTTTTATCCTATAGCCTATAATAACCCCAATGTCTTTACACAGGCACAATTAATGTCTTTTATCCACAAATCTTTGGCGGATGAACACAGAATGTTCATATGTACTCTAGAGATTTTTTTCTTTGAATTTTTTAACATTTTGAATGCATTTAAAATATATTTCTCATAATAGATGCATTTGGCCATATGAGCCAAAACACCATGTCCTTCAATTCGCACTCTAGATCTCATAAAATATGGATATGTGTCTGGTTTCGCAGCCACTTTGCCTAGCCAAAGTTTGACAACCACAGTTTATTTGACATGTGTCTGGTTTTTACCATACTTGTAATTTGCCACACTTTATTATTTCTATTCTTTACAACATATTGAATTGGAAAATTATGGTAGGAAACCAAACAAGCTCGTATAAGGTAGAGAAAAGAGTATGGTCAAGGAAGCTCTCTCTCCCTCTCTCTCTTCTCTCATAAAACCGCTCCAAAATGTCCTACTTCTGCCTTGGGGGTCGGAGGCTATTTATAAGCACATGCATAAATATGACCATTACAGAGAATTGGACATGTAGAAAAATTAGAATTCAGATCGAGAAAACTAGATCTTAGAGGTACCATCGAAAAAGTAAGAAGATAACACCTTAGAATTGATTTTCACCTGGAGATGAAGATACAAAAGCTTGGAGGTTCTGATTAAAATAACGTCTTGGTTTTTTTTTGTAAAATTGGGAATGCTCAGACTTAACGGACAAGAATCACCTGCTTTTTTTTGCTATATAAAGTAGGGAGACTCTTAGACTTGTCATAGTGCTATTTTAGCTAGTATCATGTAACTTAGGCCCACAAAATGCTGGTGTGGCACATAATTATGGAAGAGCGAGAGGATTAGAATACTTCATGTATACTCCTTTCAATTGGAAATAAGTGTTGGCGATTTTATACTAACTTAGTATAAAATTTATATTAAGTTACCTACATTTATTTAATCGGTAGGAGTACTAATTATAGAGTAACATAGTAGATACTGTACACAAATTTAAATTAAGATTCTACAAATCAATAAATATAATAATAAATGCTAAATAGATATTTTACGCATATTACTAGAAAAAATAAATGCTAAATATATATTGTACACAAATTTAAATTAAGATTATACAAATCAATAAATATAATAATAATATAATACAACTACATAATATCATCCATTATAGAGTAATATCATAGCTAGTATCATATGCATACTAATCCCTCCATTTCAATGAATAAAGCTTACATTTT
This sequence comes from Dactylis glomerata, assembly GCA_007115705.1. Taxonomy (NCBI): domain Eukaryota; kingdom Viridiplantae; phylum Streptophyta; class Magnoliopsida; order Poales; family Poaceae; genus Dactylis; species Dactylis glomerata. The sequence continues at coordinate 596,076 of QXEO01002091.1, forward strand.
TCTAAAAAATCAAACAATGTAAAGTTTAACTAAGATTTTAGAATAAATCGATAACATGCACAATACAAAATCAATACCGTTAGATATATTCATGCAATATATTTTCATATAATATTATAGTTATTGGCCATTTTCTAAAAGTTTAGTTAAAATTTACTTAGCTTGACTTTTTAGAAAAATATAAGCCTTATTCATTAAAATAGAGATAGTATATGATGCTATGCACTATAGCAGCCTTAAGAAAATTAGCCCAAAAGGAGACTCTTCCAAAGAGCAGGCGCTCTGTAGCAATTATAGCACAGCTCCAGCACCCTGTGGCCCACACGTCAGTAAAGCAGCAGGAGGCGAAAGCTTCCCACGCTACACTGCTACACTACACGCACGCATTCCCAGGTCTCAGCTAGCCTAGCTCGCTCAGATAATCATAGCCCTCTCCCTTTCCTCCCTCTCGAGGTGTCTCTCCTCTCTCTTCTCAATCTCTCTCACACACAAACACAGCCAAGAAACCTGAGCAGCAGCAGACAGCAGCGGCGCGATGCGAGGGCTAGGTGAAGGAGCGGGGCCCACGGCGGCGGCGGCGTTCGGCCCAGGCGAGCCGCCACCGGCCGCCACGGCGGCGGAGGCGGAGGTGGTGGAGGAGAATTCCGGCGGGGAGGAGGAGGAGCTCGAGCTGGGGCTCTGCCTCGGGTCCAAGAAGCAGCAGCAGTCACCAGCGCCTGCGCCGTGCCGTATCCTGACGGCCCGGGACCTGCAGCCGGCGCCGGCGCTGTCACCGGACTCCTCCGTGTCGTCCTCCTCCCCCGCGGCGGCGAGCAGGAGAGCCAAGGCGGAGGAGGGTTCCAACCCCGGCGCGTCGCCCGGGACGGTCGCTTCCGGCCATCCGCAGAGGTGAGCGCTCCAACCAACCAAGCTTGCTTCTTGTTCCTTCTCAGCCTCCTAGGTAGCAGCTGATACTGCTTGGCGCCTTCCTTAATAACAGAGCAAAATTTCCGTTTCATTCCGTCAGAGCTACAAATTCTCCATCTACTGCATATATTAATCACCTCCTAGTCCTATCAGCGCGACGCAAATCCCTCGCAAAATCCTGCAAAATGTTCACGATCTGAAACTATGAAGTGCACACTTGTACTGGCTAGTTCACACTTCCCAAAAGAGTATGCAATCAAAAGAACGAAATCATGATATCTGGTGGTTGATTTACCATTTCGATCCACAGAAACCAACACTTTGCATCTATGATATTTTGCATGACACCAGTACCTCAACATGATGTCAGTGTTCCCTGATCTGCCGAGCTACCCTGATTTGCTGAGCAACCCATATCAGTTGACCTGAACTAATCCTAACCACCTCGTTCCCCTTTGGCTGCAGCTTTGGAGTGGTGGGATGGCCGCCGATAAGAAAATACTGGATGAACAACATGTTCGGCCAGGCTAAAGACAATGTTTCGGAGGCTGAAGCTAAGAAGACAGTCGCCGATGAGTCGGACTCGCACAAGGACAAGGAGGAGAGCGAGAAGAAGGGGCGGGTACCTGGATGGGTGAAGGTGAACATGGATGGAGAGGTCATTGGGAGGAAGGTGGATCTCAACGCCCATCGCTCCTACAAGACCCTCGCCTTAGCCCTTGAGATCATGTTCACGAAGCAGTCAGCTGGTCTTTGTGTATCTGGTAAGCCTAGTTGTAACTTCTACCTTGCCTTGCATAGTTCATAGTTATACTGATATTGAGATCATGTGATATATCTAAATGGTGTAAAACTTAGTTACACTGACATCCAACCGTAAGGTCATTTCATGGTTTGTCAGTTCAATGCTACTGCGTTAGATTTATAGTTCTATAGTTGTCGAAGCAGAATTGTGTTGGTAAACTGTTGTATCTCTGAGCATGCATAGTTGCATACCTGCTTGAGAAGATATTCATTGCAACTTTGATTGCGGATACAGTATAAATCTTCCAAGCTTTTGATGCATTTTTATTCATCTAATTCGTGAACCTGAATCGTATTTTTCTTTGCATTGTCAGATAGCACGAAGTCTCTGAAGCTGTTAGACAACTCTTCTGAATATCAGCTTACATATGAAGACAGGGATGGGGACTGGATGCTTGTTGGGGATGTCCCTTGGGAGTAAGCCCTCTCGACTGTGCATCTACCTAAAATTCCGAATGTCCCTAGAATAATTCTCCGAATGTCATGTGCAGAATGTTTGTTGGCTCCGTGAAGAGGCTTAGGATCATGAGGACATCGGATGCCAGTGGTCTTGGTTAGATTCTTCTTTTCATCCTACGTTTAGCCAAGCATTTCATTGGGAGATACCGTTGTTTTGTCTATTTTTGTTATACCTTGATTGACGCTCCCTTTTGCAAACATTCCACCACAGGACCGCGAGTTCAAGCTATTCAGAGAACCACAACTTCAACAAGAGGGAGAACATAAGTGTGCCGAATGAGCTGGTATAAGAGCTGGTGAAGCTACGAATACCTCCCACACCACGTCCGAGCGGCCAATATCTCTGGCATAGTTATGTGATTACTTGTGCGTAGTTAAGGTTGCAGAAGCTAAGATCTGCTCTTGGCGACGACTTCTGAGCTAAATTCTATTTTTGCCTCCTGTCCCTGGTTACTTCTCATCAGTAATGTAATTTCTTTTCCTGTCCCCTTCTGCTTATGGCCATCGAAGGGTCGATCAGTGCTAGCATCTTGGGTTTCTGTGTGGTAGAATGTTCATCACTTGCTTATTTTGTCTAGCTGTGAGGTGAGAAGCCAGTTCAGACCTCAGAAGACAAAACGTAGAGAGCGAGCTCCTGGGAGAGTGCTGTTAACTTATGTAATGTGTGCCTGTCAATAAACCGACCAACCAACCACACCAAGCAGCTTGCATTTCCTTTCCCAGCCAGACAGAAAGCACACGCCGATTGCATGATCACGGAAGTTGGTAGACATCGTGCTTTGAACCTGTCAAAGTGTCAACATAACAAGAATTTTGCAAGAAATAGTTAATCTTCACCATAAATTCAGAAGAGGTCAAGCATTCTGCAAGAGATAGCAGCAGACATGGTTTTTATTTTCCTGAGCTTCCACACAAAAGAGAGGAATACAGCATCAGAAGTTCAAAACAAACCTCTCCCGAAAAGAAGTTCAAATCAAAGGTATAAAACCTGGTGGCCGTACTGCCCTGCCTGCCACTGAAATTTTCCAGATCGACCAGGGAGACACACCCCAGATTCACCGGCCCACACCACAGCTCGACGCTCACAAGCAATGGCAGGAGAAAACATGCCACTACGACAGTGCAGCAAAGGTCCAGGCAGAACATTCCAGGAATCACAAAAGATGCCATTCATCCATCCACAAGAAACGCAGGATACACACGGAACAGACTAATCAGGTCCACTCAAGAAACGTTGCACACGCTGGACATACAAGCTACACAGGACAAGGGATACAGTTTCGGAAAATCATTTGCTCGAGATAAAAGCCGGCTAGAAAAAATCCCACTAGGTGAACGTCAAATCCTTGGAATGCGCCCGCTGCACACTGATAGGAACCGCTTCATCTGTATGACTCGAGGCGTTTTGGCTTGCTCTGGACGACCGCCTCGATCTTCTCAAGGATCTCTGGGGTCAGCAGGGGGACAACTTCGAGAGCCTTCATGTTCTCGACGATCTGATCATGCGGTTGGCCATTTGTTGGTTAGTAAGCATCTGGCAAATAATTTTTTTATCTAATGCAACAGAGAGGCGAGTGAAATGTACCTGGCTTTCTTTAGTGGCTCCAGTAATCACAGAGGACACGTTGGGGTTCGATGCACACCAGGCGATACCAAGCTGGGCTAACGTAACACCAAGCTCGGAAGCAATGGGTTTTAGCCCATTCACTTTCCGAAGTGTGTCATCAACCAGAGATCTGTTAGCCAGGTTCTGGAA